>CM052807.1:24658179-24766734 GCA_028533885.1 Nasua narica | reverse complement strand
TTCACCCCCCACCCACACTGGAGTAGGCAGCCCTCTTAACTGACTGCTGGTCTCTCCCTGAAGAGGACTTGTTGACCCTTCAAGCATTATGGTTTGGGACTCTACTCCCTCCGGCAGCTACCCATTATTCTTTGTCACACAAAAATGCTCCCACACAGATTGTTTCCCAGAGAGATTTGCTGAAGTAGGACAGAAATCTAAAGGCCATCACAGGCTAGGATAAATTATGATATTAAACCATCTCTGGAGAGGAATCAGGCTAACAGCCAACTTTCTAAAGCATTTGACCACCTTCCGTCATGCAGGCCACTTAAGCTAAATGAAGCAAAGACATCATCCCGACTTTTAGAAGTCTTTTCTCCCAGGGTTAAGAACAAACCCTGCGAAACTGTGGTCGTCCTCCGAGGACTTACCTGGAAAGTTGGGGAGGAAACCCCAGGCCTCTTAGGGGGGCCAGTGGCGCCCAAGGGACACAACCTGACAGGAAGATGGTGGGGCCAGGCTGTGTGATAAGCAGAACACTAGTTGCTTTTACTTTTATGTGGACTCTCCGCAGAGCAGAGCTGAAGTAAAAGCCAGAGACATGGAGGCTTTCAGCGCCTCCGGAGGCAAGTCTAGTGCCAGAGTGTTCCAGCACGGCAAACAGTCTCCACTCCTCAGAGATCTTGCTGGAGAACAGGGCTATGGCACCAGGCCCAGGTAGCACAGCCCCAACAGATCCTTGTGGGAAATTCTTTCATGACTGGCACTTACTACATGTGCAGTTATCTGCCTCATCTTTCTTAGAATAAGATGACCCATTTTTAAAATTAGAGGCAAGAGCCCTGGAAAAGCTGATTTCCAGTTGCGTAACCAATTTATAAATTGGTTTTGATTTTGACCACTAAAATATGATTTTAAAAAAGATGGAA
This sequence comes from Nasua narica, assembly GCA_028533885.1. Lineage (NCBI taxonomy): Eukaryota > Metazoa > Chordata > Mammalia > Carnivora > Procyonidae > Nasua > Nasua narica. The sequence continues at coordinate 24,765,823 of CM052807.1, read as the reverse complement.
GTTATTAATTAACATCAGGGATAGGATTTTCCATCAAGAAATGGAGTTAAAAGCGAGGAAGCTACTTGCCCCAGTGCTGTAGCTGGAAACGTGACCTAGAATTTTCCAAAAACCAGACCCTACACTGAACTCCAAAAGTACTCCTTCTGGGGGTTCCTGGGAAAGTAAAATAATGTGAGTTCCCTTAAAATGTCTATAGTATTCTGTAGGTCCTTATGATAAAGTTAATAATTTCCAACTTTTTTAGATAATAGCATGTAACCTTTAACAAATGTTATCCTTGAGGGGTGCCTGGGTGGCTCAGTTGTTAAGTGTCTGCCTTTGGCTCAGGTCATGATCCTAGGGTCCTGGGATCAAGCTCCACACTGGGCTCCCTGCTTGGCGGGAAGCCTGTTTCTCCCTTTCCCATTCCCCCTGCTTGCGTTTCCTCTCTCGCTCTCTGTCTCTCTCTCTGTGTCAAATAAATAAATAAAATCTTAAAAAAGAAATGTTGCCTTTGAATAGTGCTTTTGGAGATTCTAGGCTCTCAGAAAATTGAATAGATGATTAGGGCAACATTCTGTATTACATGTGATTTTTTTTCTGATGGCTATCATTTGAAAAAATAACAGGACAAGTTTTTAATGCTGCCTCAACCTTGACAGACAATGCTGAAGTTGTAAATAATTTTATAGGCATCTGTGAAAACATATTTTTGTATTTGTCTTAAATCTAAGGAGCCTATTGTTAAAGGGCCTTTTCTTTTTCTCTCTAGATTTTTCAGGGAAACACCAACCCCACAGATGTTGTGTTTGGAGTTTTCCCTAAACCACTAATAACTCGATTTGTCCGAATCAAACCTATAACTTGGGAAACTGGCATATCAATGAGGTTTGAAGTATATGGCTGTAAGATCACAGGTAAGTTCCGGCTTGGTGATTGTTTCATTTTGACTTATGGGAACTTTTAAATATAGGCAGAGTTATCTTATACAAATGGGGTCATTTTCATTTGGTGGTTGAGAGTATGTCCTTCAGATTTAGACAGATCTGACTTTACCCCTGAGAGATCTGTTTGTGCCCCTCACTAGCTTATTTGGGGAGGGAACCGACTATCTTTCAAAGCCTTAGTTATCTCACCTAGGAAACAGTCATGACAGTGAATTGTTGGGTTGTTGGGATAATGGATTCGTGTGTGGGTCTAAAGCATTCAGCACAGCCCGGCATGCCGCAGGTGTTTGTGAAAGTCACTAGTAGTCACTAATGTCCCACTAGATGGCAAGCTCCATGAAGAAGAGCACTGAGCTTCTGTCCTCGTTTCCTGGGCACACAGCCCACTGTTAGGTACTAAGTACATTTAAAATTAAAAATTATTACATAGGAGCGCCTGGGTGGTTCAGTGGGTTAAGCCTTTGCCTTCAGCTCAGGTCATGATCTCAGGGTCCTGGGATCAAGCCCCGCATCTCGCTCTCTGCTCAGCGGGGAGCCTGCTTCCCCTTCTCTCTCTGCCTGCCTCTCTGCCTACTTGTGATCTCTCTCTCTGTCTGTCAAATAAATAAAATCTAAAAAAAAATAATAAAAAAATAAAAATTATTACATAACATGCTGCTCTCCATCACTTTATCTTTTTAATTTTGAAGGCTACTGGAGGCTCTGTCAGCCAAGATCAAGGAGCAATTTATCTCCTTTTCCCACTACGTCCCCTGACAACTCTGGGTCTCAGTATCTAGCCATCGTTTGTGGAATGCATATACTAATGTTTTAAATCGATCTGTCAACGTTTCTAGTTTTTTCTTTTGTTTCGTCTGAGATGAATAGGTCTTTAAAAGTTTCTGTTAAACTGATGTAAAAAGAGGGATTCTACCCACTTGAGAGATGAAGAAGGCGCAGTCTGGGGGCATTAAGTGACTGAAACAGTAGGCCAGGCAGGACAGAGCTGAAAATAAAAGAACCATCACGACCGTTATTTTCACTGTATTCCTGGGACAATCAATGCAGCTCTGACTTGTCCACTGACCTTCCTGTGTGACCTTGCTGTACTCAGGAGTGAATAGCAGTCACACTGGAAGTCCTTTCCATTTAAGTAAATACATTGCAAAAGTTTCATTTAAAAAAAAAGGCAGTACGATGTAACCTTCAAAATAAGTTTAGAAGTTAAACAGAATCAGTAATCAATTCACCAAAAAGTCATTAAAAGTGAATAACTTTTAAAAATCTCCAAGCTATCTTTTAATATTATGTTAGGGTATTTAATCTCTTCTTCCATGAGTGCCCCCCCTATTGCTTTTATTTTTATCCTCTCTAGGATAATTATGTCTAGAGGAGGAAAACACAAATTTTTGAAGGTGGAGGGAACACCTCCAAACTGGGCAGTTTTCAATGAAATTGCAAGCCATTTGGAGGAAAGGACCACAGGAAAAAACGAAGGAGAAAAAAACTATACTAGTTTATAGGAGAGTCCATTTTGGAAAGTAAAAACTAACATCTGATTTCTTACCAAAATCGTATTTATTTCCCTCCTAGAGACAGACTTGTGTATTGTTTTAGGATCGAAGACTTAGAAAGTTCAAGGTGTTGGAGGCAGGAATTGGGTGGAGAGAGGTTTGGAGGAAGAAAGGAACGTTGAAAAGTTAGATATAATCTTGGCTTTATTTTTGATCAGCAGTTACATGAGGAAAAGTTCTAGGTAATTTTCAGGTCATTACAAATTTGAGAAACTACCCATAAATTCATAGAAACTAGGTCATTTGAGGTCAGGGTAGAAATTTCTGTCTCATTTCTAATTTTATGTCACCATACTAAAAAAAAAAAAGAAGAAGAAGAAGTAACTTTGTGACTCTAAATATATTGGTCTGAACTCAGGCTCCTGAGGTTCTCCTTTTAGTTAAATAAAATATTCACTTAAACTTGAACTGCTCTTTTCCATTTTCACAAGGATTTCCCTGAGAGTTCATTTTAGGCAAGTGAGTCTTCACATGTGAAGAAGGCAAATAATTTATTGGATTTTTTAAATAAAAATGTCACATGACTTAATGTTACCTGTTAAAAGACTAGTTAAATGATGTATTTATTTAAACATCGATGTCTACAATAGCATATTCTTATTTTCACACATATTTTATTTTATAATTATTTAAGGAGCTATTTGTTTCCCCTAAAAGATACTGCTTTGGGGCTCACAGTGCAAATCTCTTTATCACGACCCCTGATATATTTTAGATACTCCTGTCTAGTACAGTAGCTACAGTCTCCAAATTATTTATGGGTTTTTGGAGAAGGCAGCATGTATAATGACAGTCACATGGACAGAAGGTATACAGACATCTACCCAGGACTCACTCTGGACTGTGTACTTGTGAATGTGTGACCGTGGGCAAGACATTTCCTCCCTCTGACCTCCATTTCCTGGTCAGTAAGACTGACCTTAATTCAGTTGTAATGAAGATTAAACTGAAAGAATATAACACACTTGGCTTAGAGTAAGTGTTCACTAAATGGTACCCAGTAAATGAGAGAGGGTGTGGTGCTCAATGAACGAGGCCTAGAACAAGTCCCAGCAAGCAGAGCCTCTGAGGATACAATGATATCAATGTTTTCTTCTTGGTTTCCAGAAACAGATAGTTTTCATCTTTCAGAGGCCACAGTCCCCTCAGAGTGGAGACTGATGCAAGAGAAACAAGGCTTCAGTATCCCTGCTGGACCAGAAGACCCGTGAAAGCAGGGGCCATGTTTGTCTTATTTTCTCTTGTGTCCTGTATTCCTGGACCATAACACATGCTCAGTGCATTTATTTTTTAATTAATTAATTAGTTAATTAATTAATGCATGGATGACTTTCAGTTCTATCCACAAACAAATGACTGAATTTCAAAATATCACCCTCTCCTCTTGGTTTGGCAAATGCTAACCCAAACTGGATTAAAACAAATGAAAATTATTGAATTAAAAGTTACCCCATGAATATATCACTTGATTTTGACTTTCAAAGTCTCCGGAGCCCTCAAGTTTTCAACTAATTTTTGCATTCAGAAATCTTTTTTTTTTTTAGTGTAATAATCCTAAAAAATCCAGAGTATACAGTGGGTGTCACTCTAGAAAGATATAAAGAAAAGAAGATTGGTGCAAACCATTCTGTTTTATAGGTGATTGATGAAGGAGTATTTTCATTATTTTGACACAGCAGGCTTCAGCATTTTGACAAATAAGGATATTGAGAAAAATAACCTTGCAGAGTTACTACTTGAAGTATCAGAACATACTGCAAACTCTGTTAACTTGTGTTTATTAACCAGAAGTCTCTTAACTGGCATTTCTGCACATATCAGTGTGTTTCTATGTTAGCCAAAGTTTGCAAGGATGACCTCAGGCACCACTGAGTCATCATGGGAAGATTAAATTATGCTCATTCAGTTTCACCCATCAAATGCAGCTATCACCTTCTCATTCTTGGAAACTGAGCATTTGATTTACCAGTATATCTCAGATGTCCTGTTCAAACTGAGTACAGAGACCTTACTATAAATTATCAATGAAAAGAACTACCTTAATTCCCCACCATAGAACTCATCTCTCCCTTCCATCTAGGATTAATTTTAAGCTATCCAAACATGGTTGCCAAGTAAAATACAGAATGTCCAGTTAAATTAAATGCAGATAATTGACAAACCATTTTTTAGTACAAGTATATCCCTTGCAGTATTTGGGACATACTTGTACTAAAAATTGTTCGTTATTATAAATTCTAATTTAGTTTGCCATCCTGCTTCTTGTTTTGTTGTTTGATTCCTTGTTTGCTAAATTTGGCAACACTACTTCCAAAGGATTTGACATGTAGTCAGGTATATCTGAGCCAGCCAACTATGGAAGAATAGAAGTAGATGTTAGCATCTCATTCAGACTTTGAAATTGTTAGTATAATTTTTCTCCTAATCATTGCTAAAAGTGAGCCACATAATTTTTAGTCAAGGGCAAATCAAGGTGTTTCTTCATTGTTCTTTTTGGATGAGGCAGACTTACAGAAGGAATGAGTAACTAACTGCACTATGGATATGTTGGCTAAATGGGGGCTGGGCATCTCATGGTTTGTGGGTATGGAAACTGCACCCTAGCCAAGTCTGCATTAGAGAAAGGACGTTAATCTGGTAAAGGTTGTGCTTTCCTTAAAATATTCAGGTTAATTGTGTTTTTCTCCAGATGGTAACATCTGGTACTTATTACCAGCTAAACATTTTCTTTATAAAAGCTGATTCTGAATCAGTCAGGTGTGACCACAGTGACCAAAAATGTGACTTCTATTTTTAGCACTATAGTTTCACAGACCCTCAGTAAAATACTTTCTATAATTTTTTTTATCCCCACTGAATTTATTCTTGGTTTCCAGATCCCAGCCTGGAGCAAATACTGTGACTGAATTACAGGAAGGAGTGCTTAACAAAAAATGGTAGCTGCCTTTTTTGTGTTAATAAGTTGATTCATTCAACAAATATTTGCTAAGTAAATACCATAGAGAAACCAGGCTCGAGGAGTCATAGAAAATTTCTAGTTACAGTGTGGTTCATGTCTCCAAAGAACTTAAAATCTAGTGAGGCAAATAGCAGCACTCCAAAGAGCAGAATACGGTCATCTGTATAGGAGAAATGCAAAGCAAGTGCTAATAAAAAGTCTCAGAAAAGGAAAACCACACCTAGTTGGAAAGACAGGGAAAATTGTAGCATTTAAAAATGGCTCAAGATTTTTAGTGGTTTAGATAGTGGTGAGGGCAAGATAATGGGGACTTTCTAGTGGAGGGAAAGGAACAGAATGAGAGAAAGCTTCCTTCCATCTCACCACCATAAGGAAGTGCTTTATTCCACTCACCTCTAGCAAAAGGGGTAAATGAGGAGAGGCTTTGCAAAGCCATGATCTAGAAGGCCTGGCAGGCTTGGTTGACAGAACATGCATAATTCTTGGATGAGGCAGGACTGAACGCTTGGATAAATAAATGACATGACCTGAAATGTACAACTCATGTGGAAAGTATCTGAGTAATTCATTCTTAAGGGCAGCTAACATGGGCACAGTTTAATTACATTAAATATATGCCTCTCGCTCAGGATGGTTATATTTTTAAGCTAAATTTTAATTATATTATGCAGAATTGAGTTATTTCAAAGAAAAATAGGTTATCATTCTTATACATGTCCTTGATTGAGGTGTATGGTTTTGAAAGGAGAATGATCGATCAGTTTGTTATTAAGTCACCAATCAATCAATGATTGATACAGTCCTTATGTTCAAAAGCTACTCGGGCTGCTGTAGAAGATATAGAAAGATCCGATGCTCTTCCTTGTCTTTGAGGAATTTCTAATCTAACTGTGGATACAAGATGACCAGTCTTAAAAACAAGGAGAGAACAGTTTAATGTGAAACTCTGTGCTACTTCTCACATGGGCAATCATATTTCTGAGAAGGGAGACTTTAGAATAAAGGCTAGAGTAGTTGGGGAAGTTTTGATGAAGATTTTGAGGCTGGGTTCTAATGTTTTAGTGGACCTTACTTCTGTCCACAGGAGGACAAGGAGCAGCAGGAACATTTTGAGCAAAGGCAATGCTGAGGATTAGAGAAGAAAACAGATTAGCTGGATTATACTGTCAGTAAGAGGAAATAAAATTAGATAAACAGTATGAAACCAAAATGAAGGTCTCAAAAGCTGGATAAAGATGGAGAGCCATGGAAATTTTGTAAGCTCTGTCTTACATTATTGTGGTAAATATGCATGACATAAAATTTACCATTTTAACCATTTTAAGTGTACAATTGAGGCGTGTTAGGTACAATCATTGTCCTGTGCAACCATAATCTACCATCGGATTCCAGAGCTTTTCATTATCCCTAACTAAAACCCTATACCCGTTAAATTCTATCTCCCCGTTCTTGCCTCCTACCAGCTCCTGGCAAACACCACTCTACTTCCTCTTTTTATGTATTTGACTCTTCTAGGTACCTCATACTTGTCCTTTTCTGTCTGGCTTATTTTACTTAGCAATGGAAGATTTTTGAGCATAAGAATGACACTGCAGAAAAATTTTTAGGAACAATGAGTAGTTAGTTATGGGTGGTATAGATTCATAGCTGGGGTCTGACAAGACAACCAGACCATTTAGCACCCTGGCCCGGAGGGCACAGACCAGGATGATGCCGAAGGAAATGGGGACCACAAGGCAGGGCAACATACTTCTTCTCCTCCTCGTCCTCCTCCTTCTTTTAGCAAAAACATGACAGGTTTTCCTAGCAGAACAGGAATATAAAATATGGGTAGACAAGATGACTAAGCAGGAACTAGCTGGTTGGTGATTCCACTGCTTAAAACACAGAGTTTGATAAAGGGATTCAGAGTCAAAGGAAAAGGACCATCTGGGTTTGGACATGGTACATTTGAGATGACAGTAGATATCTTTCCACACATTCTAACTTCCTAATGCAGTTAGAATGAGGGGTGGTCAGGATAGCATCCTGCAGTTGAAATTACTGATTTCACACCTCCCACCATAAACTGACCTGTTGGGCAGGGCCTGTACTAGATCTGGGAATAAGTTCTGGATACCAAAGGGACTAGAACATCAATACTTTGACATTAAACTTGGAAGAACTCAGAAAGGAGGAAATGTATGCCCTTACAGAAGATTTTCTTAATTGGAATGTGGGTCTGGTAGGGGAGTTCTGCAAGTGTCGGAGAAAGGTTTGTGGGAGGGAAAGCTTTGGTTTAATGGCAAATGATCCAGAGACTTAGACATGTACATGCACGGGTAGACAATGGGCCAATTCAGTCTGTGACATTCTCTTTCTAAGCAAGGAGGCTTGTAGGAAGCCATCTCATGTCATCGATTTCATTCCACCCTTTAGATTATCCTTGCTCTGGCATGTTGGGTATGGTGTCTGGACTTATCTCGGACTCCCAGATAACAGCATCAAACCAAGGAGAGAGAAACTGGATGCCTGAAAATATTCGTCTGGTAACCAGTCGCTCCGGCTGGGCACTGCCACCTGCACCCCACCCATACATAAACGAGTGGCTCCAGGTGGACCTGGGGGAAGAGAAGATTGTGAGGGGCATCATCATTCAGGGGGGGAAGCACCGGGAGAACAAAGTGTTCATGAGGAAATTCAAGATCGGATACAGCAACAATGGCTCAGACTGGAAAATGATCATGGATGACAGCAAGCGCAAGGCCAAGGTGAGGTCCAGGGATGGGAGCAGCTGCTGGGGAGGAAGTCCTCTCTCGAGTCATTGACCTAGGTCAAGGACCTCCTGCATTTTCCTGAAGAAGTATGACTTTATATTTCTTTTAAGCCTTGACATCAGTGGAGGTGCTTGATGGTGTCCGTAACACCCCCATTCGAGGGAAGCTGGAAATGAGGTGCTGAATGTGGTTTCTGAGAGCAACACAGGATAGCATTGCTGCTCACCCTTCCCTCCTTAGGGAACAGCAGAAAGCTCAACACTCAGGAGACAGGGTGGCCCAGAGGCTGGGGGTCTGTGGGTGACAGGGCAACCCAGTAGAAACTCAGAATCTCTCTGCAGATTCTAATCCGTTAGCACCACCCCCCCAATCCATTCCCCCTTCTCTCACCCTTCCTTCATTTAAATGTTTTTTTGGTTTTTTGGTTTTTTTACATTTTAATTGTGGTGAAATACACACAACATAAAACTTACCACTCTAACCTTTTCAGGTATACAAGTCAATGGTGTTAAGTACCTTCATATGTTGTGCAACCCAACTCCAGAACTTCGTCATCTTGCAAAACTGAAACTCTAGACCCACCAAGCAATAACTCCCATCCCCTGGCCCCCAGCTCCTGGCAACCACCATTCGACTTTCTGTCTCTATGAATTTGACTTCTCTAGGAGCCTCACATAAGTGGGATCATACAATATTTGAATTTTCGTGACTGTCTTATTTTCCTTAACACAACATCCTAGCATGTGGCAGGATTCCATTTTTTTTTTAAAGCTGACTGATATTCTCTTATATGCATGTACCACACTTAGCATATCCATTCATCCACCAACGGATCCTATCATTGCTTCTGCCTTTTGACTGTCGTTGATCATGCTTCCATAGGTTTTTTATACATTGGAACCTTTTAAAATATGGTTGGTTCTTGACCCAGTGGAAAGGGAGATATTCCAACATTCCCCATAACACGTGATATCATTTTTTTTAACCAAATAAATCTTCTTTGTGATTACGTTGTAGTTAGACAGATAGGCTTATTTGCATTTCCTGAGCACACACCACCAACCAGGAGAGGACACCCAAGACTATGTGGGGGGCCTGATAGCTGGTTTGAGGATGAAATAAGTAACAACCCACAGCCCGTCCGTTCTGTCTGCACTGTGGGAATGGTATTCAGCCGATGGCTGAATACAACCCAATTGGCTTTCCATCCTTGCTTTCCCCAGGATCCACTTCTTTTGTGAAAAGATCTGAGCCCATTAGCGGGAATGTTATCCTTGCTCCCACTCTAAGTGAGTGCGGGAATGTAGCTTGATAAAAGTGACTCAGGCCAAGGGTATTACAGGCGGGAGACAAAAGCCCGCTGGCACAGCCACCTCCCCCTCCGTCCAGAGGCAGGGCTCTGGACAGAGACCTCCTGTCCCCCATGGGCTGTGGTCAGCACCAGTGTGGCAAGCCACTGAGAGCCACGATGCTGTCGGAAATGTAAGCATTTCTTTCCCATCTCACCCCTGCTTCACTTGTGGTTTCCAAAACATTCCCAGTGGGTTGTTTTTTTTTTTAATCTACATACAGCTACTCTGTTTCTTGTGTTCATTTCATTTCCCCCTTTTATGTCTGCCCCTCTTGTTTTGGTAAAAGAAAAAGTAAAATAAACATCAGACACTGGCATTCCCCTAAGAGCCAGTCTTTCCTGAGGAGTCGTGAGCCTTCTGACTCGATCGCCAAGTGTGAGACTGCCACACACAGTCCTGGGGCTGATGCTGTTGTGACAAGTTTGTTCTCCAACAGGAGAGTTCCACGAGAGAAAGAAAACAAATTACCATGTTCTTTGGATAAGATGCCTTGTCACATCTGCAATTAAGACTAGAGCTAAAGCTATCACTCTGTGGTAGTACTTTGCTTACAGAATTTCAATGTAAGCCAGGATACAGTTTTCAATTTCAACCAAAAAACTCTGTTCATGAGTATGTGAAGTTTTTCTCCTCAAATATTATTTTATCCATCATTATCATCTTCCTGTGATATTTAAAACCACAAAAGCATCTAAATTATTTACATAGAGCCTATTCGTGATTCCTAATATGTCCTTCTCCTGAAATAAAATCTTTAAGGTGCAAAAGGACACGGGTAAAACCTTCAGTTTAGGAGCAGTACATATTACTGCATTGTATAATGATATTTAACACACACTACATTTAAACTTACAAATGAAGTTTACCTGCTTAGAATGCCAAGTACCTTTTATGTAATACAAGAATGAGTACTGGGTTTTATGAATAAAACAGCACTTTGCAGGATTGAAAATCCTCTATACCAGCTCCTCATTTCCTACCCTTCAGTAGCACATGATGGACAAGGTATATCAGAGTCTCTGAATTAACTAGACTTCTCAGGAGCAGAGAGGGGTCTAAAGTATCGAAGCCCTCTTCTCCAAAAACATGATTAGTAAAAGGACACAAAGATATTTCACAAACAGCCTTATGCTAACAAAGTTAGCTCGGTTCCATATGGCTCTTCACGGCTAATATTCTTCCCAGCTCATCCCCTATAGTTTTTATAATGTTTTTACATTGTGCCAATTCTTGACTCCAGTTAAAATGAGAAGAAGAGCCCAGATTCCTTAACTTTAAGTGCTTTTCTCCTGTGATCGTTGGAGCTTAGTTAACATCAACAGAAAAAGCATGTGTAGCAACATTGTTTTCATCGTAATTATACTTCACTGACGACACTTAATTGGGCCTAACAATAACGTATGTCAGATTCTCAGTGACTGGAAGCCAACTGTGTTCTATCAAGAGTGCAGAACCCCAGTTGTGAATTTACTATTATTTACGTGAAAGTAATAGAAGGAAGTTTTAAGGGGGGAGAAGCTGGGCTATGTTAACCACGTCCTTTTAGATTCCTGGAGGCTTTTCTGAATTGGAAAAGGCTGATTAATTTCCTTCTAGAACTGGGAGAACCTCCTGTCATGTCACAGCCAACCCAATCTGTCTTTCTTCTCTTACACGTATGCCCCTTTTAGCCCTGATATTTCTGCCGCTGAATGATCACATCTTTTGCTGGTTTCGAACGTCTTGACCCAACGGTTGGGTATAGTCCCCACTCCTGACTGACATGGCCTGGGGCTGGCCATCCACTCAATCTGATCTCATCAGTTTGGTAGCCCAAACTGCAGTACATTTAAGGAAACATTAAGAAAACTAAATATGTTGCCTTGGTCATAGACCTCAGTTTCCTGAATTTAATGAGATTAGACTAGATCCTTTCTAAGGGCACCAGTTAAGACTTCGTAAGTTTGCGTCCTGGCTCTGACACTGTACATATAACCATGGGCACATTACTTGATCTCTCTGTGCCTCACCTGTGAGCTGGGGATAACGATAGAACCTATATCATGGAGTTGTCTTGAGGAGTAAATGAATTCGTCTATTTCAAGCACTTAAACAATGCCTTGCACCTGTAAATATCATGCAACGCTTGATGTGTATAATAAGACACTCCTAATGATAAGGTGATTTGATTCTTCTAATCCCCCTTCCCCACCTCCCACCCTGGACAGGATTAAGAATGATATTGAGAGAAGAAGATATAAGAAGGCTTATCTATTTATTGCAAAAGTTATTGTTCCCCTTTCTTATGATTCCACTCAAGGATTTTGACCTTCCTGTCAGCGTGAAAAGGGAACTAAAATAATCAAGTCCCATACTGGCCATGGGCGGCCGGGCTCCGGAAGAATGACACAGTGTCTTCAAGAATGTATTTCATTCACACTGCAATTCACCCTGGCATCAGGACCTCACTCCATAGTCAGGACCCTTGTTATCTTCCTGAGATGAGAAGGTCTTTTATCTCCAAATGTCTCCCTCCCACTGGTGGTACTGCTTAAGTAAATAGCAATTTCAGTGGGTTGGAATAACCCCAGTTCCTGACTAAATAGCATTTGCATGATATTAAATTTAATATCTCCTACTTCAGGAGTTTAAGCACTCCCCACTTCTATGGGTCTTCATAAAACTAGGATTGGCTCCTTTAAGAGACTGTAATGGGCGTCGTTGTTGGAAATATAGTGTCTATTATAGCTCTGAAAAATGGCAGCTTCGCTTCCTGTGTTATCTTCCTCCACCTCAAGGAAGTGGAAGTGTCACTTCTCCCAGGCACATCAGCATATCACTGAAAACGTGTCTCATTAAATCCTCAGCTTCTGGGATAGCCTCAGTGTGTGCTCCGAAGGTTCTGAGAAATGACATCTGTCACTTCTTGGAGAAGTTTTAATTGTTTTTTTTTCCCACTTCCTCATTTATAAAAAAGATGTCAGCCATTTATGAAGAGGTGGGATGGAGTCTATTTCTTTGCCTTAGTAAGAGTCCTGGAGGAGGGACTCTTCTGCTGGAAGGGAGGTTTTATCGATAATGGCGTTTCTCATCCTTCACAGTCTTTTGAAGGCAACAACAACTACGATACACCTGAGCTGCGGACTTTTCCACCTCTTTCCACACGATTCATCAGGATCTACCCTGAGAGAGCCACTCATGGAGGACTAGGGCTGAGGATGGAGCTGCTGGGCTGTGAAGTGGAAGGTAATTACAATTTCCAGAGTCCCTTCTAGCTTCCCACTTTTTAAATCTCTTTCTTCATGCATTTATGCCCCTGATGGTGCTGCTGCAAATGGCCAGTTTTTCCCCTGGGTGACTCCGCCTTTGGGTCTGCCAGTCTGGGAGGCTTGATATTCCAGCACACCCCACACAACAGTGCCTTTTATTGGTTGTTTGCAGAACTCTCCTCAGATTCTGTGGGTTGCCTCCTTTGACTTTTTAAAAAAATAATTTGTTGAGGTGAAATTTGCATACTATAAAATTTTCCATTTTTAAGTGAACCATTCAGGGACATTTAGTACATTCACAGTTATTTATGCACCAAGACATTGTTCTATCTAGTTCCAAGACATTCCCAGCACTCCAAAGTAAACCCCCCACCCATTAAGCCATTTGCCCTCAACCCCTGGAAACCACCAGTTTCTTTGACGTTTTTAGTGTTGTTTAGCCATCTATGTCTGATTCAAGTTTCTGTCTGCGGCAGTAACTACCATCACATACTAGTGGGAAGGAGCATTTGACAGACTGAAATAGCAGCATTACCCTGAACAAATTTCTCAGGCTGCTGCAGAAAAGCAAAACTTTACATGAGATAATATGTCTGAATGGGCACTGAGATCCGTTCAAGGATATTACTGCATAAACTTATCATATGAAAGTCATACCAAGGACAAAGTCATTTCACACACTGACCTTGGAACCGCACGCATTTCTGCCTTTTTATCACATAATAAATGAGAGGAATGTTTGGGAAAAAACTGATGCCATGTTTGTTTATTGTACCATCTAATGCTTTTGTGCTTTAGAATTCCCATCTGCCTTAGATTTGGGCATCAATGAGTTACCAACTTTTCCATCCCCATAAAGGTTAGCTCTGAGGATGGCTATTGTTGGTTCCCAGATGTTAATCAATCGAGCATATGCTCATGGTTGTTTTGAAGAATGCTTTTTAATATCACCTTCTCATGGTTTCCAAATTATTTGTGTTTTGAGCTACCCAAATATAATTACATTCTTGAGCACATTAAACATCATAAAACTTTTCTTATGCACTAGAGAATCTTAAGCTATAAATCACCCTCCTAGTGAATAATTCATAGCTACTTTTTATGTATTTATTTTAAAGCAGGCCATTATCTCCCATTCTTTATTGTGTAGTTGTTTCTGTATCTGGAGTCATGTCTCAGACCTCTAAATTATCCAGTCACTGTCAACACAGACTAAGAATGACTATGTGCCAGGAATTTGGCAAAGGTACCAGGAAAAAGAAGGGATGGGCATAGGCTGAGAAATGTGCTCGTCTGGGGAAGGGAGTCTGCTGCTGTGATGCAGGTTGTTAGCCTGGATTCTGGAAAAGCAACACTGATTTAAGAGGTGGAATGAATGGTTGGTTCAAAAGACTGAGGCTGGTGGCAGTTTGCCAGTGTCAACTCTTGTAGTGAGGTAGAAATGGTTGGTGAAGAGATTTGCTACAGATGTTTCCAAGTGCTCACAAAAGTGAGGAAGTTGCCCGGAGCCATAGGAGAAGCCAACATCCGGTGAAAGTAGTGTCAAAGCTTTTTGACACAATTGGGGAAAGGGAGTGTTTTTTTTTTCCTTCCTTAAAATGATTAACAGGCCCTTAGTAAATATCTACTCCATGCCTTGTGCTCCAGAAGTTACCTAGAGGGACAAAGAAAGATAGGGAGCTACAACCCAGCCTTGCACATGTGTCCATTCTACTCTGGGCTAGCATTTACTAGAAACAATTAGAAAATCACAGAAAAGAAAATATATTCAAGTAGTAAAATTGGGAAATTCAGATTATTCACTTTCTATTTTTTCAGTTTAAACCAGGTCCTACCCTGGGCCTCTTCCAATGAGGAGCTCCTTCTCGATAAATACCATAAGATGAATAGAGAGTTTTAAACACTTAAAAGTGGCACGAGCATCTGGATCGCCGGGGAGGGTTCCCTTGATTCAGTGATAGTGACAAGTGGAGCCCAGAATGTATGCTGAGGCATTTTACAAAGTCTACATTGTATGCTTAGACGATGCACACATTCTCCCTAGTTATTTTTGGTGTGTGTTCTGGGCAGTTGGGGAAGTTGAAACTAGTTATATTTCTATATTTGTTATGAAACTAGTTACATTTCTATATTTGTTATAACTCTGCTCAGTAATTAAGCACAATTACAAAGAGTATCAAACTTTTATTGAGAAAGAAGCAGTTACCGATACAGTCCTACTGGCCGGAAGCTTTCAGAGAACAGACCTCCCCCTCCCACCAATGCCCCCCGTATCTTGTCTGGTTCTCAGACATCAAGAGAGCTATACCTTATCTCAAGTCTTGTAAAGTGAAATGTAATGCCGAAAGCTGTAAAATATTAAACAGATTGCAAGAATGAGTAACAGGCTGAAAAATAATAGACCAAACTAAATTTAAAGACCTTCAAAAGCCGTCTTTGATTAATGTTGGCTACCTTTCAACTACAAACTCAAAGATACAGGACTACCTGCCAGGGGCAGAATGCAATTCCCACAGGGTGCTCAGGGACAATGACCCCAAGATATCTAAGACAACTTCTCTCAAACACCTGCCCCAGAGAGGGGGGGTCCCAAGTTGTGAAGCTTACTTAAAGGGAAATGGAGTCACTCAAAACAATTAAAAAAAATAATAAAGAATAATATTGTACTAAAAGAGAATCTGGAGACTCCCTTTTGGGGAAAAATTATAATACCAACTTAACAAACTTGGCAAATACTAAGAACGTAAAAATATTCATGACAAGCACATTGAAAATGAAAGGAGAAACATTTGAAGCAGGATCTCTATCATCAAAGTTCTCAATTCCAGGGTCATGAATAAATAACCAGTGAGAGAACTCAAGTACTTTCCAGAAAAAGGATGTTTATGTAGATAACAATGTATAAAATGCTAGGGCTGCCAACTCTCCTCGGCAGATACAGATCAAATACCCAAACAAAGCCGTCCCCAATGCATTCTGCCAAATCCAAGTATATTTAGTGCCTGAAAGAGAGGCAAACCATGCTCCTGGCCTTCTTACCACGGATTAGAGTTTTCTGCAAAGGCGTTAGCGGATTCCCTAGCCAGAGCCCTTCGAATACATTGTGGAGGTGTGAGATCATAATCCTTGGATCTTGTTTCAGCACCTACAGCTGGACCGACCACTCCCAATGGGAACCTGGTGGACGAATGTGATGACGACCAGGCCAACTGCCACAGCGGCACAGGTGATGACTTCCAGCTCACAGGTGCAAAAACCATCCTCATCCCCTTGCTGTGCCATTCCAGTCACGTTGGGGTTGAGACCGGCGAGTTCCTATCTGTGTGTGTTTGCGTAACTCCTCCCCTCCGTGGCCGTGACCATGGCCATGGTCGGGGTGGTGGCAGAGCTGAGAAGCCATCTTTCTTCCCTCGTGCTGTCCTGCCACCGCCATTCAAAACGATAATTTGGGCCATTTCCAGACCCAGAGGCTAGGATGGTCTTAATCGAATAAGAATTTCTCCACCGTGGCTAAATGTGCTCGACTCATCCTCATCTTCAAACCCCCGCTGCCATAACACACCCATGAACCCATACTAACCACACACTTCAGAATGTTTCTTTTCATTTTTCTAACCAGGGTAAAATGTTTTTGAGTGGAACCTTTACCCAACAAACTGATGAAATTAGACTTCTATTTGAAATGCAGCTTTTAAGTGAGGATTTTGTAAATTCTGTTACATTAAAACTTATAAAGGCAAAATTAGTTTCTATTTCACATCAGGAACAACTAGCAGATGTATCAGGGATGATGTGTGCCAAATACCTCACTAATTAACTTAGAGTATTACTCCATAACATTCTGAAACCCTAAGAGCTCAAAAGTGACCTTCTCTCCTCCTTGGAATGGCAGAGGAAATATTAGACAAGGTGGGGAAATGGGATTGTACCAGTTGGAAATGGGCCAAGGCAGTAGGATTTTCACCCGATTGTGGCCAAAGGCACTGTGGGACCTTTACTGCCACCTGGGTCAAAATGCAGTTTCATGTAGCATCTGACTCTCATTTTAGATTAAACATGAGCCCTTGCCTGCAGGTCTGTATTTTTACCCAGAAGAGACTCAGAGAGCCCACATAATTAATTTCCATGGGCGAAACTGAAGGCACTCCCGTCTAACTTCATAAGAGTGCCGTGTTATTGGCTAATACGTTAATGTAAAATCTTCAAGGAAACGTCCCACAGTACATTTCCAATTACTTCAAAAGCTCTCCTCTAAAGGAGCAAGAGAGCTCCAGTCTCAGATAGAATAAGGGGTCAAATTGAGCTCAGAAATTTAGAACCATGAACCGGGTTTCCATTTAAATCCCAGCTCCTAAGGCTGCCCCCCCCCCAAATTTCCAGGATAATCACTTACAATCACAGGGCCAATAAATGTTACCATGGGCTTCTGAAAACAAATCTTGTATGTAAGTAGCCACAAGCTACAAAAACTAACTAATACAGAGGCATTTTCTTTGTGAGATGTCAAGTTCAAGCTGAAAACCCTAAAGCTGGTGTTAAGAACAGAGTACCATTCTATGAACCAGGTCCTGTGGAACCTTCCCAGGATTGCTTATAAACACTCTGCCACTGACCTCAGGCCTTTTGTGGACCCCGTCACACATCCGTAGTGAAATTCCTCCTAAAAAGGAACAACTATACTCATCACAGTATACTCTTTCAATTGCCCTCTTGTGGAGAGGGTTCTTTTCTTTATAAACCCTAAAGTGGTCAGTTAATATTGATTAGAAACAAAGCCTCAGATTTACTCCTCGTATCAGAACAACTAACCTTCTCATTTTTGCATCAGTTCATGACTGAATCAATTGAAACTAAAGCCTTTGAAAGAAACAGGGCAAGTACATTAGCCTGGAGCAAATTATGTATGGCAAGGAGTAACACACCACAGAAAATGGGTCATTTATAGTAGAAACACTGACAGTCCTCTAAAAGTACAAGGTTATAGTTTATCTACAGCATTTAAAATCATTTACTGGTTACATAGAAAAAAAGTTCTAATTTTTTTTCATATTACCACAGCAAAAAAAAAAAAACATTTTTTCAAGTCAGCCCATTTGTCTCAATAGTTCTATAAGTACATACATATATTAAGAACTTCCAGCGGTCTTGTTAATGCCCACTCCCTGCCCCCATCAAGAAGAGGGGATTTCAGTAGCAATCTCATGTTTCAACTTCATTTATTGCATTAACGACCAACTTGGGCTTTATTTTTGTCTTTGTTTTTGTTTGCTTATTTTGTTTTATAGAGCTATGGGTTTTCCTTCTCTGAGAAAGGGTGTGCTCATATGTAAACGTTTTTGTGGGGGTAAAAGCCTCCCATCACCGAGGTATCCTCTCTCATGGGAATAGCTCACATCCGAGGCTCATGCACAGCTCTGCACCTTCCTTGCCCCTTCTGTTCCAGTCTTTACCATCAGGGCCTCAAACTGGGCATGTTGAGTATAATGGAGCCAAAGTAAAAGCATCCTCACTTTAACCCTGAGGGGAGGGAAGGTAGAAATTAGAACAGATGCTCTCTCGGGTGGTGATTGGTTCCTGCACGCAGATGCTGTCACTTTAATCTCTCCTCCCGGGGTGACCATTTTGAATGTAGTGGGAAATAAGTATTTTAGCAATATGCTCATTACTCACAAACAACACTGAATTCCAGGTGAACTGTACCGAACACATGGAAATGAGGAGAGATTTTGCTCTCCAGTCTCGCTTGCCAAGGTGAAAATTCACCCCTGAAGTTACTCATTTGCAAACGCCTTTGAAGTCATTAGATAATACAATTGGTTTCAATGGCACCGGGAGACCAAATTTCACATTGGATCTGTGTGTACCCAACAGGGGAATTTGGCTCCCAACCTATAACAAAACTGATAATGCAAAACGGTTTTAAAAAAGTGAATTTTTCACCTTGAGTCTTTTCTCCCGTAAGACCACTGGGAACAGAACATTAATGTATTCTGGCCTCCCTCCAATTCTGCCATTATAGATTCACCTTCTTAACCCATAATATATATAATTCCTTCTTCCTAGTGCCTGCATCACTGAGGCCACGCACACGTGTGATCACTCATCCAGCATATTTATGGGGAGAGCAAGGGTAACGTGACTTGGTACTGCAGTCGATTAGCTCCCAAATCTTCACACCGTCCCAAGAGCACGATTTTATGGCTCTCTGATTCACAATCTGGATGATTTCGGATCTGTGGAAGCTGCGGGGCCTGGCCAAAACAGAGATGATCCCAGAGCTTGACGGAACGATGCTACTGGAAGGTGGACACTGGCACCTGAAAACCACCTCCAAAGCTCTCCATGATTCACATGAGCCCACCCCTTCCCTGCCCCCGAGTCTTCCCAGGGCCTTATCTCTTGGGGCAACAAATAGATTATCTCTGACCATAACAGAAACATACAAGGAAAAAAATGGCTTTTCTCAAACACCTAAGTAATAAACAGCAAGCCAGTGTCTCCCACACTTGGTGAGTTCTAAGACTCACCTCAGAAGCTTTCAAAAAGTCAGATTTCAAGGCCTTACCTCTGGAGATGCTGGTTTAGTGAGGTCTGAGGAGGATTAGTGGATTGGAAACTATACCTTCAACAGGCCCTCAGGTGATTCTTATGCTTGGCAAGTTTAAGAACACTACTTTCAAAGAGAGGTTTAGGAGAGCCTGGGGGGTTCGGTTAGTTAAGCATCTGCCTTCGGCTCAGGTCATGATCCTGGAGTCCTGGAATAGAGTCCAGCATCAGGCTCCATGCTTGGTGGGTCTCCCTCTCCCTCTGTTGTTCCCCCTGCTTGTGCTTGCTCTCTCTCTGTCAAATAAACAAAATATTGAAGAAGAAAAAAAAAAACAGATTTAATGAGAAGAAGCAGAAAACAGAAGCGCCAGGATGCAGAACAAAAGAGGGTGAAGCTAAAATGTCACATGGTTCCTTCACCGGGAATCCCAAAGTCAACCCCAGCTGATTGGAAGCTGACAGGGTTCAGGAGGTTATTTGTGCCATCTCCCAGGGCTCTGGGCCAGTGACGCAGCGTTTCTGCTCTTGCCTTTTTCCACAGCTTCTCCAAATCACATGCTGGGCAGAATATTTGTCCTTGGGAAAAATAAACAACTACAGCAGCTAAAGAAAGGAGGAACTGCTGCCACCCACTTAAACCTTCAGTTTTTCAAACAGACTGTGGGGAACAGTCCCGCGCTGCCCCTGAAGGCGGGCATCTGACACCTTGGGAAACTATTTGAAGCTCAGAGGCCCAGGTCGATTTTAATTCCCAAGTCACTGAGGATGTGTGGGGGCTTTGACTTTTCCACGGTTCTAGTTGTGTGGCACGCTTAGCCCGGGAATCAGGGAATGCCCTCGGAACAAAGTCTCAGGCCCTCCATGACGCCGGGATGCTTTTAGGAATACGTGTGTTGAGTACAAAATCGTGGTTTATTTGCGCTTGATCTGGAGGTGGGTAAAATCTTAGTAAAACGGTTACCACGGGCAGAATTAAAGGAAGGATTTTCTGGGAAGAAGGTTTGCCTCCAACAGATGTACCTCAGCATACAGCATTTCTTTACTGCAAATTATCCACAATGCTTCCTCTTCCTGATTTTTGTGTGTTACTTTTTTGTGTGTTTTTCAGGCGGGACCACTGTGCTGACTACAGAAAAGCCAACTGTAATAGACAGCACCATACAATCAGGTATATTAAAAAAAACAAAAAACAAAAAACAGAAAATGGGGTAGATTTCACGTGCGCCGCTCCCCTCCCCCACAGGCCCCCCCAAGCAGCACTTCGCCGCGCTTCTCGGTTTCAGTTTCTCTCAAAGTCCTAGAAGAGAGATGCCACGCAGCATCTGGTCTCCAAGCATGAGCCATAAATATTGCTTTCCTTTCATCCACATGTATATGCAGCAGGGAGTGAGGTTTCCTTCTCCATCAGTAATTGCCAAATGGTGACAATCCCAGCTCTCGACGGAAGGAACTGGGTAACATACTTTGTTTAATGCAGCACATCTAGGACATGGACTGTGTTTGCAAACTCCAGGAGAAGGAAATCTCACAGGCAGCAGCCTGACTATTTATTTTCATCACAATTCTGCAAAACCGAGACAGGCAAAGTTTGTCAGTTTTGCCTGCCACGGAGTTGGCAGCGTGACAACAGCATTTCCAGTGGGCGTGCCACGAAATGGGGGTGCCGGAAACCACGACTGTGATTGTGCACGGGAGAGCAGCGCCCCGGGGAGTGAAACCCCCACCCCCGTGCCTCCTTTTATTAATAGAAAAGCCTAATGACTTCTCAGACCTGCGGCTTGCTGTTTACCGGGGGCCGGCAGCAGTTAAATGGCAACCTCCACCCCCCACCTTTTGTATTTTGTTAGGATTCTGTAAAATTTTTCCCCACAGACACACACGAAGGGAAATTGTCAG
The DNA here is from genome assembly GCA_028533885.1 of Nasua narica. Classification (NCBI taxonomy): domain Eukaryota; kingdom Metazoa; phylum Chordata; class Mammalia; order Carnivora; family Procyonidae; genus Nasua; species Nasua narica. The sequence continues at coordinate 24,744,584 of CM052807.1, read as the reverse complement.
TGTAAGCAATCAGAGGTTTTAAATACTTTAAAGTTAATCATTAGAGTAAGGTGAACAGGTCAGGTTTCCAGCTTCTCCCATTTCCTTTATCGAAGCGCACTGAGCCTTGGCCTCCACAGTCATTTATTAATGGGGCGTGTGGTGTATATCAATGTTTCCTCAACAGTATGACACTGCCCAGCCAGGCAGAAAGTAGAAAGGACTGCTCTAATTAGTATGCTTCCTTAAAGGACGCTGTCACCATTGACCTGATTAAATTGCAGAACAAACTTCTCTTCAGTTGAACTTAACCCCCAGTTTCCCTGTGGTGGCCTCAGGTGGAAAGAATTCCTGTGACCCCACGCCTCAAAAACCCCCAGCAACCGAAAGGTGAAACAGAAGACTGTTTCCCTAAATTCGGAAAACACTGTAGTCCAAAGAACATCTTTCCAAGGTAGAAGATATGACTTTCAGGGTTGCACCATGACCCTGCACAGACCCTCAGGAGTCCAGTCTCTCTCCTGCTTCCTGCCTTCTCTGGGGGTCCTGGGGCTTCTCGGTGGTTCTCTGTGGAGTAGCACTGGCTGGCTCTCTGGAACCCTCTGCAATAGGGAAGAGGGCTGAGGGGACAAACTGAAGTTCTAGTAACCTAACAATCGTGCCAACTGCCCTATTAGCTTTACTCTTGCCAGAGTTAATTAAAACCCCTCTGAAGTTGCCAACAAACTTGTCTCATCTCTTCTCTCTTCTTACCTATCGAAAGAGCTAGGGATTATTGAAAAACTGAAAGTTGAGCAACAGCTCTGGAGACAATGGAAAGGCATACACCAGATCCCAAAGTGGGATAATTTCCCCAGGATGCTGAAGGTCACCAATGGCTTCTTGAACACATGTGGTTGGTATATGAGGTCAAGGCCAGCCATCCAGTGGGGTATACTATGGTCAGAGCACAGATGGGCAAATCCAGAACCAGGAAGACCATGGCCACCACCATCTGAACCAGTTCGTGTCAAACCACAGGGCTTCCTGAGAGGGGATCTGCTCCAGTTTTGAGTTCCACGGTCAGCCCAGAGTCCTTTCCAAATCACCTCGATTTCTTGTTTTTCCACTGACTTATGAATCTGCCTCCCAGTCTTTGCGGATAATAGACCTTCTTGGGAGGAGTTCTGTTCGTTGTCACCCTCCGGCAAAGCCTGTGTTTAGTTTAGAGCAGTTCATGAGGCCCTGCATGTGCATCAAGTCCAAGGCCAAGTCTGACCTTGAGGTGTTCACTCAGTGGTCAGACTCACCACTCTGATAATTTGATCCACACTGTTCTGCAGGTTTCAGATTCTTCAGGCATATTTACAAGCAGCAAATTGCACCCCTAAACTTTCATCTAATCTGATTCGCTGAAGCCATCACAGACTTGAGCAGAGTCTTAAGATTTCATTTTTGAGGATTCTTATCAATATTATAAACTCAGTGGGCATATAATACTCGTATACTGTCTAGGTTTTGATCAGACACATCAAAGCCTGTTAATGCTCTGCCAGAAAATGATGACAAACCCTGCATTTTCCATCCAGCTCCCCCTACTGAAACCTCTCACGCTCTGAGGATCTTCAAACGCTCCTAGAGCAGCTGAGGGTCAATTCGTGACCTGGGATTGCAAGGGCCTAAGCACCTCCACTTATTTGGACCTGTCCGAGAGGAAGCTAGTTAACATCCTCAAAAGAAGTTTTGAATACCAGATTCCAAAATTAAATCCTTGTGCATATACAGTGTTAATGATTCAAACGCGGGCAAGATAGGTTCCACAAGTGCAGCTGGGCCCGCGCACGGAGGCTATAAATCTGTTTTAAGTTCAGAATATTGTTTCCTGCTATTTTTAAGAGTCAAGAAGGGATTTAGCCAGATTATTCCCAATGAATTTAATGAGAATTGTGCAGCCACAGGGCCTGGGTAATATTTTGAAGACTGAAAGGTCACTAGTCCTATATACTTACTTCTTTCGTCAGTTTGCTTTTTTTCCTCTTTCTTTCTCCTCTTTGCTCTTCTGCTTCTCTCCTTCTTTCTTCTATCTCTCTTTCTTTCTTCTACCTGTAAGTGTGTGTGTGTGTGTGTTTTATGTGTCTTGTAGCCTTTCTAAACAGGCCTGAACTGTCAACATCTTCTCACTCCACACCTTCCCCAACCGTATGCATGGATTAAAAAAAATAGAATTTCTTTTAAATTAACAAGCTTGCCATAGATTATATGATCAGGACAAGAAGATGAAAGGGCAGTAAAATACAAAAGGTTAGAACAGATCCCCTTGTTAGAGTCACAGGATCAGAGAAAACACGAGAAGGTCAACGTGGACAGTCACTCAGGGCAGCTACAGAAATGCTTGACCCCTCCTCTCAAACAAGGCTGTCCTATATCTTGATCATTAGCAACACATCCAAACTCATAGATTTTATGATATCACCAGAATATTTAGGGCCAAAATAATGCATGGTGTGGTTTCTATACTATATGATAAATTTAACGTATTAGCCAGAAATACAACCAGAAATATGTGTGTTGTAATGGCTCACTGCCCTCCTGCCTGTGGACGTCTTATAAACTACATTTAAGGAGGAAACCCAAAACCACACACATATTAACATTTTCCAATATTAACATTTCCTAATAGGAGATTATGCAACAGTACATTCCAGGTTCGTGGGTGTTGACATCCAAGGTCGCTCAACCATTCAGTCACTGTCCCATAGACTGTAGTTCATCTGCATAATTCAATCTTGCTGCTTAAAAAAGTGGTAAATTTTGGAGAGGGTTTCTCATGCTTTAAGAAGCTCTATTTCATGGTTATGATAGACACAACATGAAATGTATCTCTCCAGTGACATTGTAGCTGTGAAATACAGCCCTTCTGCACTCACCAGAAGTATGCTCCTTAGGCATATCATGGAGCTAACCAGAGTGGCTTTCCCAAACTGGCTCTACTCACCCTTTGGGAGGTCTCATTGTCCCTGGAAGGGAGAATCCATCCTGCTCCTTTTTGACAATGCATAGGGTGCATTCCTTCCAAAATTTTACATTAGCATTTGCAAAGGGTTCCTTGGAAACAAAACATGCAAAGTAAATCATCCTTACCTATTCAATAAATCTTCCCATAAAAATCCCTCCTGCCATTGTTAAAGTGGGGGACAGGGCAATGGCAGCCAGGCTCCCCCAAAGAAAGCAAGCAAGCCTTATGGTGTTGAACAGGGACAAAGTTAAGAAAAGATCAAAACAAGATCTGATCTCAGCCTGACCCTAATACAGCGTATTATACTATACTTCCCTTATTGTACATACGAATGGTTTTGAGACACGTTCAAGATCAACTGGCAAGATGCCCTAAGCACCTTTCTCTCTGTTTCAATGCTGCCATCTTGTGGACTACCTAAACTCAATGAGAAGCAGTGACCTCCCTTCATTAGAGAAAATAGCCCCTTTGTGTGTTTAATTTCATATGGGGGGAGGAGCAGGACTGACCAAAGCATGAGAAGTTTATCTTTAGGATTATTTTAATTATAGCTTCAGTGTACCGAAAGCAAATTCCAAACCACAATGATTTCATTTCTTTCATACTTAAAAAGTTAAGCTTCTAAAAAAAAAAAAAAAGCAAGGGGGGGAAATAAAGCTATAGAGCCTTAAAAAACATGATAGTCAAATAGCACCTTGTAGAACACACAAGACCAATCATTCCTAAGAATCCACTCATACTTTCATTTCAAATTCCAAAGAAAACTTTTTTTTGAACATTAAAAGAAATGTTTAAGGGGACAGCTCTTTAAAAATGCTTGGGCTCTACTCGTATGAACTTGCATGGAGGCTTTAATTTACATGCAAATTTTAAAATTCACTAAAAAAGCAGAACCTTACCCTTAAAATTAATTGACCTGATACAAAGCACAGGAGACTAAATAACCTTAAGAAATGCTTCAGAGATTTGACATAAAAACCTAAAGCATTACCCAGTGTGGTGAGAATACAGACAGCCTCTGGAATGAGACATCCAACCAAGTCACATTTCTAGACTCTTGAGGTTCATGGGTCAGTCTGTACCCAAGATACTTCTCATTGGTGGATATCAATGTATGTGATTCTTCCTCAAGAATAGAATATCTTTCATATTAAATATCGTGGGCATTGGAAGAATGCTATACATGTAATACGTCTGCCTTGGAAAGTAACCTTCCTGGAAATTTTATGTAAAACCCATCTGACAGGCAGTCCATAATCTTTTTAAAGCTGGATTAAAAAAATCCGAAACGTGATTTTGCAAACATTTTGACATCTCCATGCGTCTTTTGAGTTTCCTGGTAGTCCTGGGTTTTGTGGTTTTCCCAGAATTTTCAAACAGACATTAAGTTATATAAATCATGCCTTTTGTGAGCAAATTAAGGGCCTTTCTGACCTCAGTGATTAAATTTGTCTTTCTCTGCTTGTCTCTATTTTTCCTTTCCACCCACTGAAGAGTTTCCAACATATGGTTTTAACTGTGAATTTGGCTGGGGTTCTCACAAGACCTTCTGTCACTGGGAACACGACAATCACGTGCAGCTCAAGTGGAGCGTGTTGACCAGCAAAACCGGACCCATCCAGGATCACACAGGTAACGGAGAGTTCACTGCGGCCTCGGTTTCCTTGAATTAGAGAAGGTGTCACTGTGGAGGGTTTCTGGGCTCTGTGAGATGAGGGGTGTTAGAAAACACTCCCGAGCATTCACTCATGCTTTCATTTCCTGGAATTACCAAGATCTCCTTTCCTAGAAGAGATGCTCCTATGCCAGATAACAGACAAGGCTGATTAAATCTGGCAACTGATGGCCTCTCAGAAAAATAGCACACTGGGCAAAGATGTGTGAATAAACACCTGTGTTATACTTTTCCTGCACCATTTTCATGGAAATTTCAAATACATTTGAAAGCAGAGAAGGCTTTGTGACATGAACCCTGTATGCATTATTACCCAGCTTCAACGAGCACCGAATCACAGGACTCTTATTTTTTATCTCGAGCACCCCTGACTCTGGATTATTTTGAAGCAATCCAGGCTTATGTCATATCATTGATTTTGTAGCTAAAGAAACAATAAGTGAGCCTCGTGCTCCCTCTCTCTTGCTCCTTCTCTCTTGACCCTTGCAGTGGAAGTGGAGCAAGGTGGGGTAGGATTCTTATTCTTTTTTTTTTAAGCTTTTTATTTATGTATTAGAGAGCGAGAGACTGAGAATGAGAGGGGAGAAGGTCAGAGGGAGAAGCAGACTTCCCGCAGAGCCAAGAGTCCGATATGGGACTCGATCCTGGGACTCCGGGATCATGACCTGAGCCGAAGGCAGTTGCTTAACCAACTGAGCCACCCAGGCACCCGGATTCTTATTCTTTTGAGGAAGATGGTAAATCTGGCCATTTTTTCTGAGCAGGTGGAAACCTCACCCCATCCTGCCCCACATCCTGTCTTACTTTCCTACTAGGATTAATTAGTGGCAGAGGGATGGGCTGGGGGGGGTCACTAAGGGCTGACGGCCACTCCAGTGAACTCTTTGTCCACCGCCATCTTGCCTTCCTCTTAGTCACTTTGTCATCTAGCTTGAGATGCTGCATAAAGATCAGGCATTTGTCCTCACAACACCCACACATACACACCCTCCCACACGCTCTCCACAAACACTCAACCATCACACTTCTCCCCGACTCAGTGAAACTTACAGAACTGTTTGTTCAAGAGGTGGCTTCCCAAAGGATACCCTAGAGGGCCATTTGCTGATGCTGAGAAATCTCATTAAGCAAAATTCCCCCATGCTGAGGCTTTGGATGAGTGGGTCAGTGGGCCAATGGATGGGCAGAGGGCACTTCATGCCTTTCCCATTTTGTCATTCACTTTTCTTTTCCCCCAGTGAATATAACCATTAAGTAGGTTGAATTGGCCTCCTTCCACCACAGCCACCTCTTTGCCTAATGAGAATGACAAGGAAATTGGATAAAATTGGACTCCTTCAAATCTGAGACACTTTCAATTGAATCTTAAGACAAGCAGTTTTAGAAAACTTAAAATACTTTGACTGTAAATGGCACTGTACATATAAATGGCATCAAATTAACCAAATGCAATTAGCCGAAATGAAGGCAGTAATGGTGGAAAAATTGATGCAAAGTGAAGCAAAATGGCTCAGTAGGATCTGACATTCAAAGGAGGTTAAAAGCTATGTTAGCCAGAGACAAAAGCTAAAAGGCTTGCAGAAGTAAAGTGCTAATTGAGAAAATGAAGACAGAGTTCCTGACCCAGAACTGTGATAAAAACCCCTGAAAGGAAAAATATCAACGCTTTATGCGTTGAAGTATCAGAAAAAGAGGGCTTGTCTTAGAGGAGCAGCTGAAAAGTGTGATTCCTTCAGAAGCATTTGTCTCTTTTGTTCTCCTAGACACCCAGATTTACTTGGCTGTGGTGCCAGATTCGCTCTGACGAGGAAAAACCTCCCACAGCCCTGGAAACACAAGCATGTGCTGAGAGAGAGGGGCGAGCCCCACATCTGAAAGGCAGGAACTTGTTAACATAAAGAAATTAGATTTAAAAAAAAGCCTCTCACATGCACACAGATGGACGTTAGATGGTATTCTGCACTTTGCAGATCAGACATGGAGATTTCTTTAAATTAATATGATCTAGGTAAAATATTCTGCTGTTCAATTTGGAATTTATTGGAAGGAATCCCACATGGTTTTCTGCATTTGACTTGTAAGAAGGAAGCTATGCACCTCCTTCCAGAGGATTCCTGAAACCCAGCATCTTCCCCGGTTCACTGAACAAGTGTTATTTGAGGAGCCCTATTATTTGGTAGATGCTGAACTGGAGATGGGGGAATAAGGGGGGGGGGGGGAGGTGCTGCCCTGAGGAGCTCACGTCTGGTTGCAGGCGGGAAATGATTACCGTGCAGGGGTTGAGGGGTCCCAGGCAGAGGTGAACAGCGATGGGAAAGAGAACATGGCAGCTCAGAGAAAGCAGTTGTGTCCCATAGAGTCTGGGCCAGGAATGATGTGTGCAGACGCAGAGAAGGGATTGTGGGGGAGTGTGGGGGACAGCTCCTCTGGGAAGCAGTTAGCTATATGGCAGGGGGGGTGCAGCCTTGGGGTCCGCATGAGAAGTGTGGTTAGGCTAATGGTAGTGAGGAGCCACCGACAAGCTTTGAGCCGAGGAGTGACATGAGTGTGTTTTTCAAAGACCTCAGCGGTGTCGGGCGAAGGCCAGGACAGATTTTCCAGGCAGTCTTCCTCCTTCTGCCCAGGTCTGGTTTCCTCCTCCTTTCTACCAGCTCCTCTCCAATGAACCAAAATAAACATCGTGGGCTCCATCAATGTGCCCCCTCTCTGCAGCATCTCCACCTTCAGGGTTTTTCCCTAAGAATGGGGGACTGGGACCCTACTCACCTCAGTGAGATGGCGCTGTCACACAGTTAGGTAAAGCAGTGGGAGTTAGGTAAAGCACACACTTGGTAAAGCAGTGGGAGAAAGCAAACCCCAAGAGCAACTGAGTCCACGTGGCCACCAGGGGTGCTCCATAATAACCGCGTCAAACGTGCCTCTGGAGCTGTGAATTTTATTTCCACCCTCCTTTCATTATTCCACTTGTTCATTTTCTGAAGAGGGTTTTGGTGCAATCTCACGTAAGCAGCCAGGTGAGGGAAGCAAGTCGCCCGCTGACACACCCACTTCCACCTGGACACTATGGACACAGGCAAGAAGATGCAAGGACGTGCCCACGTGTGCATGGGGAAAAGTATCTCACAAACACACAAACCCCTTGGGCACCAAACAAAACAGCCCGCTGCCCACTGAGGCCTGAGGATCAAACTCACACTTACCTCAGGTGAGGCATTAGAGTAGGCATTTCTATTTGCAGAGCAAACAGTGAAACATGAGTTGTGTGTGTGGACCAGGTGGTGGCAGGAGGAAATGTTCCCACCGGGGGTAATTAAAAGCAAAGCCAAGAGTAAGTCCTTGCACCTCGGCAGGGATCTATGTTGCCAAAATGGCACGTTCTAATAAGCCTCAAAAATGCAGCCTTGCCTCTCCTTGAACCAGAAGCCCACATCAAACAGGAGTGGGACTTGCAGCTGAGATTCAAACTCTCAGGTGCATGTAAGGAATTTATAAGCCAGTAAAATATACTAGGGAAAAATCATGTGAATTTGTGGGAAAAAGAAGATCACTAGATGATTTGGAAAAACTGCAACGTTATTACTATTGACTACTATCAGTTATAGTAACCAAAGTATCGTCACCCAGCTCAAATGATAAATAAGAAAACGTCTAAATTATTCCATGTGTGTCTGTGTTCATATCCGTGCTGCTGAAACTATTTAAAAGTTGCCTGAAAAGTAGATCTGCCCTCTGCTTTCAACGTGCTTGCAACAAGGTAAAGGCCAATGGGAGTCCTTGCCCTTGGCCATGTGACAATGCCTTCCAAATCCCTAGTGCTCAAATTAGGGTTGTTTCCCACTCCTCTGCCCATCCAATACCCACTCAGGGAGGCTTGGAGAACAGCCTTAGGTGCCAAAGAGGTTCCCCCAAAACCACACACCCTTTCCTTCCCACTGCATATTTGGGTTCTTGGTGCTCAGCCCTGGAGAGAAGGTATGAGTCCTGGAACTTGAAAGAAGAGAGGAAGGAGTCATAAATGCGGTCACTCTCCCTAATCTGTTTTTTTGTCACAGCAGGTGATGGCAACTTCATCTACTCCCAGGCGGATGAAAACCAGAAGGGCAAAGTGGCTCGTCTGGTGAGCCCCGTGGTTTATTCCCAGAACTCCGCCCACTGCATGACCTTCTGGTATCACATGTCCGGTTCGCACGTGGGCACCCTGCGTGTCAAGCTGCACTACCAGAAGCCAGAGGAGTACGATCAGTTGGTCTGGATGGCCATCGGACACCAAGGAGACCACTGGAAGGAAGGGCGGGTGCTTCTCCACAAGTCCCTGAAGCTTTACCAGGTATGCGGTCTTCCCCGGGTGGGCGGGCAGCTCCTTCAGGGAGACGGGAGATGGGGATGATATTTTGGAAATTATGTGAGATGCGGGAATTATTCCAGTAATTATTTCAGGTGTTTCCCAGACCCGGGATTTTGCTGCAGTGATTTTACTCTTGGTAGCATATTTCAGTCTCCAAGATTACAGGAATAGAACCAATTTGCTGTGAAAGAGGGGAGAATACTACTTTATAATCTGTTTCTGGGCTGCCACAATGAACATTCCTTTTCTTCACTGCACTCCCCAGTTTTAAATTTTGAATTACAAAAAGAGAGTGTTAGGAGAAGTTTTATGCCATCACCAGGCAGTTAATATAGATTGATGAGCAAAGCACGTGCTTAGGTGAAATCTCATGAATTTAATTTGCGTGCCATAGATGGAACTGAACAAGCGTTTGTAAACACTGCTCCTCGGGACTGAACATTTCAACACTGTGAAAATGATCTCATTTTGTTAGGTGATTTTTGAAGGCGAAATCGGAAAAGGAAATCTTGGTGGGATTGCAGTGGATGACATTAGTATTAACAACCACATTTCCCAAGAGGACTGTGCAAGTGAGTATGAAGTGCTGTACAAGCCAGTGACACGCTTGCCCAGGGCATGAAGAGCTTCATGTGAGGGTCTTTGTCTTGCTTATTTAGACCTAGAATTTCAATGTGGACCATAAGCACATCATATGAAATGCATATATTGGTGCAAAAGGGCATAAAACCAGGTCAGTTGACCTTTGGCTACCCCATTCCCTAACCTCATTCATTTAGTGCGCCTAGTACCTGTAAAACCACATAAATGATGTAGAATCCAAAAAACATAGCTAAAGAAAAAGACTCACCAAAAAAAAAAAAAAAAAGAAGAAGAAGAAGAAAAGAAGAAAGACTCACTGCTTACAGGCTATATATACTATGCCAAAACATTTTGATGAAAAGTGGAAAACTCAGACATCTGGATAATTCCAAATATCTGGGTGTATAAACAAAACAGCAGGTCTTTGAAAATTTTAAGCACAGTGAGCTTAATTAAGATTACATTGTTAATGAGTCATAGGAGCCATAATTCTTTGCTCTGTAGATGTTTCTGACTCCAAAAATAGTTGAAATGACTCAAAAGAATAAATGACATTTTGAGACCTTGCCTAGTACTACAGAGTTTATGGTTTGGATTGGCCTGGTATGTGGATGAAAGTTGATGTCAAAACCCAATTCATATTCTCTGGTTCTTGATGTATAATTATAAATAGCATCACTAATGGCAATGTAATAGCACAGTAATTAGTCTTAAGCTCCATTAGCTACACTTCAAGTTTTGCTATATATCATATAATAGGATGTTAATTATAACAAAATGGAATAAGCCTATTGGGCAAATTTAAGACAAAGGAGGTCTGTTGGCTGTAATAGGATTTTGGTCATTTCAGCAATTTACAAAGCTTTTATTACACAATATATCGAATATTATGTAATCCTAAACTGACAATAATTTGTTATGGTCGATTAAAGAAATTGAGGAAAAAAGAGCAATGAATAAGAATCTACTTCTTCGTACTATGCAGGGAAATCTACTTAATGCCACACTACTTAGCTAGTCTTTGCAGGAAATGATAAGACTTAAGATGTCAGTTGAGATTATGGTCCAGATTGCCCATGCCCAAGTCTACACTGTCGTTAAAATATGTATTTCTTGTAGTTACACAGTGTATGCAATGTTGCTGCTTTCCCATTCCAAAATTAAAATGAGGTTTTTGGAATTTGAAAGCAAATTCCATAAATGGAAACAAAGAAATAAAGTATAATTCCATTCAACAAGTTTTAACGGACAGTATGCAAAGCAGCATCCAAGTTCTCCTGTGAATATATAGAGGGATAAGACAATTCAGTGAGCCTGTTTCTATTCATGGGACTGGTCCACATGGCTATAGCTATTGCTGGGCCTCCTACCCAGAAAGTCACAACTAAAGCACAATCAAAATACTCTATGTTGCTGCCTCAATGAAAAGGTGCCTCAGATAATAGTATAATGAGTCTTCAAATATGTATCCTTGAATATCTAGCTGTGGATGCTATGAAACTTTCTTTATTAGTTATGCACACATTTATGGAACAAATATTTTTTAAGATACCTTTTCTGTTCTAGACACTGTTATAAATGTTGGGAATATAGCAGTAAATAAAGTACTCAAAACTCTCTGCCCTCCCTCTCCTCAAAACCACATGAGCTACTGGGACTCTATTTCCAGAGATTTCGTTTCTTTTACTTTATAACTATAATTAATTTATTATTATTATTTTATTCGGGGAAGAGAGGTAAGATATAGAGCACAGTGTCTTGCCTCAAAGAGCTTGTAATACTCTTTGGAAAAACAAACTAGCCCTCACCAAATTTAGGAAGTTCTTTACAAAAGCACAAGATGGGATCCATATGCACAACCCACTACAGTTTCCTGTTTCCATCAGCTTTCCCCCACACTCAAGATGCCAGAACGATTTCACTCTGCTCTTCTCTTCTCCTGAAACAACACACTCTACTAACAGCAGTGGTCCCTGGGTTTCCATATGACCCCGGTTTCCTAGTCCTTTGACACCGCCTCTCCATTACTCTGCAGTTATGTGGTGGGGTTGGGTAGCACCACAAACTCCCAAGGAAATCCAGCAGAAGCATTGGTCTGAGTGTGTGTGTGTGTGTGTGTGTGTGTGTGTGTGTGTGTATAAGGGTTTATGTAGTTTGTGTATATTGGATTTTGTTGGCAGTTCAAATATCTCTTTCAATTTTGTTTGACTTGTCAGAACCGGCCGACCTGGATAAAAGGAACCCAGAAAATAAAATTGATGAAACAGGTAAGTCTACCTTGCTGACCCATTAAAAAAAAATTACTCTGGCTTTCATTATATTTATGAAGTAACTTTCTGGAACCCTAGTGCACTGATAGATCAAAGCGTTTCAAATAAAATAAATATCTCTGTCCGTGATGCCATGCATTGGACTCATGTCATGGAGGGCTGTCTTCTAAGCTGTCCAGAGATCTAGGGGGACACAGGGGCCCCAGGGTAGCATGCTCACCCTGGCCCTGTCCTGTCTGAGCTGGAGGACCTAGAGGATAACCCTTTACATCTATGGAAATAGGAAACCAGTAAAGCCCATGACCTATCCAAAGACCGACACTGATTTTCATACAGTATCAAACAGTAATTACAATTTATAATTTTCAAATTACAAACAGTAATTTGAAACCATTCTAAATTCTCATCTGGTTGATATCCTGATATGATCTTTGAGTCCAGAGCCCACTTTTTGCGATAAGCTCTTGTGTTTGATCCATCCATGGCCCTCCTCTTCTCCATGGGACCCCTAACTTCATGATAATGAAGACGGTGATGATGATGATGGTGAGGATTTATCAAGGCGCTAGTGTGTCCCAGGCACTTGAAGGTGTTGTCATGTACACTCTCTGAGGCAAATTGATCTCCATGTTGCAGATGAGGGGGCTGAAACCAGAGAGACTTGCCTTCAGTAGCCCAGTTAATTGGGTGGTAACCTCGGACTTTGTGCTGAGTAATTTGAAAAATGTTGTTTTTCCTTAATTGCTTTGTGATCAAATACAGGACATCTGACCAGAGTTGAGCCCTGCCTGATGCTCTGTTATTTCTAGAAGCTTCCACCTCTCCCAGCCAGCTGTTGTGGGTTGTTGGACACTCCCCCCCCCCCCCCCAGCATCACTCACAGCTGATGCCAGCAGCTCCGTGTCCTGCCCATCAGCCTCAGCACCTGTGACCGGTAGCAATGTGGACCCACCATAGTCAGCCTTGGGCTTGATAGAGACAAACAAGTACGGCACTGTACTAAGTCATTAATAACATTAACATGCAGCTCGTTGAGCTTAGTTACGCAGCCCGCACTGAGATATAAACTTTATTAGAGGTTGTTTCAAAACAATGTTTCAAGGGAGAGAATATTAATATGCCCCAAGGCTTGTTCTCCCCTGTTTAGGGACTTGCAGCTCATATTTTTAGTTTTCTTTGATTGGAATCTTTGTCGATCAGAACACCATTAAGTAAACACTGTGCATGTTGTGCATTAACATTTTAGTCTCATTTCTAGTACCACGTAATTAGGCTCAAAGCTCCCGAGTTAATAATTTCTCATGTTCCACTCTCAAGAAAACATTTCCCCAGTGACTGAACTGCAGAGCAGCGTGACTGTCTCCAGTGAAACCACCAGGGCTGCAAAGATGCTGATTATTAAATGTGTTCTATCCAGCACGACACAGACATGCTCTCTAGCTCTGAGCCATAACCCATGTTAAATGTCAGGGGTGAGCATCAGCATCTGCTTTGTTCTGAAAGATCTGTCCTTCTTGAGCAAAACCACCGTGGGCCCGGGGGGTCAGAATCTGTTCGAATGGAAGAGTTTACATGTGGGGGAGCAAACACATGTGTACCCCGTGCCCAGATACACCGGAAGCGGCACAACATGGAGGGCAGCTTGGAAGCTTTCCCTGGGCCTGGTCTGGGGAGCAGGCAAAGGCACAGGGCTAGCCAAATGCATGCCCTGCGTGCATGAAATCTCCCGCTAGCCAAATGCATGCCTAAGCCGTTTGCAGAGCTTTAACGACCTGGGCTATCAACACAGATTACAGTCTAGGGCCTACGGCAAGCTGCGAGGAATCCGAATTAGATTAGAACCTCACCTTCCCCTGTTTGTCCACAATCCATGGTTCCCGTGTGCTAAGCTCTGGATGGGAATCTCGGCACCTGTCATACCTCAATTCACAACAGGCCAGACATAAATGGTGGTGTTTCCTGGTGATGGGGAGCCACACCCCACTTCAGAAATCCCCTGAGGGCTCTGGAGAAAGGAAAGACCCACGTGGAGCCTGTGATTTGCTTTTTCTGTCCTTTTCCTCTGTTCTTCTGTCTGCTCTCGTCTGGTATGTCGGCGGCGCTCACGGGGCCCGTTCTGCTTTCCCTCTAGGGAGCACCCCCAGCTACGAAGGCCCAGGAGAAGGTGATGAAAACATCTCCAGGAAGCCGGGCAACGTGCTGAAGACCTTGGATCCCATCCTCATCACCATCATAGCCATGAGTGCCCTGGGGGTCCTTCTGGGCGCCGTGTGCGGGGTGGTGCTCTACTGTGCTTGTTGGCACAACGGCATGTCAGAGAGAAACTTGTCTGCCCTGGAGAACTATAACTTCGAACTCGTAGATGGCGTGAAGTTGAAAAAGGACAAACTGAACACACAGAGCACTTACTCGGAGGCATGAAGGCAGACGGAGGCAAAGACGAGTCGGAGGACTGCCGTGGAAGGACAGAACTTGAGCGTGCTGGGGAACCGTGGGTCTTTCTCACTGCCCAGGCTGGGGCGTGCGTCGATGACGCTGAGCCAGGCTTTTCTCAGGAGCTTCGATGAGTATGGCCGACAGACAGGAACAAGTGCGCTGTGTTCACAATCCGAATCATGTGCAGTCAGCTTTTTTCTGTTGGGTTCGTTTGAATCATCAAATGCTGGTGTTGAGACCAAGTATGAATGACTTAATAATCCATTTTGACTCTCCTCTCCCTCCCCTTCTCTCTCCTCTCCCTTTGATGGATTCTTTTCAGAAACTGTGCAAAATCCAAGATGCTGGCACCAAGTGTATTCAGTGGGGCCCTTTTGATGGACACGCTACCTGCAGCCCAGTGCCCAGAATATCATAGAAAAACCGCCCTTCGGTGGACTCCCGAAGCTGTCCCTGTGTATAGTTGCCCGCGTCGTGCATAGGCAGAGAAGGATTAGGCCGTTTTATGTGAACGTACTGTTATCGCCTCCGTGCCGGTATCGTGCGTCAGCTCTGTTTACAAAGCAATACCGTCAAATTTTCTTGATGTTTTCCAGTGTTGTACTAAACCTCGTGCTTGTGAACTCCATATGGGAAACTGTGCCATCACCAAACACGGCTGGCAACCGCAATGAAAACTCCTTGGCACTGGCTAGTCTATGTCCTCTCAAGTGCCTTTTTGTTTGTACTGGTTCTCATTGTGTTACACTAACGACTGCTCTCTTTCTCGCTGGTGAAAGCCCTACTCTCTAGTCAAACCCTGGTGGCCCACTGACTAAGAAGAAAGTATATTTTAGTGTGAGACGTCAGCCCCCCTGGGATGGCAAGGGCTCCGAAGATTTGGCAATGTGGCTTAATTGCTCTGCTTTTTTCCGTAGTTCAATTTCATGTCTCTTGACCCTTTTGTATAAAGCTGCAATATTCTCTCTTATTGGTCTTTCATATGGAATGTATTTTCAAATGTAAACTCTTTCTCTCCTCTCTCTCTCTTTCTATCTCTCTCTGTCCTTTTTCTCTCTTAGAACTTAAGCATTTGCCATTGTCCAGAAAAGAAACTTGCAGCTTTAACCTGCTGGTAATGGCAAACGATTTTGCTAGACTTTATGTTTAAAAATAAATAAGGGAAATTCCTAACTTTGCCCTCCAAAGTCTAACTTTGGTTTTCTTGTTAACTGGTTAAAGTGACAGTATCTTTTTTCCTTAAGCCATTTGTCTGTCTGCTCCAATCAAAATGATCCGTGATGGAAGTAATTGCATTTAATAGAAAGAGTGATAAGCTGAGGGAAGAAGTAATACTAATTGGCTTTCAAGTGAGACCAAAGGAAGGACTGAATACCATTCTCCAAATATCCAAAAATATGAAATTTTTACATCCAAATCTACAAAATGACCCGTGCGAACCTTCTTGTTTTGCTATTGAATCAGACAAGGGAAGTGGAAGAAAGAACAGTTAATTTAAGAAAGTGACTATAAATCCTTGTGCCTGGGGTGAAGTATTTTAAGATAAGACGGGGAAAGAAAATGAGTAGAGTCAAAACAAATCTTTAAAAACATCCATTTAGGAGCAACCCTGAAAAAACAGAGACTTGAATGAATGCATCTAGAAACTTCCAGTGGCTCACCAAAAAAAAGCCCGCCGTGGGGCTGGTAAGATGAAGGCCTTGAACAACAGCACAGAGAAGTGAATATCTTATCAGGCAGCATGTGAATTAATCCAAAGAAGCTGTGGTTGTTTTCAGAATGTTCCTATCAGGCCATGGTATACAGAAGAACTTTTAGATTTTCCTCTCTTCC
Source organism: Nasua narica (assembly GCA_028533885.1). Taxonomy (NCBI): domain Eukaryota; kingdom Metazoa; phylum Chordata; class Mammalia; order Carnivora; family Procyonidae; genus Nasua; species Nasua narica. The sequence continues at coordinate 24,728,469 of CM052807.1, read as the reverse complement.
TACCTTGCTGTGGGGTCCCGTTCAGATACATTTGTGGGAGTCACGTTTGCATCATGGATGGGTCAGTCCATTCATCTTGGTTTAATTGGATTAAGGATGCCTTTGTTTCCAGGAAAGTATCGATCACTATGAAAAAAGAATAGATTTTTATCCCCAGAGGCATTCATTCAGTTGTTAGAATCCTACGGGGATGAAAGCACTAAGACCTGATTTTTTTTTTTAAGGCAACAGACTTCAAGTTGTCCTTAGCCAAGGAAAAATGATACTGCGACTTTAAATTTTAAAGTATCTTGCACTGATAAATATATTTAAAAATTATATGTTTATAAAGTTATTAATTTGTAAAGGCAGTGTTACAAAATGTTCAGTTTATATTGTTTTAGATTGTTTCATAATTTTTAAAGGTGTAAAATAACATATTTTTTTCTTTATTGAAATCTATAAGACTTTCTGTAGTAAAATGTTTTCATTTTACTGGTATATGATTGCTTCATGTTTTGTACCATCATAAAATTTTGTGCAAATTTTTTTTACAGAAATTTTTATTTTCTATGACAATATGACACTTGTAAATTGTTGTTTCAAAATGAACAGCGAAGCCTTAACTTTAAATGACATTTGTATTCTCAGACACTGAGTAGCATAAAAACCACATAGAACCGAACTGTAACTTCAATCCCAAACTATGACTACTACATTCCAAAGAGACAGTTGAATTAAACATTTTCATAAAATACACACACCTGATGGCTTTTATTCTATTAGCTTTGTTATTGTTAAAGAAATTGGTATTACTCCAGCATCGGATAGGGTTTCAAGATTTTTTTAAAGTTCTTTTTGAAAAAGTATATCCTAATAAGGAGGGATGATTAAGTAGACAATCCACCCAAATTGGATACTGTCAGGATAAGGAAGAGAGAATTTAGCCTTCTACGTGGAAAGTTTCCAACCCCAAATCTTGTGTCACATGCTCTATCGCTATTCCACTTGGTAAAGCTTTTTTTTAATGAAATTCACAAATATCTGTTGGTGAGTTTGTTCTTGTAGAAAATAAGTCATAAACTGACAGCCTTTATGTGTGTGCCTATGCAAACCATAGACGTAGGGGCCAAGGTGAGCATGACATTGCAACTGGCCATTTGGTAAATCTTGGGAAAATTCCAATTCCAACTGGGACCAAAATAATAGTAATAATAACAACAACAGCAGCAGCAGCAACAAAAAAGCAACAGATGTGTGCAGAGTAGGGCCCTTTACAAAACTCACTCCAACAAAATTTGCCTACATTGTACTCTACTCTCCACAGACCAATAATTCTTTCTTTACCTTTGCAGAGAAATTTGAAAGCATAGGAACTTCTTGAAAAGTGGGCTGCTCTGCACAGCTCTTTGCAGTGAATCAGTATTCCTGCTTCTCTCTGGACGTTTTTGCCTTTTGCTTCTTCCCAGATTTATCTAAGAATAGGATGTTTTCCCCATTGAAGGGACTTTCAGAACTCTCTGCTTAGAAGAGTCAGAGAGAGACAGAGCTAGGTAACACTTCACTGAAGTTAAATTTCTACCTACGTTCAAGGATGTTTCCAGAAAGCATGCTAACTTGCAAGGAGTCTATCAGAATTAATCTAGAGATGCTTTCTGAAAATTGCCAAGAGCCCTTGAGTAACCTGATCTCCATTTCATCCTTTAAGAAGGCCTTAAACAGGGGCGCCTTGGTGGCTCAGTGGGTTAAAGCCTCTGCCTTCAGCTCAGGTCATGATTTCAGGGTCCTGGGATGGAGGTCCTCATCAGGCTTCCTGCTCAGTAGGGAGCCTGCTTCCCCCTCTCTCTCTGCCTGCCTCTCTGCCTACTTGTGATATCTCTCTCTCTCTCTCTCTCTGTCAAATAAATAAATAAATAATATTTAAAAAATAAAAGAAGAAGAAGGCCTTAAACATACATGTTTTTCATCCCTCCATCACCTCCATCACCACTGGTTAGTTGCTAGGCTAGGTCCTTTCCTTTTTACTGGGTTAAATGAGCTACATCACTGCACAATCCTTCCCAAAGTCAGGAATTAAATGTGTCATGAGGGTTGAAACATTTAACTTAAAGCATGAAAATTCTTTCTTGTTCCATCTCCTGTCCTCCCTAATAACTTATTAATTGCCACTCGGGCTGAATTGCACTGGGTCTGTCTGCAAATCAAATGGATTTTGTAACATTCTATAATGTTCTGCTCCCCAATGGTAATTAAAGCTGTTGCGTGACATTAAAAAGCAGTTCTGCTAAGAATTAGCTCTATTTCCCTAAACTATATCCACTAAGGGATCTTTACCAGCTTTTCAACTTTAGGTTTGAGAAATGGTGTGAAGGGATCCTCAAAGTGGAACCGAGCACCAAAAGCAGGCAAGACCAGACTAATGACACTTTTAAAAAACCGTTTCAAAGAAACTTTGCAAGATGAGGCAAATGAGAGTATCATATTATCACATGTATGTAACATGTTAGCAATACAGGTCCAGTGAACCGATCCTAACATTTTAGGAAGAAAGGAATAAAGTCTACCTCATGAGAATCTTCTATGGCCATGTCATTGTACTTCTTTGTCCTGAGAGCATTCACTATTCTCATAGCAGCTCTCTGAGGAATCCAAAGTTTAGGGAAGGTTGAGTGATAAGTTCAGTACATACCTGATTTCGTCTCCCCTTCGATTGCTTCTGCCACTCCCCAGGACTGCATTGTCTTGCAAGGCACTCACATAGGGCCTTGCTACTCAGAGGGGGGCCCAAGAATCAGCATCAATGCCAGCGTCATCCAGACACCTGTTAGAACTACAGAATCTCAGGTTGTACCCAAGACACACCGAGTCATTTTAACAAAACCCCAGATGACCTGTATTTCCCCATGCATTTGGGTTCGAGAAGGGGGAACATAGTCTGCAGTTACCTTGAGTCAGGAGTAAGAGTGCTTGCTTCCAATGGTGATTTTGAGACCCTCAAAGATGGGGAAAATATCCCTGCTACTTTCATGGGGCACTTTTCAGAACAGTCCAGACATGACGCACCCTGGAAAACAGATAGTAAAATTAGTAAACAGGAAATCCCCATCAGAGCACTTTGTGGCCATTCTGCCTGATGGCTTGGGAGGTATCTACACATGGGTTTTTCTGAGGGTGAAGAAATAGCGCTGATCAAGCCTTTTGCTGGGCAAATATTTGAAAGTGCTACAAGGCACAACAAACGCTCTGTTACTCATCAGAGTGTGGTCAGGGAGAAAAAGGAGGACTGGTTTGTGAAGAGCCAAAGCCTCTTCTCCAAAAGAAGTTGCCTTATTTGTTGGACACACATAGTTTACTACTTTACAAAGATGTTAAAATCCTGAATGGTCAAACTAGACTGAATCCTACTTAATCTTTCTTTGATGATTTCTAATCTTGTTCCTTAAGGTCCTTGTTATAGGTTATGAGCTGAGATTTGTTGTCAAACAGTGATTCCCAAAGAGGGTTTTCCTCTATAGAAAGACTGTCTCTCATCTGTACAGCTGAATGAAATGGTGCCTATTATGATATAGAAGTTCAAGAAACATTTATACCAATTTATAGCCAACACCTACATGTATCACTGCCCAGTTCATGGAGTTGGAAAGTTGCTTGCTCCCGTAGTGTTGCATTGGCAATGAACCTGCTGTCTCGTGAGGAGAGTTGAGTCTCACCCTGGTGCTGTGTGAATGAGACGACTTGCCTGGATGGAAAGCGGGCCCTGGTTCCCTGTGATGCTCCATTCAGTGATTTGGACATCTCCTTCACCCCACCATTGCTGACGTGCGCTAATGCCACACCCTTCTTCAAGGCCCCATCATCATCTTGCAGAGATGATCATTAGCTTTCACTGCTAATGATCTTGATGTAATCCTGTCGGGAAATGGAACCATTGTTAATTAGGGCTATCATTTTCCTAATCCTGTCCAACTTCTGAAAAATCATCAATGTTGATTAAATTGCTTCTTGGCTTTGAATATGTGATATCTTTGAAGCAGATTCAACCATTAGCCTCAGATCTTTCTTGTAATTCTTCTGTGAGTCAAGCCCTCCATCTAAAAGAATCTTATTGTTGGAGTCAAACATAATTTTTGTTGGGTCAACTTATAATTCTCCATGTTACCTAAATTGGTATTAATTGTAAAAAGAAATACTCTTTCTGGTATCCAAATAACAAATCAGACCTTTGATTTAGTTTCACCTATTGATTAGGAAGTTTGGGTGGGTGGAGAGGTCCAGGGAATGGCACCATCTTTTCCTGGTCCGTAAGCCTACAGAGTTATGACATCAAATGTATTGGCTTCAACTAATGAGCGAGCACGTAGCTGCATCTACTTTGCATACATTTCTCATTGCTTATCATCATAACCATTACGGTTCCTGGATGTTCACTGTGTACCAAACTTTACTAGATGCTTCAAGTAACCCCTAAAGCAGGCTACACAACAGAAGTCCAGAGACACTGAGAAATACAATTAATGTCACACAACTAGTTAGTAAGTGACATTTCCAAAAGTCAAACCCAGATCTAACATCTAAATGCTCCTCTAAACCACCTCCTCAGGGGAAAGAAAGGTTTTGTTATCAATGTCAATTGTTATTGAAACGCTCTGGAATGTAGAAAGCTAGGATCTTACTTTACTATCGCTAGGTGTTAGCTTAGACCAAGCTATGCAGTGGTGAGAAATCAAATCCCAAATATTACTGGCTCAACACATAAAGGCATATGTTCTTTTTATACAATGCTATGGTGAATCAGGTAACTCCATGGGACACTTGTATTCCAAGAAGTGACTCAAGGAACTGAGCTGTTTGCCATTTTCCGCAATACCAACCAAAATGTGTAGCTTCTAGTCTCCATGCAAGAGAGGACTAGAAATTTGTTCACTGTCTCTTACATGCTACAGTCTGGGATTGACACATGGCCCTAATTTTAAGGGCTCTGACAAAAGTGGGGGATTACATGTGGATTCAAGAATAAGAGGGGTCTCCGCCACAACTTGCAAGGGCAAAACCACCCTCCTACTGTAGAAGGGAGCTGAGATTAGTCACTATGCCTGCCTCCTAGGGAAGTGAGGTCTCTCAGACTGGAAACCTCAGGGAAAGAAATAACCAAGGGTGAGCAGTCACATGAGATAAGATATCTCCAATAGAAGACAAGACTCCTGAACATTGGAGTAGGAGGGGGCATCCTCCATGTGGAGGCAGGTCAGGAGACAAGAAGTGAGGAAACTAGGTTAAGGGCTCTTGGAATTATTTCAAACCATTGGGTCCAGAGAATAGGGGGAACTTAGCAGACAGTATGTGAGAGGTGTCTGAGTTTGGGGAGCCAACTTTATATTTCTCATGCATTCTTTGTATGTCTATTTGATTTTCCTGTAATATTTAGTCATTTAGTCATTTTAGTACTATTTAGTAATTTTTAAAGTCCTTATGCATCTCAGCTATTCAAATAGGAGACAGGAAAAGGATTTTGTCCATCTGTAGCCAAAACATAAGAAAAGAAAGCAAATGACACCCAGAGCACTACCTATCCTTCTCCATTGCAGTTCCCGTCTCCACTCCCTATATTTTTTTCCATAAAATTTATCACTTTCTAGCATAGCATATACTTTATTTATGTACGTAATTATCTGTCCACACTAAGAATGCAAATTCAATGAGGGCAGTGATAAATATTTGTTGAATAAAGGAGCCAGGGTGAGCAGCTGACGTAAGAGAATTTTTATAGAAATGAGACATGAAGAGACAAAAGTTAGGGGTAGACTTAACCTACTGAGAGATTCTTCTGGAGCAAGAATTTGAAGGGTTGGTATACCACGATTTTTCCTCAAAAATTTTTTTTTCACACCCTGCTTGTTATAGACTCTCTCTATAACAGGAATATATCTCCCCTAATATTTATCTCTTGCATAGAGACAAGCCATCTTCCTGCCTAAATTTCTCTTTTTCTTATTCCTACTCAATGTCAACATTGTCGTCACATAAGATTCATCAACTGAGAAATCACCTACTGGGGAATTAATCACCCATCTCCTAACAACCATGGGAAGATGAACTTCCTAGATATCCTGTTGAAGATGACATGTCAGGGATACCAACACTAGAGGTGAATTTGGGGAACACAACTGGGCCACCCACAGGATCAGTGAGGGAAGCAGACATCTTCCCGAGTGATATTGCTTGAAGATTACTGAAAGATCTCTGAATACCTAGCTTTGACTCTGCTTCTAATTCCAGAAGAGAGATGAAGCATAAGCTATTATCTTCTCTTTTCCCAAGATTTCACTTTATATATAAAAATAATACTTTCAAAATAATTAAACTGTGGCATGGCTAGAAAAACAAGTACACTCGCAGAACGGAAAAGTTGAGGAAATCCAGGAAGATGGAAAACAAGCAAGATAGACTCTGGGCTTTTTGAGTTAAAATAGCAACTAGTTTTAACGGCCTAACGTAAGTGCAGGGGAGAATGTTGAGCAAAGAGGGAGACAGAGAACACTGGGAGGGGAGTTTAAATAGTTAAAGAGAAAATAGAGAAAAACTGTAATTAAAAAAAACCCTGTATCACAAACTTTCCCTTTCTTCATCAGATTAAAAATAGCAAAACCCAACAAAAATCATCATGAAAAGCAACTAAAACTACTAATGACTTAAACCTACTTCAATTAACTTCAAAACCTGGAACCAATAGAAAATTCCAGAGCAGCCAGGAGCAGCAGACATGTGAACACAGCCTGGTTTCTCATCTCATTCTACTCCCAGAGGGACACATCCACCTGAGTGGAAAACATACTTGGAGTGCCTAATACCGAGTTAAACAAACTAAACGGATGTGCTTATCTTTTCTCCTTTTTCAACTGAGAAATGGAAACAACTTTGGAAACTATTTGCCAAAATAAAGGGAAAACTGGTGGGCTGGGGAGAGGCAGGCACACTGTGAAGCTATCTGAACCTGGGAAGCCATCTGAAGCCCAAGAATACACCCACTCCGAGAAAGAGCTACCCTCCACCCTTAGGTGAAGAGAAACTGGGTGAGGCAGACCCAGCTGCTTTTCCAATTTCTTCCTTTAATAATAGAATTCCCAAATTTCACCTGCACCCAGGACTGCCCAGAAGAAAGACTACATTTCCCAATCCCCCTTGCAGCTAAGTATGGCCATGTGACTATGTTCTAGCTAATCATATGGAAGAAGTGATGACGCCTTAGGTGACTAGCTTTGAAAAAAAGAGAGCGACCAATCATGCCCTTTCCTTCTTTTTCTCCCTTTGCACCGGTTGGATGCGGGTGTGCTGTAAGAGTTGAGCGCAACTGCAATGCGTCGAAAGCTTAACAGACAATTAGAAAAATTCAGAATTCCTGACGTTACAGAGCTGCAGCGGCCTCTGTACCTAGCAACCTGGACCGCTTACATTCAAGTAGTTAAGTAAGAGAAAGACACGTTTCTACGTTATGTAAATCGCTGCTGTTCTGGCCTTCATACCTGTTTCAGTAGCACATCTAACACCGGATTAGATATGTAATTTAGAACTTTTAACAAAATCTTAGAAGAGAGAACTGAGCCCAGATACTGACCAGCAGACCAACCGAGATGATCTTGCTGCCTTTCTCATTCATTTTCTTTCTTTTTGTTTTTTAAAATTTTATTTATTTATTTATTTATTTATTTATTTATTTATTTATTTGAGAGAGAAAGCAGGAGGAGGAGGAGGAGCAGAGTGAGAGGGAGAAGCAGACTGCTGCTGAGCGTGGAGCCCCTTGCCGGGCTGGATGCAGGGACTGGATCCCAGGACCTTGAGATCATGATATGAGCCTAAGGCTAGCACTTAACTGGCTGAGCCACCCAGGCACCCTTCATTTCTCATTTTCTAAGGCTATGGGTCAGATATTGTGGGGAGAGAGTCAAGAAATGCCCACTTTATATCAGAGCAAAGGAAAGGTCCAGGCCAAGTGGTCTAAGCATAAACAAAATAAAAAGAAGCACACTGGCACCATGCGAACAAATAACAGAAAACACAAAAACATGATGAAAAAAACAAGTAACAGAATGTAGAAGAAAACGAGGATCAAAAACCAAAGACATTTACTCACAATTACTAGGTCTTATGCAGAGAACATGAACATAATAAACAAAGATATAAAATGACAGAAATGGGGTTTTCAAACTTAAGACACATTGAGGACCAAAATAGCATTATTTCAGGTTTAATAAATAACTTAAGAAAAATCAAAATACTATTGGAAATAGAATTACTGACATAGAAAGGCAAGATTTGAGATAATTATGGTAATAGCAAAGGAAAGAGAAAAATATATTAAAGCAATTTGATTAACACTACTATATATGGAAAATAAAAGGTAATCCAGTATAAAGACATATTGTGTCCTTAAATGAGAGAATCCACCTAAGGAAAAGAAGATGTATCGAGAGATAATATAAGAAAATGACCTTGAAATAAAGAGGATATTGAATCTGCTTATTGAAAAAAATACTGTGTTTCAGGAAAATACGATACAGTATTGACACTGAGCTAGATCCTTGTTAGGCTGTTGGACTTCAAGAATACTAATGAATACTTCAAATACCCAAGCAATAAAGGCAAATTACTAAGAAATAAGGGGAGAAGTCAGTTTGGCCTCAGTCTTCTTCAGAATAATGTACAAGGCTCCATTCAAAACATTGGAATAAAGCCTACACAGTCCCAAGGGGAAGAAAATGTAACACCAAGAGAATCTGCCAATCTAGAAAATTATTCAAAAATAAAGCAAACAAAGAGATATTCTTAAAAACAAACAAAAAATGAGAAGAGCACAGTACCCTTGAGCTGCTGTGGAAAGAACTACCAAACACTCAAATTCATACAAGTCAGGAGTGTCTGGGTGGCTCAGTCAGTTACCTGTCTGACTCTTGATTTCAGCTCAGATCATGATCTCAGGGTCATAAGATCTAGCCCCGTGTCAGGCTCCATGCCAGACATAGAGCCTGCTTAAGATTTTCTCTCTTTCCGTCCTCCTCTGCTCTTTCCCTACCTTGCATGTGCTCTCTCTCTCTTTCTCTAAAAAATAAAAAATAACAAGTAGCATACTTATTTAAAAAAAAAACAATTCATACAAGTCAAAGATGAACTGAAAATAGGAAAGCCAAGAAGAGAGAAAATGAGAAAAGGTAAAAGCTACTTGGGAATTCAAGTCACACTACAGAATGTAAAATTATATATCTAAATAATATAGAACTAATGATATGGCTAGAATACATTTATCAGGATGTAGGGAGAATGAGTAGAAAGAGCGTGAGAAATTGCTGATACTCTCTTCTTTCAGAACTAGGATTCAGAACATATCACTTTAGATTACAACACCTGTTCATTCTTTCTCACTACTCTGACTTCCCCAAACTCCTTTGTTGAACATAAACTAATCTTTTAGTCACTTATAGTGCTGGTAGTAAAGAATCATTTTTTGAAGTGCCACATTTCCTTCATTTTCCTTTCATTTTTTTCCCATTGAGTAAAACAGAATTTGAGTAAACTAAAAGTTAATGTTCATTTAAAATTGCATGTACAATATACTCCTATTTATATAAAACAATTCTATCCATCCATTTATCAATGTGTAGCATATTTTTGCTCTTCTAAAAGTAGGAATACTAATGAGTGTTATCTTTTAGCCTGGATTTTTCTGTACTTAAAAAAGAAATTTACAGAGTGGGGTCCCTGAGTGGCTCATTTGGTTAAGCGTCTGCCTCCGGCTCAGGTCATGCTCTCAAGGGCCTGGGATGGAGCCCCGCATCAGGCTCCCTCCTCCTTGAGGTATCTGCTTCTGCTTCTCCCTCTTCCTCTGCCCCTCCCCCTCCCCTGCCCCCTCTTTCTCTGTCTCAAATAAATAAATAAAATCTTAAAGTAAAAATTTACAAGGCACTTGGCTTAGCCAGGTAAGAGGCTGACTCTTGATTTCAGCTCAGGTCTTTATCTCAGGGTCATGATTTCAAACCTCATGTTGAGCTCCATGCTGGGTGTGGACCCTACAAGAAAATAAATAAATAAACAAATAAACGAGCAAAGACTGGTATCTGACAGATGAAAACACCCAGTGTGCCATGATAATTCATTGATTCATATAATGCGCTTGTTTTACTATTTTTCCTTTTCCCCTCACTTTAAGCAGACAACTGTAATTTGTCATCTCTGGTATTTTTGCCAGACAAGAAGCGACATCAGCTTTGCCAAAATATTAATCCAATAAAAATTAACATTAAGAATACTAGAGTGAAAGGGAAGAGAGAAAAGGTAAAAGATTTTGGTCTCACAGCCTGAGGGCGAGAACAATGAAGAAATCTTCAAACAAAATTGAAATGAATATTTATTACCTTGTAAATAAGAAATAAAGTGTATTGTAAAAATAACTAAAAGCGTCACTCTAAATTTAAAGTCACCGTGTCCGTTCTTTTCTTAAGGCATTTGCATTAGTAAGAAGATTATGTATTAGCTGGATGAAAACTTGCTAGGACTTGGTTTATCTCATAACACTAGTTTTACCCTCTATCACTGAAGGAAAGTGCGGCTCTTAGAAGATGAACCTTCAGATGAACTGGGAGCATGACATGTTGTCCAAGCCGGAAGAGGACATGGCTCTGGAGGGGAACCTGGATACTTGGACAAAGTATCAAGAAGAGAAAGAAGATTCCACAAAGGGGAAGGGAGCATAAAAAACAAAAACAAATTGTATTCTCATTTCTCAAACAGTTCTCAGGAGGAAGATGAATTGTTTGTTTTCTTGTTTTTCCAAACCAGTAGGTTGTCAGTCCACACTGGGATCACATAGCAAGTCAAAGTGTTGGACCAGCCTGGCACAAAGTAGGAGCTTAGTGAGTTAAGAAGTAAACGAGAGGGGCGCCTAGGTGGCTTAGTTGGCTAAGTGACTGCTTTCGGCTCAGGTCATGATCCTGGAGTCCTGGGATAGAGTCCCACACCTGGTTCCCTGCTCTGCAGGGAGTCTGCTTCTCCCTCGGACCCTCCCCGTTCTCATGCTCTCTCTCTCATTCTCTCTCTCAAATAAATAAACTATTTTTTTTAAAGAAGTAAATGGGAAACTTTATAAATAAGTGAATAAGTGATTAGAAAATTCCATAACCCATTGAATATAAGGTCCAATGGAGTGGAGTCAAGATAGTTATATTTGGGTGGCCAGTGACTCGACCAGTATAAATCACAAGACAGAAACAACTGCTCATAATAAAGCATCTAAATGGTACCAGCCACAAGAGCATCTTTGCTTTAGAAACTGCCCTGTGGGGCACCTGGGGGACACCTGGGGGGGCTCAGTTGGTTAAGCATCTGCCTTCCACTCAGGTCATGATCTCAGGGTCCTGTGATCAAGTCCTGAGTTGGGTTCTCTACTCAGCAGGGAGTCTGCTTCTCCCTTTCCATCTGCCCCTCCCCTCCCCAGCTTGTTCTCTCTCAAATAAATAAATAAAATCAGAAAGAAAAAAAGAAAGAAAGAAAGAAAAAAAGAAAGAAAGAAAGAAAAAAAAAGAAGGAAAGAAAGAAAGAAAAAAGAAGGAAAGAAAGAAAGAAAGAAAGAAAGAAAGAAAGAAAGAAAGAACCCTGAGAGTAACTTACTCTAGCTAGGAGATGCTGTGACAGCAGGTTAGAGTTAAATGACCTGCCTCAGTCTTGTCTTTCTCTACCTGAGGGCCCAGACACATGGCCCCCACTCTCCACCAGTGTGCATTTGAGAATCTGTGGCTGACAGACCCTCCAGCTTCTCTGACAGGTCAAAAGAGGGTATCACGCCCATCAATTTCACTCCATCATCACACTTCGTTGTCAAATCCCTGGCAACAGTTTGGCCTTTGACGGTCACCTTGAAAGTGGCATTCTCTGTTCCTTCATCTGACTGTCTTACCCCACCAAGTCATTCCAGTTGATGAGTCCTTGTTGTAAGTACCTGCATCTCCCTTCTTTTTAGCTTCTGCAAATCTATCATAGGTAAAGCATTTTGTAGGGAAGCACCTTTAGAAAAGGAGCTTTTCAAAAGGAAATGTTATTATTAGGTCCAATTTTCCCATCATGCTCAGAATTCCTTTTGAATTCCGTGAAAGCTCTCTGTGGAGTAGCCCAAGCCCAGAGTTGTGCCTGCTTACCCTGGGAGCCATTCCTCAGTCCTGGGGGAATGGGGCAGGGAGACGGATCGAATGTTTACAAAACACAGGTCCACAGAGAGACACTTGCAAGGGCGAGGTATTCTTGTTATGAAATCATGAGGGAAAGAGCACCTCCTAACACAGACCAGCCCATTTGTCACACTGGGTGACAGCCACTTTAGGCTGTGACTCTGAGCTCGGTAAAGCATATGTCAAATGCTACCATTAAGACCCTCTGACCCATTCTTGTTGGTACGCTAGGTAGAAACCTTAAGTGAAAAAAGTTACAAACGCAATGATCTGTTATTTAAATCCTGACTAGAGTGCTATAGATCTTAAAGAAACTCTAAAAGATTCCATGTTCTCAAATAAGTAAAGGATTGTTAGATGAAGGAAAGCAGCAAAATGTTAATGTTTATATGGTGACATTTCAGTCCATTCTCACACCTCGTTGGCAATAGGTATCTTGAATGATCTGCATTGTACAAATCTTATTTTGAAACTCACACACTGCCCTTTAAGCAGTGAGGATAAATTTCTTTGTTAAACTTAGCTTTAACTCTTTATAACTCATGCTAACTTGCAAGTCAACACATGCTACTTTAAATCAATATATTCATACTTCTTCACATAAAAGAAAGATGGAAACCAGAAATGTATCAAGATAATTAAATGTAGGGTTATACTTTGCCTTTGTTCTGATCAATAATATTCAAGGTAACATTTAGTATAGTGGAGAGGACAACGGCTTTGTCTTCAGGACACCTGATTATTTATCTAATTTCTCTTTTCCTTCCTTCTTGTCTCTCCCTCCCTCCTTCCTTCCTTCCCTCCTTGCTTTCTCCCTCCTTCATTGCCTCCCTCCCACCCTCCTTCCTTCCCTCCTTCCTTTCTTCTCCCTTTCCTCCCTTCCTTTCTCCATATTCACTAAACATCTACCTACACAAGGTGTTACGTGATATAAAAAGATACATAAGATCCAGTTTATGCCCTCAAGTGATCTGTAGATTTGTAGGGGAAATATGAGTGACAGGATAATAAAGATATCACATGGGTTTGAAATTTACCAGACTTAGATGAAAATGTAAATGTAATTGTGCATGGACTGTGTAACTTCATTCACATTACTTAACTTGGCTGAATCTCAGTTTACTCATCAAAATGAAGTTTACCTAAAAAAATGAAGGTAATTCTGACTCAAAGACTGCTTGTGGAGAATAAATTGGCAATGAGTCTAAAATACCCAGAAAACTGTCCAGTAAGCTCTTTTCTTTAAAGAAATTCTAGACTTGAAGTCAGAAGGGCTGGGTACAAATTCTGACTCTGCCATGATAATAACGAGGTTCTGTGACCTCTCCAGATACTGAAATCTCCCTCATTGCAAGAATAGCATTGAATTCACTGACACTCAACACATCCTCCATTTCTAAAAGTTACTTTTATCTCATCCAGTGGAGGGTTACTTGGGATATTTGGCAGAAGAATGACCTATGTTGATTTGAAAGGTTTAACTGGGGAGCAGTAGATTGAGCAGGGGGTGTGAGTAGACTAAGTAGAAAAAGACAAGGATATCGGTCAGGAAAAATCTCCTTTCTCCACATCATAAAATAGCCACCTAAATAAGCAACACCCACCTTTTGTTATTTTTTTTATTTTCCCAAAGAACCATGCATACAAGCTATCCCTTATAACAGAGTTTTATTTAAAGTTTGGGACTAAAGTGTATGTGTATGTGTGTTGGGGATGGGGTAGTAGGAAGCGGGCACAGGTGTCATATCATATCACGTGATTTAAAACAGAATTATACAAAAACAAACAAACGAACCAGAATTGCACATGATACATCCCTTCAAAGTCCCAAAGAAGCCATTCCCAATGCAGGGGAACTTCTCCATGGGCCTCTCTTCTCAGAAAGCCCCGGGCCCCACAACTCACCCAATGTTGTCCCTCTGTTGCTAAGACACACGAGTACACTTTCTCTTCCCACTGTCATTGCTTCAACTTCACTCTTCCCCAGTCCAACCCTAGTGACAGTTGATATTTATTTGGTGTTGACAATATTATCTATACATAAGAGCTCCCTGTGTACCTGGCGCTATTTTAAGCATGTATTATTTAATCCCTACAACAATTCTGTGAGTTGGATATCATTATGATCATCGCCATCCTCATTTACAAAGTCTGAAACTTAGGTATGAGGAGGCTCAGGAATATGACAAAGTGGCCTCGGTGAAGACGTAGAGGCAGAATTCAGGGATAAGTGATGTGGAGTTCAAAGTCAAATGCCTTCCTAACCCGCCATATCTCTCCCTACCAGAGACCCTTAGTCTCTCTTTTACTGACCTTCCAGGCCCCAAACTAAAATCTCTTCCCATTTCTTGGTGCCCAGAAATGTCAGCTTTCTTGTCTTGTCCTCACCCAATCCCATGGCCTTAACTAAAGCCAGGCACAGTCTCAGGTCTCTGACTGATGTCCTCCACTGGCTACACTCCCTATTGCTCTTCCTGGGATAAACCTGTTTTTAGCTGATTCCGGCTCTGCTTGGGCAGGATGGGTTCCCTGCCAGGGCTCCCTGGCTTCTGATCCAAAGCCATAGTCAACAAACAATGATCAAGACACAAGGAAAAAGTACAGGTGCCTTGGCGTCCCTTTGCCCATAACTGTAATCAGACTGTCACTCATCTCCATCTGAATATAAATAACTTTATTAAAGGTGACTCACAGCCAGGTCATTCATTAATTTCCACTGAAACTGTGCCATGCCCTAGAGTTTATTATAAAAAGGATTGTACCTATACCACTGTCTTTGAACATCAAGAAATAAATCAATGTACTAATTAACCTTGAAATAAGAAAAAGTTTTAAAGACACTAACATTTTAAAGACTGTCTCCGGCAGTCACCTTCTGACTCTTTTAGGGACTTCTACTTTTGCTGTTTTGGTTTATTTTCCAAACTCATTTCCTACCAGCCTCATGTTGGTGCTAAAATCCCTTTTTGACAGAGAAAGCCCAAAGGTGGTAATCACGTGACCAAGGGCATTCAGAGCCCTAGTGGCCAAGGTAGGAATGAAACACAGCTCCTGCTAGAGAAACTTGACCTCTGAAACCCGCCACCATTTGTCTTAACCTCCACTGGCACTAAATCCTGTCTCAAGGACAAATCTTGCCTGTTTCAGCACAGTTCCTGAAAGAACTGGTAGTGAGACACAGACTGGAATGAGGACAATAAATTTCAGTGGGAACAGGAGGAAAATTTGAGGGTCTTATCATATTAAATCATGGAGAGGTAATCATATAAATTCCTGGAATCTTAGCAGTTCACATTTCATTAGCTCTTAGAGGAATAGTATCAAAATATGGCACAGTTCCAATGGGACTGAAACTTGCCAGTTCCTGTTGAGAACACTGATTTTTATTTATTAGGTGCCAAGGAGTCGGTATGCTGTTCTAACACGAAAGATAAGGTACATTGGCAGAACCACTGCTGTAAAGAACACTTGAGATAACATAGTCATTTTGCACATGGGAGGGTGGGATCTCTGGAAGCTTCCACAGGGCATTTTCACCTCCCTGGTGCGAAGATTCCCCAAAAAGCAGCTCGTGGCTGTCTCACTGCAAACATGAGAAAAATGTGGACAAAACACTACAGTGTTGTAGAGGGAATAAAGTAACTGAAATTAGTGGGCTGACTGAAGAAGACAAACAGGAGAGAACATCTCCTCACCAAAAGTCTCCTCACAAGGAATCTTGGTTATTTGGGATACTTCTATAAAAAGGATTCTGTGGACTAATGTTTTTGAGAAACACTACATCCAACTACATTCTTCTCGAAGAACCAATCACAGCAGCTTTTGTATGCTAACATACACTTTAATCTTTAATTTAGAATTTCCCATGGAAAAATTTTGTATGTGCAATTCTTTGATAACATCTGTGTTCTACGAAATGGTAGATAAATGAAATGAATGCATAAATGAAAGACAGAAACATCCATCGGGGCACGTCATGGTTGGAAACATTGCCTCAAAATGAAGCGGTCCTTTAGATCCTTTGTTCTGGTTGAGCAGATAAAGGACTTAAAAAAGCAAGAGAATTATTGATGAAGGGGCACAGATGTTTAGGCATTTTAGGCAAAAACTTACAGAATTTACAACTCGTTCCCTAGTCCTTTCTTTCAACAGATTGTTTATGCTAACGAGCCCAGCATTATCGCTCATCATCATCTCCTTGCTTAATCGCCCTTGATTGCCTCTGTTGTGCATTCATAACCTCAGGTTCGCCAACACAGACAAGCCTTTCCTCTTCCCTCACTGTGACAATGTATCATAATTGAGCCATTTCTGCCTCTCTGGTCACCCTCAGATTCTCCCCAGCGCATCCTCTGTACGTTAATCTGCTAGTTAAATATTGATAGCAAGTGGCTCCCTTAATATTTACTTTGTTGCTCCATTATTGCCACATACAGGCTGATTATTTGTTTCTGTCTTCCCAGCCTGTTTAATCAGAACTGAGTCAACTTTCCTCTGTTTAACCTTCTTGTCCAATCGGAGTCGGAGAGCGGCTGGAGTGGGCACTGATGTCAGTTCTGAGACCATCCTCTCCTAGTGGTGCAGGTGTCATCATAGCCAGCAGGGGTCAGGAGGGCATTTCTCTCTGGCGTCAGGCAGCTGGTGGTGAGACAGGGAAACCCTGGAGGCATCCTCTGGAGTTGAACATCTCTCTTTGAGCCTTGTCTCCTAAATGTAGCCTCCCTGGCAGCTTTTTTTTTTAATGGACTGTTGGCCCTGGAGATCCTGGTAAAGTGGGAACAAGAACGGCCACTCCTACCAGGACCACAAAATGGTGGAGTGTCCCTACCATGAATAATAAATAGACCTGAACGCAACCCTTGGTCTTGAGTTAGAGTCGGTTGGAAGCTCGGGGCAAATAGCTGAACTGTCTCCATTAGCCTCACAGAAGCTTGTGGGAGCATCAGGTGCTAAGTGAACTGGGAGCATCTTTGAAAATACCCCTTCCTAGGCTGCTAGAGTATAGAAATGTAAATATCCTCCTCAAGGGCAAGTAAACAAATATTTCTGCTTTGTACTGATGGAGGGGTGGACATCTGGATGGCTTAGGTGGTTAAATAGACGACTCTTGGTTTTGGCTCAGGTCATGGGACTGAGTGTCACGGCAAGCTCTGTGCTTAGCGAGGAGTCTGCTTGAGGATTTCTCTCTCTCTCTCAAATAATAAATAAATCTTAAAAAAAAAAAAGAATGCTGTGGGCGGCAATCTTTAAATCTTGTTTTTCTGACAGGAAGCTTTGACACCTGACGCCACCAAAGAGACCACTGTTGCCACGTATATGTGTGCATTGGGGGGAGGGGGTGATAATTAAATTTGGGACACATTTATCTTACTGTCAAAAGAAAAGATTAAACAGGTGTGCTCTCGGCTGTTTCTAAGCCCAGTGTCTGGTTGATTTCAGTATCTTGGAAAGTGACTTGGAAAGTGTCAGTGACTTGGAAAGTGTCAGTGACTTGGAAAGTGACTTGGGAAATGTCTCTCTGTCTGCCTCTCTACCCCAAGGCAGAACAGAGGCAAGTAAAAAGTGAATGCTCCAAAAGGTTACCCTCTGATTTCCAACAAGAGTGCATTTCGAGTAGAGATTTTAAGTAACATAGGAATCATATGCCAGTACAGTGGTTTGCTCATACGGCAAGTGGTCCTTTGTATTGACAGAGTGAGTGGAAGGACGCCGTGCTAACTTTTCCACATGATTCCTCCCCTCTTCTGCATGCTGGGGAATTGAAGGCTTCTGGGGCCATAGTGACACCTGCGGTCACAGACACCACAGTCACCTGTTCTGTGCTTGACTCATCCTTCAATGGGTTTTCATTATAGGACTTTCCTCTGAACTCTATATTCTACCCCTTTGCCATGCTTTTTGCAAATGATTGGAATCTCTCTCCTCTCCCGCTTCCTCTTCCCAGTTGATTGTCTTAGAACTTCCTACTCATTCTTGGAGCTGCAGTTCAAATTTCCCATTTGTAGAAGCCTTCCTAGTCCCCATGAGTGAGAGAGAGTCGCCATCTAGGTCCTCGTTACATATTGCACATACTCTGTTAATGGCTGCATCACATTACCTTAATAACTGTGTGTTCACTCCCTGTACCGCTCAGCCTCCAGAGAATAACATATGGTTCACTCCAGGTAGTTCAATAGGAGGAATTCGGTGCAATAAACTAGTTACAAAGGTGTTGAAAGAGTTGAGAAGCCACAGCAGGAAGGAGACAATGCAGGTTTTAGTGATACTAGAAAGGGCCAGCAAGCTGCCAGGGCTGAATTAACAGAGGTAAAAGATGTTGTTAGCAGAGCCCAGAAGCCAGGGCCAGATCTGGTCCATGAGAGCTGGGCCCACTGCGACACTACCCAAAGAAGAGAGAGATGGGGACCGTGATGCTGTCCATCTCCCTAACGCCCATCCTCCAATCTCCCAGTGCTCCCACAGCCTTAACTGTGGTCCAGAGCCAGTTGCTAAGGGGCCTGAAAAAGGCAGCTCTCAGGAAAAGATCTGAGACGGGATCTGAGAGCCAAGAAGCCAGTGACTGGCTTGCCTCAGTTTTCTCCCTCAGGAGACTGTAAGCTTCATTTCGGCACCCCCAGCATAAGAAAGACACTATGTGAATCTGTTGAGTAAAGTCCTGAAAAAGCGAGATTTACTTTCCTTGTGTTCTTGCCAAAGGGGCTTACACCTTTTCAGAAAAATAATATCAACCTTCTTGGCCTACCTTAAACCACTTTCTTTTTTTCATCACATTGAAAAGTGGTATTTTTTTGCTTTTAAGGATGGTATTTCCATCTTTGTCTGTTGGCTTTTCACAGTTCCTGCATTCGCAGAGTTCCAAAAGGACGATAAGACCCCTCTGGTAACCTTGTTTGAAATTTGCATTGCATTCAGTCACCTGTTCCCTTGGGCCCTGCTCAATCGGGTTGTCAGGCTGAGAAAGGAGCTGCTTTGCTGTCAGACACTTTTTAAGTCTTTTCATTTCCAATCCACCAGGACCACAGTAGCAGATAGGGAGTCCTCTCCTCAGCCAAGTCGCTGAACTTGGAGCTGCCATGTCCTGTACCATTATCTATAATTACCTCATAGGTACCCCACAAAGATAATTTTCTTTGTAGGATAAAAAAGGCAGGTCTTAAGGAAGGTTTTTCAGATTAAGCCCAGGGCGAAGCATGATGAGTTGGTGTTGATATCCAAGTGGAGGTGTTGCTTTTTTCCAGAACAAAGCCATTTGGCCTCTACTATCGCCATGAAGCTGCCATCACTGAAGCAACCGTCAGTGACAGCAAGCTGGATGCATAATTTCTCGGCTCTAGACCTCGGGGTTCCTTGCTCTTTGCCAATTTTTACATGCAAATTCTCTATCCATGAGTTTCTATTTCAGTCATAACATTCCTCAGAACATGCTTATACATAGGCGCGGCGACAGATGCCTCATACAAATTCGGGGGAAGAAAAGAACATAGGCTACTCTACGGAGAAACAAATTCTGGAAAACTCAATGGAGGCTAAAAAAAGTTCTTGCGTGAGGAAGGCGGGTGGGGAGGTGACAGCAGTAGGCGGGCACCCACTCACCCGGGCTTCCCAAAGTGGACTGTGCGCAGCTCCTCGCACCTCCCGTTCCGTGAAGCCACAGTGGTAGCTTGAAATGAATCTGAGGATGCAAACCGACACCACACACACTGGCAAGCGCTACATATCAGGGCTTTGTCCCTTTCCTTTCTTTTCAGAGATATAGTTGTAGAATTTTTACCAGTGAGCACAGGGAGGCGAAGAATCCCATTTTTTGCCATTGTCTGCCCTTTGATAAAGCCCCCAGGAACGCACCTGCCGCCAAACAAATCCAGGTTTATGAACTTGCTGCACCGAGGGTGGTGGGACACCAGGGGCGCTGTGGAGCGTTTCATTGAGAGAGCTGGAACACTCAGTATCAGGAAGATACCACCTCACACTGGTAAGAATGGCTAAAATTAACAATGCAGGAAACAGCAGATGTTGGTGAGGATGTGGAGAAAGGGGAACATTCTTACACTGTTAGTGGGAATGCAAGCTGGTGCGGCCGCTCTGGAAAACAGGATGGAGGTTCCTCAAAAAGTTAAAAATAGAGCCACCCTATAGCCTAGCAATTGCACTACTGGGTATTTATCCAAAGGATACAAATATAGTGATCTGAAGGGGCACCTGCACCCCAATTTTTATAGCATCAATGTCCACAATCGCCAAACTACAGGCATAACCTGATGTCCATCAACAGATGAATGGATGAAGAAGATGTGGTATATATACACAATGAACTATTACTCAGCCATCAGAAAGAATGAATCTTGCCATTCACAATGACATGGATGGAACTAGAGGGTGTTATGCTAAGCGAAATAAGTCAATCAGAGAAAGACAGTTATATGATTTCACTCCTCTGTCGAATTTAAGAAACAAAACACATGAACACAGGGGAAGGGAAGGAAAAATAAAATAAGACAAAAACAGAGAGGGAGGCAAACTCTAAGAGATTCTTAACTATAGGGAACAAGCTGAGGGTTGCTGGTGGGGAGGTGGTTGGGGGGATGGGGTAACCGGGTGATAGGCATGAAGGAGGGCGCTTCATGGAATGAGCACTGGGTGTTATATGCAACTGATGAACTACTGAATTCTACCGCTAAAACTAATAATACACGAGATGTTAACTAAATTGAATTTAAATTTAAAAAAAAAATTTTTTTAAAGAGGGAGTTGGAAGGGGCCCATTGTGGGCTTGGGGTTCGTGTAGAATGATTTTTAAGAGGGACTGTGGAAGCGGGGACAGGGCTGCATCAGAGGCTGCCATGAAGCAGAGGCAAGACCCCAGTGGGGTGTGTAGCAGTTGTCCCGTTGTTCAGAAGGCAGAATGAAGTGGGGCTGAGGAAGCCACTGGGAGTGAGGCTGCCCTTAGGTAAGAAAGCAGGAGCCATTCAGAAGGAGACAGGTTACCCCATCATTTTGCAACTATGGTATTGCCTTGAAGATACTCTGTTGGGGAGCCTGGGTGGCTCCATGGGTTAAAGCCTTTGCTTTCTTCTCAAGTCAAGATCTCAGGGTCCTGGGATCTAGCCCTGCTTCGGGAATCTCTGCTCATCAGAGAGCCTGCTTCCCCCTCTCTTTCTGCCTGCCTCTCTGCCTACTTGTGATCTCTCTCTGTCAAAAAAAAAAGAAAATACCATCTGTGTGGCCTTGGCTGCATCCCATCAGAAACTTTTTTTTTTTTTAGGTTCTATTATGAACATCACAATATTATTAGCGGCAGTCCAAAGAAGGGAACTCGGGGTCCTGTTTTCTTGGAAACCACCAAGTTACGATAACTGTAGAGTGCAGTGCCACACCCACTATTGCTGTGGAATCCAATGCTGCATCCTATGTCAAGGTGACCCACGGGCTCAGAGCCTCGAGGCAAGAGTGGATCCCTCTCTTCCAAGAAGCGAATCCAAAGCAAAGCTTCTCACAGCCTAGGATGAGAGAAAACACAGCTTCCTGGCATAATTTCACTGCTTTCGATGAACAAAAGCAGTTTCCCCCAGTTCACACCTTCTCCCAAATTCTTCCTGCTCACCATCACAAGTTCAAACTCACTGCTCTGGCCACTGGCTTCACAGGGAACATGGCTGCATTTTTACCCAAAGTGTAGACAGAGTGAAAGTTTTTAAGAGCTCTGTGTCTTAAACACCTTTAGTCTCCAGCACCTGGCACAAAATAAATACCTAATAAATGTGGGTGAAATTAAATGTTCCAGCCTGGGGGGCTCTGGGAACGGAAATGGGACTGTGGGCACTTCTCAGACTACACTGTTCAGACACTTCTACACTCTGTACATTTATAGCTTGTTTGTTACCATCCCTACCAAGTTCCTTTTTCTGTCGAGGGGGCCACTCCAATACCACACGGATAGGAAGGAAAGTGTGGTATTTGCAGCTGTGCCCTCTAGGTGTGGCCCTTGCTATAAGTAAACATAGAGCCCAATTGTTTTCTAGAATCCAGATCCATACAGCCACAAAAGATGAAAACCTTTCAGCATGGTTCCCCTCAATGTGGTCCACCAACCACCTGTGCAGGGCTCACCTGAGATGCTTACTCATGAAGCACAAAGTCCCGTCTTCAGCCCACATCATCTGAATTGGAACCTTCAGCCCTGGAAACCAGGGTCTGTGGTTTTCACAAACTACCTTGTGTGTTGTTTGTGTGCACTAGGGTTGAGAACAGTTCATCCAGACAGCGTGATTTTTCTTTTTCCTGTAAGGTCTTCTCATCTAATAAAGCAACGGGAATTTATTGATTCACTTGCCCGTTGAACCAACATTCACTGAGTGCCAGGTGCAGAGGTAACTGCAGTGAAAAAGACACTTGGGGAGCTTCTAGGCTTCCAGGAAACTCATCAGTCAAGACAACGGGCCGTGATGTGAGAGAGATTTTGTTTTCCTTTTTTTAGACTAGAATGAAAAAAAAAATGGCACCACGCTTGCTGACCAGTGATCGAAATTGCTAATCTTCACAAGCTAAGATGTTCACAGCGTTTACTTCTCAGAGGGTGGGTTTCCTTGGTAGTAGGAAGAGAAATGGACTTCATTGTATCACCCCAGGTTTGATCACGTCCTCCACTCCAGTCCCCTCTCCACATCCTGACTCCACGGACAGCTTGGTGTTGAGCCTGGCACCCAGGCCACCGGCTTATCCCTTCCCACTGCCAGCTGCCTCAGTCTATCCCAGGTTCGGTAGTGCTGGGCATGGCGGTTGCTAAGCCGGGAACCGAAGCTCGCATGCCTTGGCTCCACTTGTCCAGACTCCCTGGAAAGTCTTCTTCTCTCCTCACCTCCAGGCTCTCAGGATGCTCCCTGTAGTGTATGGGATCTCACTTGCTCAAAGGCTGGTAGGGGCAGGTGGTGTCCCACATAGGGCAAACTTTGACTAATAAGGGACAAGACAAGCAAAAGCCATCAGAGAAATATCTAACCACCCAACCTCCAAGACGCAAACCTATGGATTGTTCCAGGCAAGGTGGTCCCTGAAGTCTGTCGGGAGATGCCAGTTCCTTTCCTTTTTTCATTATTGCTGCCCTAGGAGGGTACCAGCATACAAGCTCTGCCTCAGAGCTCAGAGTACCTGTCCCTAGCTACCAGCATATGATTTCTGCCTCAGGCTCTGTTGTTCAAGGAAACCAGGCTAAGATAGATCTCCATTTAAAATTTAATTTCTTCCAATTTGTTTACTAAAATATTTAAAGGGTCTAACTATGGCATTATAGCCAAGTGTCCATCCCTGTCTTGAAGTCGGGACAGGGGGGTTGCCTGGCTCATATTTATTTTTCCAACCCAAGAATCCTGCCCTCAACATAGTAGGAAGTCAGTAAGCATGCATTTGATTAAATAATGAAACTCTCTGCCTTCAAGAGGCTTGTGATCAGAATTGTCAGGCACCTAGAGCCATCCTTGAAATAGGGTTGGTCCCCTCAAACACTCAGATCCCCGGACAGTGAGCTAGAGCCATCCTATATGATCATACAACAACAGGAGTCAAAAATGGGTGAGAGCATGGCAGGAAAATAACAGGTTATAGATGATAACTTTCCAGTTCCCAAAATGAACTGCTAAAGGGCCTGTGATTTTCCCAGGCTCTGACAGTCCTCTGTGCACCACAGGCTCTTCTGAATGACTTCTGCACCAAGAGGAGTCAGGTGAAGTCACAGAGAGTCTCATCCCATAGACAAGGCAATCTCTAGATTTTAATGTGCAAATTACCCCTAACATTATCTTTCCAAGAACTTTCTATTTCATAGATTTGCATACATTAAGAAGATTCTTTTTGGGTACTTATATTTTTGTCAAGCATAGATTTTGCATCCTCCATGCTTTTTAAAAAATCAGATTGTTTTAAAAAGCAGTCTCCTACCCCTCCAGTCCCAGTGACCTAGGCACCGTCCCCAGAGCTAACTACAATCAGCCCTCTAGACTGTGCCCCCAAATATTTAGGGTCATGTTTCTGAACAATAGATGGCTATTTCCAATTCTTGATTGTCCACTTTAGACATCAACTATTAACATCCCACTGTGATATATATTAGAACTGCCCTCTCACTTCCTATATCCCTGCTGCCTTCCCCCACCCTTCGGACCAGACTTCTCACAGTATTTAGCTATATCAGTAATCAATTACATATGTTTATATGATTATCATTTACCACTGAGACCATTAGCACACAGGTCAATACTCCTTGCCCACAAATTCTTGTCCTGGGGTTAATAATGCTCCCATTTAATTCATTCACCTGATTTTCTTTGTGTATATCCTCATTTCTCTCCAGATACTCCAATAATTCTATCCGAGGTCTATAAATTTTCCTCTGCCATACACTTATAAATATGTCCCCATCCACAGTTCTCCATCCTGTTTGGACAATGGCCTGGGGTCCTTCTGAGCTTGCCTAACCCTGCAGCTGTCACCCTTGGACTCCTCTACTTTTGGGTCTTCTGTTTCTTAGATTATTTCCTGTCCAATAAATTTCAGGGTAGAATAAAGACATCTGCTGACAGGTAGGGACTCAAATTATCCATTTCCCTAGGAAACTATTGGAGGATGTGTTCCTGCCAAATCAGAGAGTAAACCAAGAAACAGGAAGGCGCAGACCATAGTCACAGGGGTTGGAAACAGGAGAATGGCTAAAGGAAGCTGAGTCACTTCTCTTCTGGGACACGACTTCTTTAACACTATCCCAAGAAGCAGATGACCACAATGTATCCATATTATCAAATCACCACCATGCATTTTTGAAATATCTTAACAATTTTGTATGTCAGTTATAACTCGATAAAACTGAAATTTAAAGAAAGAAAGAAAGAAAGAAAGAAAGAAAGAAAGAAGGAAGGAAGGAAGGAAGGAAGGAAGGAAGGAAGGAAGGAAGGAAGGAAGGAAGAAAGAAAGAAAGAAAGAAAGAAAG
Source organism: Nasua narica (assembly GCA_028533885.1). NCBI lineage: Eukaryota > Metazoa > Chordata > Mammalia > Carnivora > Procyonidae > Nasua > Nasua narica. The sequence continues at coordinate 24,703,305 of CM052807.1, read as the reverse complement.
AAAGAAAGAAAGAAAAAGAAAAGAGGAACCAAGGAACTGAAAAAGCTTTTAAAAAGTGTTTGATAGCGAAGGTTCTTTCTTAGTCTGACTGGCTCAGAGCAGAGTCGTGGGAATAAATAATCTTACAAGAATTCAGAGTAGATGTCAATATGATTACCAGAATATTCTTACTGGTTGGTGGAGCAGAGAATTAGAGGTTGGAAATCATTTTCCCCGAGAACACTAAAGTCCTCGATCCATCATCTCCTGGCTTATCGTGTCGCGATGGACAAGTCTGGTGCTGTTCCCATTCCCAAACCTTTGTATGTGACCCGTTTCTGGAATCTTTTAGGGTGATTTTATTACCCCAAATTCCATGATGCTACATCTGGAGGTGGGCCTTTCTTTAGGCCTCAGAGTATCGTTGTGAGCACGCCATGGACCCTTTCGATCTAGACATTCATGCCCTCTTGTTTTGGGAAATTGTCTTGAATTAATCCCTCTTGTAATTCTGTGCACTTCATTGGCTTTGTTTTCTGTTTCTGGAATCTTGTCAGTCAGCTCTTCAACCTCCTGATTTAGTCTGTAAAGTCCTAGTTCTTCATTTCCTTATGTTAGTTTGTTCTTTTATCCTCTCTTTTCTAGGGTGTTTCCTTCTCTTCTCTCCTAGTTTTCCTAATAAAATGTTGGAAGGAGGAGTCTCCTAGTTTTAATTTCCATGATCTCCTTCCTCTTGTCTGATTATTCCCTTTTTTATCTTTTTTTAATATTAGGGACAAATACACCTAGCAAAAACATTTTCCATTTTAATCATTTTTAAATGTGCAATTCAGTTGCATTAAGTACATTCACAATGTTGCGTAAGCACCACCACTATTCATATCCAGAACTTTCTCATGATCCCAGACTGAAACTCTACACCATTAAACAATGACTCTCCAGGCAGTCCCCTGCCCTGTCCCCAACAGCCCCTAACAAACATCATTCTACTTTATGTCCCTGCGAGCTTGCTGCTTTAGGTACCTTATATAAGTGAATTCATACAATATCTGTCCCCTCGTGTCTGGCTATATCACCCAGCATAATATTTTCAAGATTCATCCATGCATCAGAATTTCATGCGTTTTTAAGGCTGAATAATATTCCCTTGCTTATATCCACATTTTGTTGATCCATTCCTCCATTAGGAGACATTCCGACTGCTTCCTTCTGGCATTGGTGACGGATGCTGCTGTCAACATTGGTGTACAGATATCTTTGTATCTGTACATTGGTGTACAGATATCCAATAATGTGTATTACTAGATAAACAGGTTCAAGTTCCTGCTTTCAAGCTTGGGGAATCTATGACCCCAAAGTAAAATTGCTGGATCACATGGCCTTTCTGTTTGATTTGGGACAGGGAGGTGGGGTGAGGAGAACCATAATGTTTTCCGCAGCAGCTCTAACCATTTAACATTTCTGGATGCATAAGTCGTCCAGTTTCTCCATGTCCTATTCAACACTTGTTATTTTTCTGGCTTTTTTTTTTTTTATTATTATGGCAATCCTAGCAGGAATGAAATGTTACCTCATTCTGGTTTTGGCTCACATTTCCCAGACTGGTGATGTTAGGTAACTTCCCATGTGTTCATTGGCCATATGTATATTTTCTTTGGAGAAATACATAGTTAAGTACTTTGCCCATTTTTAAACTGAGTTGTTTTTGCTGCTGTTGAGTTGTAAGAATTCTTTATATATTCCAATTATTAATCCTTATCAGATATATGATGTGCAAACATATTTCCCATTCTGTGGGTGTCTTCTTACTCTCCGATAGTGTCCTTTGATGCATAAAACTTTTGAGGAGGCCAGCTTACCTAGTTTTTCTCCCTTTTGTGCCTCTGATTTTGCCATATATCTAATTTCTTTTTTAATAGTAATGCAATCTGGTTTCGTGGCGACAATAACATCTCTCATCTTGCAAGTATATTAGTTGTGAATTAATTACATTTTTAAATTTTCTTCTTTTCCTTGCATTATCTCTGTTTTCTTCAGTGTCACTGTTCTTGGTTTGTTTGGTTTGGTTGTTTGGTTGGTTGTTCGGTTGTTTGGTTGGTTGGTTGGTTGGTTGGTTTTGGTTTTGGTTTTGGTTTTGGTTTTGGTTTTGGTTTTGTCATTCATAATGGAGTTTTTCCCTAAAAATGTGCTAAGCCTTAGCAGTTATTCAGATTTAAAGGTGAGATATTAAGATCCTGATGGGACTCACTGGGTATGAGTAATGATAAACAGAACAAAATAGTGGGCTTTACTCTGAGATGATAAAATCGCAATTCAGCCTTGTTAAGGGATGAATCACTAAATGTCAACACATGCATTTCTCTGGGGCCTCCAGATTCTTCTATGGAAGAATCTTCTATCATCTGACCTTCTGATTTGGGAGCGTTAGCTTGGCTATCAGTCTGGAAGCAGGGTGGGGATGGGGGAAAGGGATATTGAGCCCATCATTCATCATAAATATTTACTTATATTCTTGTTTTCATGTATGTCCTTCTCTATTTCCCTGTAGATCTTTGTCTGATGTTTTGGAATTCGGAGCTCCTAGGTTCAACTGCCCCCCAAAAGAATGAACTTCTAGTTCTTGATGAAAGAGGACATGAGAAAAGGAAATATACCCAGAGACCTAACCTTTCTTTATGTAGAATTGCTACTGGCTTCCATATTATAGTACTTATCTAAGTCAGCTTAGGCTGCTAAAACAGAACACCAAGGTGAAATGGCTCATAAGCAACAGAAATTTGTTTTCACAGTTTAGGATGCTGGACACCCAAGATCAGGGTGCCCAGATGGCTGGGTTCTGGTGAGGACCTCATCCAAGTTGCAGATTACTGGCTTTACACAGCCTCACATGGTGGAGAGCAGAGATGGGAAGCTAACTCTCTGGTGACTCTTATAAGGGCACTAATCCCATCTATGAAGGCTCCACACTCATGATCCCATCTAATCCTTATAATTACTTCCCTGAAAGCCCTACCTCCGAATAACCATTGTTCAGGGTTCAGGTTTCAACGTAGGAATTTGGTAGTGGGGGTAGGGGGTGGGGGAGGGCACAAACATTCACTCCATAACAGCATCTCATCTAACCAACTATGTTTTAAAGCAGTATTTTGTGCCTCCCAATTATGAAGCTCCATAGGTGATGGGGGCAAATTAGCTCACCTCTCTACAGTAACTCCTCCCAAAAACTAGGTTTCAGTTCCTTCCAATTTCTAAATCATCATCACTTCCATGGGCTTTGCATTTCCCAGGAATTTATTAGGATGCTTTGCCCACTGTTGTCTTCTACTGCCTTTGAGAGGTTATACCCTTTTTTAATTTTATTCCTTTCCTGGCACATTGGGAGAAGAAAAAGATACATGAGGTCAATTTACCTTGTCTTACCAGAAGTTTCTACTACCTTCCTGAGTTCCTGCATGTCCTTTTCTTTGTGATTGCTGTAGCTATTTCCTTCCCAAAAGACATTTTGAGGAACAGTGGTTACATGAACTGTTAAAGATATGTAAAGAAAGGATCTTATAGTCATATAAGCACAGGAAACATTAGACCACAAATACCTTCCAGCAATGCCAATGTCTTTCAAACAATTTGAGTGGCATTCTTCAAGAAATGCCTCCAGAGCCAGATTAAAATCCACAGAAGAAAACCATTCTCATTGCATATGGCACACCTCTTTCATGATCACACACACATACCACACACACACACACGACTTCTATTAGACTCAGCTTGCACAACTATCTTAGTTCCCAGATTTGACTCTAAATTATTTTAGATCTAAAATATTCAAAAGAATGCGCTTTAGTCTCTGAAGACGAATTCCAAGCATGTTTTGAGTGATGATAAAGTTAGCTTAAGTGTCGAGCCACCGAAGATAAGTACTTTGAAAGGGACAACATGCCTTCAAATTCACAAGCTCTGCTTATGAATATTTTGTAAGCCATTTTATGGCTACGTGTTGTACTCAAATGAGGCACATCCTCTTCCAAATCCCTAAGAAAACAAGGATTAATCTCCTTCAATGACGAATGAAGTCTTCTCCTCGGACAGGCATCAAAATCAGTGAGGGTTTGGCCTCTGTTTTCTTTATTCTTTCTGTTAAGCTCTTCCTATGAAGTTGTCCCACAATTGATGTGTTCTTTGTAAAATACCACTCTTTCTCTGCCAATTTGGAAAAGCGTGCTTTATTTCTACTGCTACAGCTGAAAGGCAGAAGAAAAAAGGATCTGGATTTTTTTTTTTTTAAGAGTGGGTGGGGAGAAGCTTTTCCAAAGGCACCCAGTGATTTTCTCCATTCCCAATTTTGACATTTCTTTCATGGTTTGTCTCTTTTCTGAGGAAAAGACGCTTCCTGTATGCCAAAATGCCACTTGTTAGAAATGCAGTCAGTGTCTCTGAAACACTCAGAGGATAACTTCATGATCCACTGAAGTGTCTGGCTGACACACAGCAAAGCTCAGCTGCCAGGACCCTAAATGAATGCCGATTACAATTAAATGCAAATTAGCTGCAACAGTACATACATAATTTCTTCAGCTGCCTCCATATTCCAAGGCACAAATTCTATTTCAGACTGTTATAATTAATTACCCCCAGAGAAGTGTACAGTAAGGATATCCCTATCATTTCATCTTTCATCATCGATTTGCACGTCTGACATGGGGAGCATGTCGTTTGCCAGTTAGGCAGTTTAATTAGGTTAATTGACGCAGCCACCAGTATGCTTTGGAAGTCACTAGACTCGTTGCTACCCACCTACCTTGTTTTCTTGCAGCACAGCACACTGCAGGACCACCACTGATGCCGAGCACCAATCCAGCAGTGGGCAACCCTGCCCTCTGCCAGTCTCCTGCCCAGTGTCTCTCCAGGGCTCAGAACCGTGCCTGGTGCATCATAAGTGCTTATTAAATTCATTCGATAAATGGATGAATGGATGTTCTAGAGGCTTACTTTCCTCACTGCAATGCCTGACTTACACGGGAAATCGGAGAAGCTCTATGAATGAAGGGGCCAGAGTGTGTGAAGAGAGAATAGCTGGTGAAGACAGAGTCTGTGACTGCCACCAAGCCAAGCTGAAGGTCTGTCTAGCCCGGGGGCTCTACTGGAATGTGTTAAAGGTGGAGAGTGTCAGAATGCCATCTGGGCACCACATGGCTGCACTTTCCCGTTAAGCAGAACCTCAAGTGCTCACAGCAGGATGCTGCTTTCTCTGCCAACACCCTACAAAGTGTCTTTGCAGATGTCTCCATTTGACCAGTGAAGCATTACAATGGGCCCATTCATGAAATGGAAAAGCTCCCTATTGCAAGTGGCAGAGGCTCCTAGCTACCCCCAGAATGTGGGCTTTCCTACCATCCTTGTCCCTTTCAAGTGGTTGCCCAAGGGCTATACTATCTCAGCTGGTCTTGCATCTAGACGGCTTCATTCAACTGTTTCTCACCAATAGAATTCTGGCAGCTCTTATCATCTAAAGTCATCCACACCAATAGGTCCCATTTCACACAGTCTTATATAATGGGATGCTGTCTTCCTGCATCAAGCAGTGGACTTTGTGTCTCTCCCTTTCATCTGGGTGAGCTTGTGAAGTTTATCAGGCCAAACCATAAAAGGACACAACTTCCTCCCCATCCTCTTGGGACACTCACACTTGGAACACAGCCGTCATGCTATGTGGCCCCACACACCACAGCCCCACCACCACATGGAAAGTCCAAGCGTGGATGTTCTGGCTACAGCCACAACTGATGTACCAGCAGACAGCAGCCTACAGTAGAAGGAGGTGAGCTGGCCAATGGACGCTAGTCCTCAGACTTCGAGCCATGCCAGGAGACACCAAAAGGAATGGAAGCAAGCTGTCCCCACCAAGCCCTATCCAAATCACAAATTCATGAGCAAAACAAATGTCATTGTTATAAGCCACTAAGTTTAGGGTGATTTGTTATGCATCAGTAAAGGACCAGGACAGGAATGCAAGTGACAACGATGTGTGTCACTTCTAAGACAAAGCATTAAAGAACTAGTGGTGTCTTCTCTATAGGCACTCTTTCCCCAAGGCCCTAGGGCAGTTGGACCACAAGAGGGAGTGACCCAAGTATCTCGATGGCCACCCTGTGGCAAGTTTTCCATCACTCAAGAACGCCTGCATCCAACTGCTCCAGAGAGAGAAATAAATGTCTGTTAAGACATTAAAACTCAAAAGTTTTTATTTTTACAGCACTTAGGGTTATCCTACCTCAGTCAATACATTTTTTTCTAATCTCCCCCAAATATTCTACTCTGACCAGTATCTTTCTCTCCTTTAGTCTCCCAGTTGTCTGCATAATACTAACTATTGTCACTTGGGCTTCTGTTCAGTTATCCTCACACATAGATGAACCCTGTGTGTTATTAGAAAGACAATACTTAAAAACTTCAACTCTCCTAGAGGATGTATAGGCAGAGGGCAAAGGAAGGGTAGGAACTCATCCCTCTTAACCCTCCTCAACACCTCAATGACAAGGGCAGCACTGGTCCAGGACAAGAGGGAGGGAACCACTATGCTCCATAGAAGTGAGCCAGCATGGGTCAGCAGATGGGCTCCCCAAGCCCCCTTGCAGAGGTAGGCTTCTAGACTGAGGATGAAATTGTCACATGCAGACCATTAGGAATAGACCATGTTGATGTTCCTGTCATGTTTCATAACCAGTTCAGAGGGAGCAGATAGATCTTTGGTTCCCATGGGCTTTGGTGCCAGAAAGAGGGCTAAGAAAATTCAAGGCCAAGCACAGCGTCTGCACCCCCAGGGTCTAGCGCTTCATCCACAGGTCTCAGGGATCTGGGTCTGGTGTTCATTCCCTCAGCTCTCCCTTAACAATAATCCTCCTTCCCTGGTTCTGAAGGACCACAGTCCAGCGACCTTCCCAAATCATGACAGTGTGATATCCTATAGCATCATCCCTGGCACCTGGGAATGCAAAAGCAGAGAATGCTGGCTCATTTTTAAATATTAACACGAGTCAGTGCTCCAGGAGGTGACGATGAGCCTTAGTGGGTCTCTTTCAGCGTTTCTGAATTCTGAGCTATCCCCAAAGGTCTTGCCCTCTGCCTAACATTAAAATTCACTCCCTAACCTAAAACATGTTTGGAAAAACTGGGGAAATTCTGCTGAGGAGCTCAGATTGTGTCCCTGACACTCGGGAGGGGAATCTTAGTGTGAACCATGCTGTTCCAGGAAGTGGCTTTTTGAATGTTCAGCATAAAATATGTTCAACATAAAATATCAGTGCCTGACTTTATACCTGCCCCATGCATCCTCCTAGCACCAGGGGACCTGCCCCACATCCACCCGCAGCTTCCTTCCTGATGGCACCACTCACCTCTATTACTTATAGCTGCCTAAAGCCTTCTCTGCTTAATTTTTATTTTTCTTTTCAACACTGAATGGCAGCTGCCCAGAGAGCACTTGGGATCCAATCCAAGATGAAAAAGCTTCACCACTAAATGGAAAAGTACAATAAAAATACCCCTGGTTCATGTTTACTTTTGAATTACTTCATCTGTGAGTTCCAAACCCTCTAAACTCACAACTGCCTGGCATCTTGGGGTACCATCACAATCAAGGGTCTGTGGGCTTTGCTCTGTGTTGCCACTCCAGGAACAGTATGAGATGAGATCACATGCCATTTCCCCACATGGCCTGTGGGAGAATTTTTTGGTTTTTATGCTTCAACAGAGACCCCAGAGTGGAATTCAGCTTTTCACAATTCATTCCTAAGTTGAACAAACCCCTTTTCTAGGGGGACCTCAAGAATGTTAGAGATTCCCTCATCTTTCCATGGTTCCAAGTGTGGTCTAATCCCTTATCTCTTCATGAGCTGTTCAGCTCATGCTGTTTTGATTTCACCGGAACGGTTGAGCCTCTGAGATCCCTAACTCTGGCCTCCTCTCTTCAATGGGTCCCTCTGGGCCTCTGGGCTTAATGTTTTCAATGGAGATCTTGTGGGATAATGTTTCCAGATTTGTTTTCCAGAGCCTCAGCCCCTGGGATCAGACTTGCTTGGGTTTTGTCAGTCCCTGCCCTGCTCCTCCCCCATCAATCTCCCCTCGCCCCCCTTCTCCTTCATCAGCAGCTCCCTCCCTGTTGGCTCCATCCTTCACTGCTGACCTTGGAGGAGTGATAAAGTCTTCAGTGGCTGTGCTTAGCTGGGGCAATGCGGGGGTACCAAAAGCCAATTTCTAGTTTTCAGCTGCTTCTATTTTTCACTAGCTCCTAACAGATTTGAGGATTTTAAAGGCTTTGTCAATCCAGGAAACCTCTTTCCACCCATCCCTGTCCTTGAAGCTCCTTGCTAAAGCACCAGCCCCCTGTCGATAAGACTCTTTGCCTTCTTAGACCCAATCTCCTTTGTGTTGCCTGATGTTGCCCAGTGAATGTTGGCCTCGCTGAACCCCCAGGACCAGCTCAAGCCATTACCCCATTTCTGGTGCTCTAGTTGACCTGAAAAACATGTAGGGGCTGGGGGGGGAGGGTCTTCCTAGGTAGTCCACCCACCAGTGCTGCCCTGTCCCTTCCTACAGACCTAGGTCCTGTCTGCACCCCCAGGTTTGCTGGGCGGATAAGAGCATCTGCCTGATGCAAAGGAGCCGAGACCCTTGACAAGTCCAGACTCTCCAGAAAATCAGATGAAGAGGAATATAAATCAAGATGGCATAAATCATTATGCCTTAAAACCCTCGTCACTCAAATTACAGGATCCCAGCTGTGTGACTCTTTTCTACTTTCATGTTATAATCCGGTTTCAAAACTGACCCTCCACACCACGACCAGCACCCTTTATAAACAGAAGCGGTTCAAGTCTGAAAGTCACAAAGGAAATGAAGGACAGACCGCTCTGACCATGTATTTGCACGATGTAGATGCTCAGCCCCAAGGGGATGGCTCGATCAAAGCCACCCTAGAGTCATCTGAGCACTTAGTTTAGGCGCACTTATAAAACATGAGCTTGACCCAGCAGACAGACACAGTCCCTGTATTCAAGGAAGCCCCAGCCTATTTGGAAACCCTGGGTTCTCCCATGCCCAGCCCCCAGCCCACACCTCCCTGAGAATCTCTGGAGCTGGACCTCAGGATGTGCATTTTTTTAGAATCACAGATCATCCTAATGTTCATTCGGGATTGGGAAGTCCTGAAAGTACGCCCAGAATGTTAGGGTAGGAGGAAAGAAGAGCAGCTCGGCCACCTAGAAGGAAGGGGAGAAGATTGCAGAGGACCAGGGGACTTAAGTCAAGAAGTCATTCATTCAAGAATTCAAGAATTCAAGAATTCATTTATTGAGAGCTGATGATGTGCCAGCCAGTCTCCTGAGTGCAGGGAAGCTGGTACACAGAAAAGGTTGTACAAAATCCTTATTCTTATGGAAATGATGGACCTTGGTCTCCATGAAGAGGGTCCACCTTTGGGGGGAGGGAAAAGGAGAAGAGGGGATTCTATTTTCAGGGTGAAATTGAGGAACTCAAGGCTTTGACACTTACAAAGTGGCAGAGGGAAGGTATGAATGCAAGCCTCCTGACCCCACTATGCACTGCTACATAGAATGATCAGTTAAGATGGGGGTCACGGGGCCCTAGAAAACCTACACCGATGCTGGCACTCCCACCTTGGGAGTTTGGTCCTTCAGTTATTTTTTCCTTCTAAACAGAACTTTCTGGGGACACAAGGGTTATAAATGCTCTCTTGCTCAGCACTTTTAGCATTGGCTTCCAGGCCTATCGGGTAGAGATATCCATCTACATAAATAACACAATTTCCTTAAGGAATTCAAAACATTTTAGAAACTGCCATCAAATTTGTAAAATAAGGCAAAGCAAAGCATAACCAAAAAACCAACAAAAAAGTTATGTAACCATTTTTTTGTTCTGCAAAGCTATAATTAAGAACAAAAATTAGGCAGATATGCAAGGAAAGAGCATAGAGTTTATCAGTGTATTATTTTGGGGACAAACTATAAAAGCAAACATGCATATTCAGGGAGTTTCATATGTGTGATCCCACACAAAGACTGAAATTCCTGTTTTAACAAAGAATTACCTCCTTCCACTGGAGAAGTAAAGCATGGAATGCATTGGTACTTTCCAACCATCTTTTTCTTTCAATTCTAAACTGGTTATAGGAAAGTATACACTTTGTTATGAAAATGGAGCACCAGCTTGGTTTTAAGAGGGAAACTGAGATACATGCATACCTACCCATGGTTACTTCCGCTTGAAGAGAAAGAAAACAAACCCCAAAGCCTTGAAGTGATAACCAACAGTTAGTTTTACTTCACAGGTGATAATAATGTGTCCTTTCATAAAAGCAGAAAATGCAAAAACAGGGTTGTGTGTTACTTCTTTTTCAGTAGATGGGCAGGTCCGCGGACTTGTCTTCTCTGACAGCGGCTCCCGCCTCTCAGCCTGGCCATCATTCAGCTCCTATCAATTTACTCTCAACGTTGCTTCCTGGGGGCACAACTCAGACCTTGTCATCATCTGCACCACCTTCTGTGCCCCCATCTCCCTGTCTCCTTGGTTCTTCTTCTTCCCCCCAGGGTTCCTGCTCTGCACCTTCACAGAAGCCCCACCTCTAAGCTCCTTTTCCTCCCAATCACCCCTCCGTCATCCCTACTCAGTAGAGCTATTCTTATTTCTATTGCTTGCCCCTCTCCAGTCTCGCTCTACTGCTCTCTTTCTTTAGAATTCCCTCTCTTTCTTTCACCTCTCCACCAAGCTGGATGCTATTCAACGAGATCAAGGCGCACCATCTGAGGGATGAGAACAGAGATCTTTTTTTTTTTTTAATCTGTTTTTTCACTGCCATAGTCCCAACACCTAGAAGACTGGCTGGCACATGATCAGCTCTCAATAAATAGCTAATGAATGAATGAATGAATGAATGAATGAATGAATGAATAAATGAATGAACAACTTCACTGCTTAATTCCCCTGGTCCTCTGCACCTCTCTCTCTTTCCCTTTGGATGGGTCACCTGCCTCCTCCTTTGTTTTCCCATCACATTCTGTGTTCACTTCCAGGATTTCCCAACCCTGAGCAAAGTTTGGTACATAGCAAATGCTTGCCCTGGGTAGCTGTGTGAATATCATGATCCTAATGTCTGCGGGTCTTCTCCTTAGCCCCAGTGACCCAGGAGTCTGGCAATCAATCCCAAAGCCCCCTTCTCCCAGACAGGGGAACCTCAAATTGTAGGGGAACTAACATTCTGACCATAAATCCTAGAGCCCTTAAAGCAATATGGTAGCATGTGTATGGGATCCCAAATAATCCTAGAAAATAAAGTCTTGTTCTTTCGGTGTGTATGATTTTCCAAAGGGAGAGAGTATATTTCAAAGGGAAGAGCATTGTGTTTGCAGACCTGGGACTGGGGTTTAAGATATGTCTCCTCTTCCGAGCTTTGTGATGGAGGGTGACTCACTTAGCTTCTCTCAATTGTCCTCATCTGCAAAAGAATATTAGCCATCTCCAGGGGTTTTGTTAGAATTACATATAAATGCAAAAATCCAATATAAACACCCAAATAAAGGGACAAATCAGAACATAGATAAGGATTGCTTCATAGTTGTTAATTAATCCCTGCATCCCTTCCCTTTCCTGTCATCTCATCTGTCAGCCACACACCCAACCTCTTGTACATTTCACTGCATCTTCCAACAGAAAGGATGTATAAGAAGCATGCATTCTTAGTTTTAAATCCCAATAAATTACTTAATGGAAGATAAAGGAGACTATGTCTGTCTGGGTTGAAACAAGTTTTATGAGCAAGCTGCAGACTGCTTGGTTAGCCATGCCCGCCCCATAGTTTCCATGGAGAGAGGCTGCCTTTGGAGCGTACACCTGTCTCCTGTCATATTGTATCCAAGTCAGCTCTTCATTCTACGGTAGCAGGCTTTCTCTCAAAACACTCCCACTTTGCTACTACATGACCCCCTCTCGTGTTTGCCATGCACTCATCAACATGGATCTGTGCTCATAATTGCATCTTCTCAGTGGTTGGCACATCTACCCCAAGAGCTTTGATTAGTTTCAGTCTCTCTTAACAGTAACAGTTGTGTCTGCCAAGGGAGGCTAGACTTGGGCTTCAACTAAACCAATTAGCAGGCAAGACCCCTCCCTCCCCGCCGCAGCCTCTCTGCTCTGCTCCTGCATCAATGCCCTGAACTGACAGCATGAGCTGTGCCAAGTTCTAAGCCAGGACTTTCAAAGCCCTTGTCTGGCTTCTGTCACCTCTGGACATCACCTTTGGGAGCCCTGCCCAGTCTGGGATGAGCCTTGCTGTCTCTGCTATGAGCTGCCTTTTCTGTAAGGTGCTGTTCTGATGGTTTCTGTGGCTCACAGCACGGCTGAATGCCAGCCTCTTAGCTTCACCCAGTAGACCAAGGTGGCACAGTTGTTTTAAATGGGATCCCAGTTATAGAATAGTCTTTAAGCCCCAAAGCCCCTTGAATAGGGAAAAGCCCCCAGTTTTAGGTCACTGCCAAGGGGCTACCCCAGTGAGAGGTGAGCCACGGCATGTGGATAAGCTGGCAGAGAAGCTAAAAGTGAAAGTGGTCGCTTTGCCACCTCCAGTCCCTTTGAGCTGGCTGAGCTGAGCTCCAAACAGAATCTAGAGATGACTGGTTATCTCCTGTTTGTTGATGATCGTTGACTGGAAAGTATTACTGAGTATTGAACAGGCACAAACTTACCTTGAAATGACTAAGCTTGCACCAGCAGGATGAGTCACAGGCACTACCAACTTTCAGGCACAGGCCCCAGGGCTGGGTTTTTATTACCTCGTTGAAGGTTTAGGCCTTGTCCAATTGGGACTCAAGGGGTGCCTATCCCTTCTTCCCTTACAATGAAGGAGGTGACAAAGCGGAATGCAGCAAATGGTCGATGACAATTTTTAACCCCTGGGAAAAGTGAGATTTCTGCTCCCTGCTCATCATTTCTGTTAAAGATTTGGCAAGTCTACAGGAGCCTTCTCCCCTTGCTCACAACCAAAACTGAGTCCTTCTGTCTGATAGTTGGAGAATTTATTCCTTTCCCTATTTGGTCTCTAGATCCCAACTCTGAAACCTCAGAAGATTTACCTTCAATGACCAGCGTGTCGTCTTCCTCCTCCCTTTGTATTTTATTTCCAAGAGGGCAAGATGGCAGTGGTGTAGTGCGTTTTTATTTAATTAGCTAAAAGGGTCTGTGTCTACCTCCACTGCCCATAAATTAATGCCCATTGTAAATGCCATGTATAAAAACCTTCAAGGTTAGGATTAGCATGTCAAGAGCGGGAGCTTGATCTCCATCATCAGTCCCTATCCTGGTCAAAGGAAACAAGTGACTGATAGACCAAGGACAAGGATCTGTGAATCATGTAAGGTCACAGAAGGGGAACCAAGTGAAAAACATATTGTCCCCCGCTAAGAAGGGCTGCTGCTGGACTGAAGGGTCCAGTGGCTCTGCTCGTGGTAAATTCAGGGTGCTGTGGGCACTAGGGAGGCACATCCCACCCAGCCTGGTGGAGTGAATGCTGGAGGCCTCCCCTATATTGGGCCCCAAGGTTCAATAGGAATTGGCCATGTGAGGGTGTGTGCTTACCATGCACAGGGATCAGCAAAGCTGAAAGCTTAGAGGATTGAGGAAGTGTGAGATGTCCATGTGAGAAGGTTAACATGTTAAACTAGAAGCTCCCAGGCTCCCCGATTTCTGGTCCAATGCAGCATGCACGCATGCAGCATGCACCAGTGTGGTAGTTGTAGACCCTCCGTGCCCCATGTGACCTTCAACTCCCACTCCCAGTGGGGACACAGCAAGATGAACTACAGGTAATTGCAGTGCAGGACTCGGAAACGGGTCAGGTACTAGTTTTCTCCAAATCATGTAAACACAGAGGGAACTGTATTAGTGTGCACCATCTAAATGCTGTGCAATTCATGAGATTAAAAAGACAACAATCATTTTTGTCCCATGAAGCAAAAACTAAAGCTCCATTACAGATTCTGAAAGAGCTGACAGGGAGGATTCCGTGTTGCTACATTAGTAAAAGTGTCAAGATTCAGGTAGCCAACCAGTAAATAATTAATAGTGCCTATTATGTGAAAAAGCATCTAGGAGACACAAAGATGTGGTGATGGCCCACATCCTCGAAGAATTTGTAATTTTAAAGGCATTCATGAATACAAATGGGTATAAATAAAGCTAATAGTTCATAACTATCAAGAGCCAACTATCAGCAAAACCCCAGGGTGGGAGAGATTACTTCTGATTGGGATGATGGGAAATCATGGGAGGCTTCACAGGCCAGGGGCCGCCTGGGCTAATGATGGTTTTATGAATCAGACTGGACATTTGAGCAAGGGTAGGATTTCATGCTAAATGCCACTGGGGTCTTTCTGCCACCATGACGTGAAAAGATCACACAGTCAAGTCTCAAGGGCACACACTAGGTCAAATCATATGAAACTGCCATTTTTTTAGAGGCAGAAATTGTTGAAAATCCACAATCTCATGAAATTCAACACAATAATCCCAATAATTCCGAGGGAGCAACTTTCCCAGGAGCCCACTCCTTCCGCTGGAACAAATTCACACAGTTGGAAATCTCTGGACAGTTTGGAAAATTCACTGCGTCATTCCCCAGATTCCCAGTCTTGTGGACAGTGAAGGAAAATCAATTTGGGTAGGTCACATTCTTGATGGCGAACGCTCCTGACGGGTCTTGCCTCTGAGATTCTCACAAAAACAAACTCTTTTAAGCCTCGTCAGCTTCTGGAAAATCTGTGCTAACTTCTTGCTTAATCTTTGGTGGAGATTAATCACAAGCCTATTACCACCGTCTCAACCCTGCTTTGCTAGAACTTGCCCAGCGAAAAAACTCCGTTTTTACCCAGACCTGCCGTCCCACAGGAGAGTCCTATAAAGACCAGGCTGAGTCAGGCTTTCTGAAGCACGCTTTTTGGAGCTGACTGATTACCAATGCGGTCAACCGATGAGGACATAATCATTCCCTGAAGCGGAGGTCATGAACCAAGAGCTTATTTTTAGAACTGTAATATTAGAAAACCATTTCAATATCCATATGGGGATGAGAAAAAAAGCATTTTTTAAAAAATAAATAATTTAAATGGTAACATTTTGGCCCTCCCCAGGATTGTGGATTCAACCTCAGCTTGTGGATGGGATTATTGCTCACAACATATTTAAATTCACCCCACAAATGGCCTTTTTTTTTTTTTTTAAAGGGACAATCTCATTCGAGAACTAGGAAAAAAAAAAAAAGACTCTGGAAACCTAACGCTCTCTCAAACGTTTTTCAGACATTACTTCATGGGCCCCCGCAGCACCTTTTATAGTTGCTGTTTGGCTCCCTTTGCATGCTGAGCTAGAGTGTGGAGGTGGGCCAAGGTCACCCCCCGGCACGGGCGGGCAGAGCTGCGCCTGGCGGAGGATGGCATGCGCGCTGGGCCAGCCCCAGAACACGCTGCCTCAGCAGCTCGAGGAGATTAGTAACTGCTTGCCTTCTGTCCCCGTGGCCCCAGACGTGGGCAGGAGAGAAAGAAAAATACTGCTAGAGCTGACTTCAGTGGTGGAATGAGTTGGTGACTTGGAGCCTGGAAGCTCACGGGAGGCCCTCTGAAACCCACCCTTCCCCACCCCCCACCCCCCACCCCCCACCCCCCGCCCCCCACCCCGTGGGCTGGCTGGAGGGGACTCTCTGGCGAAGCCTCAGGGCCGCTGGTCATCACTTTGGCAAGCTCAGCCCTCACTTCACGTCCCTAAGCTCCTGTGTCTGTGGGGGAGGGAAGTGAGGCCCAAGGGTGTGAAGGGGTCTCTTCTAAACACACAAGGAGATGGTGGCAAGCCAGATCTCTTGATTCAAAAAAAAAAACAAAACTGGGCAGGGAAGAAAATTTGGGCAAGCAGAGGGAGACCAAGAGAGAAACAGGGGAAGAGGAAGAAAACGGACAGAAGGAGGAAATGGAGTGTTGGAAGTGTAGGGCGCTCCTGTGTCCCTGACGGTGCTGCAGCCTGCTCACCGCCCTGTGCCGGCCTGCATGTGGCCTGCATGTGGCCTCCCCGACTTCCTGTGGGACCGTACAGCATGCGAAGTGCCTCCAGGCCCAGAAGGGAAGCCTGAATCCTGACCCCTGGCCTTGCGGGACGGGAGACCCCGGAGCTGAGCACCAACCCTGTCCCGGGCACTACGCTCGCAGAGCTTCATCCAACACAGTGGATGCCCATTTTCTAAGTGAGCAAACTGCTCCGGCTCCTCTTCAGTCTATCCAGGCCCGGCCCTGCTCCAGGGGCCCAGCCCTCGTGCATCCACACACCCATCGCTCGGCGAGGACCGTGCACCTACCCATAGTGTTCCTGGCCCCGGGAGGGGGGGGAGCTGGATGGCAGGGGGAAGGCAATTAGCGGAAAGAGAAAAGGAGATGCTTTTGCCTCCTTTCTTGCTGTGATCCCAAACAACTATCTTCCGTGAGAAAAGGAAAAGGAAAGCAGAGGAGAGGGGAGGGGAAAGGAGGGGAGGGGAGGGGAGAGGAGGGGAGGGGGAGAGAAGGAGAAGAATAAGGCCCCCGGAGAGGGAAGTAGCATTATCTTCTCCCACACTGGAACCTTTAACGTCTGTTATTTCCTGGGACCACATGTGTGTGTTTGAGGGAAGCGTGTCTTGTTTGGTTTTCTAGGGCTGGATGGCAAAGGTATTCTGGACTGACGGAACTTGAAAGGAAGGGCGGCACTGTCCTAAACCTTATGCTGCACTGACTGAGGAGGACAAGGCGGCACCTCCACATGTGCCAGGGTGACCGAGGTGACCTGCAGGGCAGATGGGGGAGCCTGGTGGGCACCTGAGGCTCCAGAAAGCAGCCAAGCCCCTGGCAGTCCCTCTGGGGTCACCCCTGGGGTCCCAGGCAGCACTTCTCCCACAGATGAGAAGTCAGAAACACATGAATGGAAAAGAGAAAGTCCTTGTGCCTCTGGCCGAAGGCTGCCTGTGTCAACAGTCTCTTGCAGGGGCGGATAGCATGGTGAAGAGGGACCCCGAAAGGAAATGTTCTAGCTTGCTTTGCTTGCTAATTGTTCTGCCCCATGAGTCCCAAACTAGGTTACACTCTCCTAGTAACACACTCTGCTCTTTGTACGGCCTAGGGCAGGACTGACACATGGGATGTGATCCACGTAAATCTGTGGACAGTTTCGGGAAGAAGGGTGAGCGGTATGGCCATGTTTCTGCAGGTGTGTCTTATGCCCGTTCTGGGAAAGCCCCAAAACGGCGGGCTCCATCCCACCCTATTTCTTTTCACAAAGGACCAGCTGTTCCACCTCTTGGCCTGACCATAAATTCTGAACTGACTTCCTAAGAATATGTCAGGTCTCAAAAAGAGAAAAGGGCACTGCCTAAGGAAGTCCTGCCACATGCCATGATCTTCTTTCACAGAAACGGGCAGGAAGTAGATGCAAGGACACGGTTTGTGGAAATAGGTCAGGCAAAGGCAATGCCTTGGAAAATCATTCCATTTGCCATTGGAGGCTATTAAACACGAAAGGAAATTCCCGGAGGAAGAGGGGAGGTATCTGACCCAGTCAGTTTCTCCAAATAGCCTAGATACTCAGCATTCTGGAATGATTCAAGGCATCTCGGCCCAGGCTAAGGGCGAGGGAAGGATGCGGCCACTCATCCAGGCCCTCCACCCACAGGACTGCACACTAAAGCTCTGGTTTTGTTGGCCCAGCCCAACTCACAAGACACATCCTCTATCTGAGCACTATTATTCATATTATATAAGGACAGCTGGCTTTCAAACAATAGGGATTTAAACGTTGTGGGTCCACTTCAACAGAGATTTTTTAAAATAAATACGGCACTGTCCTGTAAATGTGTTTTCTCGTCCTTAGGATATTAATAACATTTTCTTTTCTCTCTCTTACTTTATCGTAAGAACAAAGTATAGCATACATATAACATACAAAATAGGTGTTAACTGACAGTTTATGTTCTCAGTAAGCCTTCCGTCAGCAGTAGCTATCCGTTGTTAAGTTTACGGGGGGCGGGGTAGTCAAAAGCTGCTTGTGGATTTTTGACTGCACGGGGGGGTTGGCACCCCAACCCGTGTGTTCATCAAGGGTCAACTGTAACTTAATAAGCATCACCTGAATCTTCTTGGTGCTTTGAAAATAATATCCCAACCATCTGCACTGTCCAGGAGCGTGTGAAGGAAGACAGGTCTGCAGACCGGCCTACCTCGTGGCCCTCGGTGGCCCCCTCCAGTCCTGCATGTTCTAGCTCTCCTTCTGTGCTTCAGATCTTGGTTCTTCATTTTGCTCGGTTCTCCAAGCTCCGATGACTAGACACTGCACCTATTAATCTTGAATGGAATGAGGTCTCCGCCACTTCCATTTGAAAAAGAAATCACTTTTCCTTTTCCATTTGATTCAACAGTATGAAATATTTATGATTCCTCTGGCACCTCCAAGCCCCTTCTCTCCCATCGATTCTCTCAGTCAGCACTAAGTGCTCACTTTGAGGAAAGTACTTCCCGTCCATCAGAGACAAGCCCGGATGACAACATGCCATGAGCCCAGCTGCCCCGAGTCCGCCAGGTCCCCAGCAAAGCTCATATAGCTTCCACCAGGGAAACCTTCCTTCCGTGGGTTTCCAAGCCCCCACCCTGGGGCACAGGGGGCCTGTTTGTCCTGATTTTGTTCCACCTGGGTGTTCCTGCTACACCGAACGTAACTGCCATCCCTGAGGGTCCTGGGACTTCAGGGCCTAAGTCAGGACGCCTGGGAGTGTGTCTCATCTGGGAGGCCCCTTGCAAATCACAGAGGACCCGGACGTCCATGCAACCTGGATGAGCCAGATTGGGTGGTTATGTCTTTTTTATTTTTTTAAGATTTTATTTATTTAGAGGCACCTGAGTGACTCAGTGGGTTAAAGCCTCTGCCTTTCGGCTCAGGTCATGATCTCAGGGTCCTGGGATCGAGCCCCGCATCAGGCTCTCTGCTCAGCAGGGAGCCTGCTTCCCCCTCTCTCTGCCTGCCTCTCTACGTACTTGTGATCTCTCTCTCTGTCAAATAAATAAATAAAAATCTTTTAAAAATTTATTTATTTATTTATTTATTTATTTATTTGACAAAGAGGAGGGGGTACCACAAGCAGGGGTGGGAGAGAGGGAGAGGCAGGCTCTCCACTGAGCCGGGAGCCTGATGCAGAACCCTAGGACCAGGATCCTAGGATCCAGGACCCTAGGACCATGACCTCAGCCGAAGGCAGATGCTTAACAACTGAGCCACCCAGGTGCCTGTGGTTATGTCTCCCAGAGCGGAAAGCATCCATATCGATGTTCTTGGTGCTGACAAGAGATTTACCTCTTGCTTCTCAGGAGTGACCCCTGCTCTCCCCTTGCTGGTCCCTCTACAAGACTCCTGACTTCACTGTACCAATAATTCCTCCAAACCCACTCACTGCCCTAGGTGCTGAAAACATTGCAGGAGATAGTGTGAGACACCGATCCCAACTGACCCAAAGAAAGATTAAAAAGCTTTCAAAGTCCCTAAACCTTTCCGTGCCTCAGTTCCTGGGGATTATAATGGAAGTCACCACTCTGAGGGATGAGGAGGGTTATAGGTACTAAATGTAAACAGCTTACAACTGCCTGGCACTTAGTAAGTGCTCAGTAAATATGAGCTACTGTTGCTGTAACTATCGTCAGTTTCATTTGACAAGCCATCTTCAGTCCCAGCCACCGATGACAAGAATGTGTCTCTGGCAGACGGCGGGGAAACACAGTGGGCTAAAAGCCAGGGAATGAGGAGAACCTAACATGGGGCCTCCTGGAAGCTCCTCGATGCTTCCTGCCTTTAGCCCAGAGCCAGCGAGTAGGAGTAGATGAACCGTGTTGGGCTGTGGGGCAACTAGGCTAACTGCACACCCGTGCCTGGTATCATTCTCTATACATAGGATGTGTCCAATAAAACCCAAATGTGTGAACCTATGTCCGGCATCCCCCCCACATCCTATTTTTACATCTTCTTAGGTCCTGAGTATTCTAAGGAAGAATATCACACTCTTTCTCTCCCCCAGCCCTCACCATCAAAACATGCCTGTCAGGTATCCCAAATGCCCAGACTCCCAGGTTTGCCAACGGCACAGCCCTACATAGTAGCTGCAAACTCTAAACAAGAGTTTTAGGGTAAGACAGACGTGGATTCAAATCCTGGCTCTGATAACTTACCCACAGTGCCGAGGGCAAGCTATTTAACCTCTGGAAGACTCCATTTCCTTATCTACGTAATGAATAATAACAATGATGGAACCTCAAAAGTTGTCACTCATAGAGTGAGGATTTCATGAGATGGCAAGAAAAGAGATCAGCAAAGTATTAAGCACGGCCCATTCTACGTACTCAATAAATGCTGATTGTTATGGCCACTATTGCTTGAGTTAACACACTTAACTGAAGGACGTTTGCATTTTCCTGAATTTTCTAGAGGTGACAATGCCACAAGACTAATCAATGGTGGACATTTTGTCCAGGCCAGAGGGAGAGGTTTTGGAGAGCTGATTTTCTGGGCAGATATGCCTTCACTGCCAGCAATAGAGGGCTACCTCCTCTGCCCCCCACCACCTCTCCCCCCCCGCCGCCCAAGGAAAACAAAACAAAGCAAACTGTGCTACTGGGCTGGAAGGTGAACCGAGCTCACGCAATCCTTCCTGTGCCAACGAGGAAGGATAGGAAGAGAGAGAATGAATAGAAAACTGATTCTGAGTCAAGTGTGGTCAACCTGGCAACGGGGTCAATTTCAGTCATGAAGTTATTTTAAGTGGTGGCAGCAGGAGGCGAGTTTGAGGTTGCTTAATTGTACTGCAAAAAATTCAAAGGCTGGAGAACACAAAAGAAATGATAGAAAGTCGTTGGGGCTAACGTGATGTATTCCCCTGAAAGCTCACATATGGGCTGCTGCTCGAATGTCTCTTGAACTGAAGTGATGCTCCCCCCCTCGGCCTGTCCCAGGTGACCCTAAGAGAGGCGTTGGCTGTGGGCCCACCTGATGTGAAACTTCTGGGCCCCCCTGGAAAGGGCTGAGCAAACACAGTTGTTTAATGCAGCTACTCACCCGACTAGTGTCAGCATGTTACTGCATTAGAATGGGTTAGCGCGGCCGTGCTGGCACTTTCTCCATCTGTTTACATTTAGAATGGGACTTGTTGCCAAAGATTAGGAATCCCAGAGCCCACAATCCAGAAAGCGCAAGCCAAAGGGTAGAAATAAAAACAAATTGAAAAACTACTTGTGGCTTAGTTGAATTCAGAAGGACTGGGCATTTTTTCCCTAGAGCGTTCAGTCCTAGAGAACAGGCCTTCGTGGCAGAAAGTCCAAACGGGCTTCTCAGGGTCCCTCCCCAAGTTTGTCACCTTGACTCAGGGCTGTCTTTTTCGTCATGACCAGACCTTGAACTCCTCAAAGCAGGCAGGGACTTGCCAAATTCTTTTTCATTTTCCTAACCTCAGACCCTAGAATCTGTGAGTAACAAATGCCGGTAAGCTGAGTAAATAAATGAACTACAGTCAGTTCCTTGTGTTGGTTTTCAAACATGGCTACAAATTCTTTGACACTCTTCCCTTGAGAAGTGACGTCTACCTACCCTCCCCTTGAAACTGGATTGGATTCTGAGTACCCTCCCAATCCTAGTTGAGCAGAAGTGACATTTATATGATTCCACAGCTAAGTGATAAAGGCCATGCCACTTTTGAACTTGCCCTTGAGCCTAGAGTAACATGTAAGATGTTCCACCACCCCGAGCTGCCATGTTGGGATGGCCTGTGCAGTAATGACATGGAGAGGTCTCGATACTACATAAGCAGAGATGCCCAGCGTGACCCCAGGCATTTGACATGTGAGCAAAGAAACCTACAGACGATGGCAGCCCATCATCTGCACTAACCGTGTAAGATACTCTGGCTTTTTAAATCTTTCCAACTGAGTCCCCAGTCACTGAGGACCAGACCCAAGCCATTCTCGCTGTGCTTGTCTGAATCTCAGACCCATGGAGTCCACGAACACTGTAAAATGGTGCTGGCTTGGGTTACACCACGAAGTTTCAGGGCTCGTTTACATTTCATGTAAATGTTACATTCTTCAGGACTCAAGGCAGAAGAGGTTGTGCTACTCTGGCCTCTTCTAGTTGGTAAAAATTGCCCCTTGCTGGCCCCAGGAAGTTGATCTTAAAAAAACTTCAATTTTGTCTTTTTGTTTTAAAGATTTTATTTATTTATATGACAGAGAGGAGAGAGATCACAAGTAGGTGGAGAGGCAGGCTCCCTGCTGAGGGAAAGAAAGGGGGAAGCAGGCTCCCTGCTGATCAGGAAGCCCGACTCAGGGTTTCATCCCAGGACCCTGAGATCATGACCTGAACTGAAGGCAGAGGCTCAACCCACTGAGCTACCCAGGTGCCCCTTCAATTTTGTCTTTAGTTGAAGCTCTTAAATTGTGTATTTGACCTCTGCAGAGATGTTGGAACCATGGGAACCAGAACAGCTGGTTCCCACTCTCATTTTTTCACAGGCCTTCACATACTTGAGAATACTGTGTAAGTAGATTTTTAGTTTTTCCTTCTTTGGGTCAAATACCCTGAAATCTTTGCAGATCCTTTTATCTTTCTTCATTTTACCTTGTGTTTGCCATCCTCAGAAACAGACGTCAACAGCTTATGAAGAGATGGAGAATATCATCATGAAATGAGAGTCTTTGATCAAAATAAACATCCTTTTGGCATCTAAGGCACTTTATAATATGTAAATCATTTTCACCTGTACTATCCCCGGATGCCCATAACTACTCAATGACATGAATGAGCTGGACATTTCTTCCCACTTATTAAAGTTAAGCTCCTGGGATGCCTGGGGGGCTCAGTCCATTAAGTGTCTGTCTTCAGCTCAGGTCATTACCCCTGGGTCCTGGGATTCAGCCCTGGGTTGCCCAGTGGGGAGTCTGCTTCTCCTTCTCCCTCTGCCCCTCCCTCTGCTTGCGTGCGTGCTTGTCGCTCTCTCTCTCTCAAATAAAGAAATAAATAAAATCTTCATAAAAATAAATAAAGTTAAGCTCCTTTCTCAGAATCACATTTGTTAATAGCTGAGCTGAGATGAGAAAACACACCTCCTCAAGTTGCAAGTCTGCTGCGCAGGACAGAATAAAAAGAAAAAAATCAGCTGATGTATTTGAATAGTGAATTATTTTCTCTTCAATTTTCCTTGATTACAATTTTGTCCTTTCAATAAACAAAATCAGGACATTTTTTAAAAAAGAAACATAGGTTTTTATGAAGTGTTGGACAGTATTGAAATATTTTGAAGTATGAAATTTTAAACATAAATAACTCAAATTGTGGGCACAACAGAAACTACTTAGTGAATTAAGTTCTCATTGCTGTCATTGACTTTAATTTTTCTGTTTCTAGAGAAAATGGTAGGAAATCTGTTGTGGTCAGAATTAGAAATAACAATATATTGAGCCTCACTAGGTTGGTGTATATCTGTACTCACATGCCAATTAAAAATGTGTTCTATTGCATGAACTATGTAAGTGTTAGAACGTAAAAAAGCATCAGAATTATGCTTTTCAGATTTTATTCATTTGACAGAGAGAGAGAGCACAAGCAGAGGGAGCAGGAGGCAGAGGGAGAGGGAGAAGCAGTCTCCTCACAGAGCAAGGAGACTGATATGGGACTCAATCCCAGGACCCCCATCATGACCTAAGCCGAAGGCAGACACTTAACCAACTGAGCCACCCAGGCATCCCAAGAAGCACTGAACTTTATGGCTACCATATAACATCTTCACCAACAAGCCCATGAATGGAAGTCCCATCCTATCATAGAGCATAGAAAGTTAAGACCGAATGGCCTACGCTCTGTAATGTTGGCATGAGTTCACACTTATCCTCAGTGTCAGACCTTCTGCAGGCATGATAAGGCAAACAGCTAGGTAGGATGTGTGTTTCTGTGTCCTGAATAGAGCCAAGGGAGCAGAGAAGTGATGATCCAGAAGAGAGAGTGATGGAGACCGGGTGTAAGGAGAATAAGGCTCACCGGTATTCCTACTCAGCAAAGGAATCTACACTCTCAGGATCATATCTGTCAAGAGCTCAGTTGAGACTAGAAAACAGAGTGAAGAGACACTTGCATGTGACTGTTCCACCACAATAGCAAAACTCACATGTGTCTCCACTATGTTCCACAGAGAATGGCCCATGGAACCTTGAATCCCAATCTCTGCTGGAGTATTGGGAGATAGTCCAGAGTCTGTATTGTTAACAAATATTTCAGGCAATTCTGAGGCACACTAAAACTTGTGTGCTCATCCATGTCATCTTCTCAATAAGTCAAAAGGTAGCAAAGAGTAATGCAAGACTCAGAGAGGTTCTGGGGTACCTGGATGGCTCAGTTGATTAAGCATCTCACTCTTGGTTTCGGCTCAGGTCATGATCTCAGGGTCCAGGGGTCGAGCACTGGGACAAGCTGTCTCTACGTAGAGTCTGCTCAAGATTCTCTTTCCTTCTCCCTCCCCCTCTCCCCGCCTCTCTGTCTCCCCGTGCACACACCCAAGCACACTCTCTTTTTCTCTCTAAAATAAATAAATAAAATCTTAAAAAAAAAAAAGACTCAGGTTCTGTTGAGCAGTGACTAGAGGAGTCAGTCTTGAACCCTTCAGAGTTTAGAAGCAGACTCTTCTTGCCACCAGGTTGTGACAATGTACACATTGTCACAACCTGGTAGCAAGTTGTGGCACTTTTCTGCGGTTTGGTGTCCTTGTGCACAAGGCGACAAGTTGGACCGCATTAGCTTTAAGAGTTCTTCCATGGATGATATTTGAGGAGGACTTGAGATGAAACAGTGGCCAAATCCAAGGCACCCGGATGCAAGGTGCCATCTTGGATTGGAGAAATTTGTACAAACGTCGGGTCACATGTTTTTCCAGCGGTCTCTGAATCCCCCGGACAGATTTAAAATAAGAAGAATAAGTACATGGCGCATTTATATCAAGATCCAGCTCTAACTGGCACTGCGTCCGCCAGATCTTGTAGAGATGATTGCCACCAGCAACCCAGCTGCAGCGGAAAGGATGTGGGCACAAACCTTTCAGACTTGGGTGTGTCCCTTTAGACCAGGCCAGGGCCATCAAAGCACCAAGCTCCCCTCCACCCTTTCCGACTGCCCCAAGACTGGCACAGGGCTTAGTAAGAGCGAAAGTAACACTTGCCTATCTGGGGGCCAACAGTCTTTTGTTGGTGGTTGAATAAGGTGCCAGACAGAGCTGCCACCAGAGAGGTGAATTTTTCACAGCCTCAAACCAGATACTTCTGCTACCTAATGCACCAATCGTCCAGGCCTGACCCTTGTGCTCTACCGGCTCCCACTACGACAAGGGGCAAGTGCACACTTACCATCAGGATTTGCCTGCAAATTCCTGTCACTTTAATTTGTTATTGCAGAATATATAACGGCACTTACTTAGGCCATAAAGTCTTGTTTCGCCTAACGGGGTTTTGGAGAGAGATCGGCAGTGAGAGGAAGCCTGTATTGTTATGGGGCTGTTGTCAGTGGATCCCACATATCAATTTATCAGTGCCATTTTGCAAGAAACAGCCTCCACTTTAGAGACGACACTTCATACATAACAGGGAGGGCTTGAGTCTCACTCGACTGCCAGCACATTACATCATAGAACATGTCACCGGGCCTCAGAGGAAGCAGTAAGGCTGTGTGTGGAGGTGACACCAAACCCAATACGCAATTAGCCAAAAAATGATTCCATACCTTCAGAATGCGGGATGCAAAATGAGATTGTGTAGGAGTAGAGGGGTCAATGGCAGTGGAGTGCAAGAGAAAGATCTGACAGTTCCCCAACTCTGGGTAATCTGTTCTCAGTTAGCTAATAGTAGGGAGGAAACACCGAGGGATGAAGCACTAATACTCCTGAATGCTTGAATCAGTTTCACTATTTGGCCTGATTTTATGTATCTGTTTCCCATCCCTCCCTGACTCCTTCTTTGGGCTGCAGAATAGGCCTAATTAGACAGTTTGGTCATCAGTTAGCAACTTTAAAGGAGATAAAGGGCAGTTAGGGGCTGATGGGGAGAGAATCCATCTGTGAAGTTCCAGTGAACTGCCAAGCCAGACAACCATCCCTAATTAATCAAGAGTAAATGAAGGCTGTTGATGGTTTTCATTCAAAGACAGCACGGTGCCATTTTGAGAACTCCCCAGCATGGAATGCAAAAACCCCGAGTTTTCTCTCTAGCCCCATCTCGGTCTGCACTGAATGACTCAAGCCATCCAGTTCACCTCTCCGGATCCGTCTTCTGCCATGTGAGGCTAACGGATGTGGCCTTCTGCAGGAAAGGACTGGGGAGGAAGGACTGAAAATTATTAGGAAGCCCCTCGCAACATTAAAGTGGTGATGAAGCAGTAATGAGCTTTGACCATAAGTCCGACTTTTCGTGGAGCAGTTGCTTTGATTGCTCCTTTTTTATATTAAACGGGTGCTGGAGTGAGGAGGAAGGCTGGAGGGTAAGCCCTTTGGTGGTCTCGTTAGGCTGCCCTAGTGTGGCTTTTGCAGATATGCAACACTGCCCTCTGTCGGCATCCAGAATATTAATTCACCCCTGAAGTTGAGCAGCCCATCTTCCTCTGCCCTGCTTCTGTGTACCTCACAGCGGAGGCCCAGAGAGCTGGTGTGCAAGGGGCTGTGACCCGCGCAATGGAGGGCTTCTGCTTCCCAGAGTGTGGTGCGTGTCCATTAGAAAGCTGCTGAGTGGAAATCCTGTTCCCTGGGATTTTAAACAGCCACATTTTCTGGTATTTTACATCAATGGGACATTGAGCAAATGGAGTGCCAGATGGAGCTCCTAGTTCTATTTTCTGTAAGACACTTGAGAGTCGAAAACCTCCGGATGTCTGAATGTGACAGGCTTGCTCACCACAGGCCTAGTCATGGCTCAGTGGACGTGGGGCATTCTGTGGATTGTGAGTTGAGGGAAGAGCTGGGACTCACCGGACGGTAAGAGACAGCTCTGCCTATAGCGCTACACAGAAGGCATCCTCGCTAACTCATTTTAATGCTCAGACACTCGCTTCTCTACCGTTGTCGGACTTTCTGGAAGCCACAGGCAAGGAGGCAGGTAATAATTGACTACTGGTTTCATAAGCCTCTGGAGGAAGGGAGGGCTGACTTGGTGGCACCATTCTACAGATCAGAAAACCGGGCCCAGAATAGTGAGGGACTGGCCCACAGTCCTACACCTGACATGAGGTCACATACATACAGGAAAACAATGAAGTCTCAGGTCTTCTCTAGTGGCTAAGCAGTCCCCCCGACTTTTTATGTGACCCCATGGATGTATATAAATCATTTTGATATTTAGGGTTACTAATTCCCATTCATGTGAATCACAGCCCAAGGTTATAGTCCCTTGAAATTGCTTTATTAGTCATTGTGTTTATGAAGGCTTGTAGAAAATCTCAGTGGTGATACCCTGAGAGTCTTTGATACATTCAGAATTGTCCTGTAATTATGCTGAAGTTGGCTGACAGTGATCAAGTCCGTGAAATAATGACTGTCTGAGAAAGAACATTTGGATCTTTTCTTCTCATTTCTTTTCCAGGATCTTTGGTGTTAAGGCAAGTGGATGTCACATGGCTTTCTTAAAATGGCCTAGAATGACTGTTGTTCTTCGTTGTATGCAGAGATCATAGAAAATTCTAGAGCCCTGATGTATCCTCAAGGATTTTTTATTCATTGTACAGAAACCAGAAAGTGTTTAGGACTCAACCTGTTAAATGGGCGTGGCCCTGTCTTTCGGAAGTTTGCATGCTGTTATTTTTATAGATGTTTTCCTCAGTTCCCACCTAAACCAGGTTGGGGGAGTTACTGGGAAACGAAACTGCATTTCCTCTGTTTCCCTCCTCCCTGCACGGTTGAGTTGCACTGTAAGCCCACAGATATGCTCTACCGGTCGACGCTTCAGTTGTTTATCACCTCAACCAAGAGACACAACAATCACCTGTTTCTGCTGGCTATAGATAAGGGTTGTGTCATCAGTATATGGGGAGATGGTCTGTAGATCGGGCACATCTTACCTTTGCCTTAAATCGCCCAGGGGGGTCTACTTCATTCAGGAAAGGCTGCACCCAGCTTAGGCGGCTCCTATAGAGGCAGCTGCAACATGTGTCATGATGTCAGTTCATTTCCCAAACACCAGACAAGCAGCACGGCTCTGCTCTTGCTCCAAAACAAAAACCCTTATCCCATATGACTGTCTCAATGACAACAAAACCAATGAAGAGGGCCGCGTGGGCAGCTCAGTCAGTTACATGTCTGCCTTCCGCTCAGGCCCTGGGATCGAGCCCCATGTTAGGCTCCCTGTTCAGCAAGGAGCCTGATTCTCCCTCTCCCCCTCTTTGTACTCTCCCTCTCTCTCTCTCTCTCTCTTTCAAAAAAATAAAATATTTTTTTAAAAATGAAGAATATTGCTACTTTTTCAGGTAAAATTAATAACAATAACCAAATAAAAACCTTCCACTCATATATCAAGCTTCCCAGGCCTCACCTACATTGAATTATTTGCACAGTTTCGACAAATCTGAAATTCGGCAGATTTTTAGCAAGTGTCTATTCCAATCTTCTGGTTAACACAGAAACTCACTCCCTTTCTAAATACATCCACTGATCAACAGTCCTCCCTTTAAAAGGTTGTGCACCCCATTTCTGAAGAGCTCCAACAGAGGATAATCAAAAGGAAAGTCCTTTCTCTCACTGGACCTTGTTTTTTTTTTTTTGAGATACATTCAGAAGGAAACGGAGAGCGAACTACATGACTCAAGAAGGGGTCATTTCTGTGCAAATAATAACACAAGAGACCAAAGCTGATACATGTGATCAATCTTTATTCGATTGTGAAGAGAGAAGTCTTACAGAAGCAGCCTTGGCAAAGCCCCACACTGACCCTTTTACGTGCTCGGTGATCATCTGGTTGGAGTTGTGGAATGTGGCATTTTGGTCAGTCCAACACAAGCCCCGAAGAACACAGAGCATACCCCCAAGTTAACTGAACCACTAGTGAATAGGTCCTGAAAGTCTACAAAACCCAACCATAGGACTGTAATGAAAGAAAGTGATGACAGACAAGCTATAACATACAGCTAGCCAATTTCTGAGCACGGTATTTTGGCTGACTAGTCTGAGACATGGGAAGAATTATGTTGCTCAATTTACAACTTATTAAAGAGGGAGAGAAGCCGTCGATACAGATGGCTGGTTTTATATCAAAGAAAATGAGGGGAGGTGATCTTACAGAGCTTCTATTGAGCAAACTGCCAAGCAGTCCTTAACTCACTTTTTTCCATACCTTCCATCGTTAGAAAGGATGAATTTTCAAAAGGTGAAAAATCTGCAGGATTCTTAGTAAGCCCTAGCTTTGCTCCCTTGTTATCTGCAGAAGCCTGGGCATGCTAATAGAATCAGCTTCATTCCTTAGGTGGGGCAGTAATTACTTTTTCACATGGTGCAAGTTCCTTGCAAGTAGTTGCCAACAACACGCAAAATGGAATGCTTTTGGGGTGGGGGTGAATTGGAAGTTTACGATAGTGTTTTATGCTAGTAGATGAAATCTGCCCCACATCTAACAGAAAAACTACTTTTGATTTACCAAAAGAAACATAGGATACCTTATAGATGGTCTATGAACACTTTTAACCAGTAAGCCCCCAAAGAGGCACCAGAAGGGTCTAGTATATGAAGAAAAGAGCCATCCTGGCCCAAATGGACTTTGAATTTGTTTCATTACTCCATAAATGAAATTGTGTTCACTGTTGCTTTCAGCCGATGGCGTGGAAAAGCCAGAAGTCTCATGTTACAGGCATGAGTTAAGAGTGGGAGCCTGATTTCAGATAATCTCACGAAGACCTAATTTGCCTGGAAAACTGGCTTAAACACTCTCCAAAATTCATTCAGTCTTTATATTCTGTGATTTTATCTTCTTGGATGAATAACTTCACCACTTAGCAATGGGAAACAAAAGACATGAGAGAACTCTCACATGCCTTTTGTCCACTGGTGGGATTCTCGACAATATATTTCAGAAAAGGAATAGGATGTTAGTCGCCTCATTTCTGTGTGGGTACGAATTCATCATCATCCCACCACTGAGTCATTTGTTATCTCAGAGAGACTCTGAAACTCCTTTTGCTTTTATCTATTTATAAGTGGTAATAAACTGCTTACTCGACCAGCTTTCGTTTATAAAAATTAATTAGATAACATCTTACCTTTTTCATTCCATGAAAATAAATGTTCTAAAAATGTAAATAATATTTATTTTTTTAAAACAACAACATGTAAGCAACCTATTGTGCTCCCTTTTGTAAGTTAAACCTTCAAAAAGCATATTTTGAGTGCACTCTTAACTCATGAATCAGTTACCACTTTTATTTACAACCATGATCATCCTGATTTTTTTCCCCCAGAATTTATAAACTGTTTATCAGAATAAGTCACCAGCTTGGGCCATATTTCCTTTCCTCTGCAAAAAGATTTCACGTGGTGAGTTGGAATTTCCTTAATTTAAGAGGCTTGAAAAATCTGGAATGATCTCACTGGTTAATTTCTAGAGTGGGGGTATCCAACCGAGAGCCAGAACTTGACATTATGCCTAAAAGGGCTCTTCAACATGGCAGTAATTTATATTTTGTACATGAGAAGTTAATGCTAAGCAGTTGTTCAGCACATGCAGAACCAAATTTCATAGGATACATAAAATGTAAACTCCCGAGTCAGGAACACCCAGATCTGTTTCAGAACTGGATAAAGGGCCCGGCACATCTCCAGAATAGTTGTGTAAATAGTAGATAACCACTGGGCTTTAACTGCCATTAACAAAAAGTGCAAATAGTTCCCTAGACATTTACAAGACTCATTAGTAATTATTTGGTTTCTTTCCTTCTGTTTGACTTGATGCATCAATCTATGTGAGGACCCATTTATATCACATTTTAATATTTCAGGATAATAAATTATGTCTCCTCTTAATATCATCAGAACAAGATGAGAAGTGATTGATGTTTTTTTTTTAATCTGAAGTTAACGCTACCATAACTGTTCTTCACCCTCAAAAACCCAGCCACAATTTAGACCAACAAACAGATTCAGGCCTTCTGTGCGTATCACCTTCTGTGGGGAAATGTGCAGTTCATTTCCCACAGGGACACAAAACTGAGAATAACTTTAAGCCAGCATATTTTTAGGAGCTAGTCAAAAAATCTCATGGCAGGGGCACCTGGGTGGCTCAGTGGGTTAAAGCCTCTGCCTTAGGCTCAGGTCATGATCTCACAGTCCTGGGATCGAGCCCGGCATCAGGCTCTCTGCTCCGCGGTGCCCTGCTTCTGCCTCTTTCTCTGCCTGCCTCTCAGCCTGCTTATGATCTCTCTCTCTCTCTCTCTCTCTCTGTCAAATAAATAAATAAAATCTTAAAAAAAAAAAAATCTCATGGTCACCCTGAGTGAACGGAACTATTTTCTGAGCTGAAATACAACTCTGAGAATTCCAGCATCAGGGAAACCCCTCCCCTCCTTGGAGGGGGTTTCTCTTCCCAGCTGGGCACGCCCGCTTCAGGCCAAGGCCCATGGGGCAGAGGGCCAGGCCAAAAACACCACTGAAATGGCGGAACCCAGAAGGACAAGTGAAAAAAAGAAATTTCCCGTGCTGGATCTGGCAAAGGGAAGTGATTGCCTCTGAGACTTCAAGTTTGTGAAGGACCTTGACAACACAGGGAGACAGCAGGGATGGGCTCCACCTCCCTGAGGACGTGCCGGGAGAAGGCGGCTGCAGAGGGCAGCGCCCAGGGCTTGCACTGGGCCTGGGGGACACGTTTCCTGATAGGCAGGGCTGTTCAACACCAGGACGAGGTACCAGAGGAGGCTGGACACTCCATTCTTGGCAGGCTTAGAAATGAGATAGATTCTTATCTGTGGGAATCCAAGCCACCGGGAGAGAACTGAACTACCTCGAGAGACCCCCTTGGAGCCACAGAATCCACACCGCTGCGGTGGGAGGAAAGTAGATAACCTAAAAAAAAAAAAAAAAGCGGAGTGAGCTCTCAACTGACTCTGTTTATACCTTTCTTTTTTCTGTCAAAACGAGACCTTTTTTTTTTTCCTGTGTTGAGAGGATGTGTATCCTGAGGAAATTATTATTTTCTATTTGTTCTTGATAAAAATAGTGCTAACCACTTCTGAGGTTTTAGCAGAAGCCCTGGCGAGGATGATAGAAGGCTTTGTCAGAGGCTGCCACGGCTCGGATTGTGAGTCCTCCAAGAAGTGTTTCATGAATACAGGAGTGAGGCGCAGGGCCACTCCTGGCGGGTTTGCAAAGCCCCTTAGGATATGTATCTGTGTGGTTCTAGAAAGGGAAAGGAAAGGGAAGGGGAGGAACAGGGAAAGGAAAGGGAAGGGGAGGGACAGGGAAGGGGAGGGGAGGGAAGGGAGAGAGAAAAGAAGAGAAAAAAGAGAAGAAAAGAGAGAAGAGAGGAGAGGAGAGAAGAGAAGGGAAGAGGAAATTTGAATTTTCACCTGGCAGTTACTGGAGGGATTGGGTCACTGCTGGTCCACAGTGCTCTGAGGTTTGTGCAAGTGCAAAAGAAGCCTTTCCCTATACTTGCTCTCAATGGGGGTGCTTCTAAGAAAGTTGCACGTGTTTCTTATAAGTTTCCAGATAAGAATTGTGTAGATTTGTGTATCGCATCAAAACATGTGGTTTTCACACATATTGCTGCAGACATCACAGGATTCAGGCACTTACAAGAACATCTTGGGAGAAAGACCAAGAAAGAAATTTGAACCCCTCCACAGACTTTTCTTCCCATTAAGATTAATCGTCCCCCAGATGTGATCTGCCCCACTCTCGCTGTTCCCATACCTTAGACTAGTCGTGCCATCGTTCATTAAATAAAAATGAAGACCCACCTGCAAAACGCGCTACAGCCATTCCAATAAGTAAAGACAGGAGTCCGTTTTGTCTCTTTTAAAATGTAGAGTTAATAGTAACTTCAAGATCGTTTCTACAGCCTTTTTGAGGGAAGCTGAAGCAAGTGCCCTTAGGGAGTGATTATCTAGTCTCTCTCGGTTGTTGTTTAGGGTACAATATGTAGTTTTCCCCTGGCAGCTGGAAAATTATGTTGTGGCAGGAAGGACATCATTCTGCCTGTCTTGAAAGGCTTTTCCCAAGGGAGCTCAAGCTGAGGCCGTGTGATAAAATATACACAAAGAAGAGATCTTTCTTTCTTTCTTTCTTTCTTTCTTTCTATATTTCTTTTAACTTTCTGGTTATACATCTTTGGAAGGAAACTAAAGACAGAAATAAAATGAAGAAGAAAATTAAACACTAATTTGACTTAGACAGCCTCTGCCCATGTAGTGAATGGACTAAATCATGGCAATTTCCACGTAACTGTTTCAACTGCAAATAGAAATTGGCCCATTCATAGATTTGGGGCATCTGTTGGCAAATAAACCAGTTGAACTTCTTCAAAAGTATATATGCACATCCAAAACCTGTAGCTGGCAGAGGATTGATGAAACCCCCAAGAAATTAAGTCGTCCTGCCTTTATAGGCCTTCTGGACTCTCAGAAGCTATGTTTCAGAAGCTCTCTCATTGCTCCCTACTATTGAGCTTCATTGTTAGACTTACTGTGTTTACTGGCAACCACAAACCACTTCAAGGTCCCATCCCTAAGTCACTTACATCACAGGTGGTTTTGAAGAGTCGTTCTAATTACTCTCCACGAAGGAGGACAGCACCCAGTTAACTAACTAGAGCCCTCTGTGAACAGACCAGGCTACAGAAATGAGCGCAACAAAACAAATTCTTGGCACTTTTTGGACAAATGAATTCCTCTGGCTTAAGCTGTTCTCTTTCCAACCTCAGAGACCCTGGAATAAGTAAACTGGGTGGGCATCGTACTCCCGTACATCTGTGCTTGAACTTCACCTACTGTGTCTGAGCTGTATGACTTTAAACAAATTGTCTGCTTTCTTTGAGCCTCAGATTCCTCATACGTAAAATGAGTGTTCTAGTCTCTTCCTTACAAGGTCAGTGTGAAGATCAATTGAGGTGATATACTTGAGGCACGTGATGCAAAGTAGGCACTTTGTACTCTTGTTGTTGTCCTTTGGTCCACTGGTAAGAACAGGTCCCAACCCTAAACTTATACAAAGACTCTTAGGAGAAAATTGGAAAGAAGATTCACAAGAATACAAAGGGAGGATAGATCCAAACAGTAACACACTAGACTGCACAGAAACCCAGTTAGTCCGTCTTTCTTTCTCTAGTCCATCATCTATCTTCTTGACCTTTTCTCTTACCTCCTGGATCATGTGCATGGGCTCCCAGATATAGAAACTGGTTTAAATTCTGCAACCTTCATTGAAGTGATTCAACTGTTCTATTCTCTCTTTCCAGAAGAGTTCAGAGCAGCAGTGACCACAGGCTTTCCTTACCAGTTCCCACGTTACTGCCTTTCCCATTCTCTAAATAAATAAATAAACAAACAAATAAATAAATAAATATGACCTTCTGGTCTGATCCAACTGGAAGGCTATTGTAATTTCCTGGGCCAGGGTTGCCTGGGGTCAGGTATATTTATAGTCATTCCCTCGTCTGAAGCTCTCTGGGAATTTTACAGACCTCCCTGATCCATGGTAATGAGCCCTACTTCCCATTTCCAAAGGACTGTGGAATTTGAGCTTTACCCATTATCCAGCAAGGTGGCATTACCCTCCCTGCACTTTTCCTTCCAACTTCATCTATTTATCATATACCATTCAATATTCTGAGAATTTGTTAAATCCTCCATTTCTACAAAATATTTACCATTGATTAAATCTGGTCATTAAAACCAAGTCCTTTTTTCAGGAAGGGCTCTACTAAGAATTTATTGATAAGTCTCCTAAGTAGTTAGTATATTTATTGAACACATACTTCATAGCATACTACTTCATAGTAGTTCTAAGAGCATCACTTCAATTTCTCTTCCTAACACTCCTAGAAAACAAGTACTCTTGATGCAGATAAGGGAAATTGGTATCTGGAAGGTCACAGAGGTCCCTAAATGTAGGATGCAGAACTAACTCCACCACCTGATATCGGAGCCTGAACTCACTCTGCTATCCTCCTGTGCAGTTACTAACCCAAGCTGTTCCTTCTGCTGCTTGAGTAAGCTCTGCATTGGCATTTCAGAGAAACTAAGGTCAACCATGAATAATACTGATATAAAACTGAAGAGGATCCTGGAACTGTCAGAAAAAAAAAGGCTATCTTTCTGCTTGAACAAAATTACCATAATGTCTTTTTCCAAAATCCACTGGGTTCCACAAAGTTGAATGGGTCCTATAGGAATTTATTCATTGTTAAGAGCAAACCACCAAAGTCATTTCCCTTTGCTGTGGCAGTTGTTTAATTATGGTGCACAGATTTCATCTCGAGCTACAACGGACAGATTCCAGTGTCTTTCTACTTAGGGGAAAACTAGCATGGAAATCATATAAGAAATATTAAGTTTCTATTGAGTGCAAAAAGCAGTTTCAAAACCATCTCCTAAATTCTTAGTCTTCATAGACCTCCTCTGATTCTTCCTGGCTGGCCAGCTGTGGTCTGAATGCCCTTCTCTTGAGCCACAGGAACTTTATAGCAAGGTGCCAGTGTAGGTGCCTAGAATCTTGCAAAAATACCCAGCACAACCAAAGCATCAAGGATATTTCTTATGTGATGAATGTCACCTATGCCAGAAGGCATTACTTGATCTCCATAAATAATGGATGTTTATTTTAAACATAATGCTCATTTGCAATGTTAAACTTGAGTTTAAAACAATGCTAGCCATCAGTTTGCCTCCAGCTAATTAGAAATCCATTCCCAAATGTCCTCATACCTTCAAGTACAACGCCAGTAGAATCAAGTCTGAGGTCTGCCCTGTGTGTGCAGTTTAAGAGTATGCTATTTTCCCCCTTCTGATTCTACAGTTAATGTACATTCATTGTAGGAAATTTGTAAAGTAACAAACATACCAGCCATAAATTCTATCGTCCATATTGTTGTGCACATGTGTTGGTGAAAATGAGCCCAGTATTTCTCGCATATATCTTGAACTACATGGTACAAGTTATTTAGTAACAATCGGCTATTGACAAATAAGAGTATGTTGTGAATACTTTCCCATGTTATTAAATACGGTAACAACATGGGCATACGGTAACTTTATCCCACGAGCTCATGAATAGTGGATGTATTGATGTATTATAACTTATCTAAAACCTAGTGGCTTAAAGCAGCAAGTATTTATTGTCTCATCATTTCTGTGGGTCAGAAATATGGGCATAGCTTTGTTGGGTTCTTTTGACTTAGGGTCTGTCACAAGGCCACAGTCTGGGTCTTGGCTGGGGCTATTGTCATCTCAAGGCTCAAACAGGGAATGATAGTCTTCAGGCTTATTCACATGGCTATTGGCAGGCTTCAAGTCTTCACTAACTTTTGTCTGACAACATCTATTCCTTGCCACGTGGGGCCCTCCAAAAGACGTGTCACAATGTAGTAACTGGCTTCCAGAGCAAAGGTTCCGAGAGAAAGAATGTGAGAGAGGACACCCAAAATGGATGCCACAGTCTTTTTGTACCCTAATCTAGGAAGTGCTATACCATCGCTTTTACCATACTCTATGTATCAGAAGTTAGTAACTACATCTAGCCCACACTCAAATGGGCAGAATCACAAAAAGGCATGAATTCCTAAGACAGGAACGATGTAGAACCATCTTAGAATGGTCCTTAGAATTTAGGACCATCTTAGAATGACTATCACAGTGGACATTTAGAAATACATGCATATCACAGTTCAAATGTTAATAGAGAAATATTTTTTAAATATCTTGGAGGAAACGATCAGCTGAAATTTCAAGACTCGATATTTTAAACATTGAGTAAAAGCAAGCAAAGATTGTCTTGGCAGATTTCTCAGCTCAGCTCAGAATATGCACAAGAAAGATCACCTGTGAAATAAGTAATTTGTGAGCATATTATTGGGGAGGTGTTGGATTTAAAGAAGTCAGTTCTACATTCATTCATTTTCCTCTTCTTCCGAAACACAGCATTCACCACCCCAGTCCCAGCTTGTCTACATCAGGCTGTCGTAGTAATGGGAGAAGAGCCCAAGTCCTCAGCCTAGCATTTAATTCATCCACACCCCAACCACCGGCTGTTTTCCAATCTCTTCACGGCACAGTCTTTCTAGTCCACCCACAACCCTAAAAAAGTGCTTTTGTATTCCCTTCTTTTCCACCTCTCAGAATCCTATTCATCCTTCTAAGTTCAGCCCAAATTAAGACAAACCTCCTTTCTTCCTCTCTGTGACAGTCCCTACGATTGTCCTGGCAATCACTTGAGTCTCTGCTATGGTTAGAGGGCTCCAGAATGGAAAAGAATGAGAGAGTAAGACTCAGGACAGGGAATGGAGCAGCATAAAGAGAAACGGTAACATCTACACTAACAACGGTCACAAATGCAGCAATGGCAACAGGCCCAGTGACACCCTGAAGATGCCTTGAGCTACTCCCGCCTGAGCTACTGAAGGGCTTGAGAGGTCCTCATATCAAAAATTAGGGAAAGTTGAGTAAGACTCAAGAATTAAGAAAGCAAAAATCCAAGAACACACTATTCAGAGCTAAAGCCAAGATGTCGCCCTAGAGTGAAAGGTGATCAATGAGGGACAGCTAATCCCAGGAATGATAAGGAAGAACTGCTACTTAAAAAAACAAGACATTCTTTTGAATGTCCGTTGAACATTACATTTGTAGTCACCCACGCATATAGCCCAGCCACGATGTTTGGCTGTTCTCACACACTTACTTTTGTAAATTGCTAAGTGAAAAATTGCCATTGAAACCAAAACAGGGAGTATGGTCCAGGAGTCCAGGTGCAGAGACGTGGGTTGCATAACCGGCCCCAGAGCACCCCATTCTCCATTCCTCTAGCAGTGTGACTCCCTCAATATTGGGGAGTATGGACTGTACTACACAATTAAAAGGACATAAACAAGGCAGCTTCTCAGTCTATCACTTGGAAAGACAGCAACCACTCAAGTGCTAATTTGGTGCAAAAATGGGAGCTCAGAAGTGGATTGACTGTTCTTCAGTCCCTGGACACGCAAGAACAAGGGGATTAGTCAGCAGACTGGAGAATTACTAGAGACGGCCCCCACATCTCAATGGCCTTTTACTTGAAGACCTTTTAGAAACTACAATAGCTATAGGGAGAGTTTTTAGATCTTGCATGTATCTCTTGCCTGCTTTCTTTATTTATAGCAATTGATGGGAGGCCGTGAGAAAAGCAAAGATGAACAGACTATAGTCCTTGTCCTCACAGTGCTTACAATCCGGCTGGTGAAAAGAAACACATTCACCTTAAAAAAGAAATGGCATATTCTGCAGTGTATGATTAAGTACCGAATGAGGAGGTGATCAATCAATGGTGTGTCAGGTTGTCGATCTGCATGCTGGCCTGCCAGCTACAGCTCAGTGCACAGTGACATGAGTCAGGATGCAGGGGGACTGCAGGTAAAAATGACTCAAGGCACTTAGATGTATATAATCAACCCAGAAAAGCAGCTACATCAGGGAAGAGAAGGGGCAACGCAGGAGGAGGAGCCCCCCCATTCCTCTCTGCCTCCCATCTGGACTTCCCTTCCCTGCTGCCTTTTGTGAAGAAGGATCCTTGCATCTCTTCCCATCCCCCACCTCACTATGGGAAGAGGTGTATTTAGGTTCTTTTTCACTTTTTCTCAGCACATTTCAGTTCTGCTTTTCAGTTTATTCTATCTCAAGCTCATTAAACACGATTTAAAATATTTTACCTTACTTCTTTATTCATTTAGTTCTTTAAAGTTTCCCTTCCCCACTTGTGTTTTATTATCACCTCTGCATTCTAATCATGTTCCCAGCTGCAAATATCCTCACACAACCTTGTCTTAGCAATAGATTTCTTTTTCTTTTATCTTCTAATTGGAATTTACCTTCAAAACCTTCCAAGGCTCCTTCCTGCAGACTCCTCATTTTATTACCAGCCTTTCCTATGATTCACACCCTCTCATGCCCAAACTCCCTCCCTTCAGGAAGCCAAACATTAGTGTTTTCGCTAGGTTTCTCTCTATTCAGTTACTCATTTCTTAGAAAGACCTGCATAAGAAATTCACCATAAAACGCTCAGATTAAGTTGTAATGAAAACCAGCTAGTTTCTATAGAATGAACCAAGAGTTCACCTTGATTCTACCATTTAACAGCCAACTACAAAGGAGAGTTGAAGGCAGAAAGAACGGAGAAAAAGAAATTATACTTGATTATAATGGTGCCCTATGTGGTTTTTCCCCTAAATAAGAAACTAAAAATAGAAAATCTATTCCATAATTTGCTAGTGAGCAGTGTCCAGATGGCAAGGAACAATTGACTATTTAACTCTGCACAAAAAGAAGCGAAGTGTGAGCATGTCAGTCCATGACTCAAGGAAAGGCCACATATGACTGTCCCCGGCTAGAGGCCATCCAAGAAACAAGGAAGAACTTGTCCCTGCCAGGACTAGCCAAGTGCCTTCCAGGAGCAGTGATTGCCAAGACAGGCTGTAGGGGCAACAAAGAAGGAGTTGATCCTTCTTGGTTATTTTTTTCAAATTTTCCCACCCATGAGAAAATGGGCCAAGGATTTATCCTGAAGAGGCAACTGCTGCATTTAGAATTAATATTCTAGAATTAACGTTCAGAAGGGTGGCAGTGGGAAGGATAAGCATATGTAGTAAATCCTAAGAAATTTGTGAACATGGGGAATGGAGGGACCTAAGTACTAACTAAATCTGTGGTTAAACTTACCTAGAACTGAGATACAGTCTCACCATTTGAGATTCCATAGTCTATAATCTGGACACCTGGAAATTTGACACAAAACAATCAGCAGCTTGATATTCTTTAACCATTACAAACAATTTCCTTTTAATAATTGTGTGAACTCAGAAGGAAAATAGAGCATTGAAAAGTCATTGAAAGTCATGGAAAGAAATTCATATATATTAGTAGTAAACAGCTCATGTTGAATGGTAATGCCATCCATCTTGGAAAGTCTTGGAAAGTCTCCTGAACTATACTATGGATCCTCAATATCTCAGAGCAGCACTTACATTTTTTTATAATCACCCTCACCTAGCTGCTGTCAATGTCATGAAATTAACCTACGGTGTCAGTCTTACAGAAATCTGTAGTCAGCTGTTTAGAATCTCTTTCTTGACCATTAGAGTCACAGAGAAGGCCTTTTTATATAGTGGCTGTTTTTTGGTTTTGTTTTGTTTAAAGATTTTATTTATTTATTTATTTGACAGAGAGTAAGAGATCACAAGTAGGCAGAGAGGGAGGGGGAAACAGACTCCCCGCTTAGCAGAGAGACCGATGCAGGGCTCGATCCCAGGACCCTGAGATCATGAGCTGAAGGCAGAAGCTTTAAACCACTGAGCCACCCAGGCACCCCTATATAGTGGCTGTTGATAAATAATTATGAATGACTATATTCTCCACCAATGTCATAAACTGGTCAATATTTCGTTGTGTTACCAGGTAGCTATGTTTTGCTTGAATGTGCTGAGGGTTCTGATGAATGCAATTACTCCACTGAAGTCTATGATTCTGTGAGCTAAAAACACATCTTATGGTTGCACAGTGAGGAGATCAAACACAGAATCAGAAGAATGACTATCGCAAGGACTGAGAGAAAGTCCAGTCTAAGAAGCAGAGCTGGTGTACTAAAGGCAATGAGCAATAAACAACATCTAGACAGGCAGTTGGCAACAAGATCCACGACAAAGAAGGGAATGTCCTGAGATTTAAAAAAACTCAGGGTGACAATTCCTATGCCTGACCACCATGAAAATAAAAAGCATGCTGTAGACCGGAAGAAAATCATTTGCAAAACACATCCAATATAAGACTTGTTTCTGTCTATAGAAAAACTCTTATAATTCAATAAGTCAAACAACCCAATTTGAACAAGCGAAACAAAGATATACAGATGGCATTTAGGTACATGAAGAGATACTCATTAGTCATCAAGGAAATGCAAATTAAAACCACAAGGAGATACCGCTGGGTACCAGTGGGTACTCAAATGGCTAAAATTAAAGACTGACCTTCAAAGCGTTGGCAAAACTGTGAAGAAAATGAAACTGTCATATACTTCCGGTAGGAATATAAAATGGTAAAACCACTTTGGAAACAGTTTAAGCAGTTTCTTACATAGTTAAATATACTCCTACCCAAGCATA
Organism: Nasua narica; assembly: GCA_028533885.1. Taxonomy (NCBI): domain Eukaryota; kingdom Metazoa; phylum Chordata; class Mammalia; order Carnivora; family Procyonidae; genus Nasua; species Nasua narica. Next base: position 24,661,882 of record CM052807.1, on the reverse strand, counting down.
GAACCTAGCCATTTGCCTCTTGGTTTGAGAACTGTTATCATAGAATCACACAAAGACTTGCAGACCAATATTTATAGTAGCTTTCTTTTCTTTTTTTTTTTATAGTAGCTTTCTTTATGATAGCCCAAACCAGAAAGGTCTAGTGTCCATCAATAGCTCAATGAATAAACAATCGGAGTACATTCCTGAATTGGTAAACTACACCATGGTAAGAAGGAACAGATTACCAATATATGCCCTGATTATAGGATAATATTGTATGATTCATTTATATGAAGTTCTAGAAACCACAAACTTACCTGTGGCAATATAAAGTAGATCAGTGGTTGCTTTAAGATGGGGAAGGGGTGGGAGGAGGCAAAGGGAAAAGATTTTGAAGGGCACCAGGAAATTTTCAGGAGCAATGAAATTATTCCTTATCTTGGCTGTGCTGATGGACTCATGAGTTATATATGTGTCAAAACTCATCAAATTTATACTTTATACATATGCAGTTTATTAGGCTTCAATTATACATCGAAATATTTTTTTTAAAAAGAGATGCCCATGTCTTCAAATACTCCATTATTAAATAAGAACTATAATTTTATTTTGGGCCCCTGGGTGGCGCAGTTGGTTGAGCGACTGCCTTCGGCTCAGGTCATGATCCCGGAGTCCCGGGATCGAGTCCCACATCGGGCTCCCAGCTCCATGGGGAGTCTGCTTCTCACTCTGACCTTCTCCCTTCTCATGCTCTCTCTCACTCTCTCTCTTTCCTAATAAATAAATAAATAAAATCTTTAAAAAAAAAAAAAGAACTATAATTTTATTTTAATTCAAAATTTTGGGTGTGTACCCACAAGAAATGTGAAATCATAATTGAGACACCAAAAAAATAGTCACATTAACCTATTACACCATGGAAAATAAGAACACATCTGAACATGTATATTTAAAGGATGAATTAGACAAAAGGAGTATTTTGATGGAGCAGGAAACAAAACAAAATTGACAACAAGTCCAGGAAAATGTCTTACAATATGAACACCTGAGTTAAAACTCCAGTCCCACCAGTTGGTAGCCTACGGGACCACAATCAATTTCAACACTTGTGAGCTTAAGGAAAATCGTAGAGGGCATTGTGAGAAGGAAAGGAAGGGTGAATGGGGGGAAATCGGAGGAGGCGATGAATCATGAGAGACTGTGGACTCTGAGCAACAAACTGAGGGTTTTGGAGGGGAGGGGGTGGGGGGTGAGAGATCCTGATGGTGGGTATGGAGAAGGGCACATATTGCATTGAACACCGGGTGTGGTGCATGAACAATCAATCCTGTAACACTGAAAAAATAAAATAAACATATTTGGGGAAAAAATGAATTTTTATAAAATGCATAAAAGAATAATATTAAAAACATCAACAACATAGGTGGTAGGGAAGATCAAATGAGAAAAAAATATGTGGATGTCTTTATAAAACTATAAAGCATAGGAGAATTAGCCATATTCTGATTATAATAAGTAGCACATGCCAGGCAGCATCCTGAGAACTTTTTACTCAGGTGCTCTTGCCAACAGCCCTGGGAAGTGAGAACGGCGACTGTCCCCATGCTACAGATGATTGTCCAGGGCTTTAGAGACTTGGGACAATTTGCTCGTGGGCACAAATCTAGCACATTGTGCATCTGTGATTTTCTGCAGGTCTCTCAGATTCCACAGCCCTTCATCGTGAGTGTTGCATAATCATGCCTTCTCCTATGATTTATGCAAGAACAGAATCCAAGTGTGTAAGTAGAGGCATCCATGCCCCGGGAGGCCTTCTTGGACTCTGTGGAATGTGATGTTGGCTAGAAGGTAGGAAGTGCTTCACTGTAAAGTTCACATGGTATAAGTGAAACTTCGAATCCCCACCCTATACATATGGATAGGTGCAAACAACCCCCACTAACAGAATAGAGAATGACGCCACTCTTATTTTAAAAAGAAAGAAAGAAAGAAAGAAAGAAAGGAAGGAAGGAAGGAAAGAAGGAAGGAAGAAAGAAGGAAGGAAGAAAGAAAGAAAGAAAGAGTACATGCTTGTTCCTAAGTCCATAGCAGCCATTTTCATTATCAAAAGGAATAAGCCCAGATTAAAGAGTGACTTCCCAGGGAGCCCAGCTGGATGGACCAGCAAAGGCAAGGAAGCAAGGTTTTCTTCTCCCACACCTGGCTTTGTTTATCATGTACTTCATTAGGTTTTTTCAAATCATTCGCCCATTTATTTTCCTGCCCATTCTTCTATTATTTCTGCTTTTTAAAAAACTTTTTCAATTCTCCTCTTCTGCTTCCTACTGTTCTTTACACTGGCCACTCATTAATGGTTTAATTAAATGTGTCTGATATCTTGCAATAGCCAATGAAATTGTTTTGTAAAAATAAAATGGAGAAATGAGAGTGAATAGTAGCTTAAAATGATATCCAGCCAACTGTCAATTTCCGCATTATGCTGACAGAAACAGAGAACACAATCACAAAAAGAGACTCCAATGAAATCATTAAAAATACTACTGTAACCTTCTCTTCAATCACCTGTTTAAGTAATAATATTTATTCTATTAGACTATCACTTAATGAGTTCCAAAATGTGCAAACAAATTATAAAAGGTAAAGAGAGAAGCTGAACAAAAGGAGAAATAAGACAAACTATATGCTATGCTATACAATACAAAGGATATGCTATACTATGCTACATTATGTATAATATGTAATTAGTTATACGTTGCTTATTCAGATGACTACATTTTATACATTATTTATTAATGTGTAACACATATATCATGCTATAGAATAGAGTTATGCATCAAATGTATGCATAATATCTATTTATATAATTTAGTCTGAAGAGCAAAACCTCATCATAAATATCCTTACTGAATTTCATTGATTTGTTTTTAAAATTGTGTATCTAGGTATATATGCTCCAATGTACCTCTCTATTGTAACAGAAAAAAAATTCTTATTATCATAAAGGAATTATGCTGTGTATACATTTCAATCCAGATCTTTACTCTATCCTATATAAAATTTTTCTTTGTTTTGCATAATTTTCTGGAGGAAGGATTTTAAATCCAAGCATTTGATCTCAAGTGCTTGCTTGCTCCTGCTTGCTCCTTCCCTAACTATGTGCCCTACTGTACATGAGCCCTGTATCTTATGGAGCTGCCTCTCTTGTGGAAACAATCAAAATGTCCCCAAAGTACATAAAAGAGAGATATTCAGGTTCATCTCCACAAGGTAAAGGAAGTTGAAAGCTGGATTAAGTATTAAAACAAGCCAAATTTTGTTGCACTTGCTTGACAATTTTACCCTCAAGGGTGTTGAGTTTTCGACTTGAGTCAGATTTAACTTTCTGTGTATTTTGGGGTATCCAACTTTAAGAAGACCCCATTGTGTATCTCGGGATTCCACAGTTAGTTGTCGGTGGGAAACAGGACCAGCTCCCACTATTTCTGCACCTCCTAGCCACATGGTACAAGCATGTGGCTTGGGCTCAGCTAGTTGAATTTTAAAACTGAAGTCCACTACAGGACTAGAAGAGATTAAGCGGAGTGAAATAAGTCAAGCAGAGAGAGTCAATTATCTTATGGTCTCACTTACGTGTGGAGTATAAAGAAAATCATGGAGGGCACCGTGAGAAGGAAGGGAAGGGCGAATGGGGGAAATCGGAGGGGGTGATGAACCAGGAGAG
>CM052807.1:24581833-24657679 GCA_028533885.1 Nasua narica | reverse complement strand
CCCCCCCCCCCAGTTATCCACAGGGGATACATTCCAAGAACTCCTGTGATTGCCTAAAATTGCATGTAGTATGGAAACCTATAGGCACTTTGTGTTCTTGTACATGCATACCTATGATAAAGTTTAATTTATAAATTAGGCACAGTAAGATTAAAAACGACAATAAAGTAATGAAAACAATATTACACTAAGTGAAATAAGTCAGAAACAGAAAGACAAATACACTATGATCTTACTTATTCAGAATATAAAAACACAAAACAAATGAACAAATGATAAAAGCAGAAGCAGACCCATAAATACAGAGAACAAACTGATGGTTGCCAGAGGAGAAGAGGTGGAGGAGGGGCAAAAGGGGTAAAGAGGAGCGGGAGGTACAGGCTCCCAGCTGTGGAATGAATAAGTCATGGAGATGAAAGATACAGCATAAGGAATAGAGTCAATGATATTGTAATGGTGTTGTATGATGGCCAACGGCAGTTACACCTGTGGTGCACACAGCGTAATGTATAGACTTCTCTGGAATCACTACATTGAACACCTGCAACGAATGTAACATCATGTATCAAATATGCTTCAACTTAAAAAACAAAACTACAACAGTTATGAGAAGTGGGTCTCTCTCTCTCTCTTTCTCAAAATATCTTATTGTACTGTACTCCTCCTTCTTCTTGTAATGATGTGAGATGGTAAAATGCCTCCATAACGTGGTGAAGGCAGGTGAGAAGCACAAACACTGTGACATAACCTTAGGCTACTATCGACCTCCTGATGATGCTGCTTCCATGTCACCACTGACCACAGGTAACTGAAACTGTGAATCAGGGGGAACTACTGCATCAAGTAGAAACTCTGCTTAGAACATGTTGCAGTACACTATCTTCGTTATGAATGTGCACGTGCCAGTTTACTGTCCAGGGATGTATTTTATTCAAACGAGCATTCTTCACTTCCTGGGATTTCTGCTAACAAAGTGTTACTTATCCACCTCTCTTGGTATCTGACGAGCTCTCTGATTTTCAAGCCTGGTATGTGGTTTCTACCATCAGGTGTAGACTTAAGGGGATGGAAATCTCACACTTCAGTGTGGATTGGTGAAAAGCCCAGGTTGGAGCCTCAACTCTTCCAGTACCTATCAGGTGATCAGGGACAAGTCAGTGATCCTTCCTTGGCCCCAGTTCCCAAAGCTGTAGAGTAAGGAAGCTGGTGATGGAATGGCTTGCAGATCCCTCCCTGATGGGACAGTATCTGGTTATATGACTGCCTCACAAGGTTATATGACTGCCTCACCTGTTGCTTCAGGTGCCACTCAGGCATCATGGACTGCTGTGATGCCCATCAACACCTGCCCATGCGGAAGCAATGGGGAATTAGTGCAAAGACCCAAGGAAAGAAATCATAGAATCAGCAACCTCCACATCCTCACTTTATCAGATCGGGCTTCTGGAGAGCAATTTCTATATGAAACCCCTGTCAAGTGTCCTCACCTGTTTCTACCATGGCCTCAGAACCACGACTGTCTCCTGGAAGGAAAAGAAAATTGTTCTGAATAATTCTGGGAAGGGCCCTGAGGAGGATTATTTGTGATCACAGACCAACTCAGAAATATATTTGCTTCTTAATCCTTTGGATAAATGATTCATAGAATGCATGTGTTTTAAGGAATTGAATGCTTTTTGTTGTTTTCCTGGAACTCTCCATTTCTGAGTGGTCTCTAGAGGCTGGTAATAAATATATACAGCCATAGAGTGAAGTGATCATGAGAATGCCATGATGTGTCTGTTACATTTGCTTTAGAAAAATTCATTAATAAATAAACATATTCCATAAATATGCCAGATAAAACAAAGGTAATGAGATTCGCTTTTAACAAGTCAATACGAAGAATAACAAATGATGACTTTTTTAGGGAATTTTCTTGTAAGTTTCCTGAAAGCCTCATAAATCTCTCCCTTCATCTACTTTTATCCATGACTATTTTGTCCTGATTAAAAATTTACCCTCATAACAATTAAAAATCCAGTCAATTACACAGAGCTACAGAAAGATGACAAGAATGTGGGAAATAGCAAAGAATCATGGTAGTGAGTCTTCTGATTCTTCAAAACTCTCTTAATGCCCCAAATGATCCAAGGCTATGACCCTATGTCTTTCCTTGGGACAGTTGGTGGGGAGGAGGGATGGGGAGCAGGGATGAAGTATGATTTGGGCAAAGTTAGAAAGGCTGCAATGACTTCCCCACCAGCACTGTCTTCTGTGTCTATAATTCCCCCAGTGTCTGGCACATTGTAAGGACTCAAAGGAATGAATTACTTAAGTCTTAACTGGCCTAGATACAGGGTCACACTTGTTTTGTCCAACGAAGTATATGAAAATGACCAGGATGGAGAAGGAGATCCCACTAGGTTTCCACAGCTTAATGAACATAATCCCTTGGTTTATAGCAGCTGTGGAAAAAAAGAACATATTTAGAATCTTTCAGATTTGGTTGACTCTCACTCCATATTTACAAACCAGCTATGTGACCTTGCACAAGATATTTAATATTCCTGAGTCTATATTTTAATCTGATCCAGCAGGTGGCTATAATAATGACTAAATCACATGATGGCTGAGGAGTATAATAAAACAACATGTGTAAATTACTTAGCCCAGCACTGAATGTACTAGATGCTCAATACATGTTTAAGTTTTCCTCTCAACTCCTCCCTGCATGCTAACCCCTTGGCTTTTATTTTAATTCTGCTTGCTCAAGTAAACCAAGTAGGAAAAAAAAAAACAAAATTTAATGACCTAAACGGGATTTCTTTTTCTCCTATAAATTTCATTGTATAGTGATTTACCAATTAAAGTTTTTATTATTATTTGGTTTAGGAACTTGATGGTTAGAATCTAGGAGAAGGAACCATTCTAGGGTACAAAGAGTTTCCACCTACACTATGAAGTGTTTGGAGATGTACATTCGCCCTTTTTTTTTAAGATTTATTTATTTGTTTATTTGAGAGAAAGAGTCGGGGGGGCTGGGGAGAGGTAGAGGGAGAGAGAATCAAGCAGACTTAGGGCTCAGCATGGAGCCCAACACGGGGCTCAATCATGACCTGAGCCAGAATCAAGAGTCTGACGCTCAATCAACTGAGCCACCCAGGTGCCCTAGGCATTCACCTTTTTAAAGACTGACCTTTGTTTTGGGAAAATCTTTAAGTGACCCTGTGACCATGTGGATCTGAAAGAAGGTCCTCTGTTATCATTCCTGGCGCTTCCAGGTGACCATTGATTTGGACACAGTGTTCAATATTGAGAGGCGATCTGTTTGAAGTATTGACTCATAGGTAGAATTAACTAAGCCACAGCCATTTGAGAATTTCTTGCTTTTTGGGGCACTTGGGTGGCTCAGTTAGTTAAGTGTCTGTCTTCAGCTCAGGTCATGATCCCAGGGTCCTGGGATCAAGCCCCACATCAGGCTCTTTGCTCAGTGGGGAGCCTGCTTCTCCCTCTCCCCCACCCCGTCTCTCATGAATAAATAAATAAATAAATAAATTTTTAAAAAAATAATTTCTTGCCTTTTTTTGAGAGGTTTGAGGGAAGGGTACAGGGAATGTTTCTTAGCTCTGTGTAACTTTAGAAGGCATTGTGTACATTGCTGCTTGTACTCTGGAGATTGTGAAAAATCTAGATTGAAGAACTAGCAGAAGATAGAAAGGAATTGTGCTTCCCAACAAAACATTTTTCTTATCAGAACAGAATCCATGGAGAGTACCCAAACTGAGCTTGACACAGTCCAATTTGGACCCATGTATCAACTCTCATAAATGATATTATTAATGAACAAATAACCCAGAATATACTCATATCAAACCTTTACACATCCTGAGCATAGGTGTGGGATCTCTCTGAGGGAAGTGGATACTTCACTTGTTAATTACAAAATGAAAAAGAAGTGAATTCTGAGACAGGAACCAAGGACTTGGGAGTGGTACTTAGACTGAGCCATCGGCTAGATGTTTCTTCTCTCTGTGTGCTTCATAATAGCCTGGCATCCATGGTCCTACCAGTAATACATGGAAGAAGGTCTCCTCTAGGGCTGCCGCAGAGTTCACACAGGTGCAGGTCATAAAGAATCAATGTGCCCAGAGCCCCAGCCAGAACAATCGAGGCGGTGGTACAGTGGCTCTGAGAGAAAGTGCTACCAGAGAAGAGGAGGATTGATTTGCGAGCACACAGCAGACAGCACCAGGCGACGATGGTCTTGGTCTTGGGAGGGCTAAAGGTTCTTTGTGCATAAGTGGAGGCTCAGTCAACTTCCCTTGGGTAATGAAGGAAATCTAACCATCTCATATAGACTGCTTAGGCTTATATGTTTTGTTTACTCATGAATCACTTCCCTAACCATGCTCATCTCAATTGACTTGGTTAAAATAGTTTCCAAACCAATTCTAAAGAACAGAACCTGAACAAAATGGAAGCCTTCTATACTTAATCAGCTGAACCTGGCAGCCCATGGCAACCCACCCAGTGAGCAAACCTGGATTTCCTGTGCTTGCTCTTAAAAGATTTTTTCCCCCTGCATTCTGCTTTTAACACAAAAAACAAGGAAGGAGAAAAAAAATATGTAGAGTCCCATCCAGTCACGATTTTTATTCAGCAGATACAAAGTATTTCTCCATTATAAATTCAATCCTGAATTATGCTTTGGTAGCAAAACTGGCCCTGTGTTTTATTCATAAAGGAAGCCCGCGAGATCCCCCTACCCGAGCTCGGTTGGAAAGAAGGACATTTCTGTGAGGCTGTTCATTCTTTGCCTAATCACATTTGCAGACACCTCCCCAGCAAACCAAAGCAGAAGAGGAAGATCCCTCGGAGGCATGTCTAATGCACAAGATAAACCTAAGCTACTGGAAAGATGTGTAGGATCAGGAACAAGGATAGAAAAAAAGAAAGAAAGCACAGCCCAGTTGGAACAGAGGGAAGGAATCACACACCACTCAGCAGGAGAAATCACTGCATTTCACTGAGGCAGGTGCACGGAGCATGTTTACATACTAAATCATTACTGAGATTTCAAGAGCCTATGTAAGGCAATGCCACAGATTGATTCGCATGCTATTTATAATTCCTTAACAATGTTTGATGTTTTGCAGTCAGAAAAATAGTTCATGGGAGTAGTTCACTGAAAAATAAAATTAAACATATTTATTTAGTTCTCTCTGCTGCATGAAGTGGCACAGTTACCATTTATATTTTTTTCCAACAGCATAAAAATGTCTCCATTTGTTATGCATAACACTATATGAAACAGGGTACGAAGATGGTTCTGGCTTGCTTATCCCAGCACAAGAGTGGAGGAAATGGGATGGAAATTTGGCCTCCCACTAACCATGTTCTGAGGTCCTATGCAAGATGTTGAGAGTGGAAACCACAGTAATCAACCTGAGAGCCTACAGACTCACCTTTAGCAGGGGGCCTCAAGACTGGGGAAGAGATGCTCAGATTGTCCTTAAACCCTGTTTCTGGCTAGCCTGGCCTGGGCTTTGTCCCAAGGCTTTCTTGGGAATGGAAGTGAGGAGAAGGGGGAAACCCCACCCACCACTCAGAAAACTGGAAACTAATCCCTGGCTCTGGTTCTGGCTCTAATTCCCTTCAGAGCCCCAGCAAGGATTCCCATCTTTAACAGGGATTCACCTGGGACAGGGGCCTCTGCAATTTCACAAAGTCCTTCCTTTCCTACCACAGCTCTGCAAAGCTGGTTGGAGCTCTGCGCCATGAAGGCCACAGCTGCATTTTCCCATCACTTCTGGAGAGAGTTGAGAATGCCCATAATGGCACATCATCCCACATTCTCAACCACTACCTTCACTTGTGGACTCAAGCAAGTGACTTGTCTCTCCTGGAACTCTTTGCTTACTCACAAAATGGGGATACTATTCTAGGATCTCTGAGGTTCCTCGCAACTTTGAAACCCTATATACACCTCTGAGTTGTTATGTAAAATAAATCATGTTCAAGACGACTAAGATGATGAAAGAGGTAATGAATGTAAATATGGTTTTATTACTTACTATCTGAGTGCCTGGCATTTCCATGAATGCATAGTCCATAATACAACAGAAAAAAGAAGCCAGGGGGATCCAGAACAGTTTTATTAAAGTTCTAGGTATTTCTGCACATCACCTGCATATACACACCAATTATGCATTTTGCATTAGGTACTTGGCCATATTTTCCCCTACACACTGTCATGCAGTAAATTAATACTCTAGGACATCACCAATGACTGCCTTAAAGGACTGGCTGTCTTTGGCAGATTTCAGTGACTAAACATTCCTGGAAGGGGCTTGAGGTATGCCTGCTAGTTCTGATCTCCACATCTTAACAAATGCCACTAAAATAGATCTGCATGCATGCCCATTTTCCAGATGAAGAGAGACAGTGAAAGAAACAATACACCAATAGCATAATTCAGACAGCTATTTGGAAATAGCTGGATGTTTGATTTTATTCAGACAACCATTGTTGGGGTTTTTCTGCAGCATTTTGGCAAATGTGTTCAACTTCTTTCAAGACTAAGCCCCACAGAAATGACTGTGCACCATTTCCAGGCCAAACCTTTGAAGAAATAGCTCTTGTTTCATGTTCTGTGATAGTCAATTTTTTCCCCTTCTGGTTAATTTTAAGATATAATTTGTGTTGCCATTATAAGTAATGTCATATTCTCTCCTACATGATGTAGTTGATTAACACAGGTATGGTTCAACACTGTCCCTCTTCTATCCCAAGGCTTACTGAATTCTTGTCCATTTCAAAGCTTGCCCAGTGATTGTCAACGCGGAAAGCAAGTAGCTAAAAGCCCAAATACTAGAGGTAAGCTTCCTGGGTTTTAACGCAAGATTGACCATTTTAACTTTGGAAAAATTTTCATCAATATGCCTTCAAATAGTTCACCTCCTCTATTTGCCTTTTCACCATTTCTTGGGTCTCTTTTTACATAACCCTTCTGCTTCTACTTCTCTATAGCTTCGCTTCTCTCTTTTATGCCCTCTTGATATTTCCTGAATTTTTTTTGTTCCAATCTTTCATCTTATTTATTTGGCTGTATCAATTCTGTTATTCAACCATTCCCTAAATCCCTTATTTCGACAATTATATTTTCAAAGTCAAGATTTCAAATGGCTTCTTCTTTATAATTGCTTGTTCCCAGGGCAATTTTCAGAAGTCTCCCATCTCTCACTGGCTTTGTGAATTGTACCTATTTTACATTTTTCATCAGCTTTATTTATTTACTTTTGAGGCGGTTGACATCTTTATTGCTTTTGAGGTGGGGGGTAGGTGCTCAGGAGTCGTTGGTGGGGCAGGCTGCTTCTTCTCCACCATCACCAGGTTCTGGCTGAGTGGGATGGTGCTGGCTCTCCGGGTGGTGGCCAAGGGCAGATTACCTGCTTTTGAGGAAAACATGCCTGCTGGTGCTGGGTGTGGCCCGGGCATTCTTGTTGATGACGGTTCGCACCAGGAGGGGGTGGGCTTTCGCTGGCCAAATCTCCACATCATGACCACCACTACACTTTGCCATGGCCCTGGGCTCCATGCCTACAGTCCTTTTGTTTTTGTTTTTGTTTTAATTAAAAGTTATATATGGTGTAGTATTGGCTTCAGGAGTAGAATTTACTGATTCACCACTTATATATAATACCCAGTGCTCATCCTAAGAAGTGCCCTCCTTAATACCCATCACCCAGTTACCCCATCCCCTCCCACGTCCCCTCCAGCAACCCTCAGTTTGTTCTCTGCGGTCAAGAATCTCTTATGGTTTGCCTCTCTTTCTGTTTTTATCTTACTTTATTTTTCCTTCCCTGCCCCTGTGTTCATCTATTCTATTTCTTAAATTCCACTGAGGCATGAAATCATGACACTGGTCTTTCTCCAACTGACTTATTTCTCTTAGCATAATACACTCTAGTTCCCCATGGACATTGTTGCAAATTCCACACCCACAGTCTTGCAGTGAATGGACCCATTGTAGCAAAGGAGTTGCTGTCTGTTGGATGACTGGCGAAGGTGCTGTATGTCTGCTTGTTCCTCTTGGTCAGGAAGCCCAAGCAGTTCCGCACACGACCATCCATCGCAGGTGGACATAGTGGCAGCTCCTCTCACTACAGCAGCCAGGAGGGAAAGAGGATTTTTAATTCTGCTTCCTCTGGGAAAGATCTGCCAATCTGTTGCCTTTGTTTGTTTTCATTTTTCTTACACTCCTCAAATCCCTGGCAATTTCCCCTATGGCTTTATCTTTTATCCTCTTAAGACTAACAATCGCTTTGCGAGTAGCGTCTACCCAGAGAAGAAAACCTAGGATCCAGTTACTGTCCCACAGAGAACAGACTCAGGTCTAAAGGTCTAAAGAGCCTTTAGAGTTGTAATTTCAGCTCAAACACCCCGTTATCTTCTGACATCCTACCATTCCCTTGGAGAAACCTCATGGTTACTCAACCAGTTTCTTCTCTGTGCAGCCCTGATTTATAGCCCTGTCATCTTCTATTTCTGTGGTAATGTCCTTGCCCTTGGGATAAGTGGAGTAATTTCCAGGCCCGCCAATCTCCTGTACCATCTACTGACTTCCCTTCCCAGCTGGTCTCCTGAGCTACCTTGGTGAAACTAACTTTGCAGCTTCAGTCTGGCTTTCCTGCTGGGGTTCACAGTGATCCCTCCAGAGAAGGAAAGGAGGTACATTTAAGAAGTTGTTCCCAGCCCCTCTCCCATTCATAGCTGTGCCCTCTCCCACTCTGGGCCATGCAACTGCTATTCTTCCCACACAGGACTCACCCATCATTTCTCTCTACAAGTTTCTTGATGGTTTGGTCACTTGCCCATAGCATAATTGGTGCTGACATTCCTTGGATATATCTTAAGGCTCTAGCTTCATTAATGTGAACAACACAAAGATGGTCTTGAATAGTTGCTGCACCTTCTGGAAGTTCTCCAACCTCCAGTCACTGGCCCCACGCACCAACCTTTCCATGCTAGATACCACCAGCTTAGCCATTTTGATACATTACCTCCAGCTGGGCATCTGCCCCACAAAAAAGGCTGCCTCTCAAAAATGGCACCTTGTTGTCTACATCATGAACAGCAGGTTTTGGGGGGCTATCATTTCAGGCCCTTCACCACTGGGTCTCATCTCAATATCCCAGATTTTTATTTTTCCAGTGCCCTAAAACAAACTCATTTAATTTTTCTTTCATTGTGGATTTCCTCCTCAGAACTATCCTTTTTTTCTACCTTTTACCCACAATGCCACACAACCTGTTTCAATAAATGGTTGCCTGAGTCTCCCCCACTGGAATTGCTCTTCCTGACCCTTGAGCTCCTAAAGCAAGGGTTCAAACACCATTAATTTGGAACATATCATTAACTGCTCTCCAATATTTTGAAATGTCCTCAATTAGATTATGCATTCCTAGAAGGCAGGAGTTTTTGACTTATCATGTGTATCTCCCCAGTCTTGAACATGATGTTAGGCACATATAAGAGATTCAACAGTTATTTATCATTTATGGATTGATGGAGGCCTTCAAAAAATTCCACAAGTCACATACATAATTTGGAAGCCCATAGACCAGGTAGAGCTCAGATCATTTGTTTTCTCTCTGCTCTCTCAGCATTATGCCCTCCACCAGGATAGTTGAAGCACCTTATAATTCTATCCTTGACATCAGAACAACTTCATTTCTATCCAAATCTATGGATAAGTAATGCCTTCTCTCTGGCATCTCATAATGAGAACCCCAAATAATAATAATTCATTCGTTGTGCCCCGTGTTCAAGAAAGCAGTGCCCTTCTGGAAGTTGGATGTGTTTTAAAGAAGGTAGACTGAATGAAATGACTTTGTTTTATCCAAATTAGCAGCCAGGAAGCAAACAGGATTCATCCCAGATGAGACTAAGCTTGCAATTTTTGCTCTGTAGTAGATAAGCTCTTGAACAAATCTAATTACTTGATATCTAATCTGTCAGCTTCAATAGGTCACCGTTCATTACTTGGGAGCATCTTAAATTTACAAGACAATTGGAAATGCTGAAGTCCTGAACAGCATGATTACTCACAAGATACTTTATTATAGGAAGTTTACTCCGGAGCAGCTTGAACTTTTCTATTTACAATCCTGATCCCTGAAGTTTCAAAGTAGAAACAGAACATCTGCAACTTTATGGGCCTCAAATGCCAATACTTTGAACCATGGATTTGACTGCAAAACCATATATGTGAGAGTTTAAAATATCATGACTTGAAAAATCGTAAACACGCAATTGCATTAACATTTCTCTCTTGGACCTCTGTTACATTCAGCCTTCTCAAATACAAAGGAGGAAAAGTTGGGAAATTTTCATGAATGTTATGTAATGGGAAAGGAGGAAGCATTTGGAGCTTAAGGGCCTAGATTCAAATCTTTTTCTGACAATTTACTAGCTGTATAACTTGGAACATATACTTGAACTCTTAAAGATCTATTTTCCTCCTCTATAAAATGTGAATAATAATGCTTATCTCACAGGGCAGCTGGGAGAGAGAAATTAAATAATAGATGTGGAGATGATTAAACAGAGCACTTTGTAAACTAGAGATTATTGTCTGTATGTTGGTCACCACCATCACCTTTCTTCATTTAAAAAGTCATAATGTCAATGTATGCAAGACCCAAAATTAGGTACCCTAATAGATCAGGAAAGAGTCCCATTAAAAAAAACATTTATTTTAATTAACACACATTATAATTCATCAGAGCACTGTCTCTAATACTCAAGGACACTGTTTTTCCATTTACTAACATAGTTCAAACATTCAAAGCACTTAGCCCCCCAAGGATATTGTCTAGAAATCTTGACATGGTCACCTAAGAATAAGTAAATGAATGAGCAATACCAGCAGCAGCAAGAGGCCTCTTAATGTGGCCACGTAGTGGGCTTTTGACATACAAATTTACTCTAGGCTTTCCTTGTCAGGTTCACTGATACTTAGAGAAAGAACTCTTATTTTACACAAAAATCACTTCAAAATTATCTCAGAAAGGTGAGAACAAGTATATGTATTTTCCAGTGGAGGAGGAAATAAATCTTGTATCTTCATCAATCATGCAGAACAAGGCTAGGCCACCCAAGGTTTTTTAGTGAACCCGCTTTGTAAAAACTTCTTTAAGAAAGCAATTCCTATGAAAGAATAAAAAAATTATATCTCAAAGAAGGGAATAAAAGAACAAAAGCTGTGTATTCAGTGGTTAGAGTAACTTTAGATGCAGAAACAGCAACAGTTCTATTCCCTTTGCATATTTTGATGATTTGGACTTCTCTAATAAGCCACTATTTGACAAAGAGAATTAAAAAAAAAAAAAAAAAACAGTTTCTGCTCTCTCATTAGACATCAAAAGAGAAAGAAAGCAAATCAAAGACCTAAGGTAAAATTATAGACCATGGTTAAGTATCTCCGATGGTCTGATGGGTTATGCCAAGGTATAGTTTATTTAATTCTACTGGATGTTATTGAACTATTCAAACCAGAACTGTGTTAAATTATGTTTCATTATTTGCCCACCATCACAATTCAAGTAATAATAATTCATAGTAAAAGTTACAATTTATCATATATAATGAGCCAGATGCTATGTGAACATACTTTCTAGTAGGGAAAATTAAGTGACAGGCCTAAGATCACACATCCAATAAGTGGAAGATTCCATGTCATGTTGGCAACAATGCAAACAACCTGTCAACATGCTACTAGGCACGTAGAAAGTGCTGATCAGATATTAATTGATTATGATTTTGATGAAATATGATGAAAGTATACTTATTTATAAAAATAAGTATTTTTATATTACTTAAGTAATATAAAATAAGTAAAATAAATAAGTTTTACTTATTTTATAAAATTTACTTATTTTACTATAAAGTTGGAGAAGAAAAATAAGTATTTCACCACAGGGCTGCATTTTTATAGACTTGAGTTAAAAACCTGCCAAAATTAAGGTTTTAGTGCATGTAGAATATTTGATCAAGCAGTTCCAGATAGTCAAACTAAATCTAGAATAGAAAAATGGCACCTAGATCTAGCTCTAATAAGTAATCTCTTTTGTGACATCATTTTACTTTTGAACAGATAGATTGTACAGGGGACCTGTATATGAGACAAGGCACTAAAGAAAATCTCTCCAGTATTTAATGCCCAATGATTAAAAGGTAAAATAGGGGGCACCTGGGTGGCTCAGTTGATTGAGCTACTGCCTTCGGCTCGGTTCATGATCCTCGAGTTCCGGGATCGAGTCCCACATCGGGCTCCCAGCTCCACCGGGAGTCTGCTTCTCCCTCTAACCTTCTCTCCTCTCATGCTCCCTCTCACTTTCTCTGTCTCTCAAATAAATAAATAAAATCTTAAAAAAAAAAAAAGGTAAAATAGCCCTAATCTTGAATTCCATTCACAGTTTCAGTTATGCCCTGAACACTACATTTATGCTGTAATTTTGTTTCATTTTGGCTTAAAGAAAGAAGCACTTATGGGCAATGCCTATTGAGCTACTATGGTCAAATATTTATTAAAAAGAGCATATTGATTTGCAGATTATAACTGACCACATATGAACCCTTCTTTCCAGTGACATTCTTATTTAAGATATTGATTAAAGGCTTTTCATACAGAAAGCATTTTTCTTGTCAGTTCAGTTATGCTGGCTTTTGTAATAAGCTAATTTGATTTCCTTTTTTAACCTTTGTTTGATTAGGGGAACAGACATTTGCATTAAAATTCAAGAGAGATGAAGTCTATCATCGATCTTGACTTCCTCATGGACCTCTTGTACTCAGCGAAAGATGATTTAGAGAATGTCAAGAGTCTTGGAACGACCATAATGAGAGAGGGAAAAAAAATCACTTCAAACTTACAAACCAGTAAGGGCTTATTTGACAGAAAGGGCAATTGCATTTGGTGGATATGTTTTAGAGAAATCAAATTCAGGAAGTTTAATTTTGTTCTTAAGCCAAGTCATTAAAAGATCTATGAGATGAACTGCCATTAATAAAGTATATGTTAGTTAAACCAAAGCATCTCAAAACACTCTGAAGAGGTTAAACAAAACACATACATCGTTACTTACCACAAAGAAAGACTAAAAGTAAATTCTAATATTTCTTTCTAAACATGTTCCTGGTAAAAACTCTAACCTCAAGATAAGTTTGTGATTTAATCCTCTATTGTTGTCTGAGAATGGTGGCAATAAAACCCATATCAGTCCCAGTCCCTTACTAGTCTACCCCAGGATTAATAAATTCTCTTGTACAATAAGACTCAAAGCTATTGGCAAATTATTTTAGTTATCCTGGCCTCTGGATCCTTTTCATAGACAGGAACCAATGTATTTGGGGGCCTCAGTAGGTCAGATCCATTGCTCATTCCTATAATTGCCCCCAGAGATCTTTATTTGGATCTTTTCTAGAAGGATGGGCTCCTGCCATTTTCTGAGGCATTCCACTGACTTGGGATTTTTTAATGCAAGAGCAACTGAGCACCGACACTGAACCTACTGATGTAGTAAATGCTCAGTGGGTATACTGGAAGTATCAGGTGGGCCCACTCATTCTCTTTGCTATAGCTATTCAGAACATTTTCAGCTAATATGATGCAATAGTGAGCAAAACCAAAAGACAAGAAAAGGAAAAAAAAACTTGATTAAAATCTCCAAAACAATTGGTTGCAAAATTTCCGGTTTCCGGTATAGTTGACTATTTCTCCCAACTCAACTGAATAAATTTTCATAATTCTAGGTTGCTTGGAAGAATTTCTGGAGTCAGTAGGCCATTGTTAGTTTCTTTCTTTCTCAGGAAGAGTCACTGAGTATGTTTACCGAGAGTGACATTCCATTACCCATTGTATCTTTAGTCGCAAATTTCTAGATTTCACAGCTTACAGGTGTGGTTTGACTATATTCTTATATTAATTTTTAATCAATGTAAATTAATGTTTTCTCCTTTATGTTAACATAAGCAAAGTTTCTAAGAAACTAACTTTTTAAAAACTCAATTCAACTTGGAAGTAGAAGTTACTCGATATTTGGCATTAGAGGTGAATCTGGTGTTTCATTTCATCTGTGAGTAATGTTATAAAATTATATATATATATTTGAGGGACTGCGGATGAACTGAGTTTATTTTGATGTAAAATATTTTTAAATTAAGAAAATAATACAACTTCTCTCAAAAAAAAAAAAAGAAAATAATACAACTAGAGTACTTCCAAAGTCCATGAAGTTGGGTTCTTTTACAGTAAAGATGACACTATTTGATGTCTAACAAGGAATAGAGATGAAAATATTCCATTTCTGGTAACAAGTTTCCAAACCGTTAGTCATATGAAAGTAGAAAATCCATTAAACATGGCAAAAGAATTTAAGAGAGGTATTTTCATATGTCCCATATGGGCAAATCATTAACTGTTCTTTCATGTTATGAATCTATAAGTATCTATATTATATTTTATATTGTGTTGAAATCAATATATTGTAATATAAAATTCTTCCAGAGGATAATATATTTATGTGTTCCTAAAGCATTTTTACTTGAAGCATTTACTTGGACTTTAATTTTTAAAATAATGCTGCTCAGTTTCCACCTGTATTGTTCCTCCAGGCACATGGCAGAGTCAACAGTCCTAGCACCTGGAAAATCCATCAGACTCATCCCACTGGAGGTTTAGAAGGCAGACGCATCATTTTTTTAGTCTTCGGTTGCCTTTCAAATTCATTGAACAGAATTCCTTATCTCCTAACAAAGATTTTACTAGAGTATTTTATGTGTAATTTATCAGAATAGCTGCCAAGATGTTCGATTTTTTTTTTTTTTAAGGTAGGAGCTTTAGGGCAGAGAAGCTTGAGGTTTCAAAAGCCTGATTTTGCATGTTGTTCATTTTCCCTGTGGTCTCTGAAGTCTAGTTCATTGGTAACCGCCATGTTACTGTTCCTGTCTCAACTGGCTCCTCATTACTCAAAGCCAATAATAATTGCTAAATATGACTAATATCACGTGGAAGGTCACAAAGTTCACTGCTAACCTTCATTCCAGCTCAAAATGTTTTCAAGGTTAATAGATTGATTTTGAGCTGAGATATGATGCATTTATAAAATGGAAGAAAATGAAAAATTTGGCATCACCAATATGCGGCTAGTTTTAAATGATTCATTTGTTACATTTGGACTGTAGCCATGAAACTCATTTGATATATATCACATAGTTATATTCTAACCTAGACACTAGAAAATAAATTAATGATACATTTTACCATTAGACAATTTTACACACACACACTCGCACTCGCACACACACACACATACATACAATCCAGGATGGGAATTAAAGCACTATAATTTATTAACTATTCCAGCTGAGGAATATCATATATGTAAAGGAGAACCTAGTCACTTTCAAAGATTGAGACTATACTAAAATACAGTTCAGTTAAAACTATAATTATAAGAGGCTGGTAGCTAATCGATTCCCTTGGTCTCCTTGCTTGGAGCAAGGACAAATGAAATTCCTAATTTCATCTCAGTTCTGTGCTTCTTATACTATACGGGGCCCTGGTTTCAATCTACAGAAGTCTCTCATTTTGCCTGCACCCTTGATTGGACATGATAAGAACACTGGGACACCAGGGAGTTCCTTACCAATAATAGCCTTCTGATCCTGCCCAATGCCTTCTTCTGGGTCCATTTTTACAACCAATTCCTGAGCTTGAATTTCAGTTTCTGTTTCATTAACCTGAGGATCCCTGGCCTCTGGTTCTGGCCTGGACTCATGGTCTGGCCCAGCTTTGCCACCAAATAGGAGGCAGCATTTCCTGAGACTCTTCCAAGTCTCTTTAGATAAAACCTAAAGGTTTGAAAACAAGTCACCGAGGCCTGTGGTCTCTTCCTTTCAAATGTTGTTCGATTCGCCATTCCTCTTAATTCCGTAAGGTCTAGATTACTTAATGCACCTTTATTTATATAGGTCCACTTAATGCACCTGATATAGATCGCCTTTATTTTCAGGCTCTTCCTATCTCAATTCCTTTTTTTTTTTTTTTAAGATTTTATTTATCTATTTGACAGAGAGAGAGAGAGAGAAAGAGAGGGAGATCACAAGTAGGCAGAGAGGCAGACAGAGAGAGGGGGAAGCAGGCTCCCTGCTGAGCAGGGAGCCCGATGTGGGGCTCGATTCCAGGACCCTGAGATCATGACCTGAGCCGAAGGCAGAGGTTTTAACCCACTGAGCCACCTAGGTGCCTCCCTATCTCAATTCCTATTCAGCCCAACCATGAAGACTCTTATGGTGGGCTTCTCTGACCCTCCCCCGATGTCACCAGTGACTTCCCCTTTCCTTACAGAACACCCCACAAACCCTGGCTTGGCTTGTCTCTCAAGCCTTCCTCGCTGTTTTGCCACATTCCTGTTCTCACTGTCCTTAGGGAACAGGTGGCTCTGTGATCTGCTCTTGACTCCATTCTCCCCTTGCCAACTGCAAGTTTAGGAAGTTTGCTTCATCTAACTGAGCCTCCTTTTTTCACCTGTGTATAACAATGAAAGTAAAATCTTCCTTATAAGTTTTTAGGAGGATCAGTCTCATCTTGCCTAGAGTCCTTAATGTGTTCCATGGCATGTGGCAAGGGTTCAAGGCAGTTGTAAGATGGCTTTGTTACCGGACTACAGCCATCACTTCTAGAAGACTCTTTGCCCCCTCAATTCCCACTCTGTCTGTAAGGCCATGCCATTTTCCACCTCCTTCACAAAGGCTGCTGTGATTAGGCCAAAAATAATCTCAAGATGCATTAGTACTTGATCACTTCCTATTCTTATCATTGCTTAGTTTTTCAGGAGTGGGAGTCTTGTCTTCCCTACTAGATCATAAGTTCCAGGAGGATAAACTAAAAGTTTACCCTCTGTCACCAATATTTAGCTGCTTCTTGGTCTAGCCTGGCTCCCGGCATTCAGTGTCCCCTTGCCCCAAGTCTTTCTGGGGACCTTCAGAATGCATCTGCAGGGTTCATTAATATTTCCCTTTTGTCGTATCCAGCCTTTGTTGAGTACAATAATACTGGTCCAAGACAGCCTCATCTGTACCTTCCCCTGGTACCTCCCTGAAGCATTTCTACTGTCTACATCGTCATCCACATCCTGTCTGCTGAGCACACTTGCTGCCCTCCCCGAAGGCTGTCATGTCCACTGATCATCAGTTCATTACACTGCGGCCCTTGGGTCCTGTTTCTGGTGCCCCCAAGTGTCTTAGGAGAATTTTTAGGAAAACAATCCTTATTTAGGGAAACATTTTCCCTGGGATAGGAATTTATTGGAAAGCTGCCAGGGGAAAAAAGCAGGGTGCAAGATTCAGGAGCCCCTCCTCCAACTTGTAATAAGGCTTCATTACCAGATTAAATCTGGATCTGGTTGCCTTTTTCCGTAGGCTGGTTGCCTTGCACGAGCCCTCAGTACCTCCAGCAAGTAGACTCCTAATGAGGCCCTTCCCAGCTCACCCGACAGCCCTCATTTCCAGCACCAGCATCAGCTTAGCAGCAAGCCAGAATCTGCTTGACCTTCTTTAATAGCACACTGCTAGACACACACAGAAACCAGCTAAAGATCAGTAGACCAATTATCTTGGTCCAGTTGTATAAATAAACTAATTTGGGACATTAAGCGGAATCTGTACCATGGAGTTTTATTTTTTTTAATTCCTGTTTTGAAATTGTTTATAGTTTATCTTTTTTTAAGATTTATTTGCTTATTTGAGAGAGGAGGAGGCAGACAGAGAGGAAGAGAGCATCTTAGGCAGACTCCCTGCTGAGCACAGAGCCTGATATGGGGCTCGACCTCATGACCTGAGCCCAAACCATGAGTCATGAGCTTAACCAACTGTACCACCCAGGCGCCCCTTTTGTCTATCTTTTTATAACATTAAGAATAAAGGAGAATAATATCTGTTAATTGAAACATGCGTGCAGAGGAATTTAGAGCACAAGTCCAAATAAGCAGGATGGGGAAGACTAAACTTGGCAAAAACACGTGTTCAGAGAAAAACTGATTTTGCTTTATGCCTTTTAGCCACAACACCAAAATACTTACAACCCGGGTGGCTCAGTCAGTTAAGCATCTGCCTTCAGCTCAGGTCATAATCCCAGGGTCCTGGTATTGAGCCCCACGTCAGACTCCCTGCTCAGTGGGGAGCCTGCTTCTCACTCTCTCTCTGCTGATCCCTCTACTTCTGCTCTCTCTCTCTCTCTCAAATAATTAAATAAACAAACAAAATCTTTTAAAAAAAATACTTCCAACCCTAGACCAAGAAGGTATGAAAGAATCTTGCTTATGGTACTTCTGAATCTACACCAAGCCCACTGGCCTGAGAATTCAGCACAGCCCCCAGGTGACTTTGGTATCATCATTAGCTGCCCCTGGTCCTGGTGAGCCTCATTCCCAGTCTGGTACACTTCCAGCTCTTCAGTTAACTATCCCTAACCTTCCCTGAGAGGACAGGAAAGATCCTGATAGGCAGTGGTGGAACGTGATGGAAACTTCTCACGCAGCAGTGCCCTGGTCTGCAGGAGTCCTGAGAAGGGATCTTCTCAGAATCTGAGAAGATTCCGGAAGAGAAACAAGAAAAGGTAAGGGGTCATTTGAAGAAAATTTAAAAATTAAAAAAAAAAAAAAAAGGAGAGAGAAAAATACTATGTTTCCCTATGGCTGGCCCTTCAGTTTCAGTCTCCTAACTACAACAGCCTTACCTGGTGACTTTAAGGATTTCAAATCTGTGTATACCACCTGACACAAATACATATCCCAGACACGTGCATGTACACATGCACACAGACTCTTTCTAAATTGAAAATATTAACACAAACCAACAAGAGCTCCATTTCACAGTTGTGGCCATTTTCTAGTGATGTAAACTGGGGGCAGTAACTCTTCAGAATTGATCTTCCAGACAATATGAGATACAGATATGGCATGCACAGAATATTAGAACCAGCAGTGACCTTGGAGATTGTCTAATTTTATTTCCTCATGAAGGAACTGAGGTCTCAAGAAATGAAATAATTTGTTCAAAGCCAGGTATATGTTCAATATTAAAGCTGGCATTAGGACCCACTTCTCTCTAAAATCTACACTTTTTTTTTTCCATTCTGTCCTCATTTGACCTCACTTGGGCTTACAAGCTGAAGTTGACTTCTTAACTCTGATTTTTTGTACTGGGCATTTTGCAAACAGCTATCTTGCTCAAGTGTAAACATGTTTTGTGGTTTCCACACATCCTATGTGTAATATATTTTACAACAGTGGAAAAGCTTGAAATAAATCTAATTGATACTTTTCTTAATTCTTAGTATTCCGTACATTCATTTAAGAAATTCTCTCTTTTTATATACATCCCCTTGCCTTGTTTCCAATTTTGTGGAGGAGACTTGAAGGTTTCTGAGACTTGAAGGTTTAGTAACTTTAAGTTATTGTCAGAAAGCAAGTGAAAAGCAAGAGGAGGAACTCCATTACTCAGTGCCTGCTAGTCCTCATAAATTACATGCCTGTTGTTTTTTGCTATTTGGTTTCATAAGATCATCCCTTCACCATTCACCTTGGGCAGAAACTTACAGAGACAATAGGCAATCTAGGCAGATACTGAAGAGAAACTGTTGCCAGGGGGTGGGGGAAAAAATGGATGGAGCGGACAAATTACAGGGTTGTCTATTCAGTCATGAGAATAGAAACATGTCTGTGAATCAATGTATGAAAAGGATATTTAATAGGATGGGAGAAGTCCCTTTAACACCTGTTCCTTCAGCAATTGAATGTGCTAGTGTCAATCACTCACAGTCTGGATCCATTCTCCAACTCTCCAAGCAGAAAATGACCTCACTTCTTATTCTGTAAGGATTGAAGCCACACAACAGGGTCTATTTTTAACAGAACTGGAGCAATAACCATGGCATTGACTGCTAGGAAAATCTGTCTTCGAAGGTCTGGCCTGAGGCATTGAGGAATCAGAGCCAGGGGAGAGAGAGGGAAAGAGATTGTGAGCTTGTTTAAACACAACCACATGAAATAAGGAGTGCAGAAAATAAAAAAAATTGAATAAAAAGTGAACTCAATTTACCCTGAAACTTACTAAGCCTAGAGTTATAAATGCCAAGATAAAGAGGAAGAGACTCAGCCACTGCTTTTTATTACAATCCGTTACGGTAATGGAAATTTTTCTTTTGAACTGTAGCTGTCTGCGTTGAGTTTGGTAAGGTGGAAATTCAGGCCCATTTACTGGGAAAAGATTCCGAGTAAGCCTCAGCAGGACTCAGACCAGAGCTTTGCACAGGCCCCCATGGAAGGACATCCTTAGCAGGGATCATGCAATTGACATGTTTACATAAGCTTATTTCTTTTCTACACTTCTCCAAAACTTGAGGTTTCCTCCATGCAAATTTGTGGAGAATGCATTTCATCAGAGACTCTCGCTGAGCCCAGTTTTATTCTTTTCCATGCACCTAAACCAGCACTGTGGTAAGCAGTGCAAAGAACACAACATCATGATTATCTTGGCTTCAGAAACGCATTACTTAGGCTTAGAGTTTTTATATTTCTCCAGAGATGAATAATGCATCTAGAACACATTTCCAAACAGCTTACAACTTTTCTTAAATAAAAGTCAGTGTTTTTATTGTATTTCAAATTTCTGACTGATTCTCGACTTATATTCTCTAAGAGTTTATCCAGTGAGACACTGATAGCCTTGAGGACTCCCAGGTACAAGAAAGTAATACATAGGATGTTGTGGGAGCGTGAGGAAGGTGGTAATTAATTTGGTCCGTGGGAGGGAGTTCAGGGAAAGTCTCATAGAAAAAAGATGTCTGGGGTGCTTGGGTGGCTCAGTGGGTTAAAGCCTCTGCCTTCAGCTCAGGTCATGATCTCAGGGTCCTGGGATCAAGTCCCATGTTGGGCTTTCTGCTCTGGAGGGAGCCTGCTTCCCCATCTCTCTCTGCCTGCCTCTGCCTACTTGTGATCTCTCTCTGTCAAATCAATAAATAAAATCTTAAAAAGAAAAAGAAAAAAGATGTCTGAGCTGGTTCTTGTGGTGGAGGGTAAGTTGGTATTTCAAACAGGAAATAACATATGCAAAGGCTCAAAGGTGTGAAGATATGTGACACATTCAAATAATAGCCAATAGTCTCATCTGGCCAGAGTGTTAAGTGCATGGGGTAGGGAGGGTGGGGGCTGGGCAGTGAGTAGCAAGAGATGAAAGCAGAGAATTAGGTGACAGCTGAACTGTGAAAACTCCGTACCAGACACCAAGGACTCAGAATTTCTTTTAACATAAGAGCAGAGAACCCCCTTAAATTAACAGTAGCATTCTTATTCACAGTATGTGGACATCACTTGATTTTTACCTATTCTTCAAGCCCATTCACTTCCCTCTTAACCTCCCAGAAAGACTACAGTTCACAGCTTTTCATACAATTATATGGAGCCATGTGATTGAGTTCTAGCCAATGTAATGTAGGCAAATGCAATAGACGCCACTTCTGGAAAACTCTGATGAAGAACTCTGAGACTCCAAAGATGGCGGAGTAACTAAATGGAAGGATCAGGGGTGCCAGAGTGCTGCATGGAAGGCCATTCCCCAAATACTCAGACTTCAGTAAGAAATAAACTTTTTATGCCATTAAAGCTACAAGGAATTGGAGATTGTCCATTCTGGTAGTCAACCAGTTCAGTAGCTGAAGAAACTCTCAAGGGAAAAGTAGCTGCTTGCCCATGATACATCTCAGGGTATGGATAAATACCAGTGGTACCTGATCACTTTTCTCTAGCAGGACTTCAGTGCATATGTCTAGCCTCAGATTCTCTCTGACTCTAACCTACTAGCAATAGGTTGGTGATGGTTCTCTCATTCTTCCAGCCCTGACTGACCACTTCCATAAAGCGGTGCAGAGCCAGTTCCATAAAACCAAGTCACCTCTCCCCTTGCCAGTCCCATCCTGCACACATCATGCAAGCTGTCAGTTGTGTTTTAGGAGACTCTTTCCTCTTGTTTTATTTTAATTTGATTTAATCTGTATATAAATATATTCATTTAGGGAGTGTTTGGGAGCTTCAGCCTATAATAGGTCTAAGCTCCATGCTTCTCTGGAGATAAATATGCCTGAATGTAATTTACAGGAAATTCTTCTTCCAGGGACATCTGAACCAGTTCTGAAGAAATGAGAGTAAGAAAAGGATGAAGAGTCAAGGATGAGAACACCTCACTTGGAATTCTAACGGTTGCTATGATGGGCTTGTAACATGGCTTGAATCACTGTTTTCTGACCTGTCATATAAAAAGAGTTTTTGAATCCAGAGACTTAAGCTAATCTTTTAAGATTTGTCCTAAAGATTTCCTTATTTGAGTGTAACACTCAGGAATTTGAACTCAATTCACTCTCTGATACTTTAAGCTTTTGTATTATCCGATTCTGGGTGAAAGTGTAGCAGAGCAATTCTAATGGGAAGCTGAGAGTGCCTCTGAAGGGATCTAATTATTGAACATGCTGTGATAAGGCTACCTTCGTGTTTTCTGTATTCCTGCATTTAGCTTTATGATCTCAAAAGTTACAAGTAGCATCAATTTAATGAATTATTTCTTGAAGAAATCCATAACAAAAAAGTTTTATTTTGCCATATTTGAGTCTTCTTTAAAATTGTTTTTATTAAAGCCTGCTGAAAATTTAGACAAGATAATGTAGGTCATTCCACAAAAATCAGAGTTCCCAGAAGAAGAACCTAGAAAATTATTCAACACCATGGAGTCAGACTCTTTAGGATGAAATCTTGACTCTACCACTAAGAAGCTGTAGGACTTTGACCAAGGTTCTCAACCTCTCTGTGCTTCAATTTCCTCTCTGTAACTCAAGTTCCTTCTCTACCAAGAGATTTGTATCAGTATCTGCCTCATAAAGCATGGAGATTGTATCATTTGTTCACAATTATCCATTTCCTTTTCTTCTTTTCCAGTTTTCCCTGTAGACATCCTCATCCCACTGATTGGGGATGTAGACTTTGTGACTTGCCAAGATGGGCCATAAAAAGATGAGACATTTGCCTCATCTGAGCTGAGGTTTTCAGAAGCACTGCATGTTCCCACTAGCCCTTGTGTTCTGACCCCCCCACCCTGAGACCATCAAGGCTCAAGTAGAGGCTACTTCTTCATCCTGGGTTCTGGAATGAGAAGATGCAAGGAGCAGAGACAAGATGAGTCCAGCAGAGCTCAAATATCCAGAAATTCCAGAACTTTTAGGTTGAAAATTGAAACTTTCTCATTTCTAACAGGTTAAAGAGTCTCAAATTAAGACGAAGATTGCTCACAGATCCAACGCACCAAATTTTGAGTCTACTGATTAGAATAATATGGCTCTAGTAAATTATCTGTTAGAAGAATGGCTCAGGGAAAAGAAACTAAAGGTGCAGTCTGTCTGAAGCTTGATAAGATCAAAGTACCTACAAAGGCATTTCTTAAAAAGTAATGGTATCGTTATTGACTTACATGGAACTTACTGGTATCGAACTGACTAAAACAAAAAACAATTTTGTAGAGAAATCTATTGCCAAAGCACTCCCAACCTAGATTAGAAGAGACTATAAGTGTGCAAATAATAAAATAACCCCTTGGTCTCCAACCTTCCATAGGCGTAAAGCAGTCTGAGATGGCCTATTAGTCACAAATTGCATCTTTTCCAATACTCACTTCAGAAGAGGCCAAGGAGGATAATGGAGAAGAAGAGCAGTCCAATCAAGCATCATGGAAAACAACAGGCTGAAAAATGACCCCCAGAAAATGTAACTGGAACAAATCAAGGCACCTTCCCTACCATCAGGATGGATGAGCTTGCAACTTTTGTTCAGTGGAACATCAAAACTGCTATGAACCAGTGACTGGTTATGTACCTCCCATCCTTGCAATCTTTTAATAAGGTGTCCCTACTCCACTATTGTATTATATTGGGTTTTGGGAGAAAGGAGAGAGACAACTTTACACTTTAGTTCATGGGTCTCTAAATCAAGAAGAGCAGCAAGGAAAATATATATCAATGATACATAAACACAAGATTCGGGACTTCTGAGCTCAATGTCTGGTAGTTTTACATATCTCGAGAAGAAATGAGAGCATCTTGTGGACAGAAGAGCAAATTGGGACAGATTACATTTTTTGTTCATGATTATTTGTTTTCTCACTGCCATTGCCAGCCTTCTATGATACATGGAGTATTCTTGTTCACTCCACTGGCTTTGGGTGTGGCTATGTGATGAATATGTTTGTCATGAGTGAAAAGATGATTTCAGAAGCTTTACAAGTTTCCACCAGCTTTTTTTCTGTCTCAGAAAGCATCTTTGACTGGGTTTTCAGAATAAGAACACGTGTAGAACCCAGCACATGACCCCAGCCCCAATGTAGGATGAGCCTGAAATCCATATTTGTTGTTGTGATCCACAGAGATATCGAAGTTGTGTATTACAACAACAAAACTTAATACATGAGAATATCTTGAGGATCTTTGTGATAATATATGCTTAATGCAATGGCTGGCACATCCTGAATTCAAAGTATATGTTAAATTCTGTTGTTGATGACATCTCTCTATCCCCATGCACCCATAACAGTTCTAGAAACAGAATTGGCATTCTTCAATATTTTTGGAATAATTGAAGATAAATTATTGAAATGTATATCCTTTATAAAGGTTAAAGGTGAATGAAATGGCGAGTCATTTTGCCAGTCCTTATAAATCTAGTGGGACATCCGGTAAGTTGTAAGGGACAAAGTTGCTTCATCTATATTTGAAATACCTGGACTGAGAAAGCATATGATACAAATGATAATTTTTTAAACCACCAATAAATATTTTTGACCAATATTTTTTGCTTTTCTGAAATAAGAGTGTCAAGTTTTTCTAGTATGAGAGCTCTGGAACGATAAGAACCTCATTTTCTGTTGTTTTGGTGCCAAATACTCAGTAAACTTGAATGAGACTCAAATTCCTGTTAATGGGGCTTTTTGAGAAAGCCATTACAGAGCAAGGACATAATATTCTTTCTGAGATTTTTAGAGTATTCTCCCAAGCTGACTCTTGGAGATACTGTTGATAAGTTCTAAGGTCATTTATTTTGGGGCCTTAAAATATTTCTAAAAATAATGGACAACTTGCTTTAAAGCTGTAGTAACAAGGGAAGAAGGGTGATAAAAGTGGATGATAAAAATTATGAGGGATTTATTTGGGGCCCTTTAAAATTAAGATGACTCCTAGAAAGGGCACATCCTTTTAAAATTTGAAGTGTTTCCTTGGAAATAAAAAGATCTCCCAGAGTGAGTGAAATACTATCTTGAACCACCCTCGTTCTGAAGCCTGCAAAGTTTTAAGTCAGCACTAAGATAGATGTTAAGAGAAGAGGATTTTTCTTTTTTCAAATAATCATTATTCATCTTGGCATCACCTCCATTTATATAGTGAATTCAATTTAAAGTACTTTTACATCCTTTCTGCCATGATTCGCCACATCAACTCCATGAGTCTAGCTACACAGGTTTTATTTTCATCTCTATTTAACAGACAACAAAATACAGGCTCAGAGAGATTGTAAGACTTACCCCAAGTTGCATAGACAGCAAGCAGAGGGAGTGGCTTATTTTGCCTCAGGACCATTGCTCTTTTATCTGTTATTAAACCTCAATTGGGGGAAAAAATGTAACAAGATGAAACCAGAGAGGGAGACAAACTATAAGAGGCTCTTAATCTCCAGAAACAAACTGAGGGTTGCTGGAGGGGGTGGGTGGGAAGGATGGGGTGGCTGGTTGATAGACATTGGGGAGGGTGTGTGCTATGGTGAGTGCTGTGAATTGTGTAAGACTGATGAATCACAGACATGTACCCCTGCAATAAACAATACATTATATGTTAATTAAAAATAAAAGTACCAGTTGACTTCCAGTATTTAAATGGCAGAATACAGATGGAACTGCCCCTTTCCTCTGTCCTGCAGAAACATGAGAAACAGAGCTGAATCATGAATCATGGTTATCCCACCCGTCCATGAGGGAAGATGGAGGTGAGAGACTGTGGATAGCAGACCATGCTGCCAATCTCTGTAGGGCATGAAGAAGAAGCCTGAAAAAGCTCACTCTTATACATGACTCTGCTGGAAGGAACTTCCCAATGACTTACAAAGCTCTGTCCCTGCCTCACAGGCACCACTTTCAATTTTTGGCCCAGAATGCCCGTCCTGTTGAGGATGAGTGATAGCCAAATGGGATCACCACAGGATGGAGTATACAAAGACATTACAAGACAAAAGATGGAACGAAACAGAGTGCGGGGGCCAGGTGACAAATTAATGGTGACAAAATAAAAAGCATCACCAGAAATGTGCATTACCGATTGGGTAGAATTGACATCAAGTATGTATATCACCATGAATTTACAAAGGGAAATGAAACTATTGATTGATTGATGATATAAATCATCATTGGGTTATGAGGGCCCTGGGAAGCTGAAGGGAAATAGTAGATGAAACAAACCCTCAAGGAAATATGAGGGTAACTTTGGAAATAGCACAAAGGAGAATAGACACTGCTGAGAGCACGTAAGGAAGGTAGACGACAAGCGTGAGAAAGTAAAATGGCATAAACTTCCAGTAAAATGGCTGGAAGGGACTGATGATGAACAATCAATAAGGAAGACACGTCCATGAGCTCCATATTTAATGAGACTGGAATCTAAATTCTAAATGGCATTTTGTATTCAAGGGGAAAAAAACTCACATCAGACTGTCAACACTGAGACACATCCTAGTAAAGTCTTTCATATCCAAGATAAAAAAAAAAAAGATTACCTAACAATGGAATCATTATATAAATAATTCAGAGGAGAGCAAGGATAAAGAGGAAGCTAGTGTAGGTGTAGAGAGTTCCTTATCTTTCACACCCAGGCTTCGAAGCTGATAAACCATTTAATGCAACTTTTTAAAATATACAAATAGAAACATTAAGAAAAATATAAAAGTCAAAATCAGCTACTAGAAGGAATACCAGGGAGAATAAATGGAAATTGCTGATTTCACCATCGATACAGTAAGAAGTCAAAGATTGTTATTCAAAGAAATAGTGGTCTTAAGTAAAATATACTACATTCTTATAAAAACAAACAAGTAGAGAAAGAATTCAAATTGTTCATATTATCAGCAAAAGGAAACACAAAACACAGACTACATAGTGAAAGATAGAAATAAAAACATCAGTAAAAACCAGAAGTATATAATTAATTATGACAAAAATTAGATCTGTCCCATCCGCTTCAAGAAATCTATCCTTCAAATATATTCATATATATGTGAATGATGTATGTACAAAAATGTCAACCACAGAGTTGTTTATAACAGCAAAAGGCTGGCAACAATCTACAAGTTTATTAACAGCAACTGATTGAATAAATTATATTAGAGCCACCAAAATGGAATATTATACAGCAGTCAAAAAGATTTACACAGCTTCAGAATCATACTGTTGGGTTTAAAATTAAGATATAGAATACACAATAATTTGTTATGAAAAAGCACATACACATATAACATACAATCTGTGTATGTGTGGATGAATGTAGGTACATACTATCTTTGAAGAACAAAAAAATGGGTAAAAACAGATGTCACCAGAGAGGGAAATAGGATCCCATTTCCTATGAAAGAAACATAACTTTTCACCATGTACTCCTCTACAATTCCCAAACTGTGTATGTGTGCAGATTCTAACCAAAAACCATATGAACAAAGTAAATTACAAAAGGCAAAAACCAAATTGGTTGACTTTGTTACGCAAATGCCAATTTATAGTAGGTTGGGCACCAACGTAATTCCCTGCCTAGAACATCTCTGAGCAACAAGTTTGTTTCTGTGTGCCATTAAAAGATAATATTTTTGCCTTGAAGTCATTCAGAGCTTGCCTTAGAAGAGACTTGAACACTGATATCACCATTGTCTAGATAGAATGGCCCAGACCAGCAGCCTAATGTTTACTTCAAGAGAAAGGTAGAGAGTGCCCACCATTTGCGGTATGCCGATCAGACATGAGGAAACTGAGTTAAATCAGATTGAAGTCACAGTTATAACTAGATAGAGGTATGGTGTGTCCAGCGGCATACCAGGACAATCTGTGAAGCCATTATTAAGTACTCTACAATTTCTAACTTTTATCATGGAACATCCATTCCCATTGAGAGCACCCTCCTTCAGACATCATTAGAAATGACAAAACATTTCCTTCTTTGCCTGTATATTGTGGATTTTTTTCAGGTTTCTACTAATGTATTATAATCTCCAGACCTAGGCCTGAGGGACACTTTACACAAGACTATTCACACAGTACGATCTTCCACAATTCACTATTTCAAGGCATGGGGGGAAAAAAGAATCACAACTGCCTAGGGAGAAAAAGAATTATAAGGGCAGCCTCCCTCTCGAGAGTTGAATTTGATCCTTTAAGGCCAGCAATTCAATCTTTTAAAAGGCACATCTCTGTTCTAATCAATCAAGCTTTCATTTCCAATGGCAATAACCTTCCCTAGGCACTCAAGAAATCAGAAACTAGAGCCTTAGTACATGAAAAGCCAATACAGTATTTTCTACTAAGTTGACTTGCTCCTACAACCAACCCAGGATTTTGTCAGCAGGAAATCTGATGTTCCAATATATCATGGGATGTCAACACCATCTATCAGTGCAAATCTGTCACAGTAAATGGAAATGATGTGGTTTGCATCCGGGACTTAAGGAATAGTTTCTGATAAATTTGAGAAGAATCAAAGATAAGCAATAGCCCCCAGTGTGTCCAACCTCACATCTTGGGTTATATTGCTTTGTGAGGAATGTGTCCCAAGTTAACTGATGAGATATTCTGGGCCATAGGGGTTCTGATCCTAGTTACTGATACCAAGTGGCTTTGCAGATGTCATTGGCCAATAAAAGGGTCAGAAACCATGAGCCTGATTTCAGTCCTCCGTCCTCTTCATTAACAAATTTTGTGTGAAGTGATAGGAAGATTCATAAAATCTAGGTAACTCACACAGTGAAACTGATAGTATAAGACATTTTGTAAGGATTTTTTTCCAAAGTACCACCTTAGAAATTTGCTCAGGAAACATTCAAATTTTCACAAGACTGGAAAAATAATTTTCTTTGTGAACACATTCCAGGGACTGAATAGTCAATATTATGTCATGATGGAGTTTGTATCTGAACACATGGGTGGATGGGGAGTTAACGGATGCAAAGTCCAGAAGCCCGGCTTTAGGTCACAGCCCCAAGGTACCACCACCACAGTACAAGGCCTGTCAGGCCTGGAGGCCATTTTTAACTCTCTAAGTCTGCAAAACAGGGATCAGAAGAGCTGGTCCACCTTCTCTCGGGCTTCCTGGGAGGACTGATGGCCATGAAGTCCGTTCTTATATTTTGTGCTTTAAAAGAGATGTGATGGGCATCTGGGTGGCTAAGTGGGTTAAAGTCTCTGCCTTCGGCTCAGGTCATGATCTCAGGTTCCTGGGATCAAGTCCCCCTCGGGCTCTTTGCTCAGCAGGGAGCCTGCTTCCTCCTCTCTCTCTGCCTGCCTCTCTGCCTACTTGTGATCTCTTACTCTCTGTCAAATAAATAAATAAAATCTTTAAAAAAATAAAAGGGATGTCATTATTCTTCAGGTAGTTCTTAATAGTAGTAATTCTAGTTTTCATGAGTACTCTGCATCTAACACTTTATATGGCAATTCCCTACTTGGATCTAGTTCTTTAAAAAAATAACCCTTTATTGGTATGATTGACTTACAAAAAGCTGTGCATATTTAATGTATCTAACTTGATGAATTTGGAGATAAGTATACACCCATGATACCATCACCACAATACATGTAGTAAACATATCGATCACCTCCCAGTTTCACCCTGCCCTCTGTATTTATCTATGTGTGTGATAAGAATATTTAACATAAAATCTACCTTCTCAGCAGAATTTTTTAAAGTATACAATACAGTATTAACTACAGGTTCTACGCTTAACAGTAGATCTCTAGGACTGATTCATCTCGTAAAATTGAAACTTCTTGATCTAAATTTTGGGTTAAAATTTCCTGCCACTGCTATCATGAAAATTTTTTATAGCTCAGTTGGAAACCAATCTTCTTTATGGGTTAACAGTATTATCATAAAATAAAGGTAATAATAGTGCATTCCGTGACAGTTTTAGATTTGTTCTGATCATTTCCTCTGACGTGCAGTTATAAAAGTTGCTGTTTACAACTGTGCATTTAGATTTTCTTCAAACAATCTAAGCCTTTTTCTATCATTTTTTGTTCAATTAATACACACAGGTATTTTATGCTTTTAATATTTTATTTATTTATTTAACAGAGAGAGAAAGAGAGCAAGCACAAGCAGGGGGAGCGGCAGAGGGAAAGGGAAAAGCAGGCTCCCCGCTGAGCAGAAAGCAGGATACAGGGCTGGATCCCAGGACCCTGAGATCATGACCTGAGCCAAAGGCAGCCATTTAACTGACTGAGTCACCCAGGTGCCCCACACGGGTATTTTAAACTAGTAGAATTGTTTAACAGTCTTGTTAGAATCTATTTTCCAGATATTTAGCAGGACAAATTGCAGAGCAATGCCATCTCTCTGAGCTGCCTAGCTGCATGTAGATATGACATTTACATTTTGTTCCTGAGCCCTCCCACCAAGCTAACCAGGCTGGAGAGAACCAAGGCATCCGTGGAGGGACCCCCTCGCTCTAGGTCTGGGAATAGAGGCAAGTCAATCCACTGCTATGTTTGTGAGTCACCCAAGGTGCACACAGGATGGAAAATGAATCCATCCTGTGGCCAGAGTTGGAACTACCTAGAAATCCTCCCGGACTGCTTTAGCAGCTCTGGCTAAGACAGCCTGGCTATTTTGAACTGCTCAGCAGCAGCGTGAGCCTGGAGGGCCAGCCAGGATTCCTTCCAGCAGGTGAGAAAGGTCAGGAGACAGACTCACAGCTGCTTAAAAGTCCCAACAATTCATTTAGTCCAAGGGCCATGCTGAAGAATGCCATATCTGCCCAGGGGACCAGTTTGTGGTTTTCAAACAGGACAAATGGGTGTGGGCTGAAAATGTGGCATAACCCCCAAGAAAGAACCGAAATTGCCAAGCGGGAGATGCAGCTCCACGCCCTGATTATAATCTTTTGCCCCGCTGCTTCCTACAACAGAGCTCCTGTCAGTTACCTATAAGAACATAATGTATGTACCTGAAAATAAAGAAGGCCTTAGTGCATTGCTTCATCTATCACCACCAGTCCAATGGCAGCAAAGTGCACCAAGAGTTCTAGACAAGGGGAGCCCCCCAGAGCCCCTGTCCTGGCAATGTCATTGACAAGAGCAAGTCTTACAAGGGCTCTGGGCCTTGCCATCCTCATTCGAAAATGGAAATAACAGTACCAGCTCCATTCTTCCTCGCAGAATTGTGCTGAGGATAAAGAAAACCAACCCACAATTATCCAGGAGCTCCCCGCACTCCCAGAAGTGTAGACCCTGAGTGGGACTTAAAAAGGGTTAAGAAATAATATCTGGCCTGGAGTGTTTCACAATAGATTTTGGAGGAATTAGGACTACAACGGTAATAATGGTAAACCGCTGGACTGTATTTGCACAAATGATCAGTTACAGAATATAACCTGTAATTCCCCTAAGGCTTCACAGGCAAAGAGGGGTATCCAGGGAGAGGTCACAGCTGGGCTGGATCCTGAAAGATGAAGCAAAGTTGGCTGGGCAAAGGAAGGAAGGACAAGCATTCCTCGTGAAGGAATTGGACCAATGAAGATTTGAAGGGAGCAATGAGCTGGGCCATTCAAGGGACCATGAAGTGACTGGCAAAATGTTTGAGAAGAGTGGGAAATGCTAAGTGAAACAAGTCAAGCAGAGAAAGACAATCACCGTATGGTTTCACTCATACGTAGAACATAAGGAATAGCGTGGAGGACCATAGGGGAAGGGAGGGGAAAACTGAATGGGAAGAAATCAGAGAGGGAGACAAACCATGAGAGACTCTGGACTCTGGGAACCAAACTGAGGGCTACAGAGGGGAAGGGGGTGGGGGCATGGGGTGGCTGGGTGATGGGTATTAAGAGGGCACATGTGGTGATGAGCATTGGGTGTCATGCACAACTAATGAATTGTTGAACACTACATCAAAAACTAATGATGTATTATATGTTGACTAATTGAACATAATAAAAAAAAAAAAGAGTAAGGAAATGAAGTTGTTCAAGGAGGATGAGACCTGATTAAAGCTACAATGAAACCAGGCAGAGGAGGTATGGACAAAGAAAGGGAAATAGAGGTCCAGGGGTTTTTCAAGCAATAGTGACCCAGTGTATAAGGACGACTATAAAGTAATTAGTATGTACGCAGCTCAGAGCTAAGAAAATGGAAAGTAATATTGAAAAGAGTCTATTACCCACTCTTAATAATGGTAAAATAAAAATGGAGGGAGAATGAAAACACTATGAAGGAAAAAACTGGAAAGACTGAATGACTGGATACAGGGGCTAGAAATGGGTTAGAAAGTTCATGCAAATGTTTAAGACTGGGTTTGTTTGTTTGTTTTTTTTTTAAGACTTGGTTTTGAAAGACAGTATACACTGACACTATTCTGTCTGCTTTACTTTATTGGAGGATCATTTCAAGTCATTGTTCTGCAGAGCATTCTGAATGTGGTCAATTCATCAATTACAAAAGTATTTCCTCATTACATGATTCTGTAAGTGGGTGTTCTTAATTCTTTCGACTTTGCTTTAACATCAACTCCCACTCTCCAGTTTTGCAGTAAATGTTCGTACTATGTCCTTGTCATTTGTCTTTTTTTTTTTAAGATTTTATTTTTATTTATTTATTTATTAGGAAAGAGAGAGAGTGAGAGAGAGCATGAGAGGGGAGAAGGTCAGAGTGAGAAGCGGACTCCCCATGGAGCTGGGAGCCCGATGTGGGACTCGATCCCGGGACTCCGGGATCATGACCTGAGCCGAAGGCAGTCGCCCAACCAACTGAGCCACCCAGGTGCCCATCATTTGTCTTTTATAAAAAGTAGATCTCTGAAGTTTGAAAGCACAATTGTTTGTAGAATCCATCCACCCTTGTTTGAATCAGAACACTATTTTTATGAATTTTAGTTACTGGCTCTTAGGGGCAAGACACAATTCCAACTTAGTGCACTAGATGGCAGACAATAACTACATTCTCTCCATCCCATTAAAAAAAAAAATGAATGCCACAGCATGGAAAAAGGAAGAATTATGGCTCACATTTCAGTTTGCCCTCTAAGCTCATCTAAGAAAACACAACTTTTATATCTAACATCTATCTAAATTCTACCAACATCTATCTAAATTCCACTGAAAAGAGTAATTCAGAAAAGAGTCTTATTCAGACCTGAATATGCATACTTTGTTTTTTGGGGGTGTTTTGTATTTGGTTTTTGAAGTTTTTTGTTTAATTGACTTTGTTTTGTTTTACCCAAGTAGGAAATAGTGGAGGGAACAACTAATGAAAGGGTAATGATGACATTATGAAGTGAGACCATACTGATTATAATCAATTATTCATTCATTCATTCATTTTTGCAGAGCAGGGTTGGGGGAGTTCAGGTGGGAAGGGCACAGTAGAGATTTACAGGAGGAAGGTATGGTCAGGATGAATAGCAATGAGATTATCCTCAAAAGTCATACACCATCATCACCAGAGATGTGCCCTGACAGCCCAGGGCTGAGAAACATTACCAAAAGTTACTTTAAGGAGACATTCAGTTTATCCTTCTGCTTCTGGATACAGCTATACTTAATCACTTAACAGAAGGAAGCTGACAATGGACTTCAAACCGACTCTAATATGGAATTACTTGTAAAAGTGGCTTTAGTCAGCATCCTTTGTAAAAATGATTTTGGTCAACATCCTTTGTGTCTATTTTGTGCAACACACTACAGCGAATCCTACCTTTACATTGCAGAGAAGCCTGGAGACATCTACGGATTTCTTAATATTCTAGCAACATTCAATATCCTCCTCCTTGTTTTCTAATTATACCTAGAAAGTAAAATAAATATTTTATTTAGTATGAAATTCGGGTGAAAACTCGTAATTCCCTTGGTGAAATCTAATATTTTTAGATAGCCAGCTTGAAGACAGGTTTGCTTTTTTTTCCCCCCCTCCAAAAAAATCAAGGAAAAGACAGCTATTTAAAGCTAACAAGCTCGTATTCAAGACTTCTTATTTCTCAGGGCGCCTGAGTGGCTCAGTGGGTTAAAGCCTCTGCCTTAGGCTCAGGTCATGATCT
Organism: Nasua narica; assembly: GCA_028533885.1. NCBI lineage: Eukaryota > Metazoa > Chordata > Mammalia > Carnivora > Procyonidae > Nasua > Nasua narica. The sequence goes on along the minus strand of CM052807.1, from coordinate 24,623,271 downwards.
CAGGGTTCTGGGATGGACATCGGGCTCTCTGCTCAGCAGGAAGCCTGCTTCCTCCTCTCTCTCTCTGCCTGCCTCTCTGCCTACTCTCTGTGATCTCTCTCTCTCTGTCAAATAAATAAATAAAATCTTAAAAAAAAAAAAAAAGACTTCTTATTTCTCCACATTTCCTAAAATCTCCGGTCGTTGTGAATAACCTGAGCTTTTTCCTGACCAACTCTACTAGGAAAAAACGTACAGCTTATTTCGAGGTCTGCCTCCACTTGCTCTCTCCCTGCCTTGACCTTCCTCTTTGAGCTCTCTCCCTCTCCAGTTTAAATGGAGTGACAGAAAGCGCGCCGCGAAGAGAACCGCCCCGCCCGCGGCGGCGTTTGGGAGCGCGCGCGACCGGGCTGGGATCCGGCGCGCACCCCAGCGCGGGTGGGGCAGGCCGGCTTCAGGGCGTGTGGCCGACCTGCGCGCGAGCGGCTCGGCCGCGCCTCTGCCGCCCGCCGATCGCGCGCCCAACCCGGGAGCGAGGCCGCGCGGGAGCGCACGGGAGCTGCCCAGGGCCACGCGCGGCTGCCCGGAGGACTGGGGATCACCGGCTCCGCGAGGACGCGGCTGCTTTCGTAACTGACTCACCGTTACTAGAAGACAAACCACTCTGGCCCACGGTAGTGTCAAGTTTTCTCTGTGATTTCACTGGCCAGCTTTCCTAGCAAGGCTAGCGGCCGGTCAGGGTGAGCACTATTACCATATATAGAGACAAAGTGCCTCGTGAAAAAAAGAACCCAAGAGAAACCTGAGTCAGTGGCCTTGGGTGGGAGTGACTGTTGGGAGGGTCAAGACGAAGTCTGCCCTAAAGCAGACAGAATTACTAACCGTGTTAAGTCTGCAGATGATTCAAAAGACACATCAGAAAAAGGAAGTGTTGCAAATGCTCGCACACTGAGGGAACTCGAACAGGAGTTGCTACACAGTTAGTAACATTCTGGAGAACTTGAGAGAGACTTTTCTCAGCCTTCATTTAAAACAATAACTGTTACAACCTTGATTTCTACATTTATTTTTTTAAAGAAAACAAGAAATATTCTAAATAGAAGGAGTCCAGCTTTTGATCTAGGACAAAAACCTCTCTGCCTTTGAAGCATTGCTGTAGGTTTAAAAATAATGCGAATATGGACATAAGACAACCTTGCTGACAAGTCTAAACGTTTACTATAATATGGATAGTAATGACTTTGATTTTTGTGAGGTAATAGTTACTGGCAGATCAAAAACTACAACCACCAAGAATTTTGACCAGAATGGTTTCAAGAGGAGGGAAAGGACTTCTGGGTGAATGTTTGAGAATGAGTGGAAAGCTTTCATGGCTTTTCCAGACTCTTCCATCTTGCCAGCTCATACTACCTCACTTTCTGCTCATAAAATGGTTGTAGTTGTAGCATCTGTCTCTACTTAGTTTTTAGTACTCTCTTAAAATCTTCTGTGATTAAGCCCATGAAGCTTTTTGAGCCCCTTTGAAGTGATAAATTCTCATTTTTAAAACTTACTTATGGTTATATTATCAAGTAATAATGACATATAGTTTTGCATCTATGTATATAGTATATTGATTATCAAATTATAAGTCTATTATAGACTTACTATAATAAGTGAGAAATTTAAACATAACTAAATAACCAGAATGAGCCAGCCCATGGGATTCCATAAAACTGGCAACAACAACAACAACAAAAAATTCCATGCAAATCAACTAGAAAAATACGTCTAAGTCATTGCTGAGACTAAGTGAGCAACGTGACATAGGAAACCAAATAATTACCCAATGAGCATTTCTTTGAGTAAATAGGGAGAAAAAAAATCTTTTCCTCCAAAGCAATATTTTTCCACTAGATAGACTATCTTAAATTTTTTTAATAGGAGTTAACATTCTCATTGTGGAAAAATAAAACAAAACAGAAAGACAAAAAGACAAATATGAATACTATTTTATAGTTCCACTCTCTCCAAAGACCAAAGAGATAATATGCTTCCAGACCTCATACACCCATGCACATGTATGCACAGATCCATATGATCATAAGATCATTTTCCACAATGAATTTTATATAACTTCATAGACCAATATGCTTAGATCAACGGCATTCTTTTTTTTTTTAAGCTTTTTTATTTATTTGATAGCTATCAGCAGGGGGGAGGAGCAGGGAGAGAGGGAGAAGCTGACTCCTGGCCAAGCAGGGAGCCTGATGCAGGGCCCTATCCCAGGACCCTGAGATCATGACCTGAGCCAAAGGCAGATGCTTAACCAACTGAGTCACCCAGGGGCCCTGCAACCCCATTCTTTTTACTAGCTGCAGCCATTGACTGGATATACCACAATATATTTAATCTGTTTCCTTTTGATGAAGTCTTAGGGTTCCCTCAGTGGTTTCCTTTTTGCAAGAAAGGCTGCCTTGAACATCTTTGGATTTTTGCATGCCCATGACCAAGTATTCCTGCAAAGGTCAATTACGTAAGATGAATCTCTAGGTCAAAGTTTATATACTTTAAAAATGTTACAGTTTCAATTGCTCTTCCTCCCCTCAAAAGTATTTCATGTAACCACCTCTTCCAGTGTCTGAGTGTCCCTGTTTTCTTGTTTTTGCAGCTGGAGGCATTCTTGTTAAGGTTTGTTTGAAGTTTTAACCATTTGACATTATGTTATTATAATCAAAGACCCCTCCCCAAATGTATGGTCTGATCCAGCCAATCAGTCCCTTGCCATGGGCTTTCCCTAGCAGGCAAATGGAAAACTGTGTTCCCGCTACTATTTGCTACACAAACACCTAAACACAGAGCTCTGGAAAAGCTGGTCTCCAGAATGTGGTTTAGACCTGGGGTACAGGAGGTGGCTCCCACTTCCCCTCATTCCCAAATCTGAATGGTGGGATTCCCACCTGCTTTCTGACTTTGAAGCAATAATGAGCATGCAGAGAGAGGGTGTCCGGCAGGGCATCCTCTGGCCCAGGGTCAGTTGCCCCACCAGATGCAGGAAAAAGATAACATGAATAAGATGAAATCAATCATGAGTTCATCTCTTTTAATACCCAGTGCTTCCTTGTGTCCACAAGTACATTTGGCACAGACAACTCTTCTAGAGAGGAAGCTAGGAAGGGTGCGCTTGAAAGCAGGTCAGCATGAGGGAGCATTGCAGAAATTACCCCTCCCTTCATGTTGCTTCCTCCTCTCTTGATGTACACTTTATGAGGCCAGTTTTAATGTGTTCTTTTTTCCTCTTTATTGGCTAGGCAGTTCTACATATTATTTTAATTCTACTAGTAGTTATTATTATATTCTCTTTTTTTAAGGTTTTATTTATTTATCTGACAGAGAGGCAGACAGAGAGAGGGAGGAAGCAGGCTCCCCGCTGAGCAGAGAGCCTGATGAGGGGCTTGATCTCAAGACCCTGAGATCATGACCTGAGCAGAAGGCAGAGGCTTTAGGCCACTGAACCACCCAGGTGCCCCAATATTATATTCTAACAGAGAAATGTGGGCCCATTCTCTATCAGAATCTAACAACAAATCAGAAAATTATGTTCTCTCCTGCTGAGAGACTTCAACTGGGACATTTTACAAGTTCTCACTTTTCCCTCCCTCCCTTACACTTTCCTTTCCCAGCTTTACTGAATAATCTGCTCGGTTTTCCAGATGCTTTAAAAATTATTTTCTTAGAATATGACTTCTTTGTCAAGATCACCTTTAATTGCATCATACTTCAGCTATCAAAATGTATTTACATTTAACTTTGACTTTTATTGAATTTGTACTATTGCTGCCCTTGTACATTGTATCTTTGTCTTTCTTGGGATCTTTCCTGCAATTCAGTTTTTATTTAACTGAAGTATTTTCACAAGTAATTATCTAAAAAGTGTCCCTGGTTGGTCTACTATTACATTCTGAATCTGTCAATATCTAAGGATTCTGATTTATAATCCTTTTCCTTCTTAACTTGTAGGTCTGATAAAACCTTACAACCTCCATAGTTGTTGATATTAGAAGTGGGCTTTTGAAAAACAATTCCTTCTTTGGTTGGTGAACATTTTCAATCTGCAAACATAGTCCTTTCTCCAGTTCTGAAGAATTATTTTCTATCAGTTCATCAATTATTCATTCTCCTTTGCTTCCTTTTCTTGCATTTAGAACTGATTATTTTTAGACTTCTAAATCTGTTCTCCAAGATGCTCATCTTTTCTCATGATCTTTCTCCTATTTATGTGTGTGCTCTGTCAACATCATATGGCTTTTAGAATTGTCTATTACATTCTTCACTGTCATTCAGACTGGTCAGTTATGGTTTAAATTTTTTTTTTCAAAGAATTATTTCTTGTTTTCAGAGTGTTTCTTTTTGGTAAAAACCTGGCTTTTGTTATGAATATAGATGAGAAGATTTCTTCTAAACTCTCTCCTGGTCCTTGTTTCGATGGGTTCATTTGTTCTGACGAATCAGCTTGGTGCTTTCCTTTTGACCGAAAGGTGGTACTTCTATGGTTAGCGATTTGGTGCTATTGTCCACCTTACTTATTATTGTTAGCCTATGCGAGTCTCTTACATAATTCTTGCAGCCAATGTGAGTACTTAACATAATTCTTGTAGCAGATCCGAGGGAGATTGGAAGTCAGAGAAGTGTGCTTTTGGGATTTCCCAGGAGGAAATGCTCTGAGTCATTGAGCCTTCGGTTATATGGATGGGTTCTAAGGGCTTGCTGCAGGTGGTTTCCCTTCAAAGTATGCACAGGAAACTCGTCTGGCATGCTGATTCTTCTCGATCAAGGCAGGAAGCAATGGGGTCAAGGTGACAGATGGAATTGGATCTATTCCTCTGGCCAACTGGAGAGATTTAGACTGGTGAGGGGACTCCTTTAGACAAGGCTTCTGACCACGGAGTCCAGGGGCTTCCCATTGGAGAGGTGAACCAAACCAGATGGTCTTTCTTGTAACCTGACTCTCCCATGTGCAAACTCATATTAGTTTTCTGTTACTACAAAACAATTTACCACAAAGTTAATGGCTTAAAATAACACATGCCTATTATCTCACAGTTTCCACGGGTCAGGATTCCAGCCATGGCTTAGTTGGATCTGCCGAGGTCTCCCAAACCCACAATTACAATGTTGTTGACGACTGCAATTCTCATATGGAGCTCTGGGGCCTCCCCCAAGCTTATTCAAGTTTTTGGCAGCATTCTGTTCCTTGCAGCCATATGACCGAGGTCCCTGTTTTGTTGTGGGGAACCACTCTCAGCTCATAAACCCCTTGTAGTCTCTTGTGACGTAGCCCTTAAACGCAGTTCACAATCTGGATATCTGCATTTTTTCCGAGCCAGCAGAAGCACATTTCTCTGACTTCCAATCTCCTTCCAGTCTGCTACAAGAGTGCTTTATAGAATGTAATGCAATCAAGGGAGTGACTCTTCCATCATCATTTGCCACATGGCATCGTTGAATCAAGGGAGCAACTACAGATCCATCATATGCAAAGGTTCTTTCCACGTTCGAATGGAAGAGATTATCCAAGCCATGCATACCCATGACTCCACTCCAACACACACGCGTACACACCCACACAGTTTCCCCTATTATTATCTTAAATTAGTGTGTTACATTTATTGCAAATGATGAGCCAATATTGATACATTTATTATTAACTAAAGTCAATAGTTTACATTTGGGCTTACTCTTAGTGTTGTATATCCTATCCTGTAGGTCTTGCCAAATGCATAACAGACATTTAGCATGCATGCACACCCATGGCATACATAACTTGTATCTACTATGAAGTATCATACAGTACCGTATTTTTTAATAAGGAATTTTTCTTTCAAACACAGGTCTTTGTCCTGTGGGACCTATGTAACCACCTAGGCAAATGTAGGATGTGTGAACGGACCGTGTCAGGCTAAGATATAACAGAACCTTCTATGGCTGAATAGAGTTTGGCCTGAGATTGCTGATATTCAAAATTGATTATTAGACATGATCTGTTTCAGTCTGTTTAAGAAGAACACGGTCTTTGGGGAGGGAATTTTAGGACAAAAAGCAGTTTTGGTAATAATGCCAATTTCAATCCAGACCAGAATGCAGTGGTACAAAAAGACAGTTTTCAGAAGTAAATAATCTTGAGAATGCTCTGTAAAAAACACTGTCAAAATAAAGAAAAAACTGAAAGAAAATATTTCATAAGATTTATATGATAAGGGACTATTATCCAAAATATACTCAATAATATACAGAGAACTCAATAATAAACATTAAGAAAGCAAACCAATCCAGTTAAAAACTGGGCAAAAAACCTGAACAGATGCCTCACCGAAGATACGCAGAAGGCATATAAGCATATAAAAAGGTGCTCTACATATATATCACTAGGGAATCACAAATTAAAATAATGAGGTACCAATATACACAATGAAAGAGTACTCATCCATCAAAAAGAATAAATCTTGCCGTTTGCAACAAAGTGGATAGAGCTAGAGTGTATTACCCTAAGCTAAATAAGTCAATCAGGGAAAGACAAATATCATATGATTTCACTCATATGTGGAATTTGAATATGAATATGTGGAATATGAACATAAGAGAAGGCAGAAGAGTAGAGGGAAGAAAACCATAAGAGACTCTTAAGAATAGAGAACAAACAGCTGATGGAAGGAGGGCTAGATGGGCGATGGGTATTAAGGAGAACACTTGTGATGAGCACTGGGTGCTGTGTGTAAGTGATGAATCACTAAATAAAAATAAAAAAATAAATAATAAATTATAAAATGAGATACCAATCCATACCTATTAGAATGGCCAAAATCCAGAACCCTGCTACCACCAAATGCAGGTAAGGCTGTGGAACACAACTGTCATCCTTGGCTGGTAGCATGCAAAACAGAATAGCCAGTTTGGAAGACAGTTTGGAAGTTTCCTACAAACTCAATATGTTCTTACTATACCATGCAGGAATCACACTCTTTGGTACCAAAGAGTTGAAACCTTATTTCCACATAAAAAGAATGAGTTGTTAAGCCAAAGAAAGACATAGAAGAAATTTAAATGAATACTGCTAAGCGAAATAAGCTAGTTGGGAAAAGCTACAATCTATATAATTCCAATTTTATGACATTCTAGAAATGGCAAAATGGAGACACAAAAAGAATGATATCTACATATAATGGTATATAGTAGAATATTATCCCACCCTGAAAAGGAATGAAATTCTTCCACAGACTGTAGCGAGGCTCAACCTTGAAGACAATATGCTGAGTGAAACATTGCATCACTGTATCATTATTTGTATGAGGCACCTAGAGTAATCAAATTCACAAGGACAGAAAGTAGCACTGTGCTTCCCAGGTGCTCGGGAAGGAAGTATGCACAGTTATTATTTGATGGGTACAAAGTTTCAGTTGGGAAGAAGCCAAAGTTCTGGTGATAGATGGAGGTGGTTACACAAATGTGTACATATTTAATGCCACTGAAATGTACGCTTACAAAAAAAATGACAAATTTTATGTTGTGCATATTTTGCCATAATAAAAAAAAATTCACGAAAGGAATGACCTTTATCTCTGGGGTCTTTGTAGTCTCTCTTCCAGGACCTTGAATCTGTAGTATTCACCCACTCAATCATTCATTCAACCAAAGTTTATTAAATACACACAAGAATTTAAGTTACTCTAAAACTATAGAAGAGCTTGGAAACTGTTGTAGGTTAGATGCAGGATATATGTTATTAAAATCTTCAGCAAATGGGAATAATCAAAACTGTTTTTCTATTAAAACAATATAATCCCTCGTAGATTTTTTCATTCTGATAAAAGATTTCATTCTTAAATCAGAGTGTCACAAAATATGAAAGCTAGAAAAATGATCTAACTTAGTAAATTATTTAGCAAAATAATTTTGTTTTCAAATAGAATTCTATAGAGAACACTAATATAACAAAATAAAATATTAAAAACCTGGCCTTCTGAGATAGTCTAAATGTTCATTATTGGGCCAAAGACATAACATCCACCATAAAAGACTTAAGCATATTCATGTGCCTGACTTCTTTTTTTTTTAAAGATTTTATTTCTTTATTAGAAAGAGTGAGATGGGGGAGAAGGTCAGAGGGAGAAGCAGACTTCCCACAGAGCTGGGATCCTGATATGGGACTCGATCCTGGGACTCTGGCATCATGATCTGAGCCTAAGGCAGTCGCCCAACCAACTGAGCCACCCAGGCGCCCCTCATGTGCCTAACTTCTGAGGTTGACCTGAGCTTCTAGGAATCCAGAGCATGGCCTAAAATCCATATATACTTTTACCCCTTTATTCTACAGATTTTAGTGATTTGTGCCCCAAACACATGTTTTTCATTGTGATTTTCAAAAAATAGTTCTAGGTTGCAACTGAAGACTTGAAATAGTTTGCTCTCAATAAATTTTTAAATCTGTTTAAAAATCAATACATTGTTTTATTCACAATGTTTTAAGGCTTGAGAATTGGAAAAGTCTACAAGTTTATGAGGTTGTTTGGTAAACACTGTACAGTAGGAGAGTACGAACATGTAGTCCAAAAAACCAGATTCTGGTTCTAGCTCTGCTGGTCACTACATACGTGACTTAGGAAGAATCGGGTAACCTCTCTGATCTCTTTGGTGTTTTATGTCTGAAAGTAAGGATAATAATGCACAACACATCTAGGTTCTAAGACATCCAAGGTGTCCACATCTGTACATGTGAGTTAAGCTTCTATTTTCTTGGATGATATTTTGAGTGATAATAGCTACCACCAAAACTGAGTTGAGTTTAAATAAGATGGTGTGTACATTTAAAGCTGTATGTTAATAAATGTTAAGGTTTTAGTAGCCCAGGTATTTTTAATCTACAGAAATAGTTATTTACACTCCCTCACTGCCCAAAAAACTAGTCAAGTACCATCTGTCAACAAGTTTTGAATGCCACGTTGTCATTGAGCAGGAATTCTTAGAGATTTAAAATAGCAACTGCTCTATCATTTCATTTGTCTATTTCCCATCCACACTCAGGAAAATATAATTTATTGGCTTCTCAAATTTATGATCTCTCCATCTTCTCACTGTTCAGATGCATCACTTTTTTTTAATCAAATTTACATTTGAACTGCGAGTTTTTAAAACATCAAATCATTTTTTTATTGAAAGAGTCTTATTAACTTAAAATTTTTAAGCCCCATGCCTTGATAAGTTTATTCCTCTTCTGGAATGAAAAGAAGCACAAAATGGGTAACAGTAATTCCTGTTTCATATTGATTGCTTTAGGCAATCATCAAAATAATTAACATTTAATATACCCATATAAAATGTGAAATTCTCTTGCTCTTTCATGGGGGGAAAATATCAGTGATCCAAGACAGGGATTGGTACACTAAGACCTGCAAAGTAAATCTGGCCTGCTTCCTGTTTTTTAAAAATAAAATTGTGTTGGAATGTGGCCATGCTCATCTGTTTACATACTGTCCACAACTGCCTTTGCCCTTCAACCACAGTGACCCCAAGGACTTGCTACGGAGACCATATGGTGTGCAAAGCCGGAAATATTTCCTATTTCAGCCTTTGTAGAAAAAATTTACCCACTCCTGATCTAGGGACTAAGTGAGGGAAAAGAAAATGGGTGCTCTCTTTTCTTGCAGTAATTGTATAATCAGAAGCTTCTTAAATATAAGTATTCTGCACTGAGTTGGAAAACAGGCTGTGGCTAATGCTAATTAAAGCCTTACATTGAAAGGTCACCCTGTGGTCAGTGGTCTTTACTGCTGGATGTCAGGAAGCGGGAGTTAGGTTCCTCTGTCTGTGGGAACAAAGGAGTAGCTGAGTCAATTTCTTTTTTTTTTTTTTTTAAGATTTTATTTATTTATTTGACAGAGAGAGACACACAGCGAGTGAGGGAACACAAGCAGGGGGACTAGTAGAGGGAAAGCAGGCTTCCCCCTGACCAGGGAGCCTGATGTAGGACTCGATCCCAGAACACTGGGATCATGACCTGAGCTGAAGGCAGACCCCTAAAGACTGAGCCACCCAGGCGCTCCTGTATCCAGATTTCTTAAGCAATATGATTTTTCTAAGGACAAAAGTACAATGATATATAAACAAGAAAAAAGCAAAACAATGCAGATCTTTTTCCCAAATGTTTGGATGGGTTTTTGGACTGACTTTACTGTATCTCCATTTTGACCCTGGGAAGTTGCTTCTTTCAGAGCTCAGGTTTGAGACCAGAGAAGGCTTGCAGAGGTATTATGGAGGCATATTTCCTATGCTCCCCTCTTTGCAGTCTTGGGACAACCTCTCCTTTCATAGATGAAATGTTTTAACACCTTCTTTACAGGCTGACATCTTCCTGGGTCCAGCCAAGTCTGATGCTGGTCCACTCTGTTCCTTCCTCACTTCATAAGGCAATCAGTTAATTCCATGTTTGCTTGTACTTTAGGTCAGTTTTCAACCCCTTACCATCACGACATTTCTTTGTCTGAGTGGTCTCCTGAGGTCTAGCATTCTGTGATTTCTCACTCCAGAAAGGTCATCTATGAGGGTGTGACCCATGGGATTTAATGTAAGATCTAAATTAAAATCGAGGTTCCAATATGTGTTAGTTGTGTGAGCTTTACATCTTTGGTTCCTACCTCTACAAAACAGAGACAATATATACTTTCAAGACCACTGCAATGATAAAAAATGATTACGTATCTATAAAATACCAGGCAGAAAAGAAACAATTAATAACATGAAAGTGTTCCTCCAGTTTTCCTCCACCAAATCAAGAGCTGTGGACTCACTTCTTCTCAATTCTCAGTGATCTTATAACCCTCTGAGATTAGCAATTATACCATTTATAGCACTTAAATAGATGTTTTAAGAATAACTGTCCATTTATTCAAAATAGCAGTACATGTTTATTATTAAAAATTTGGAATGTAGAAAAGTACAAAGACGAAAATGTACTAGGCAGTCATAGCCCATTCTGACAACCCAGGAATTAAGTGAGAGATAATTCCTCCTCTCCTCGCTCAGTCTCTCTCTCTCAACCTACATGTATTAGCACATTTTTAGTTATAAGTCAGAAAAAATCTGGATTCAATATTCATTTGTTTTAAAGAATAAGAAATAATTGGTTCACATAAATCCCGAGATAAGGTAACTTCTTAAGCTGGACAATTCATCACTAGTTTCCGTCAAGATACAGCAACAAAGAACTAGAACCAGGACAAACTTAATATTTCTTAAGCACTATTATGAAAAGAGAATGAAAAATTAGTCAACTAAATTTGAAGAGTTAAAATAAGTGAGTAAGGGGCGCCTGGATGGCTCAGTCATTAAGTGTCTGCCTTCAGCCCAGGTCATGATCCCAGGGTCCTGGGATTGAGCCCCACATCAGGCTTCCTGCTCAGCGAGAAGCCTGCTTCTCCCTCTCCCACTCCCCCTGCTCGTATTCCCTCTTTCTGTCTCTGTCAAATAAATAAAATCTTTAAAAAAAAAAAAAATGAGTGAGTAAGTTCAGCAAATTGGCCATATAGGAAATTGATCACAGAGCTGACTTTTGGCTACTGACCTACAGCTAATGACTCCAAGGTTGACTGCTCAGCAAATCAGCAGAGCCAGCCACCTCGAGAGCCTTCCAGTCTTTCTGCATTCTCCTGGCAAGTCAGCTCAGCCCCAGACCAGGCTGCGTGCAGCTGCTGTAGTGCTCTCCTCATTTGCAGACTCATTAACATGTCATAGTAGGATCTTGGCTTCTGGTGTTTCTTTTCAAGATGTAGGAAAGCCTTTCCTGAGGTCTCCCTACTCCTGAACCACCTTACTGGCCCAACATGAACCACACACATACCTGTGCCTCAACCAGCCGCTACCAAAGGGAATTGATGGCCACCCCTTAGGTAGGGCTAGTACTTGCCTCCCCCAAGCCCAGAGTAATGCAGAGGACAGAAAGCTCAACAACATTGTATTGCTAGGACATAGGGAAATGATATGGGTGGGAAATCATCAGTTTCTGCTACCATATTTTTTTGATTTAACATACATCAATTTCCCCATGACAATAAGTGGTTTGAAAGCATGATTTTAACTAAAACATAATTGTATGAAAAGAAAACATCACAGTTTACTTAACAAGTTCCCCATTGTTAGATATTTAGGGCAATTCGATTTTTCACTATTCTAAATCATTCAGTGTTTAGTCCTGTCAAATTAATGTCCATAACCCATTGCCTTAAGTAGTGTTGTTTCTCTTACTGGAGTAAATATTATCGCTTACAGTTAAAGATGCCCTTATGTTTGCTCACATGTCATCAAGGAATCAGTAAATGGTTGTTTAAGAAATGCTGGCTTTGTAATAGAGAGAGATTCGTTTAACCTTTATCGTTGCTGTTACGTTGCCTCATGATTTGCCTCTAACTAGAAGAGCTCTTGGCTAATTCATTTCAACAAATATTTACTGATAATTCTGCCAAGCCTCACAAAATGAATAAGATCTAACATCTGCCTTTCTGAGCTTATAATTTAGTGCATTTTTCTGGGCTAACTCTCAGCAGACAAAGATCTTTAGACTATTAGAACTCTCTGATGCAGATATTTGCTGAATATTTATTATCTCTTATGTGTCAGGCCCTGTTCTAGGATTCCGAGAATTCCCTCCTTAAAAACTTAGTAGTGTCCTCAGGTACTGAGAAAGAAGTCCAAGTGGATCTTTCAAAATTGTTTCTCCTACCTTTTGTTCCCAAGCTCTTTGTCCCCTTAGAAAGGAAACATCTGGCCTCCTCCTGCCTTTCTCTGAATATTTGAGGGAATAAATTCACGTGTATTTTCTCACCTTTGGCCTTATCACTAATGTCATAGATAAAGTAGCTATTTCAGCAGAGGGTTGTGCCAGGAAACATAATCTGACAAGCTCTATTTCCTGATGCAGTTGGTAGCTCACACAGAAGGCAGGAAGTGCTGCTCCCTGGAATTTTGCCGGCTGTGGCCATGAGTGACAAGAGAGCGCTCGGGTCCTGCTGACCCAGTGACGGGTTCTCTCTGGGGACCGTGGCTGTACTGGGTCAGGCGAGGCTGCAGAGAACTAGGCTCTGGCTTGGGACTTCTGTCGGGTTCGGAATTTTTCAGGATAGAATTTCCTCCTTACAAATGGGAATTTAAATGGAACAGTTCTGCAGGGACCCAGGTAAACCTAGTTACAAAAATAAAAGAGAGACATCTCCTAATTCCTGAAATAAAGTTATAAGGATCTTTGTACCTTTGTGTAGTCCATCTAAACCTATACAATGGATACATTCCTATTTTGGCTCAAAGCAACTTGGGAAAAAAAAATCATGATGAGTAGAATTTTAGAGTTAGGAGGCCCTTGGAAATTACTTAGTCTGATGATGGGCAAACCTGTGACCATCTGAATGACATCAGGAGTTTATAAGAATGTAGATTCCCACCCTGAGTCACTGAATCAGATCCTCTCTAGAGCATCGGGCCTCCGAGCCAAAAACATTGGCTCGTTTCACAGATGAGAAGGTTGTGAGTCAAAGATTAGGCTAGAGTTCCACAGTCAGATTTTGGCAACAAGGACAACACATTTTGTTTACTCAAACATCAACTTTCTTTAGTTTGTTACCCCACCCAAAAAAAAAAGTCAGTGAAGCAGGAGGAGAGGCATTGCTGGGAGTCTTTCAATCCTTGTAGAAAGATGAGTGGTCCGTAAATGAATAGCCTTGGCCTAAAAGGCAGGAGAGCCAGAGGGTCCTGTAGAGGCCCCCAGGAAGCAGTCAGCCAAAGGCAGGGAGTTATTGATGCTCAAGGTTGCTGCTCCGGGAGCACAGTTCCCCTTACCTGCTAGCAAGCTGGAAGAACGCTGGCCCCATGGGACAGTGGCCGCTGCAAGGGGACTGAGTCCTGATAGGGCGGCAGGATCTGATGAATCCGTCTGGTGCCAAGAGAATCTGAGTCAAGGCAGTGTAACAGTGACTCAGTGGCTGGACCCTCCCCGCACAGAGCTCACAGCTCAGCACTCCCAGAAGGCGGTGCCCAGATGAGGCTCAACTAAGCTCGGGGCACATGGGGACACACCTGCAGCTGCAGCGGAAGCTCATGCGGGTAGCCCCGGGCTGCTCTTTTTCTGTTTAATGCATTTAAACTCAGTGTGGGCAAATCCTTGCCCCCACCCCAGCTCCAGGACAGCTTTTTTAGTACAGAAACAGCCACGGTCAGGTTATTTTAATGGTACATTTTTTAAAAGTCAGACTTAAATAGGCTTGAAAGGAGAATAAAGAGGTGTTACCGGGATCTCCAATAAGAAGCATTTTTTTAAAAAAAAGACATTCAAAAGGCATTTATCGAGTACCTACCATATACTAGGCTGGACATTCTTAGAACAGAAATCATAAATATCTTGATAATTAACTGGTAATTAATGAACAAGTACATACTCCTTTTCCTAGAGTAAGGGCTTCCTGCTGTTTAAAGTCTGCTTCTTTTAATATTTAAAAGAGCAGCAATTTAATCAAATGAGGGTACCTGAAATAGGATTGTGGCATACAAGCAAACTGGAAGGACTCCTTAGGTTAATTTCACCCTTGGAGGCAGGTTAGACAGAACCCCTTAAAGCTACACATCATAGTTGTGAAAAGCAAAATTTAGTAGGCTCAGACACAAAATCCACTGTAATACTCCACATCTTTTTTTACATTTATGGTAAGCTTAAAAAGTACTGGTATATAATTTTAATAATATTCCCAGTAGCTACAACTTACAGAGCAGTATGTGCCAAACATGCCACTAACATGCGTTTTTAAACATTTGCTTTTTACCAAAAGCTTTTAAGGCAGATCTTGTTTTTCCTATTTTGCAAACATGATCACTGAAACACAGAGGGGGTAAGAAACACATCTGAGATTACACAGCTCGAGAATCAAATTCAAACCCAGTTAGTCTGACCCCCAGGTCCACATTTCTTACAGGTAAGCTCAGTTCTTTCACAGACATCTTTGCGAATCTGTCAGGGATTATAAATGGGAAAAGGACACCAAAGCGGTCAAGTGTCCAGTCTTTGGGGTCAAGCATCCTGGTTCTGCTGCCACAGAGCCAGATAGTACCCGGGGATCACGGGATAATTGTGTTAAACCTATGAAGCAATTCTTGGTTTTTAGCTCTTGATTAAGACCATGTTGACTATGGTCAAAAAGATGATGGTGGTGGTGATGGTATAGGAGCCAGAGCTTTGCCTTGTGAGAGTCTCTTCTTAGATCAGTCCCCCCAGTTCTGCAGTCTGAGTTCCTAAGAATAATGACAGATGGTCATCAGGTTGCTGTTTTGTTTCTTTCTTTGCTCATCATCACCGTTATCAAATTGGGAGCTGGCAATCTCAAACTAAAGAGCCAGGGCCCTGAAGTCAGGGTGAGGTGTAAATCTTGGTTTTGATGCCTTCCTGATATGCAACTTCAGACTAATCATCCAATGCCTAAGCCCATATTTCTCAAGCTATTTATGGTAAAGAATCAATTTTTTATTTTCCTTCCTTTCTTTTCCTCTCTCCTTTTTTCCTCTCCTCCCTTCCTTCCTTGTAATGTCCAATCAATCGTGGACCAATCCTTTTGCAAAACACAATGGAAATACTTTAGCAATGTCAAATGGCTTCAAACATGCTTAAATGCCAGCTCCTAACTTCTGTCCTAACTTCACTGAAGAGCATGAACAGTTTGTGGACCTCACTCTGAGTCCTGCTACTTCAATAAGCTTTTGTTTCATAATCTATGAAATGGAGACCCCAACACTTATTTCATGTGATTGTTACCAAAAAAATGAAGTGAAGTAATGTAGATAAAGTGCTTAGCACATATGTGCCTAGCCTATCATGAGCAGTGAAGGGTTACGAGACCCCTAGGAGCTCATATTCCTGGACTGTGGCAGAAACAGGGATGCAGAGACATAAGACAGATCTATAAAAAGGAAACACATTGAGGGTGCCTGACTGGCTCCGTTGGTAGAGCTTGAGACTCTCAATCTCAGGGTTGTGAGTTTGAGCCCCACGTTGGGCATAGAGCCTACTTTAAAAAGAAAAAAGTAGACACCTCAAGTATTCATAGATAAATCCCACTTGAGCTCATTTTTCTCCTTATCTTTTTGGGTAGCTGCATCTTTCCTTGGGAGATACATCCCACAAATCTGTTTTTTTCTAGTGATGTTTTAAGAGGAGTAAGTGACTAGCTTGGGCTAAGCCCTTGAGTCATGCCAAAGGCCTGTCCACTCTGAACTCTCAGACTGCCATTCTGTGTTGCCCAGGATAAGCATAACCCCAGAACATCTCTAAGATAAGAAGTATGGACAGCAGTATCTGTCCAAAAGCGAATGCATTATGATCAAGATTTCAGTTGTGGCTCAGAGGGGAAATAGCTCTCCCTGTAATGCCCAGTTAAATTAAATTGAGAAAACACTGTTGAATTAACACACTTAATAACTGTGTAATTACTCCACTGGTGGTATCACCCATTTGACTTTAGGGGTGGGATGAATCGGGGTCCCACAAGGGCTGGGGAGGAGATGGTGCTGCCCTGCCATGCTCTCCAGCAGGACAATTCATATAATGTAAGATACTAGGACCATCAGGGAGTAAGGCTGAATCACGGTGATAATTGTCAGCAATGTCCCAGCAACATTCAAAGGCTCCGTCAGTATCTAAGTGTTTAAATCGTGGTGCTAACGTGAAACAGGACAGAGTCTCCTTGCTCGTGATATTTAACTGAAAATGACACAGCTGTGATAAAAGCACCAAAGAAAAAAATAAAAATAAAAAAGGAGGATGACAAACATCTCCAAGATTTGTCTGATGACTCTAGTTCTGAGTAATATCCTCAAAATGATGAAGTAACCTCATGAAAACAGCAGTTGAGGCATGCCTAAACTATCAGAGTAAAAGTGAGCTCTCAGCATCCAGATTTATATCAAACTACAGTTTATATCACATGATATTCAATAATAAATATTAAAGATTATTTAATCCAATCATATTTGTTATATTTAAAACCCTTTCTATAGATTATTTTATCAGATAAGAAATCCTAATGTAAATATTATTTTACCTTTTCAGCTCTGTCAGGGAAAGCTACAATACGGAAGAGCATCTGGAAGATAATATCTCTGTCAGATAAGACACCTAAAAACACTTGCAGATGAAGACCGAACCAGAAATAAATAGGTGGAGAAAAAAGATGGGAACTTCAAATAAAAAGCCAAAACCAGTCAAGTGGGTGAGGAGAGAAATCAATACACCAGCACATGTAGTCTCCAACAATGAAAATACGATAAAATGGCTCCCTTTCCACTAGCTGAGGGGGCATTGTCTAAGGGTTCGATGTCCTTATCAGAGAAGGCATAAAAGTAGTGATGTAGAGCTGGAAAGAAGGAAAGTTCTAGATTCTAAAACAAGTGGAACAGGGGAAAAGGAACATTAATGGAACAACATGTAAGGGGCAAGGGGAGGGGAATAAAGCAGCCTGCAGGTGGGTGGCTTGAAAGGGCTTCCTGGGTGGCTCAGTGGGTTAAGCCTCTGCCTTCAGTTTGGGTCATGATCTCAGGGTCCTGGGACCAAGGCCTGCCCTGGGCTCTCTGCTCAGCAGGGAGCCTGCTTCCCCCCACCCCTCTGCCTGCCTCTCTGCCTACTTGTGAGCTCTATGTCAAATAAATTAATAAAAATCTTAAAAAAAAAAAAAAGAAGGGCTTCAGAGTCTCAGCCTCAGTCACACAAAGCTGAACCGAAAGTATTCCATAAAATGGCGTTGACAGTGTCTCCCTTGAAGACACAGTGAGATGATATATGAAAAGTGCTTAGCAAGTTCCCAACATGCCCTCTGGGTTAAAAAAGGGAGAGCCATTGTTAAGAATAACAATAATAGTAAAGTAAGAAGAGTGATATAGGGGCTAATTCATTCACCCGTTGTTTAATCTGTCAGTCCACCAAAATATGAATATTTTCTGAAACCTAAGGGTAATAATAAAATATCATTTATATCCTAGGTCTAAATCTGTATAGCTCTCTTAAAGGGAAAATCTTACTATGAGGGGAAAGTAGAAATAAATTTGCCAAGTTTATAAATTGGAGTGAAAGAAATACTCTAAGGGTTAATTTCATGTCAGGTAGTAAAATCCTCTAGTTCTTCAGTTACTATTTTTTTAAGTTTTTATTTAGCAAACAAATTTCCAGTTTGTTAACTTACTGTGTTGTATTAGTTTCAAGTGTATAATCTGGTGATTCGGCACTTCTGTATTATCACCTGGTGCTCACCACAGCCAGTCCCCTCCTTAATCCCCATCACCTATTTCACGCATTCCCCCCTCCACCTCTCCTCGATAACCATCAGTTTGTTCTCTATAGTTAAGAGTCTACTTCTTGGTTTTCCTCTCAAGTATTTATTCAATAAGGTACCAAGTAGCTTATGTGATCCTATATTACCATTTAGCTAAAGCCATATTACTTAAAAAACAAATATTTCTAAGGCATAAACTGACCTAGCTTTTTCAACAAGCTGATAGCGCGAGGGGAAAAATGGATAGGATTTACTGCTAAAAATTGTATAATGTTTACAAACCGCAGTAACCACAGGTAATATAGGATATTTGCGGGCTCTAACTGAAATCAACCAACTGTAAAAGTCTGTGTTTTTTGAGACAACATGGGAAATTTACTTATGGTTTGGATATGAGATGATATAAAGGAAAGTTAGTTTTATTGAGGGTGATATAAAGGAAAAAGTTAGTTTTATTGAGTTTTATTGAGGCATCATGGCTGCATAAGAAAATACCCATATTTTCAAAAATTTGTACTGAAGAACATAATTTTGAAATGGGATCTAAGCAGCTGCATTTTGCTTCCAAATACTTCCAAAAAGGGGAAAACATGAATGGGTGGAGCAGAGACAGCAAACTCTTGGTAATTGTTAACTCTAGTGATGAGAATGTGAAGGCTCACTGTCCTCTTCGCTCTACTTTAACTATGCTTAAAATTGTAAATGATTAATTAAATGGCAAGCACTTAAACATCAGGCAGTCAGTGTTCTCTGACTATGTTTTAAAAAGTGTTTTTCGGAAATACAAACAATTTCTCTTAAGAGATAGATTTTCTACATTAGTTCAGGAGGAATATGATGTAATGATTTGGAACTTACAGTAAGTTACAATATCAGAACCTCTTCATTTTTTAAAACTATTTTGCAGAAGCTGTGATATCATCAAGATATTTGGCTAATTACTAAGCAAGTTTATGTACTCTGGGAAGTCTGACCAAGATTTTGAAGGTATATACTTCATAATGACAAGGGTGAGTGGCAAAATGTACTTTTTTGTTTCAAGTAGAATAAATCAATCCTTTTGGACTAAATTTATTTAATGCATTCATATATTTTTTAAAAATGCGTAGAAGAAATTGAAAGCTGAGATCCTAAAAGGTAATTTATGATTTCAAAATTCAGAAGACAGTCCTCTTCTGGGCCTGAGAACAAACCCCTCAACACTCTCTGTTAATTCCAGTGTCCCCTCATAGAAAAAGAATCATCAGCAACAACTCAGATTCTGCCTTTTTGTTTGCTCAGTATAAGCATAACCCTAGAATATCACTGAAAATAAGCAGTACAGATATCAAAGTAAACGAGTTATGATTGGGATTTCTTTATTTTTAAAGATTTTATTTATTCATTTGACAGAGAGAAATAGCAAGAGAAGGAACACAAACAGGGGGAGTGGAAGAGGGAGAAGCATGCAGGGCTCGATCCCAGGACCCTGAGCCTAAGGCAGATGCTTAATGACTGAGCCACCCAGCTGCCCCTATGATCAGGATTTCAAGTGTGGCTCAGAAGCTGTAACTCCTCCCTGCAGTGCCCAGTTACGTGAATTGAGAAAACACAGTTAAAGCAACATATTTAATAATAACTGTGTAATTACCCCTTCGGTAATATCACCCATTTGGCTTCAGGAGTAGGATGAATAGAGGTCCGTGTGTGTGTGTGTGTGTGTGTGTGTGTGTGTGTGTGTGTGTGATATTTGCTTCTCAGCAGAATCTAGGCCGGCCCTCCCTTTCAGCCCTTCCATAAAGATGATGTCATAGGATAGTTCTGGAGTCATAACCACAGACCTCAACACTAAGCAGACTAAGCAGCTCTTTTTTACTTATTTCTTTATTTTTGAGAGAGAGACAGAGAGAGAGAGAGAGCATGAGAGCCCAGGGTGGGGGTGGGGGTGGGGCAGGAAGGGACAGAGGCAGAGGGAGGGAGAGAATCTTAAGCAGGTCCCATGCCCAGCACCCAGCAGGAAGGAGGCACAGGGCATGATCTCAGGACCCTGAGATCACGACCAGAGCTGAAGTCAATCTGATGCTTAACGGACTGAGCCACCCTGGCGCCCTGAAGCAGCTTTTTAGAAGCTCATTACTTTTTCCTTCATCCTTTCCTATAGAAATACTGCCTTTCACCTTCCAGTTGTTTCCTTTTGTAGGTCTTTTGTGCTTTGGGTTTTGCCTATTACTTTCAGTCTCCCTTTTGAGTCACCCCCATGTTCGTTTCCCACCTCTCCAGCCTTACTTTAGGGACAATTTCTCTGTCCCTCAAAAATTGAGGGACAGAGAAATAACTCCTCAAAAGAAGAGTTATCAGTACATGTTTTTAGTTTATGAAAGAAAACATTACCAGAAGTCCCTTAAGGAGAAGAAAACTGGATGATATAAAGATTGTATTTTCCAAGTGAACACACTTTTTTATAGCCATAAAATATCTTAATAATTTTACAAATAACTAGAATTGCTGTGGATTAATAAGCTGAAACTGTTTGAAAATATTTATCAATATTTACTAGGAAGATACTACCCATAATATAATATTTTACAATGAAACTTGGAGTTGAAAATTCTTTTAATTCTAGCCTGGTGATGTAGTGAGCTCAAAAACAAACCTAAAATCTACCTGGTAATGGAGGTAATACTATCTTATTTTACAAATGATGTTATGATTATGCGGGGGAGGAATTTTTTCCAGCAAGTTACAGAAAGTTCAAAATTTCAAAATATCAATGTAGGTATTTAACCGGACACTGGTAACATCAAAATCTAATCAAAATGGAATAACAACAAAAAGCTATTTCCTTCCCACCTATTTTTGCATAACATCCTGATTTACCAGCTGCAAGATTTTTCACATGCTAGAGGCAGAGGTTCTAATTTACATTACGGGCCTGTCCCAGATTAGTCATCCTGTTAATAATGCTGTGGGCTCAAATACATGTAATCTTTTACAAAAATAATCATTAAGTATTTCTTGTGACATCTGAAAAAAGCTGCTTTCTGCTTTGGCAGCTTTGTGCTAGCCAAAATATTTCTCTGTAATAGCCCCAGGGAGAAAGCATCCATAGTTCTGCAAATTCAAGAGTCTAGGAAGGAATAAGAAACCGTTCAACATGTGCCTCCGTCTTGAAGAATGATTTAACTACTTAGTGGTAAGTAAGAAGATAGCTCATTTGTAAAGATCTCCAGAGGTAATTATTTTATAACTTCAATGACTTTGATGACTTAGAATTCAAATGAATGAGGGGCGCCTGGGTGGCTCAGTGGGTTAAGCCTCTGCCTTCGGCTCAGGTCATGATCTCAGGGTCCTGGGATAGAGCCCTGCATCAGGCTCTCTGCTCAGGATGGAGCCTGCTTCCCCTTCTCTCTCTGCCTGTCTCTCTGCCTACTTGTGATCTCTCTCTCTCTCTGTCAAATAAATAAATAAAATCTTTTAAAAAAATTCAAATCAATGAATTTAAAGATCTTAGTGGCTTTATTCAACAGTTCATGAATCAGGCAGCATTCAATCTAGCAGATAGGAAGGAGCTCAAATGAGCTGTACAAAATGAAAAGACTTTTAAAGGCAGGGGGGTGCGGGAACAGGGAAGTTATGCTAAACAAAAAAAGCAAACTGGTTATGGCAAAGTCACCTTTCTTTAGGGACTGTTAAGGGGGGGGTCTCTGGGGCATACTACCTAACAAGTGTTGATTTGAGGATTTCTCATTGACTGGTTTAAGATTCCATTTCTAGGAGAGCCAAAACTGTAATTAAGTGACATCTTGGTTTGGTGATGTGGGGCTCCACAAGTGACTCCACTGGGGGGCTTGTTGCCTTGTGGGGTTTTGTGTTATTTATTTATTTATTTATTTATTTCTAAGATTCCATTCAAATTCAAGTAAGTTAACATATAGTATTAGTTTCAGGAGTAGAAGTTAGTGATTCATCACTTATAATACCCAGTGCTCCACCCAACAAGTGCCCTCCTTAATGGCCATCACCCGTTTAGCCCATCCCCGACTCCCCTCCAGGAGTCCCCAGTTTGTTTCCTATAGTTAAGAGTCTCTATGGTTTGCCTCCCTCTCTGTCTTCCTTTTATTTTATTTTTCCTTCCCTTCTGCTATGGTCATGTTTTGTTTCTTAAATTCCGCCCAGGAGTGAAATCCTATGGTATTTGTCTTTCTCTGCCTTATTTTGCCTGTTTGCCTTATTTTTAACACTACTCAACAATTCTTTGTTTTCTTTAACCAGAATCCAAGGGCTGGCTTTATACTGTGTTTCTGCACCATGAAGCACAAGAGCCGGACGTCAGCTTTGCCATCCCGGCAGCAGACTTGACACTCACGAACTTGGCACTCACGAGTTGTATGTCTGAGAGGTGTTCCGGTAACACTGAGGCATTTAATTTTCATCTGGTGTCGAATGTTTTCTGAGCATAGACATCTAAAATCGCCAGCCATTCAACTATCCCCAAAGCTTAATCTCTCACTTGAGCAATTTTAACAGGCAGGAGCCCTCACTTGCTTCCCTCCAGAACTACCTCCCCCCTCCCACACACCAATAATTTCACATCAGAATGTTTACTTTATTGTAAACTTCCACTTTCTGTGGGGAAAAAAGAAATTACTTTTTGCCTTCTATTGAAATTACTGTTTTCAGTGACAAAAGGAAGAACCTTCAGGCTTGTCCGGAGCTGCCAAGCTTCAGCTACTGACTCAGTCCTCAACACTTGCCTGCAGGAAACCTAATCACACCTCAGCAGAGGTGCCAATTACTTTAGTTTCTACTCTAGTTGCTCAAAAACAATGAAAACTGTTAAGTAAGACACCAATCAGTGACTCTGATATCTCTAGAGTCAACTTTTCCTCACAATTGAGGCCAGCTCCAAACAGTGAAGACTGTCACGAGACCCCAATTTAATAATGTATTCTCTTTTTTCTCACCTCTCTTCTAATTTTTGCTTCTCGATTAATTCAAGTGTAATCTCTTGACAGATCTGCTCCTCCTGTGCCAGTTTTGGTCTGTGGCGTGTGGATCCCCAGGTGCACCATGGCATAGTAATCATTTCACACAGTGCCAAAATGGTTGAGTGGCTATACTTTACATAATACCCCAGCGGCACTTGACGGCTATAATCAGTAACCAGCATTCACTCCTCCTGGTTCAAACATCCTATTTGCTCTGTTTTTCAATTCGTTTTTAGTCTCCTGTCCTTTAAGCTTCCACGTGGCTCTTTGGTCTTTTACCAAGTTAACTGGGTCCCACTGCTTTGAAGTGATCGGCGCTACAGGTGGCTGTCTTAGAAGGACCCAACCAGCCCAATCACATGATTACAGGACAGACTAAAGACCTCTTGAGTGGGGCATGGAGCAATGCCCAGGGTGGTTGCCTCTGCCCAACAAGGCCAGTGACGCTGGAAGCAAGGTCCTTGCATTTGTGGTATTCAAAGATGTTTGGGGTTTTTTTTTAAGATTTTATTTATTTGACAGAGAGAGAGATTACAAGTAGGCAGAGAGAGAAGGGGAAGCAGGCTCCCTGCTGAGCAGAGAGCCCGATGCGGGGCTTGATCCCAGAACCCTGAGATCATGACCTGTGCCAACGGCAGAGGCTTTAACCCACTGAGCCACCCAGGTGCCCCTTCCAAGATGTTTTAAAGGAAGGGAGTTTAAGAATATATCAGCATCACCATTTTAATTACATGGAGCATTTCATTTTATGTTTACATTACACATATTATCTCATTTAACTTATTGTCCACAAGAATCCTGAGAAGGAGGTCATTACTGCCCCATTTAAATAAAAATTTAAAAAAGCCCGATTTAACAGATGAAAAAGCTGTCTCAGAAAGAAGGTGTTACAAATCAGAATGAGAGTCCAGTTTGTCTGACTTCAGATGTTAAGCCAAATCATGCTGTTTTGCATACGGCAGTGGGCAAGGAAAGACTTTACCACCCCGGAAACAGCGTACTGGGGCTAATTCGCAAATTACCCAAATTATCCAAACAGCATGTTAATCCCCATAACTTTACAGAAACCAAAAGTTTCTATTTTACCTCTCCTTCCCCAGTTTAGTATCATTTGGGAGTAAGGATAGAGGGGAAATGGAAATATTAGAAAAGGAAGAGAGAAAAGTGATATGGTACCAAAGATACAATTAGAATTATTTTCGAAAATAATTTTGAGATGCATGAATGGAATTTCTAGCATACTATGTTCAAATTAATAACTTGTCTGTGCAGTTTCAAAATTTAGAAATCTTCTTGATTACAGAAAGCTCTAGCTGTGATTTCTGTATTAATGGAGTGTCTAGGCATGCCATTTTTAGGTGGACACTGTCAATGGCTCCTCAAGGTCATCATGCACCCATCTCTATCAAATTTGTAGGCAAATGGTCTTGGTCTTGAGTTTATATAAATTATCTTATGCTGATGTCATTTATTCTTTCCATTATTATTATTATTAATTTCTCCTCACTTTCTAAGACATCAATACGATTTTGATAACTATTGATACCAATCTCCACAATATCTACTAGCTACTCAGTTTACCTGTAAGTGTCCTCAATAGCCCAGGTCTGACTCTTGTAAAAATGCTTACATCTGTCCAATTGACTCAAAACCCCTCCTTACAGAAGGAAATTCAACATTGTTTTCATTGAAGAATCGTTGACACGCGATGTTGCATTAGTTTCAGTTGGACAAGATGGCGATTCAGCAAGTCCATGTTACGCCCTGTTCACCAGGAGTATAGTTACCATCTGTCACCACACAAGACTCTTACAATTCCACAGACTATATTCGCTAGGCTATATCTTTCGTCCCCGTGACTTATTCATCCCTTAACTGGAAGATTTCAACATTTTTGAAAGATAATTTTCCAGTAAATTGTGAACACATCGCATAGTCTATACACCACACGACATATTCTATTTTTTTCAAAAAAAGCATGTTTTATAAAGAGGTAATTATAACCACAAAATATTATTTAATGTCCAGAATAGTACAATCATGCTGCATTGATTTGCTTCACACTAAAAGCCAGGGTATTTGGGAGAATAAGTTTTTTTCCCCAGAAACATCAGGGTTTAAACTCTCTTGAAAAGGGAGATTTATTTTGAGTAGGTAATTATTTTCAGTAATCATTTCTAATTTTTTTTCTTGAATTAAAGTTTTATGGTTGGGGCAAAATGAAGTGATCAATTTCTATTTTTATTAATGTGTAACTTCAAAACTAAATTTAAAGTATAAAAAAATTGCCTTTCTTATTATTTTCATTAATGTTTACTCTGATTATGGTTAAATAAAAATTAAAACTTTTTGGTGTTTCCTTCAATTTAAAGAAAAACAACAGGAAAGATTAAGTTCAGGAGACAAACCTACTTAAGGTATAAAGTTAGAATAAGATTAGAAGGAAATCCAAGGGGGTGCCTGGGTGGCTCAGTCGGTTAAGCTTCTGCCTTTGGCTCAGGTCATGATCCCAGGTCTTGGGATCAAGCCCCATATGTAGCTTCCTGATGAACAAGGAGCTTGCTTCTCCCTCTCCTGCTCCCCTTGCTTGTGCTCTCTCTCTCTCTCTCTCTGTCAAATAAATAAATAAAATCTTAAAAAAAAAAAAAAGAAGGAAATCCAGGAAAATAAAGGGAATTTCATTTGCTGAAATGGTGTAATTACATGTTTTGACTTAACAATATAGCATTTGTAATACATAACAATTTGAACTCTAAATTTATTAATATACACAAAAGCAGAGGCTAATATTATGAATAATATGTTTACCACCTTAGTTCAATAATTACTAATCTTTTCTCATGCTTATTTCATCCATCTTTTTTTCTTTATTTTAAAATAAATTCCTAAGATATCCTAGTATTTCACCATTTTTTCATGTCATGTCACTCTTAAATATCTCTCTAAAAAATAAGAGTATTTTCTTACATAATCACAACACCCATATTATGCCATCAAAATAAATATTAATTCCCTAATATAATCCTTAGCCCATATTCAAACTTCCTTCAATTATCTCATAAATATCCTTTTGTACTTGGCTTGTTCAAATCAGGTTCCAAATAAGTTCCACTCTGCATTTGATAATTATGTCTCTTAAATCCCTTCTCCTCTTCAGGTTTTCTTTCCGAGATCTTTACTTACAAAAATGAGGTCAGTCATTCTGTAGATTATCCCACATTCTGGCTTTTCAATGCTTTCTTACGGTGTTGTTTCAGTTGTTCTTTCCCTGTATTTCCTATGAACTGAAAGTAAGATCTAAATGTGACTAGATTCTGCTTCATTTTCTTTTTCTTCTTCTTCTTTTTTTTTTTTTGCATAAATATTGTTCAGGTAGTGCTTTGTACTTCACAGTGCATCACATCAAGGAGCATGTGTCTGATTGATACATTTTTAGTGATGCTAAGATGGACCTCAAGTTCGCAGTCAATCTTTCTATTGTGTAGCTTTCCATCAAAGTTTACCCTGATGGCTCTTAGAAGACTCAATTATTTCAACAGAGATTGCCAAATAGTAGTTTTCTATTTTATCTTTCCTCTTGTCTTTTCTACATTTATCATTGCTTTCAGCTGTAATTCTTCTTTAAAAAAGAGCTTTGCATAATTAAATTGCATCAATTTAGATACTTTCCCAATTGATTTATACAGGAAAGGTAAGATAAATGCTAAACTCTTTCCTAATTACCAGTTTCCAGCCTAAGAAGTTAGTTCTCTGGCCATCTCTAATGGTGATAAAAGATGATTTCTTTTTTTCTTTTCCTTTGTTTTAAATTGTTGTTTGTTCATTTTTTAATTTAACTTTCCTGTTTTATCTTACTTTAAAATAATTAATTTATAAATTTTTATAAATTCAATGTGTTTGAATGAAGTGTAGTCACTTTTCCTTTTGGATGCTCAAGTTATCCCACGTTGGACAGTTGGAAGAAGCCAGAAGTTTCAATCTGGCTATGTCCTTTTGATATAACCCAATTAGTCATTAGTAGTTTCTCTGGTTTCTGGTGCATGTATATGCACGTGTGCGTGCGTGTGCGTGCATGTGCGCACACACACACTCACACACACATCCAGTCTCAATCCATCTCATATATTTCCTATTTCAGGTTTGTAATCAGTCATTTTCCAATCATTTCCCAATTAAGGAATTGGTGGGGGATTTCCAGTAGACCACAATTTGGACACCAGGTGTATTCGTTGCTTCTAAGTTATTACTGTTTCTAGGTCTTTCTAGTGTATTGAAATAGGAAATACACATTTTTTTAAATTGTGGCAAAATATACATAACATAAAATGGGCCATTTTAACTTTTTTTAAGCGTATAGTTCAACAATATTAAGTACTTTCACATTGTTGCATAACCAATCTCCAGAACACTGTCTTGCAAAACTATAACTTAATACTCATTTGTGGTTGTTTACAACTCCTCATTCTCCCAGTATCCTAGCCCCTGGCAACCACATTCCTACCTTCTGTCTCATAAATTTGATTACTCTAGTTACGTCGAACAAGTGAAATCATACAATAGTTGTCTTTTTGTGACAGGCTTATTTTACTTGTCCCTCAGGTTCCGTATGTTTAGCAAGTTTATCAGACTCTGCACTGAGCACAGAGGTTGATACAGGGCTTGATCCCAAGACCCTGAGATCCCAAGACTGACCCTTGGCTGAAAAACCAAGGGTTGGACACTTGACCCACTGAGCCACTCCGGTACACTTTGAGTTATTTTTCTATATAGCATAAAGTAAGGATCCAACTTCATTCTTTTGCATGTAGATATCCAGTTTTACAAATACTATTTGTTGAAAATACTGTCCCATTCTCTAAGAATAGTCATGGCACTCTTGTCAAAAATCATTTGACCATGTATGTTAGGACTTATGGGCTCTGTAGTCGGTTCCATTTGTCTATATGTCTATCTTTATGCCAGTACCACATTGTTTGTGATTACTACAGCTTTGAAATCAGGAAGTTTGAGACCTCCTCCTTTGTTCTTCTTTTTCAAGGTTGTTTTGGCTATTTACAGTCCCTCGAGATTCAATATGATTTTAGGGTGAATTTTTCTATTTCTATAAAAAATGCCATTGGGATTTTGATAGAGATTGCATTCAATCTACAGGTTGTTTTGCATTGACCTCTTAACAATATTAAATCTTCCAATCCATGAACATGGGATGTTTTAAAATTTATTTATGTCTTCCTTAATTTCTTTCAGCAATCTTTTATAGTTTTCAGTATATAAGTCGTTCACTTCTTTGATTAAGTTTACTCCTAAGTCGTTCATTCTTTTCAATGCTACCGTAAATATCAA
This sequence comes from Nasua narica, assembly GCA_028533885.1. Classification (NCBI taxonomy): domain Eukaryota; kingdom Metazoa; phylum Chordata; class Mammalia; order Carnivora; family Procyonidae; genus Nasua; species Nasua narica. The sequence goes on along the minus strand of CM052807.1, from coordinate 24,594,656 downwards.
TTTCTTAATTTCCTTTTTTGGATTGATGTATGTACCTACAACTGATTTTTGTGCATTTATTTTGTATCCCACAACTTCACTGAATTTATTTGTAATTCTAATAGGTTTTGCGTGTGTGTGTGTGTGTGTGTAATCTTTAGAATTTTCTAACTCTAAAGGTGATATCCTCTTCAAACAATCATAATTTCACTTCTTCCTTTTGTTTCAGATGCATTTGCTTCTTTTTCTTGCTTAATTACTCTGTCTAGAACTTCCAGTACTGTGTTGAATAGAAGTGGTGGAAATGGGCATCCTTATCTTGTGATCTTAGAGGAAAAGCTTTGTCTTTCACTGTTGGGTATGATGTTGGCTGTGGGTTTTTCATAAATTGCCTTCATTCTGAGGTAATTTCCTTCTATTTAACTAGAATAGAAAACTATTCTAGTTTTCTGCATGTTTTTATGAATTAAATAGAATGTTTTAAAGACAAGATTAAGAATGAGAGCTACACTAAATAATTGCTTTCTAAGATGTTACTTTAATGTTACTTTGCAATCTTCACAAGGTATTGAAATAACCATCATATTTGTTGTTAAGGAAATAGTGAACAAATATTTACTCTTCATTCAATAGCTATTGTTTGCTCTGTACATGTGTCATGTACTTCTGGGAACTGGGCAGGCCAGACAAATTAGCTGCTCTCATGGAGTTTGCACTTTAGTAGAAGAAGATAGAAAATAATCAAAGAAAGAATGAGTAAAAAAAATATCAGATAGTAACTGGTGCCTTGTAGAGAATTAAAATATGGCAATGTGATGGAGAGGGTCTGGGGAACTATTTTAGATTGGAAAGTAGGGAAGACCTTCTAAAGCAGTCATAGTTAAGCTGAGATCTGAGTGTTAAGAAGGAAGTAGACATATAAAGAGCAAGCATTTCAGGGAGAGAGAACAAGGACAAAAACTCCAAGATAGGAAAACACCTGGTGAAGTCATGGAACAGAGAGATCAATGTGATTAAAGCAGAGTAGGCAAAGGGGAGATGGTTTAAGATGAGGTCAAAGAGGGATGGTTATTTTACCCTAATTGTAAAGAGAAGCAATATATGTAAAGCTCTGTGTTAGACACATATACATTTAAGATACGCTCACTCCCCTTAAGAAAGGTAGAATCTTATAAGGTCTCTAATAAAAAATATGTAACTGACCAAATTTGGAATGATGTACTTGAACAATCTTAGCTATGCTTATATGCTTATTTACATTGATATATAACAATCAGAATCTCATGTTACCCTTTCCTTTTAGATATATTTATTTCTATATATTCATTGTATATTAAATTATTTATATAAATATAATATGCTCACATATATTAAATTATTTATATTTTTAATATAAGTTGAGAGATAGACAAGAAGTAACATGGAGGTAAAAATGTCGCCTTTTTTTACTGAAAATGCTGGTATTGGAGAACATGGCTAATTACAGACTTACCTGCCTAGTCGCAGTGGCAGTGTAACAAGGCACACAATGTGTCTATAAAATTACACAAGGGATCAGAGATAGCAAAGTGTGATGAACAAACATCCGGATTCTAGAGCCAGACTGCCCAGGTTCCAATCTCAGTGCTGTAACTTCTTCATTTCTCAATATAACCTCTCAATTCCATTTCCTTACCTATAAAATGTGGATAATACTAATATTACTTCATAGTGGGGACTATGCCATAATACATTCTGCATCTTGTTCATGATGCACATATAATATATAGCCAATGTCTTTCCATAGCCATACACTCAGGTCCAATGCATTATTTTTTAAAGCTGCTGATTGTTATATTCCATGGATATATTAGAATTTATTTAATAATTTTCCATGGGTGTCATATACTTGGAGTCATATGGGATGTAACCTTTTTAGACTGGCTTCTTTCACTTAGTAATATGCATTTAAGTTTCCTCCATGTCTTTTCATGGCTTAATAGTGTATCTCTTTTTCTTTTTTAGCATTGAATAATATTGCATCATCTGGAAGTACAGTTTATTTATCCATAATTCACCTACTGAGGACATCTTTGTTACTTCTAAGTTTTAGCAATTATGAATAGAGCTATTATAAATATTTTTGTGCAGATTTTTGTCTTGACATAAGATTTTACCTTCTCTGGATAGACACAGAGGAATGTGATTGTTAGATCATATGGTAAGAGTATGTGTAGCTTTGAAGGAAACTGCCAAAATGTTTTCCAAAGTGCCCATACCGTTTTGCATTCCCACTAGCAATGAAAGAAGAGTTCCTGTTGTTCCATATCCTTGCCAGTGCTTGGCATCATCCGTGTTGGGATTTTGGCTATTTTAATAGGTATGGAGTTGGGTCTCGTGGTTGTAATTTGCAATTCCCCAATGACATATGATGTGGAACATCTTTTTATTTGCTTATTTGCCTTCTATGTATCGCTCTGAGTAAGATATCTGTCAAGGTCTTTGGCCTATTTTTAATGTTGCTTGTTTTCTTACTGTTAAGTTTTAAGAGTTCTTTATATATTTTGGATAACAGTCCTTTATCTGGACTAAAGGACTATTAAAAAGTCCTTTAATAACTGAGCTGATTATACAAGAAAAACAGTTTGGTTGACATTTTAGGCATGTGGCAGCCATAAGCAGTTCTAAATAGGGAATTCTTGTGATCATAGAGTAAAAAGCCTATGACATCAGCCAACAACAATGCAGAAATCCTAAAGTAGAAAAGCCACAGGGTTTGTTCTTCTGAATGCTATATGGAAAATATCCCTAGGAAATAGAATTAAAATTTATTTAGATTGTTCTCAGTCTGATTAAAAATATATATTTTTTTATCAGAAAAATTTTTAGATATAATTTGAAGGCACTTAAGTCCCAGTATATAAATTGGAGATTTGAAATAAAAAGTTCTAGGGGCGGTTGGGTGGTTCAGTCAGTTAAGCATCTGCCTACAGCCTCAGGTCATGGTCCTGGAGTTCTGGGATTGAGGGCTTGAACCCTGAATTGGGCTCCCTGTTCAGCGGGAAGTCTGCTTCTCCTTCTCCCTCTGCTGCCCACACTCACTCTCTCTCTCACATAAATAAATGAAATCTTTTAAAAAAATTAAAATTAAAAAGAGAAATAAAAAGTTCTAGTTTCTCTTTGAAGTTTATTTTACTTTGAAAATTAAACACAAACACTCTGTTTGGATTACAAATTATTGTACTTTTTCTGTTCTACTTCCTACAGGTTAGATAACACTGCAGTGAGTATCTTGTTATAACAAAATTTGGACCTTTATTTGATGTTTAAAAAAATGTTTTAGGGGCACCTGGGTGGTTCAGTCATTAAGTGTCTGCCTTTGGCTCAGGTAGTGGTCCCAGGGTCCTTGGGATCGAGCCCCGCATCAGGATCCCTGGCTTCTACCTTTTCCACTCCCCCTGTTTGTGTTCCCTCTCTCTGACAAATAAACAGATAAAAAAAAAAATTTTTTTAAGACTTTATTTATTTATTTGTCAGAGAGAGCACAAGCAGGGAAGTGGCAGGCAGAGACAGAGGAAGAAGCAGGCTCCTGGCTGAGCAAGGAGCCCGATGTGGGACTCAATCCCACGACCCCTGGGATCATGACCTGAACTGAAGGCAGTTGCTTAACCAACTGAGCCACTCAGGCGTCCCATAGATAAAAAAATATTTTTTTAAAGTTTTAGATAAGACTAATCAGTATTCAACTCAAAAATCCAGGGTAACAACAAAAAGTTCTTGTTTGGGCCCTTGGTCTATAAAAGGGACTGATCATATCTGGGCTTAAAATACTGATTCTTAATATTTGTGGATTAAGATTCCATTAAAACCAGAAATACCTGCAAAAATACAGATCTATATGTATATATGTATATGTAAAAATACAGATCTATATGTATAAGCGAAATCCTGTCTACAATTTTAGGGGTTCATGTATTTGTAGTTTCCCATAGAGGTGCACAGCAACTCTATCTTAGGAGGTGTGTTATGGGGATTCATTTGGAGGAGGAGGGCACTTTTACTAACCAAACAAACATACCTTCTGACTAAACTAGCCTTCCCCACACCCTAGTGAATCTGGCGTAAATCAAGCCACTCTTAACCCAAACTAGCAAATTCTCTCAATACTCGAAAGTAGTTAAGTGCGAAAAAGAAATAATGTTTTATAATCACTTGCTGTAGCTCATTGGTATCACCATCATTTCCAGAACTGAATGATCCTGATTCCTAAAAATAACTCCAGTGCTATTCAACTGCTTATACTTGGCATATTCTTCATTCTTATTTGGGAAAGCACATTCCCTTCTCCAGCTGAAGAAACTCAGTGTCTGAAAAGAGCTGCCTAAAAACACTGCTCCCTCTGGGCTCTTAAAAATGTTCAGCATCTGAATGCTGGCAGGGAGCACACACACCCAGTGGAGGCCATACCCTGTGGACTAAGCGGACTAAGCGACAGAAAAATGGGGACGCTATATATGGAAAACAGGAAGCAGAACTAGTTGAGGCAGCCTCACTCATAAGTGACCATTATTTAAAGCCATAATCCAGTAACTGTTATCTAGAAAAGGAAAAGACTTAATAGCTTAGCCTGAGTTATAAGGGACCCAGTGCAAATCAGACCAGACCGTTCTGACATTTTCCACCTTACTTTTAAATAAACAAAAGCATAAAGTTCCAACTAAAGCCTCAGGACAAGCCAGTCAAATACATGGACACATACAATATATACAGAGTTGGTAGCTGCCTTGAAGCAAATTGAATTTTTCATGGTTGCTCTGGCAATTAGGGTACTGAGGATTGTTCATGAAATCAAAGTCCCCAAGCCAAAAAAACAAGTTGCAAAATAAAAGCACTTCCAGTTTCTCTGCCTTATAGGATTATTTGCATGTTATTTGTCTATTTGGAGACAGAAAAAGAAGGAACTGGAAGGACTGTCTCACTCTTTCTTATTTTTCTAGAAGTCAGTTAATTCCCAGGGCCACTACTTTTTCTTTACCCAAGGCACAGAGATTCACATTTTAATGGAGGGATTTTAGTTTCTTAGGAAAAGAAATAGAGTTATTTATGATTAAGAAGCTCTTATAAGAAGTATTATATTATATATATATTATCTTACATATATTATCTTATAAGAAGTATGATAAGACATGATCAGCAACTTTTATCCCTTCTCTCCCCATCTGCTCATCTTTGTCCCTTTTTTGATGTTAAAGAGGAATTACCTTCTAACTGACTGGAGGTGGCAGATGAGCAAAACATATCTAGGTCTCTCTGTAGAAAAAGTTCTTAGAAAAGTTGCTGTTGACTTACTTAGCCACTGTCAATCAATTTGTTCCAGAAGCCATCATATACATTTATAATGATATTTAAAACACAAGTCTTGGGACACCTGAGTGGCTCAGTCAGTTAAGCGACTGCCTGCAGCTCAGGTCATGATCCCATGGTGCTGGAATCTAGCGCCATGTTGGCTTCTCCCTCCTCTCCCCTCCGGTGCTCACTTTCACTATCTCTGTCTCTCTCTTTCTTTTTCTTAAATAAATAAACTTAAAATAATAAATAAAACACAAGTCTTGTTGATCAACCAGTCTGTCAAAGATTTTCCTCAATTAAAACTCTTACTGGGGCATTTTTGTTGTTTGGAACTCCTTCATTTAGCGGGCTCATCCCCACAGTTTTCCCCCCATCACTGACGTTAGAATTGGTTTTCATCTATAAACTTGAAACCTGATTTCCAATGTGTCCCCATGCGTTCCCTATGAGTTTGTAAAATTATTTCTCATTCCTTATTGTCTGGACACTCTTATACATTGGATGAACGTAGACTCTATCATTCAGATCTGGATGTAATTTTGGTATATGTGCTGCCGAAGCGAGCAATGGATGTAATTTTGGGAACGAAAGGGGTGCTATTAATAATTATGCTTGGACAACAAACTCTGGCTATCTTGGGCATACCAGGACACAGAGTCTCCCTGCTTATTTAAAAGCAATCTGGTGTGGATTGTGCCAGAGTGTCCCAGTCAACGGCCAACACCAAGAAACATTTGGTCTTAGGTAGACTTTATTCTTACAATGCAGGTATTCATCCTTTGTTCTAACCGCACGGGATCCTCTGATGCTTATTGCACCTGGAAAATGATTTATAAATGAACACCTACTAAACTATTTGCCCATAAAAGTTTATACCGTTTAAGGTCGTTTCCACTGTCAAAGATTGAAAAGCCTTCAAGTAATCATGGGGTGATTTGTGGCTTACTGAGCAGGGTAATGTTGAGAGGGTAAGTCCCAAGACTGCTCAAAGTGCAAAAGAAAGACAGCTATCCACTCCTGAAGCCAAAAGCAACTTACACACTCCCTATCCTGTATTTCATAATCATGGGATTAAATACAACCTGCCAGATCTAAAGGTCAGTAATCAAACTGTGATCCCATTGTTTAAAAGAGATAATCGAGTTCCTAAGCACCTTTAGTTTCTTTTGTGCCTCACTAAATATTAGCAGTTTCTTTCATTTTTGCAAGCCTATCCTTTAATTATACATAGAAGTAGGGATGAAAGGCCAATTGAAAGGAACCCGTGTATCCAATAAAGTCTTTGCTGGTGAGCAACATTGAAACTTCACTTTAGAAAACAGTAGGTGAATAAAGATACATTGCTTTCTCTTTAAGATTTATTTATTTTAGAGAGAGAGAGAGGTGGGGTAAGGGAAGAGAGAGTGGGAGAGAGAAACGGAAGCCGACACCGAAGCCGACCTGGCGCTGAGTGCAGAGCCCGACAGGGGCTCAATCACATGACCCTGAGATCAGGACCTGAGCTGAAACCAAGGTTCAGATGCTTAACCCAACTGTGCCACCCAGGCACCCTGAATAGAGATACAAGGAACATGTAGTAGTATGGTGACAAAACTAAAGGAAAGACCAACTTTTAATTATCAGACATAATGACTTATGAGATGGAAGAAGACAATTTATAATTGGGAGTCAGTATAGATACAATATAATTTGTTTGAAAGTTAAGGTACCAATAGATATCCTGTGATATGATCTAGCAATGTGACTTAAACTATTCCTACTTACTAGGACTTCCTGTTCAGCCTGGTTAAACAGACCAATTTTTAAGTAGTCATAAATTTTAGTTAGCTAACTATCCATTAATAGTTATATGAAATCACAGGTAGAGCCATACTCCTGACCCATTACTGCTTTTCTCAAATAACATTTTTTTTTTAATTTCTCTTTTTTTCAAGGCTCAAGACTTCTGTACATATATTGCTACTCACACTTCAGTTTAGCCAAATGTTCTAACCCGGCCCCAAGGGAGCAAAAGGACCAATTTATTCATTTATCAAATGTTGGGGGAACCCCTACTGTGTGCCCTGGAACTGTGTTGGATACTGGGATTAGAGAGATGATTCAACTGCCCTTGAACTAATTTAGTTTAGGATTGTACAAATCTAAACCTCATAATATTCTGTTGGCAAAGACTGCCTCTTCAAATCACACACAGGGAAGAAAATTCTGGGAAATGTAGTGCAAATCAATTATGTTTTATCTCTGAACTTCAGTCTCCCATGTTGAGACCAGCCTACTTCTGATTAATTTTGAACAGTGGTGTTACCAACAATCCAAGAATGCAAGATTCTTTAAATCCAGGAATGTTGAGGTCTTGTGGCAGCTTTACTATTGGGATAGTAACAGAAACATCATTGAGCCTCCTCCATTAAGTGAGAAAAATCATGTTCATTTCTTCATTAATCTTAGAGATTATCTAACAGATTTGTTTTTCTGGTGAGTAATATGCAAACTTTCCATAGGCAGGATTATTTTATTTTCTCTTATTTAAAATTGGCAGCCAAATGGGCATCTCGGCTTCTAATTTCCCCCAAGCGAAACACTTCTTCTCAGTTTCACAAATCCTTTCTGAACTCTATTCCCAGCAGGGTACTGCAAGCTGGCCAGGTGGCAGGGCACAACATTTTCTGTTAACGGGATGGCAGCTTGCCAGCAGCATATTCTGAATTACTGAGTTTCAGTATGATGCTGGGTGGTACAAGTTTCAATCCTCTTATCAAAATGTGTCCAGCCAGTCTCATAATGAATGTTTCCCTTCTCTTTCAAATGCTTCTCCAGTCCTCATCTCCACCTACTAAAAAAAAAAAAAAAAAAAAAAAAGTGAAGAGAAACAGACACTCCATTCGTATAGATGGAACTTTTCTTCCTATCCCTGTTCCCCATAAATGGACCTCCGGATTAACCTAACAAAAGCAGATCACTCACTCACCAGTTTTTTTTTCTAAAACTTTCCTAAAAACCCATCTTCCTTGGCATCGCCCTCCTTCCTGTCTTCACCACCTCACAGACTCAGGTCAAGCAAATGATGACTCCAGAAAACAATGTTGGCTCCAGCTAATTCCCTTCCGGAAGTTAAACGTTTGGGCCCCACGAAGCCCAGTAGGGTAGGTGGCTGTCTCGGTCTGCCTGGGGCTGAAGGAGCGCCCGGGACAATCCCAGGCAAAAGGGGCCGTTGGGTGTGGCTTTGGGGAAGTAGAATGTAAGGCCGAAAAGGAGTCCAGCCCCATGTTCTCTCCAGCCCATTCAGTCTTCTCTCCCGGGAACAGGAGAGCTCGCCGGGGCCCTGCGGAGCACTGGGGCTCACCCCAACGCCTCCCTCCCTTGGCAAGAAAGGAAACTGAGGCACGGCGCAGGCCCGGCCGAGTCCCACGCCCCGCCCCCCCGCGAAGCCCGGAGGCCCCGCTCCCGCCCCACTCCTTTGTCCAGGCCGCGGTCTTCCTGCCACCTCCTCCCCCGCCGCCACCTCCTCGCCTCCGGCGCGGCTGACGCGTCCAGGCTGGAATGCGTTTCCGGAGGGAGAGCGCGGCGGCGGCGGCCTGAGGAGCGGGATCGGCCGCGCCGAGGAGGCGGTGCCGCGGGGGTCGTTTCCTGCCGGGAGGCGGCTCCCGGCCGCCGAGTCTCCTCCTCCCACCCCCGAGGGGGAGGAGCCGCCGCCTCCCGCCGCCGCCCGCGGTGCCCGAGAGCCGGGAGGCCGAGCCAGCCCACGGGAGAGACCGAGCGCGAGCCGCGGAGCAGCAGGCCCGAGCCGAGCGCGCCGGGGCCTGGACGCCGCCCGGAGAAAGTAGGCGCCCGGGGGGGCGGGGCGGGCGGCGGCCGCGGGGTTCCCGAGCGCCGCCAGGCTCCGGGCGGCTAGCCGCGGGCCGGGCCCCGCGTGGGGGAGACATCGGGGCCGGGTGGGCCGCCGGGGCCGGGCGTGGGCGGGGGCGGAATCCTGGCCTGGGGCGGCAGAGGAAGTCCGGGCGGGCGGGCGGCCGCGCTCCCGGCTTCTCCCGCGGCCCTTCCTGCCCTCCCCAGACGCGGGCGGCCGGAGGGCGCGGAGCCGGCCCCGCCGCGTTGCGAGGGGGAGGGTCGCCGGCCTGGGCGCTGTCACTTCGGGGCCGGGGTCAGGGGCGGACCCGCACCCGCGAGCAGCCCCTCGGACACCTGCCATTCGTAGCCGGCCTTGCCCGACTCGTGGCCTGGGCGCGGTGGCGCGAGCTGACCCCGCGCGGCGCCCAGGTGAGAAGGGGAGTGGAGGCCTCCCGGGACTCGACGCTTTAGGACTTTGAACGTACCTTGACGGTTTCCCTTTGTTTCCATTCCTGTCGCCGGCTGCTTTTCCTCAGAGCAGGGTTGAGTTTAGTAATTCGCTTCCAACTTCCAGAAGTTGGGCCCCAGCCTTCGGGCCTGTGGCCTGGGATGAATTGTAGGGTGGGCCCAGACAAAAGTTGGCACCGTGGGGCCGCTAGGAAAAGGAGGCGCGGTGTTGGCATATATATATATTTTTTCCACTTAATGTGTATAAGGGCCGAGTGTGAGATCCCTCAGCAGTGCGGGTCCCGGGCGCTCCGCAAGATTCAGTGCCCAACCTGCTCTTGGTGCCATCTTACTACGTGTCAATTCTTGTGCTTCCTAACAAGTTGTGGTTTTCAGAACACTAGTGTTTTATGCCAAAGTCATTTTTATTTCACCAGATCTGTGCATTGGAGTCCAAAGCTAGCACTAGTAAATTGTCCTCTTTAGGCTTCCATTTCCTCATCTGTAAAATGGGAACAAGAATACCCACACTAATAATAAAAGTAGCTATTATAGAAAGGACAGTGTGGGCCATGCTTAGCTCTAGGCACTTTACTTGTATTTTCTCATTTTAGCCTGGAACTGATACAATGATGTAGGTGCCATTTTTATCCCCATTTTACAAATGAAGAAACTGAGGCACAGAAGCATAAGTAATTTGCCTGTGATCATCCAGCTCGGGAGTAGGAACCCATGGGGTCTAGCGCCAGAGCCCATGTTTGAACCTTCCATAACTACAGTATAGTTGTAAAAATCAACTGTGAAAATCAAATGTAATACATAAAACGGTTCAGAATCGAGTAAGTGTTCAATAAATATGACTCATCTTTTCTTGATATATTAAAAAATATATATTTAAATCTCAGTATGTAATTGATTAGCAAGGTTTCTTTGGGTCTCAGTCCACATAGATATTTATGTGGGTAGAATTACTGGGTTGTTATTTTTTGTTGTTTTGATGGTACAAAAATGATGTGAAATAAATTTTGAGTAGGCATTTAATGTATACCCTTTAGGTTATATTAATAGACTACTTTTAGAAATGATTAAGAAATTTTAGATGAAGGTTAACATATTCTATATTTGGGGACATCTAGGATTAAAGGGGATAGGACTTGGAGTGCTTGGGTGACTCAGTGGGTTAAGCCTCTGCCTTCCACTCAAGTCATGATCTCAGGGTCCTGGGATTGAGCCCTGCATGGCTCTCTGCTCAGCAGGGAGCCTGTTTCCCCCTCTCTGCCTGCCTCTCTGCCTACTTGTGATCTCTCTCTGTCTGTCAAATAAAAAAAAAATCTTTAAAGGGGATAAGACTTAAGAGTTCCACTACAGTGTTCATATTTTTAAATAATTTTAGTTCATTGATCAATATTAAATGAGTGACTTCAGATAATGAAGTGATACATAGAAAACAGAAGAAACAAATCAGTATTTTGGGGACAGGTCTTTGAGGAAAGAGCCATTAATTTATCATAAAATTCGGTATAAAATGGAAGATGTTATTAGAATGTTAGCTAAAAAGACGGGATGTGGTTAATACTTCTGTAAGTAGAAAGCAAGTCAACTCCAAATTAAGGCATGTGTTGAGTTCACAGACCTAAAATTTTAAGTTTTTGTAATGTTGACCCTTTTTAAAAGAATGCTAAATTCTATATTATGATTATGTTATTTTATAATACCCTCAATAATCTGTATATGAAAAAGTATAGAATCAACAATATTGAAAACTGCTAGATTTAGTAATTTTAACAATCACTTGGCTTTTTTCTTAACTTTCTAGTCGTATAATTAAAATCTGGCCCAAATTTCCATCACTGAATGAATATGGATTTCTGTATTGTTATCGATAAACTAACTCCAGAAGCGTCTCAGGGGACATCTGGTCACTTTGTAATAGAATTAATCAGTTTAATGTGCTAGTTTTAATGGAATGCTTGCCACATAATAGCTTTATTGTTCGAATTCTTGCCAAATAAATTGTGGCTTACAACATGGGGGGAGTAATATAGTCTACCTCAGGAAAATATTTTTCTTTAATTTTCAGTTGGTGCACTCGTCTGCTCTTAACTACACTGCTGGAATGATGAGATGAAATATCGTCTCCCTGTTCATAGTTGCAGAACTTCTGAGTTCTGAGATTTTCAGTTTCTGAATGTGTAACAAGCTGAAAGTGTCTGAGGATTTATATGGACTCTTGTTAAATTTAAAAGATTTCCCCACTCTGCATGAAAAGTTAGGATGCGTCAGGTTGTGGGTAGAATCCTAGAAGATTGTATTGTGTAAATATGTAAATATCTCTTGTTGTGCTAGCAAGTCTGTTCTAACTTTCGTTATATATTGTGGGATTTTTGTCCTTTTTTGTTGTAGTGGAAGTGGCGGGGGAGGGGATGGGTTGACAGGGATAAGAGTAAGGAACAGTGCATTATTCTTCAGGATCCTGAAATGGTAGCAATATCTATAGATGTAGAAAGCTGAAAAAATATTACGGTATGTACTTTAGTTAAAGGAAGTGCAGTCCACAAAACCCAGAATATTAGCAACCTTAGAATATTTCAGTGGGTAGGTGAAAAAAATGTTGTATCTCTTCTTCAGGAGCTGTGTGCAAAAGGAGCCAAACTATGCTCTTAAATTTCTCTTCTTTTCAGAGATGGCTAATTATAAGACTTACAGAGTTATGTTTGTGAAAAAACATAGAGTGGGGTTTTAGAAGTTAGCTACCTTTAAACTTTATTTTTGGTTTGTTGTCTTTGATGGTAAGGTTAACTATATTTAGCAATATGCTAAATTGTATATATCATCTGGAAATATGTGTGTATGAGTAAAAAAAAATGGCTTCAAATATCCATACTACATACCTAAATAAACACATACACACACCCATATAGATATATATGTATATATGTTTTACTGACTGGACTAGTGTCATTATACATCCCCAAAGTACAGGTTCCTAGACCTCAGGGATGTATAAAATGACTCATTGGAATATAGGAAGAAAATATGAGGCTTAATATTACATATACATATATATACAAATATATATATACATTTTTAGACCTTATTTAAAGTTTAAAATTTTTATTATTTTTAATATCTTACTATATTGCTATAGAAGTACATGTATTTTACTTTATAAATAAATACATCTTTTGGGTATATGTTAGCTCAAAAATCTTTTCAGTGATAAAAGTGAGTGATCGAAAAG
>CM052807.1:24541174-24581333 GCA_028533885.1 Nasua narica | reverse complement strand
TGAACCACCAAACCTAATGGACCTCATTAGGTCCATTTGGACCACCAAACCTCAGGGCCTCCCCCCGCCCCCCCTTTTAACCTTCCTGTACCAAGTAACACCTTTGAACTTCTTGAAATGCTCCCTCTTGGCTTCTACATTACCACTCTTGGTTTTTCTTCTTATCTCTTAACATTGCTTTCCAGTCTCCTTTTGGTGTCTTTTTACTTCCTTCCTCTTTGCAGTCCACTTAATTGTTGGTTTTTCTCTCATGGCATTAAAACCATCTGTGTGCTATAACATAGCCTTTTCTCTTAAGCCCAAACCTGTTCACCCAGCTGCCTACTAGAAATCTGTATAGAGATTATCTACAAGTTAACACGTAATGATTTTTCACCCAAATGTTCTCTTTCTCTTCTATTTCCTGAGCAAATTCTACCTTAACGCCTCTTGTGTCTCTCTCCCCTTCTTATTCCTTATGGTTTGGGTTCAGATCTTCCTGTCTTCCTCTAAGATTTCTGCAGTAGTTTCTCAACAAGTCTTTTTGTCTCTGTAATTCATTTTTAAACCTTTTTTCCATGTTTTTGAAAGTAAAAATCAGATGATATTATTTACTTATATACATAAACAGAGAATAGAGTGTTTTAGAGCTTCAGTCTCTAAAAAGTCAGGTGTATGAGGTGGCGTGCCCTGCCTCACCCCGCCCAGTCTGATGTATGCTCTTCCGTCTATTTGTTGTCCTTGGTCATAGTTCTAAGTCGACTGTCTGTCTGTCTTGCCCACTGTGATATTGTCTTTTTCATCTTGCATGCCCAGGATTTGGTAATTGAAGTGTTAATGTTGAGATTGAGTACACACCCGTTTAGTTAGCCAGTGGACTTCCCAGGGTTTTGTAAAAATTATGGCAGTAATACAGTTTGTAAATCCAATTTGGTTTTTCTAATTTGCTTTTGATTGCTGGCAACTAACTTCATTTTCTAATCTCTGTTTAATTAGGGGAGCCACAGACATTTACATTAAAATTCAAGAGAGCTGAAGACTATCCTATTGATCTCTACTACCTTATGGATCTCTCCTACTCTATGAAAGATGATTTGGAGAATGTTAAAAGTCTCGGAACGGATCTCATGAATGAAATGAGAAGGATTACTTCAGACTTCCGAATTGGTAGGATTATTGACAAAATTCATAATTTTCATTTGTATAAGTCCTGGCAGTTTTGATCTTCACCATATAAATATGGCGAAATATGTGAAATAAATAGGCCAGTTTTTATTTCTTTCTGAGGGGAAACTGATATTCCTGTCACATATTTAGTAATTTTTGTGCCTCCTTGTTCCTCTGTTACTTTATGCTATCATATTACTCTTAACACAGATTATATCTCATAGATAATGACATGCATGCTTGTTTTCACAAGAGTGTATTCATTCGTTGAATTATTTTATAAGCATGTTGAGTACTCCAATTCTACTTCATTACTAATTAGTATGACCACACCTGTCTGTACAGCCTAACCTCTCTTCACACCTGGATTTTTCATATTATCATGATCTCTTTTCCAAACTTTATTATTATCTTATTTCTTATGAAAGATTGATGTACATCTGGTAACATAACTTTATTCTTTTTAATGCAAAAAATGTCTGCCCATCCATCTATCCATCTCTCTGTATGCATTTTTCCTTCACAGGATTTGGCTCATTTGTGGAGAAAACCGTGATGCCTTACATTAGTACAACACCAGCTAAGCTCAGGAACCCTTGCACAAGTGAACAGAACTGCACCAGCCCATTTAGCTACAAAAATGTGCTCAGTCTTACTGATAAAGGGGAAGTATTTAATGAACTTGTTGGTAAACAGCGCATATCAGGAAATTTGGATTCTCCCGAAGGTGGCTTTGATGCCATCATGCAAGTTGCAGTTTGTGGAGTAAGTGCATTCATTTCCTACAAAGGGACATTACTTGTGTGAATTTTAAGTGTGATTTTGCTGTCAGTGAGTACGGAAAAACTACCTGCTTACCAAATCATACTTCATGATCCCAGAGCAGTACAGAATTTGATCCCTTAAATTCCCTCAAGCTACATAAGTGCTTTGTAAAAGCATATTTAATCATTATGTCCCTATTTAAACTGGGCAGTTACTTCATTTATGCAGGATCTTAAAAGCCAAAATGCTCACCATTTGAAACAGTGGGGCAGTGTAGTTGCGCTCTGGCTGGTGTTCTAGGTGTTTAGCAGAGGCTCAGGTGTCCTGATCTCTGGCTCGTGCTGGAGGCGGAGCTGCGCTTAGCGTCCAGAGAGCTCAGCTGGAGTAGCGTCTCGGATGCCGTTTCCCTTGGATGGGCTCTGCTCTGCCTGTCATCTAGGAAGGATGCCTTCCCTGTGTCTTAGTGACTCAAAAAGCAGGAACTTTTTGCGTCCTATTTGTATGCTATATGAGAACATATATTTTGAGAAGTCGTAGCATATTAATCATTTTTAATTGCAAGATTTTTGGTAGTGGCAAGTTCATCTCCAATTGACTAGTGGTAGAATTTTATGACCTATTTAGCAGCTGAAGATTTGGAGGTGACTTTTTCATAACATGGCTACAGCTGAAACTAGAGAGCACTGTGAGGTAAAATAAGGTTTGTCTTAAGTACCTACTTCTGTCTCATTTCCCCCCCTTTTCCTTATACTATCCCTGTTGCCTAGAAGACCTTCCTTGATTCCAGATGCTTCTTAATGATTATTTCTCAACCAGTTTTTGCTAAGGTGCTTGACTACATCCAAGATAACGATGTGGTATAACAATATGGTTATAGTGGTCGAGAGAACTGTTTTTAGACTGTTAGGACATTGTTTCACATTGTCCCATTGCCACTGAGTCTGGACAACTTACTCAGCCACACTACAGGGCAGTTTCCTTCTCCATAAAAGAAGGGATGGTTATAGATATACCCGATAGGACTGTTAGGAAGCTTAAATACAGTAATGCATATAGAGTGCCAGGAAGCCCTCAGCAAATATTAAGTACTATATTATCGTTACTTTTGATATCTCCCTGGGACAGTTGTCATTTAAGGATAGTCTCTGCTTTAAAGGGGAAGAAAGACTAATATTCCAGGTAGTGCCCAGCCTGCCACCCTTCTCTTGCAGCTATTGATTCATGATCCTGTTAGCAGCTCAGAGCGGAGAGAACATTCTTTGGGCTGCCTCCATCTGGGCCTCAGTCCGTGGGATTAAAGCAAGCCATAGCACCCATGGCCACTGGCGTCTTTCCATGTTTGTAATGCTGACTGAGAGTAACCTGCTTCTCTAGATGCAACATATTCATGCTTGGATTGCCAGCATCAGTACACTTAATTCTTGCCTTCAAGGAATTTACGGTTTTACGGGGATATACACAGCTGTATTGAGTAAATTTAGACAAATATAATTACAAATTTACCATAGAGAGAAAAGGATTTTATTGCTACTTTATTTTTTTTTAAGATTTTATTTTTTAAGTAATCTCGATATCCAAAGTTGGGGTTATAACCCTAGATCAAGAGTCACACGTTCCACCAACTGAGCCAGCCAGGTGCCCCTTTATTGCTACTTAAATCCTTTGTTGAATGAGGAGAATAAAATATGTGAACAAATAAATAGTACCGATGAGGTACACTGGGTGGAATTAAGTAGGACAGGTCTTTGAAGAAGATCATTTTCTTCTGTAGTTAAAAAAAAGAAGGGCTAATGTGGGGGTTTGATAAAGGAGGTATATACCTTAGCAGCTAAAAGCAGGATGGAAGGATGGGTGGGAACGTGACAGCAGCAGTAGGGTAAAGTACGGAATGGGCTGAGACATTTTTATTTACCTGTTAAACACCTGTGTGCTGAGCACTGTGCTGGCTCCTGGAGCTATGATGATGAGTAGAACCAGATGTGGTCCCTGCCCCACATGGAGTGAGCTTACCCTGTACTCGGGGAGAGAGACATTGATTTTAAAAGATACAGTTTTTTTAAAAACAGCTGAGAGAAATGGACAACCAGGCAAGATACAGTTTTCCCGGGTGGGGGGGGGGTGGAGGAGCCCTCTGCCATGGGTTCTGTGCAGGTATCAGTATGAATATTACCACTACAAAAAGACAAGCTAAGACGAAGGTCTAGAATGAGGTTAAAAGTGTGGTGGGAGCCTATGTGAGAATGACAGCTTTATGCACAGTGATTGTGGATAGTATTTATAAACTTAAATGTTTTCTTTTCAAGTCATTGATCGGCTGGAGGAATGTCACACGGCTACTGGTGTTTTCCACAGATGCTGGGTTTCACTTTGCTGGAGATGGCAAACTTGGTGGCATTGTTTTACCAAATGATGGACAGTGTCATCTGGAAAATGATGTGTACACAATGAGCCATTATTATGTAAGTGCTGAATTCCTTCCATATTAAATGGATTCATGTGGAATTTTGGTGTTTAATACTAAGAATATGTGGGTGACTGGCTTTTGGGTTTGTTATTTTGGTAAGTACAGGCCCTAACCTAATGTGCAAGGAAGCTAATGTCTTTGTCTGAAGATGTGGTTTTGTGCTTGTTTCCTGCTATGTAGACAAGGGCCTCATTCAGTGAAAATAGCTGCTTGGACACTCTCACTCCGTGCCTCAACCCATCGCTGTGTCTCTTCTTGCACACATCCTTTTGTAGCAAATTTGGTACTATTTCCAAACAGATAATTTGTATAGCCCAATACTCCTCATCTTATTTATATAAGATTTTTGGAAGTAGGCACTCTGCTTTTACCAAAAACAAAGATTGGCAAATCATTCAAGTTGTAGAAGAAATCTAAACCTTGGTGAATTTTGGTGATTTATGATACAACCTATAGTTATTGCCAGTTTTTTAATTTCATTGTTCTAACATTTAATAAACAAAGATCTTGCTTTTTAAAACCTTTTTATTATGGAAGTTTACATATATATAGATAGAAGATTAGAAACCCACATGTACACACCTCCCACTTCAGCAATTATTTGTGTTATTTGAAGCAGGCTTGTGTAAGCAATCCAGTTATATATATGCAAATCATTATTTTCAAAAAGTATTGAAAAACTGGAACACATTGGATGTAATTACATATTAAATTTTATTTAATTTCTTAGGATTATCCTTCTATTGCTCACCTTGTCCAGAAACTAAGTGAAAATAACATTCAGACAATTTTTGCAGTTACAGAAGAATTTCAGCCTGTTTACAAGGTAAATATATGTGTATGGGATAAAAAAGAGGAATCAGTTTCTAGAGCATTTGTGTCTAGTCATTAGAAGCAAAATAATATGTCTGATTGAAATATGGCAAAGTGTTACTAGCCAGACAGACTGGATTTTACAGTACTGATTTATATTAATTTTTAATCTAAAACTAGTTTTTTCAGGTTTGACTTATTTTTTTTTTTTTTTCAGATTTGACTTTTTAAGTTATTTAGGAAATGGCTAGGGTGCTTGTACTTAAGTATTTTACATATTTAGTCAATGCTAATTGGTTGAATGAATAGTGTTTGTATCTCACATGTTTTATCTTTTAATTTCAGGAACTGAAAAATTTGATCCCTAAGTCAGCAGTAGGAACATTATCTGCAAATTCCAGCAACGTAATTCAGTTGATTATTGATGCCTACAATGTAAGTACATTCTAAATAAAATCTCTTTTCAACAATACCCTGTTGAGAGTGCTTTGCCCAAAGAAAGTAAGTGTCCCTTCATACACGATTCAGCAAGCCCAGAGGACAACATAAAACTAACATTTTATGTATCTAGAGGAAAAACCTCTTATATTTTCTTACAAAAGCAGAATTATGTACGTAACCCAAACAAAGCAAAAATATGTTTAAGGCTTGTGGAGAAGGTTTCTAAATGTCTGTTTGATGTTATTAAATAGGTCTCCTTGTTGGAAAACAAATGAAACATAACTTACATTTGGACTTAAAAGATTACTTCAGTCTCCTCCCCCCTCCCACCAGTGTCTTTTATAGATTCATCTCTTTTGATGAATTGTTCTGGAAAAGCTTTTTTGCCAGTTCTTCTCTTGCCATGTATTCAGAGATACAGTTTTCTATTCTTAAGAGATACATAGACACTCATATACATTTGCCATGAAATACATACATAGCTACATATATATACAACTTGGCTATTTTAAAAAGATTTATAAGATTTTTTTCTTTTCCCACACATGGAAGGAAGTTGAATTGCCTAGAGCTCTAATCCAGAGTACGCTTAGTGATTCTCGTTAAGTATTGGTGAATGATCATTTTAAGTAGTCAGAAGACATTTGTAATATTGTAACCATTATGTGTCCACCCCTCAGCCTTTTGACATGTTGAATTTTATATTCCTTTTACCTTATGTTGAGGAGGGTTTCCCAAAATGTTTTAGAAAAACCCTACTCAAAGAGACCCTACTCAGAGAGGTTTTTTATTACAAAGATTTTCGACTCCCAGCTGTTCCATATCTTCCCTATAGTTGTTCTCCATCTTAACAGAATACGGTAATATTTTCCTAATTCACATGCATGTAGCTGTGTGAACAAGACACAGCTTGCTGCTAACCCTTCTCCATTTGTTTTAAGTTATCTGACATTCTAAAAAAATGCACTGGCTTGAATCCTTTGTACTTGGGGTTTTGGGTTTGTTTGTGTGAATTTTGTTGTTGTTGTTTTGTGTGTATGGTTTCTTTTTTGGCTGGGGGAGCGGGGAGCCTGGTCTATAATGGCTCCTTAGCAGATTTGTTCCTAGACTATATAGTCAGTTGTTTACCTGCATCCTTAGTTGGTTGGAAGTGGTAGGCCCAGAGGAGAGCCATATTGCCAATGGGGACAGAAAATGTTTGTTCTGAGTTCTTATGACTCCTCATATTTAATATCAGGTACTGCATAATTAACAATAATTAAAGCACAAATACTCCTTTTTTTTTTTTTTCTTAAGAGCAAGAGAGCACAAGCAGAGAAGAGGGAGAGGGACAAGCAAACTCCCCGCTAAGCAGGGAGTCTGATGTAGTGCTTGATCCCAGGACCCTGAGATCATGACCTGAGCCGAAGGCAGACCCTTAACCAACTGAGCCACCTAGGCTCCCCATCTTACTTTTTAATCATGTACCGTATTTTGAAGAATTTTGATTTGAGCCTGTTTCTCTGGGGTCTGTGTTTTTTTCTGGTCAGTCAGGATTTGGCTCGAAATTTTTTATTTAAATAATAACATTTCTTAGTAGTTCATTTTGCCCATTGGTTTTATGCATTCAGTGTACTTTATAGTAGTATTTTGTTTGCCTTCCCTGTGTGTGATTAGTTTTTCTTTTAGTCCCTTTCCTCAGAAGTCATTTTGGAAAATAGCAAGTTGCCAGAAGGAGTAACAATAAATTACAAATCTTACTGTAAGAATGGGGTGAATGGAACTGGGGAGAATGGAAGAAAATGTTCCAATATTTCCATTGGAGATGAGGTAAGTTATATAAGCATTTTCTAAAGAAAAAAAAATTGCTTGTTTATAAGCAAATCTAGTTTATAATTTGAGAAACAGTAAAAAATGAGCCTTTTGAAATACTTTTTAGCAGATTTAAATTGCCTAGTCAGTTAATTTAATTGTTTTTTTCCTTCAAGGTTCAATTTGAAATTAGCATAACTTCAAATAAATGTCCAAATAAGAATTCTGAAACCATTAAAATTAAGCCTCTTGGCTTTACTGAAGAAGTAGAAGTTATTCTTGAGTTCATCTGTGAATGTGAATGCCAAAGTGAAGGCATCCCTAGCAGTCCAAAGTGTCATGAAGGAAATGGGACATTCGAGTGTGGAGCTTGCAGGTGAGCTGAGGTTGTTGGAGAATGACAGAGAGTTATATTAGGTTTTGAAAAGTATGGGTAGGCTCTTTTGAGAAATCCAGAAAATAATCTATTTAGAGCAGGTAAATTCTTTGTTTCAACCACTGTTGCTCACCATGAGATCAATTTGATGGTCTTATGTGGTATTTATAGGAAGTTCTCCCCCCGCTTTCTTTTTTCTTAAGAAGATATTCTTTGAAATAAAAGGTTTTATAGCCATCTGAGACATATATTTAACAAATTGTTAAAGTAGCCTTTGGGTTTTTCCCTCATATAATAGCAACCTAAATTTTCTAGAGCTAAATAAGCATATATAAAATACATTTACAGAAAAGGGTTTTAGGAAGATATATCAAACTTATAATGGTTTTATCTGGGAAAAGGAAGTAGGAAGCAGTAAAGGGTGTTCACCTTGTGCATGTGGGTATTCACCTTGTGCATGTACTTCTGCCTTTATTGGAATAATTTTTTAAAAATAAATATATTTTGTGAAAGTAAAAAGAAAACACTATTTTCTGAACATGGACTCTACTAACAAAACTAGTTACATGATATAAAATTTTTTTACACTATGGTGGTTTCCTTTTAATTAAAAATTAAAATTGAATAGACTCTGAATATAGCTTTTTCCTTGAAAGATAGGAGGAAGGGGAGAATATTTTGATCTAAATGTCATCCCCAAATGACTAGGCTTTAAAGGGTTTTTAATCATAAGAAAAATAAATGGCTCTATTTCACCATCAGTTACTAGTTGTCTATTCTAAAAAACAGTTTAAATGTTAATTTTACTTTTTTATGTTGTATGTATCCTGATTGAGTCATTTAGATCCATTTTTAGTAAAATTCATTAACTAAAAAAGATCTTAAAAATATTTTGTCTTCCTAGGACACCTGGGTGGGACACTTAGTTGGCTAAGTGGCTGGCTCTTGATTTTAGCTCCGGTCACGGTCTCAGGGTTGTGGGATTGAGCCTTTGGGTCCATACTCAGTGGGGAGTCTGCTTATGGATTCCTTCTTTCTCCCTCTCCCTCTCCCTCGCCCCCTCCCCCAGCTTGCAGGCCTGGGTGCATGCTCTCTGTCTCTAAAATAAATAAATCTGTAAAACAAAACAATATTTTTCCTTCCTTCCCTTTACATATTCACCAGATACAGAATTAGTGTATTTCCACTATCTATAAGCCTTGGGTATTCTAAAAATATAGTGTGTCTATAAAGTCTGGACCCATAGTATGTACCTGTTTTTAAGTAGTATATTTTTAAATGATATGCTCCATATATTTTTAACTTCTATTGCACTTTTTGGGGTGTGTTTATTGTACTGTTTTAGATTAACAGTTGGACCATTGCTTTAAATTTAGAGATGCTTCATCTATAATACCAAATATGATAGCATATCATTTGAGAACAGAACTAACACTCTTTTAAAGTAAGTTGATCCTATATTTCCAAATGTTTTGTTTACCTGTTCACTGCTAGATGATATTTTCATCTTGATGAAAATGGTTATTTTCCTGAAGATAGATTTTTTCCTCTAGTTCCTTGCATATATACCATATGAACTTGGCTGGTACACACACATGTGTGTGCATATATGAACACTTTCATATACGTATGTGACATGTGGTATGAACACTCCTATGTAATAATAATTGTATTTTGAAGATACTGTTCAGAGTCTTATTTCCTCTCCCCGTCTTTCTCACGATATGACTTGTTATTTTAATTTTTTATGTGATTGAAATTTTGGATTCTTTAGGTGCAACGAGGGACGAGTTGGTAGACATTGCGAATGTAGCACAGATGAAGTGAACAGTGAAGATATGGATGCTTACTGCAGGAAAGAAAACAGTTCGGAAATCTGTAGTAACAATGGAGAGTGTGTCTGTGGACAGTGTGTTTGTAGGAAGAGGGATAATACAAATGAAATTTATTCTGGCAAATTCTGCGAGTGTGATAATTTCAACTGCGATAGATCCAATGGCTTAATTTGTGGAGGTGAGAAAAGGGGTCTGAAAATGGTTCTAAAGTGTGATCTCATCTGATACAGTAAAAAACACTAGGAGTTTGCCTTGTGAATAAGTAGAAAAAGGGCAGCACTGCGGGGTCATTGTATCCATAGCTATGTGTTCTTCCACATTACTGCTTATTTTGACTTTGAAGTCGGGGCCGTGGTTGGATATCTTTACCACTGTTATGAGAAATGATATTCTTAATCCCAGGCAATGGCGTTTGCAAGTGTCGCGTGTGTGAGTGCAACCCCAACTACACTGGCAGTGCCTGTGACTGTTCTCTGGACACAACTTCGTGCCTGGCCACAAACGGACAGATCTGCAACGGCCGGGGCGTCTGTGAGTGTGGCGCCTGTAAGTGCACCGACCCCAAGTTCCAAGGGCCGACCTGTGAGATGTGCCAGACCTGCCTTGGTGTCTGCGCGGAACATAAGTAAGTATTTCCGAGGGGCCGGAAACAGTATTTGCTGTCTGTTGCCCTACCTGTGTAGTATTAGCACTAGAACCGGAACAGGCCCGATACTCGGTCACACTGGAAATAAAATATCTGACACCCGGTGGCCCGCTCTGAGTCTTAAAAATCCTTTCTCAGTCGCTGGCATTTGTCATATGATGCTTAAGTGTGTCATAGAGGAGTAGTGGTGCCATCGTTTTGGTCTGAATTGGCTATGTCATTGAATCCACATGGTAACCTTTGTGAATTAGTATTACCGGTTGTTTAATTACCATCTCTTAACTAGGCAATATGGAAGGTTTTACCTTTTGAAGAACTGTTGTATCAACAACACATTGTTTAAATCATTTGGGGTTTTTGTTTTTTTTTTTTAAAGATTTTATTTATTTATTTGACAGATCACAAGTAGGCAGAGAGGCAGACAGAGAGAGGGGGGGAAGCAGGCTCCCTGCTGAGCAGAGAGCCCGATTTGGGGCTCAATCCCAGGACCCTGAGATCATGACCTGAGTCTAAGGCTCAGCTTCTGCTTTAACCCACCGAGCCACCCAGGCACTGCAAGTCATTTTGGTTTTGTGCTACATATTTATAATCTCTGATAAGGCTAGTTTTATTTTACTACTTTTTTATTTCTCTTTTTGGATTTTATTTCATTATTATTTTTAAAGATTTTATTTATTTGACAGAGGTCACAAGTAGGCAGAGAGGCAGGCAGAGAGAGGGGGGTGAAGCAGGCTCCCCGCCGAGCAGGGAGCCCAATGCAGGGCTCAGTCCCAGAACCCTGAGATCATGGCCTGAACTGAAGGCAGAGGCTTTAACCCACTGAGCCACCCAGGTGCCCCTCTTTTTGGATTTTAGTTTGAACCATACTTACTATATAATTTCACTGGGGAAATGAGCATTTTATATTTAGTTTTTCCATCTGGAAGTATCCATTGCCTCTCCTTTTATTCACATGAAATAGTCCTTAAGCAAATAATTTAAATTTTAAATAATTTTTTAATATAATTTGTGTTTTCACAGAGAATGTGTTCAATGCAGAGCCTTCAATAAAGGAGAAAAGAAAGACACATGTGCACAGGAATGTTCACATTTCAACATTACCAAGGTTGAAAATCGGGACAAATTACCGCAGCCAGGCCAGGTTGATCCCCTGTCCCATTGTAAGGAGAAGGATGTTGACGATTGCTGGTTCTATTTCACATATTCAGTAAATGGGAACAATGAGGCCATCGTTCATGTTGTAGAGACTCCAGGTAAAAATCTGATCGTTTCAAAATTCTTTTCTTTTTCTTTTGTCTTCTTTCTACTACTACATAGGCCTCTTGGCATTTTCCCTAACACCCTCCTGGAGGAATGGCCTCCAGCTGGATTATTTTAGGTTCAAGTTAGGACATTTTTAATCTAAAAGCTTAAAATAGTATTGTTAACTATATAAGAAATAAAGAGTCAATTATCTTATGGTCTCACTTACGTGTGGAGCATAAAGAAAATCATGGAGGGCATTGTGAGAAGGAAGGGACGGGTGAATGGGGGGAAATCGGAGGGGGCGATGAACCAGGAGAGACTGTGGACTCTGAGCAACAAACTGAGGATTTTGGAGGGGAGGGGGCAAGGGGTGGGCGAACCTGGTGGTGGGTATGGAGAAGGGCACGTATTGCATGGAGCACTGGGTGTGGTGCATGAACAATCAATCTTGTAACACTGAAAAATAAAATAAACATATTTGGGAGGAAAAAAAAGGGAGTTTCTTGTGGACAAAAAAAAAAAAAAAGAAATAAGGAAAAGAGAAAGCAAATTATAAATGTTATGAGTGGAGAGTTTGAAGACCAAATGCTTGAATCCACATAAAACACTCAGCATACTGCCTGACGCTTATTTAATCAGGAATTCACTAGGACTTAGATCATTATTGATGATGCTTAAGTTTGAGCTTGATTTAGGTTTAGGTACTACTGGGATAGATAATTTTTTAAAGGATATTATAAAACATGAATTTGTTCAGCTTCTCAGAAGATGAAACATTTTTTATTTTGATTTTTATAGGCACTTTTTTCGTATATTCTTTCTAATTTGTGTACAGGTTTTCGTGGGAATGTAAATTTTCATTCCTTTTGGATGTATAGGAGGAATGGATTTGGGGCATATGGTGAACATATGCTAAACTTTGTAATAAATAGCCAAACTGTGTTCAAGTCCCTGTATTTTGCCTTTCCAGATATGTGTTTGGCAAATATTGTTTACCAGTTATTTACCAGTTAATAACCAGGTTCCTTATCTTTTCAACTTTTTAACAGTGTTTTTTTAAAAGACCCAGAAGCTTTAATTTTGTTAAACTACAAATTGCCAAGTTTTTCTTTACTGATCCTGCTTTTACTATTACATCTAGGACTCCTTGCCTAACTCAGGTTCAAAAGGACTTTTCTCCTGTGTTTTCTTCTAGGTTTATAATTTCTGGTTTTCCATTTGGGCTTATAACCCGTTTTGAGTTAATCTTAGTATATGGAGTGAGATTCAGTTTTTTGCATATGGATGTCTAGTATTTCTAGCACCATTTGTTGGAAAGACTGACCCTTCTCTACTTTTGAAAAATCAGATGATCTTACATATGTTGGCCTATTTCTAATTCTTTATTCTGTTCCCTTAATCTGTACATCTGACCGTTAGCCAATTAAGCACACTACCTCAACTACTGTTACTTTATAGCTGGTCTTGTAATCTTGTAATGTGAGATGTCCAACTTTGTTCTTTTCCAGAGTGTTTTTGAAACACTTTTGTAGTTTTCTGCCTTCCTTGTGCATTGTAGAATTAACTTGCTGATATTTACAAAACTCCTGCCAGGATTTTGATTAGGATTGCACTGAGTTTATATAGATCAAATTGGGAGAGAATTGACATCTTAAAATTATTTTTCTAAGTCTTCTTTGGTTTCTTTCATCAGTGCTTAGTAATTTTTCACATGCAAATCTTGCACATATTTTTTGTTGGATGTGTACATAAGTATTTCATGATTTTCGATGCTGTTGTAGAAGATACTTTCTAAATTTCAATTTCTAATATATAGAAATAAACTTCTATATAATACATAGAAATACATAGGATTTTTGTTTATTGATCATGTATCCTATGGCCTTGTAAAGTCACTTGTTAGTTCTAGTATCTTTTTTACAGATTGTTTGGAATTTTTCTCATTTACTTAATTTTGGGTTTTTATTCCTATGTGTTTTTGATAAGAAACTAACCAGGTCTTTGTAGTTTGGGCCGTACTTTGCATATATCATCCCTTGTGTGCTCATTCTTTCCTTTTTACTTTACAGAGTGCCCCACTGGTCCAGACATCATTCCAATTGTAGCTGGTGTGGTTGCTGGGATTGTTCTTATTGGCCTTGCATTGCTGCTGATTTGGAAGCTTTTAATGATAATTCATGACAGAAGGGAATTTGCCAAATTCGAAAAGGAAAAAATGAATGCCAAATGGGACACGGTAAGTTGCAGAACATCTAAAATGTAAGGAGGTTTATGAAGTAACTGTAACACTTCTAAGACTTGTCTGTTAACTCTAAAACTGATTATTAGAATCATCTTTAAGTATTTTATTTCCCCAGAAGTTCATCACTCAGAGAACTTGCATTTAATGAAAACAGAAAATATCTTAAATATATCCCATTAAAACAAACCATTATAAGAAAGTATCTTCTGAATACTGTGGTCAATTTTTTTTTTCCTAATTTTGATCTTAAATCTATTCTTCTGCCTTTTCATCTCATGTAAAATAGAATTCTAAATAATGTTACCTGTGTAGCAAGATACTCAGTGGAAAGCTTCTCTCCCTCTCTCTCTCTCCTTTCCAACGAAGAACCTTAATCGAAAGTAGCCAGACTGAAAAGGCTACGTATTATATGGTTCCACTTATATGACATTCTGGAAAGGCAGAACTATAGGGGCAGAACTAAAGCAGTGGTTTCCAGAGGCTCGAGTTGGGGGGAAAGGGCATGAGGGATCTTCTTGGGATGATCTTGATTGTGGGTATGTAGGTACAGCTCTATACTTCAAAGGGGTATATTTAACTTTCTGCAAATTATAGCTTAATAAGCTCTGAAAATTTTTAAAAGCTATAAGTGAGTGAAATATTTTGTGCTAGCATATAATGTACTTTGAAATATGAAGTCTGAGGGTGGAGTGGACAAGAAGGCAGTTTTTGGTAATTTTAAATTATAAATGAATTTTGGTTATTTGCATTTTACTGCAGTTTTTTTTTAATGATATTCAGAAGTATAAAAGTAAAGTTTATAAAATAGTGAAAATTCTCTTGTAGTGGTTAAACACTATACATGTCAACTTTTTTTTTCTGATGAAATCATTAGAAACTATTTCTTTTGCTTTAGCAAGAAAATCCGATTTACAAGAGTCCTATTAATAATTTCAAGAATCCAAACTATGGACGTAAAGCTGGTCTCTAAGTTGCCGTTCGTATTTTCTTTCATTTTCTGTCTTTGCATGTGAATTTTTATTCTTTTTTACTGCACTGCGTGTGCTTTATCACTGCTGCTGTTTTTTTTAAAGTCTGGCTTTATTCATATGGCTCTATTGTGGCTTTTTTTGGTGTGTGTGTTAATTTAGAGTTAGTGTTTCAAAGGGCTTTAAAACCACCTTTCTGGTCCATGAGCAGCAGCTGGGTTGTAGTAAAAAGAGGACGTGCTTTGTGGTCAGACGGACCTGGGGTCAGAGCCCAGCCCTTCGCCAGCAGTGAGCCACTTGGCTGTTCAGAGCTCAGGTGTCACGTCTTTAATGGGAGCTCTTAATAACCTCTGTTGTGTGGGTGTGGGTGTCTGGCTAATGAGCTGCATTATGGGATACCAGCCTGTCACTTATAATCTTCACGAGGCTTCTGTGCTTCAGGCAGCATTATCCTTACATATGGATCACTATATGGAGATTTCAGGGTGAAATAGTGAAAAGTGGTATAGTATGCAACTACAGTGTCATTGGTTTTAGAACCATTTGGAGATTCTTTAGTTCTTGATTTAAGTTGAAATCCATTAAAACCCAGAAGACCTTTTATTATAGATATACATATATGTGTTTGTTTGTTTGTTTGTTTGTTTGTTTATTTATTTATTTATTTTCTGGTTATTGAATGATTCTAATATCCAAATCTAACACTGAACTTTAAAGAAAGACAACATAGACTTTAAAGAGAAAGTCCCATTTACAGTATTAAATAAAAATTTAGTTGAAAATTCAAAGTTGTAATAAGGCTGCTTTTCCTATTCACTGAGCTAGGGTAATCTGTTTTGGTGAATGTTCATTTTACCTGAATGACAAATTTATTATTTTTTCTTTTATTAGTAGTGGTTAGGATTTCCTTATATATCTGAATTTTCATGAAATGCTTCTAGCATATTTTAATAAAATCATGTAAGTCCCTAAAACTGATTTGAAAGGTTATAATAAGAACAGATTCTCCTGGCTGGTGATCCAAAATTCCTTTCCTTTCCCAAGAACTGTTTTTTAATTTTCCATATTAGAAAACAGAGGCACAGAAGGGTTAGATAACTTGACCCAAGTTTACACGACTAGTTAGTGGAAGAGCTCAGATTCAGACCAGGTAGTGTGGACTCCAGGGTCTGTATTCTTGCTGAGTACAATGTACTGGCAGCAGACTACATCTTCAGGAAACACTGTTACCTGGTTAAGAAGAGGTAGATCATTCTTTATAGAGAATTACAACTTTTTAACATTTGTAGTAACTTAGAGTAACATTATAACATTACTGCATTGGGCAAACATTGTAACAGACATAATGCTTTATGACACTGTTTTTTTGCTTATTTACTGAGTTTATTTGAAATACAGGATTGATTAGTGTTTTTAAGATGATTGGAAACCATTACTTGTCAGATTTTTCTTTTATTTCTAAGCAGATTTTAAGACTTTTGCAATGGCAAAATTAAATTTGATGGCAGAAGATTACAGTCACATTCATATATGGGCAGGCTGGTACATTTTTGTATTAGTCTAGACTTGGTGTGTTCTCTTTCCTAATCCTTTTCATGGAGTATTTTTAGAAGGAAACTGATTTGCTCAGTTTTCTTCCTTCCTTCCTTTCTTCCCTCCTTCCTTCCTTTTTTTTTTTTTTGTAGGTCAAAAACAGTCAAATATTGACAATTCCATATGGTTACTTCTCAAATGAGATAAATTTCTGTGTATGCTATTTAAGGTGTAATTTCTTCTACCTTTACTACACATGAAATTGTACTTTGAAGGAAATTAATAATAGTGAAACTTAATGTTTATATCATTGATTTTTGGCTAAAATGTTACTTCAGCGAAAATAAGCCTTTTGAATAACTCAAGAAGCAAAAGTTTGGTTAAAACTTTGCAATTTTAAAGTGGATTTAAAAATTGTCTATCTTCCCTGCTGTTATGCAAATTTAAATGCAGATTCCTAATCTCTCACAGTTGCATATTGTCTGTCTGGTATGTTATATTACAGTGATGATTCTGTAGCCACCACTGTCAGGCCTTCCATGTGTGAGCATAAAGATGACATTTTACTGAGTGCAGAGAACTTCACTGCTGAATATAACCGTTCTCTTGATTTAAATATGCTTTTGATTTTTTTTTCTCAAGATAGGGGTGGGGTTGCACTCTGAACAATGGAAACTAATCTGGTTTATTTTAGTTTACTTCCATTTAAAATGATGCCTAACACAGATGGTTTAATTTTACCTCTAATCTTGCATGTGAAACTTTTGTTTGGATATAACAATAAATATATAAATGTTTGTGTATATGAAAAGGCAGACTTTTCTCCAAAGGTAAGTTTCTGCCTTATGGACTTTGGACTCATCAATAATTTGGGTATTTTTTTGTTTTGTTTTGTTTTCTGGGTTCTTTATTTTTGGGGTTCTTTTTTGTTTGTTTTGGTTTTATGTATGCATTTACCTCCCTTATAATTCTTAAGTATGAAATATTAGATCTAATGTATTGTTTTAAAGAAAAGTGGTGATTTGTTTTCTCAGTATATTTGGAAGAATTTAGTTTTAGCCTCATGCGTAATAGGAAGATAGAGATAGTTTAACTTATTTGTACTATATAACTTGCTAAGAATGCAGTTGCCAGGATCCAGTTTCCTATCTCCATTATGAAATGTCAGCTGTAATGTCTGTATAATAATGTATTTGCTTCAATTGGATAAGAGATAAGAAATTGATATCCTGCATTTTTTTTTAATCATCCAGATTATATAATGTTTGTTTCTGAGGGATCCCGAGTTCCATATTTCTGAAATGACCGGTCGAGTTGTATTTTGTGGGGTGGGGTTGGGATCAGGCTAAGGCATATTGTCCTGTCTTAACAGGAATTCAGACTAACTGCTGAGCGGACCGACTGTTGCAGTGGTGTCTTTGGTGTGTTTCAGGCCCACCCAGCTTTACACGCTATGCTTTTCCTTAAAGATTTCCCACCTATGGGATAAAATTCAGTCTTCTTAGCATGGCCTACGGGACCTGTAGGATTTGACACTGTCTTCTCTCTCATCTCCTCTCCCTCTCCCACACCTCAGGACACACGTTCACACGCACCCTCTTAAAAATTCTAAACTGTATGTATTTCTACACAAATGTGTGTCACTCTT
Organism: Nasua narica; assembly: GCA_028533885.1. Classification (NCBI taxonomy): domain Eukaryota; kingdom Metazoa; phylum Chordata; class Mammalia; order Carnivora; family Procyonidae; genus Nasua; species Nasua narica. The sequence continues at coordinate 24,563,420 of CM052807.1, read as the reverse complement.
TTCCCTGGACCTTGACTTTGCCTATGAACTTTGACTTTCCTTGTGTTTCTATTTATCTTTTATCTATAGTCAATTTCTCTGTGAAAATACCCTTAATCTTCTCAAAGCCCCTTTTTTCTTTTCCTGCTTCCATATTGTGTACGTAGTTGTATTTTGCACTATATCGAAGTGCGTTAACTTATTTGCATGTTTGTCATCCATCAGACTACACCCTCCTAGAGGGCAAAAATTGTGGCAATAAAAGTCATATCCAAATATAATCTGCAGTGAAGTGTAAAGAAAATTTAAAACCAAAAATGACTATTTAGATGCTTTCTATAAATATATTAAAAAGTCAGCACAAATGGCTCTATGGTACAATATAAAACCAAGCAGCATTTCAAAGTCTTAATTTTTACTTAAAAACTTAATATTTTAAGTTTAACATTTATTGATTTGTGCTCACTGTAATTTTCTCTGATAGAAGATTATTTGGCTATACTTTTCAGTTGGCTTTTCAGCCTATTTTCAGTTCATAAGAATACGAGAAAGAAAATGCTGTAGTAGATATTGAAATGTATCACTTAGCATAAGGTTTTTGTTTTGATTTTTTAAGAAAATGGTAGTGTGGGAGTGTATGTTGTTTGCCTGCTTAAAATATCAATGCCTGTATATTTTTGCATCTCGAAAGAGCTCTTGTATTGATGGCTTGGAGTCATTTGCTGGGCTTGATTTCAGTACTCTTTAACACAATTTAGTATTGCAATAAAGATAAAACATTTTACCAGTGTGATACCAAAGAATAACAATTATTTCATGAAGAATGCTATTATTTTTGTTAACATTTTAAGCAAATTTGGCCATGTGACGACTTGTGGAGGCACAGGGCCCTCAGCAATCATATGACAACCTTGTCCCAGGACTCTCTGTATCAGTCAGTTCTGTGGTGGAAGAGCCTCCGGAGAATGCTTCCTTCACAGAGAGGACAGTAAAGGATTCCCAGGAGTCATCAAGAACCTTCCTACCCACAATGAAGGGTTAATTCTTATATTAGGCAGTTAATGGCAGAAGGGTTAATTCTTTAAGACAGATGTTCAAATCTATAGGTGAAAGGAGAGAAGCCTTAACAGTACATTCTCTGCTGTGGAGGACATTCTTAATCCTGCCGCACAGGAAGGATTCAGGAATGAAATGATGCTAGATTACAGGGTCACCTTTCAACTTGAAGAGCAAAGCTTTCATGTTTCATTTCTGTGTAAACTTTTATGAATGCCTTTTTAAAAAATTGAGTGAGATATCTGGACAGGTAAGAATGGGAACAACATCTGAAAATGACTATTCATTTTCAATATTGTCTTATAAAATAAAACTACATGATTTTAGTAGAGTTAACTGATCATTTTTCTTATTTTTTTTTTAGGGTGAAAATCCAATTTATAAGAGTGCCGTGACAACTGTTGTCAATCCAAAGTACGAGGGCAAATGAGCACGGCTTGTGTAGACGCACGACACTGAGTGCAGAGTGGTAATTTTCACAGTCACAGTGAGGTAGCTTTAGGGCAGTAGCACCATGATTTCTCTCATGTGCAGTTTTTGAAAATGTACAATATGTATAATTTAAAAATGTTTTAATTATTTTGAAACTAATGTTATAATCAATGCCAGGGACTGACAAAAAACTTGAGACAGGATGCTTATCCTCGTCAGCGAAGGTCACTTTGTGCCTTTTGACCTTTTCCTCCTGGACTATTGAAATCAGGCTCTTACTGGGGATTAAGTGATATTTCTAGAGTGATTGAAAGGGCAGTATTTAAAGTAACAAGTATGCCAAGAGTTTCCATTAATCAAGTATTAAAATTGATTTTTAGCTTTACAGGTATGTCAGGTTTTAGTTTTACAGAATCCAAAGTAAATGTCCTACGTAGCTAGTTTGAATTGTTTTAAATTTGTTCTTTTGCTCTTTGCCTATTAGACAAGACTGATGACATATCTGAGAGATTGAGTGCATTGAGAATTACTGGTGTAAAATAGTTTTGAAATATTTGATCTCCAGAGGCCACGGGAAAAAGAGAGTTAGGAAGGGAAACATAGCTTTAAAACCTGTGTGCCATTTTAGGAGTTACTTAATCTTGGTAACTCTTTGCCTTCTTCTCTTTAGAAAGTCAAGCCTTGGGTAAAAGTATCGGGAAATTTTCTGCAAAAAAGTCCTTAATTTAGCATCATTTACATAATGGCCTTAAATTACGTAATATTTGCTGAATTGAGGACCTTTGGGTGAATTTTTTTTATTCATTGTATTTTGTTTAATGCCTGGTGCTTTTTATCACCTCTTCTAATCATTTAATGTATTTGCAGTTTGGGGGTTAGACTTTTTTTTACCAGTACTTTTTCTTTGACATTTCAGCTGTAAATTTGCCTTTTTAATGAACATGTGAAATTGTCCTCAGTCCTCACTTACTCACGTCCTCCTTTCAGCCCACGCTGTAACAGACCACTGTATATTCCCTTCTCACCATTTGCCCGTTTCGTTTCATCCTAGTCACATTCTTGTGTTAAGTGCCTTTTAATTTTAACAATTCACTTTTTACATGCTGTTTACCGAAGTTATTTATTAAATAAATATGCCTAAAATATGTAAGTTGGATGTTTTGCTGTTTTGTCAGTTTCCGTACATGACATTTTTATAGCTTAGGCTGACAAAAAGTATTTCTGGTTAATGGATATTTCACTTAAGAAGGTAAAATATATTTCTTAAAAAAAGAAAAGAAGATGTGCCAGAGACACAAGGAAAATGGTATGAGCAAAGAGATTTTTCAGACTGTCTTTAGGATCTTTAAAAAATATTGGATAAATCTTCAGCCCTCTTCCATGCTACTCCCTCCCTGCACTCTGCAGTGGGAGATAGCTTTCATCCCTGCATCAAGAAGGATTAACTGTGAATATCTTAGAACTGGTAACTAGAATCTGGAAATTATTGTTTAAGATCCAGACAGGATTGTTACTTTTCTTTCTTCTACTTCTTCTTCTTTTCTTTTAATACTTATTTATTTGGTTGGGAGGAGAGAGAGAGAGAGAGAGAGCAGAGCAGGAGAGGCAGAGGGGGAGAGAATCTCAAGCAGACTCCTTGCTAAGCACGGGGCTCAATCCCACAACTCCGATCACAACCTCAACCTGAGTTAAAACCAAGAGTGGAACCCTCAACTGACAGCACCGTAGGTGCCCCTGTTACTTTTCTGATAAGGAAATTTTATTTTCATTTGGCTTTGGTTTATTTGTTAGAAAGTATGTATACCTATAAAACATTCTTGTTTAAAGCATATTAGAAGACATATAATTCTTCCTAGAGCATACAACAAGTGTCAGAAACACTTGGGGGGGGGGGAGGACTGTGTTAGAATTTTCAACTTTACATTTGTTGTATCCTCCCATTTTTAAAAATTGCTGTCCTTTTGTACTTATTCCACTTAATTATATTTCCTAGCTTAGACTAAATCATTTTTAATATTATAGGAACAAAAGTCACTGTTCTATATATACATTTTTTTTTCCTGACATATATGTGCTTGAGGCTGAAATATGGTGAATTTTTAGATTTTATGTTACAATTTACAAAGATAGAAATCCTTTTATTTGCAAGCTGGTGGAACTGTATAGAGTTTATTTCTCATACTGACTGTAAGAGCGTTGACATTTGAATAATTTTAGGTGTAAAACTTGCAATTCCAAAATACAATTTTAAGAGATGGGAAATTAGCTTTGATTGAGGCCACATAGAACTTTGTCACTGAAATGTTTATTTTCCTAGTGACAGTATATTTTGACCTCCATTGAAACACTTTCCAAAAAACAAGTGTCCTGAAAGTAAAGAAACAGTTAACAGTTATTTGTTTTCATTCAAACTCTATTATGAAAATTTACAAAGCTTAAGTATCATTCATGAATGGTTTGGTGAATGTCGAATGTCAATAGTGGCATTTGTTGCAGAGATGCCCGGATAAGACCTAGAGTTGCAGGAGGAGGTCATCATACTACTTTAAAAAGTCACCATGGTTAACTATTTTAACCTGAAATTGGCTCTTTTTCTTTCTGTTGCCTACCAGAATTTGAGGGACAACCTTGGCTGGAGGCATTTGTCTTTTGTTTACTGCCTGTCTCCTTGAAACCTTGGATGTTTCTGACCTAATATACTTAAAGCTTTGAGTTCAAAGGTGGTATCTCCAGGACCCTTTTTGAGCCTATAAAGAGACTGGGTCTTTATCTCTCATGTTCTAGGATTCTTCTGAGAATTTAGGGATAGGTAGAAGTGGCTTTTGACTGATCAGACTGATCAGTAGGAGCAGATTTGGGGGCTGGATTAGATCAAGATTGAAGATCCCATTAAGCCTCTACCACTGTGAGGGTGACATGTCTTCTCAGCTAGAACCTCCGGGGCACAAAAATGCTAGGATGACGCATGAGACAAATATTCCCTTAAGCCCAGTGATAAAGACAATCCTTATGTTCATTTCCTTCCATAATATGTCTAAGTGTTCATTGGATTTTAACTATATTAAGATCTTCTATGAGTTTTTCAAGGGAATAGTTTCCATAAAAGGTTACTAGTGACATTTCATAGAATTTTATTGGACTTTTTACTTACTCTGGGTTTATTATTGGGACTAATTATAAAATAGACTGGCATATTAAGCAGAGTGAATTATGAATCACTGAGTGAAACACTATTTAGAATATTTAAATTCCATTATTTAACCCATTACTTTATTGTAATAATTTATAGAAGACAGTTGCCTATGTAGTATTTGATATATTGTTGAATTTACTTACTGATAGCAATGTTATATTAATATTGCTTACTGACCAAGATTATTCCTGGGAGATGATCAGCATTTGGGTGTCCTTCAATAGCTAAGTGGCCTCTCAGCAACCACTGAAAACATATTGTCTCAATGTCCCCATACCAACTCCACTTTAAGATCCTCAAGCTTTTCTACATGTCCCTTGTACTTGATGTTTCTGTCTTATCCCTAGATTTACTAGGTCTCTGCCTCACACCATGTACAAAAACTATCTCACAGTGGATCAGTAACCTAGGAGCTAAAGCCATAAAACTCTTAGAAGAAAACATGGTAATTCTTCATGATCTTGGATTTGTCTATGTATTCTTAGACATGACACGAAAGCATGAGCAACAAAAGAAAAAATATGAGTTGGACTTCATCAGAATTGAAAACTTTTGTTCATATCAAGACAGTGACATTATCAAGAAAGTGACAAGGGGCAACTGGCTCGCTCAGTTGGTAGAGCATCCAACCCTTGATCTCAGGGTTGTAAATTCAAGTCCTGTGTTGGGTGTGGAGCCTACTTAAAAAGAAAGTAAAAGAATGGGAGAAAGTATTTGTAAATCACATATGTGATAAGGGTTGAGTATATAAAGAATTACAACTCAACAGAAAGACAACCAAATTAAAAATGGACAAAGGACTTGAATAAGCATTCCTCCAAATAAGAAACAAATGGTCAACAAGCACATGAAAAGATGTATGACAGAGAAACGCAAATTAAAACCACAGTTAAATATCACGTCACACCTACTAGGATGGCAATAATTTTAAAAAGTGGAAAATAGCAAGCATTGGTGAGGATGTGGAAAATTTAGAAACCTTGTGCTTTGCTGGTAGGAATGTCAAATAGTGCAACAGCTATGGGAAATAGATTGGCAGTTTCTGAAAAAGCTAAACCTATAATTACCATAGAACCCAGCAATTCTCGCTTAATACCCAGAAAAATTGAAATAGTCACTCATGCTTGTGTGCCAGTATTCACTGCAGCATATTTTACAATGGCCAAAAGGCAGAAACAACCCAAGTGGTTTTGCTATTAGCTAAACAACCAGTTAAGTTAGGTTGCCACCACCCATGAAGATCCCTCTTTCAGAAAGCCCTGAGCAACCTAGGTAACTGTTAAGGGGACCCCACCTCGAACTTCCTGAGCCACAGCTCCCCACTCTGGTGCTTTAGATTGGCCAATAAAGAGCAAATGCAGAAAACACCCCCAGACCCTGATGATGGCAGAGACCCATTTCAGTGTGCTTTCTCTCTATTTGACCTCGCTGTGTGACCCTTGGACATTTCATTTACCCAGTGAGAACTGTGAGTAAGAAATCTGTTTTTTCAAGTTCCCGAACGGTTTCTTGCTTATGTGTATCCTGCCCTCATGGTAAGAACCACAATGGCCCATCCAGCCACAACATTGGCCCTGGTGGGGGATGTGTCTGTGGGAGCTCCGAGGGACTGGGCATGTGCCTCAGGCATTCCTAGCCGAAAGTGTCAATGTCAACAGGTTGGGGCCCATACAACAAAGAACCAGACCAGTGTTTAATCCAGGGCTTACCCCTCATTTAGTGAAGCAAGAGCCTTCTGCGTAGTCTACACAAGGCTTTTGGAATTACGACGTTTTCCAATCTGGTAGGAATAGTCGTCATTCCTGGCTATTTGCAAGACTCTGACTGTTTTAGGTAGATCCTTCCTCAATTTCCTCACACAAACACAGTTGCCAGTGCTCTTCTGAATATTTACGGGGACCGTCAGCCCGTGTTCTCCTTTCACTCTGCCCCGCATCTTTTACCCTGCTTGCTGTCCTTCGGCTCCCTGGAGCTGAGCTTGCCAATCTCTGCCTTGGTGCACCTTCCCTGAGTCCTGTCCTGGCTGGGCTTTAAAGACTGTAACTTGGGACAATTCTAGCGATCACTTCTTTTATTTTCCACTCTCAGGAATGTCCCAAGTGCTGAAATTGTCTCATTTGATTTGTTTTAAATCTGGTATCTTGGCTTGGCACAGAATTATTGGGAAGATGAAATTTAAAATTTTTTGAGGTCTAAGTTACTAACTTTTATGAAGTAAAAAATTTTATGAAGTCAGTTTATTAACTTACGAAATTATAATTCAAGAGATCTATGCCTACTTGAAAACAAAACAAAAATAAAAGGCTTTTTTCTATGTTTTATTTTACTTTTTTTGGTTTAGCTTTTATATTTATGAGTTGGAATTTATTTTTTGGAATCAAATTGGAATTTAAAATTTTTATTTTTTATTTTTTTACATACGTACATTGGTATTTCCAGCACTGTTGAAAAAGTAATTCATTTTTCCATTTAATTACCTTTGCATTTTTGTAGAAAAATCAATTGAAACAAGTATGTGAGGATGCATTTCTTGACTTTCCATTCTGCTCTAGTAATGTTTCTACTTTTTCATTAATACCACACTTTTTATTACTGTAGCATATTATAGTAAAACAAAATCAGATAAAGTGTATCCTACAATTCTGTTCTTTTTCAAAATCACTTTGTTTTTCCAGTTCCTTTGCTATTGCATGTAAATACAACATCTGCTTGAAAATTTCTACAAAAATCTTGACATGGTTTTTGTTTTTTTTTTTTTTCATGGTCATGATAGATCTCTGCATTAATTTACATCATCTTGGATTTCTTTTATCTTGTGTTTTATAATTCTCAGCATGCACACAACATAAATTCCACATACCTTTAAAGATTTAAGCACATGTTTAAAAAAACTTGTAGTGCTTTTATAAATGGTTCTATTTTTAAATGTCAGTTTTTGCTAGCATATAGAACACAAATGGTGTTTTAAAATATTGATATTTTCTTCTATGACTTTGTTAATCTCATTCATTTTTTGGCTTTTTATGTATTCTCTGGAATTTTCTATGTTTACACTATGTGGTCTATGAATATAAGCAGGCTTATTTCTTCGCAATCATCTGCTTTTTCACTTTTTTTCCTTGCCTTACTGCAGTGGTGGGACTTCCATTATGAGGTAGAGTAGGAGTAGTATGTTCTTATCAGAAAAGGAAGACATTTCCCCTTTTGCTAGTGATGAGGTTATCTATATTTTGTAGCTGCCATTTATCAGGTGGAGGAACTTCCTTTGCATTCCTAGTTGCTGAGTTGTTTGTTTGTTTTAAATCATGACTGCATGTTGAATTTTGTCAGCTTTTTCCCTATATCTATTGAGATGGTTTTTCTTATTTAATTGAATGGTGATTTATTATAATTGATTTTCAGGTATTTGACCATTCTTTTTTTTTTTTTATTAACATATAATGTATTATTTACCCCAGGGTACAGACCTGTGAATCATCAGGCTTACACATTTCACAGCATTTGCCATAGCACATACCCTCCCCAAGGTATTTGACCATTCTTGCATTTTTGGTTAAAATCCACTTTTGGTTATAATTTATTACATTTTCTATATATTGTTGGATTCAATTTGCTACTATTTTGGGGAGGATTTTTGTGTCAGTATTCATGAGGAGATATTGGACTGTAGTTTTCTTATAATGTACTTGTCAGGTTTGGTATTAGTATAGTTTTTGTTTCATTAAACAATTATCAAATATGCCTCCCTCTTTTATTTCTTTTGGAAAAGTTTATGGAGAACTGGTATTATTTTTTCCTTAAATGTTTATTAGAATTTATCATTGAAGCCATCTGTGCCTGGATTTTTCTTTGGGAGATGTTCTTCCCTCTGAACTCAGTTTCCTTTTTTCTTTTTTTTTAAGATTTTATTTATTTATTTGACATAGAGAGAGAGAGAGATCCCAAGTAGGCAGAGAGGCAGGCAGAGAGAGAGGGGGAAGCAGGCTCCCTGCTGAGCAGAGAGCCCAATGCAGGGCTCCATCCCGGGATCCTGGGATCATGACCTGAGCCGAAGGCAGAGGCTTTAACCCACTGAGCCACCCAGGCGCCCCTGAATTCAGTTTCTTTAATAATGATGGGACAATTCAGATTATCTATTATTTATTGCATGATCTTTGGTAGCTTGTTTTTAAGGCTTTGTTCACTATATCTAATTTGTCAAATTTATTTGACAATTTGGCGTATAGTAGTTTGTAAGATTTCTGATTACTTGCATTATTTGTGGGACATGTAGAGCTGTCCACTCTTTCAGTCCTAATTTTAATAGGTTTTTGTCTTTCTTCCCAGTCTAGATAGAGTTTTATGGATTTTAGGTGTTTTCAAATATGGATACTAGCTTTCAAATTTTTTAAAAAATATTTCATTTATTTGAGAGATAGCATGAGCCAGGGTAGGGGGAGAAGCAGAGGGAGAGGGAGAGGCAGAATTCCTGCTGAGCAGGGAGCCCAACGTAGGGCTCAATCCCAGAACCCTGGGATCTTAACCTGAGCCCAAGGCAGATCCTTAATCAACTGAGTCACCCAGGCGCCCTTTGTATTTTTGCCTTCATTTCATTGATTTCTGCTCTTTATTTTTTCAGTCGTTTTGTCTTGCCTTGGGTTTAATTTGTTCTTATTTTACTATTTTCTTAAGTTAGAAGCTTATGTCTTTGACTTTAGACCTCTTTCCCTGCTAATATAAGCATTTAATTGTATGATTTTCCCTCTTACTGGTGCTTTGGCTGAACCTTAAAGTTTTGGTACATTTTTTAAGTTCTTTGAATTTTTTTGTGGAGATAAAAATTTTTGTCTGGTATTGTTTCTTCTTCCTGAATAATTTCCCTTAACATTTCTTATATAGTGTAGGTCTTTTCTTTTTTGCTTGAAAATGACTTCATCTTCTCCCTTTTCTTCTTTACATAGTGTCCAAATCTTTTGCCCATTTTTAAATTGAATTGTTTGCTTATTATGAATTGTAATACTGGTTTATATATCCTGGATAGCAGTTCTGTTCTAGATATATGTATTACACATTTTCTTCAGTCTCTGGGTTGCCTTTTTCCTTTTCTTTTTCTTTTTTCTTTTCTTTCTTTCTTTCTTTTTTGTAGTGATGTCTTTCAAAGATCAGAAGTCATATATTGATGAAATCTAGTTTATTATATTTGTAAAGTTTTATATCTAGTGTTTCTTGAGTTTTAAGAAATTTTTGCCCTACCCTAAGATTATGAAGATTTTTTTTTCTGTTTAGAAGTTTTATAGTTGTTCCACTTTTATGTTTGGATCTATAATTCATTTTCAGTTTATTTTTTTCTTAACAATTTTAACTGTAAGGGGGGAAAGGCAAGATGGCAGAGGAGTAGGGGACCCTATTTCAAACGATGCCCTCAATTTAGTTGGATATCTACCAAACCATTCTAAACACTCATGAAATCAGCCTGAGATGTAAGAATATATTTCTAGATTTCTACAAGCAGAAAATCTCTGGCAGTATTGAGATATGGAGGGCAGAGGCATGATTCTGCAGGCAGATATTGGAAGATAAACAGAAAGGGAAGAGAGCTGGTGTCAGGAAGGTGACACCAGAGCGCAGAAGCATCTGGAGCTGGGGACCAGACACAGGCTCACAGACCAGTAGCGGTGGTGAAAGGGCTTTAGAGCAGACCCCAGCCAGGATCCAGGAGCTGCAGGAGCACACGTGTGAACCTGGGACGGCTCGCAGTTTTAGAAACACAAAAGTCAGAAACACACCCGGCCCTAGGATCAAACTCTGGGATCCCAGAGTTGCTGTGGGATGCAGCACCACGGGAGGCTGTGTGGAGGCTGTGGTTTTTAGCAGTGCAGACACAGAGACTTTGTATCCTGGAGAGGTCAGTGAAGAGCAGAAGATGATTTCTCTGTTCTGGGCCAGAGGTTTGGGTGAGGTCATTTCTGCTCTGACTCTTGGAAGAGACGGCAGAGATGTGGAAAGCTGCCAGAGAACAAAAGCTCAAAAAACTGGATTCCACTGAGCCCACCCCCTACCCCTGACTAAGCAGGGTGCCTGAGTAACAGCCCAGCAGGTCCCTCCCCCAGAAGACAGGCTGAAAGAACAAGAGGACAACAATACGTAATCTACAGAAGGAAATAAGCATTTACGTCTAAGAGGCAGAGAGGACTGCCTCCAAAAAATCAATAAAAATAGATCAACACTCCAACATATAATAGTGAAGATTGCCAATTTCAGAGATAAAGAGAAAATCCTGAAAGCAGTACAAGATGAGGTTCCTAACCAAGGGAGGTAGGAACATTAGATTTATATCAGACCTATCCACAGAGACCTGGCAGGCCAGAAAGGGCTGGCATGATATATTCAGGGTACTAAATGAGAAAAACATGCAGCCAAGAATACTTTATCCAGCAAGGCTGTCATTCAGAATAGAAGGAGAGAAAAAGAACTTTCAGGACAGACAGAAACAGAAAAAATATGAGACCACCAAGCCAGCCCTGCAAGATATATTAAAGGGGATCCTGTAAGCAAACAGAGAGCCAAGAGTAACAAAAACCAGACAGAAACACAGACAATCTACAGAAACGGACTTGACAGGTAATATAGTGGCACTAAGTTCATATTGAAATAGTTACTCTGAATGTAAGTAGGCTAGATGCTCCAATCTAAGGTCATACAGTATCAGATTGGATAAAAAAGCAAGAAATATGCATATGCTGTCTACAAGAGACTCATTTTAGATCTAGAGACATCTCCAAACTGAAAAGTGAGGGGATGAAGAATAATTTATTATTCTAATGGAGCTCAAAAGAAAGCTGGGGTAGCAATTCTCACATCAGACAAATTGGATTTTAAAACAGACTGTAGTAAGGGAAGAAGAGGGACACTGTATCGTCCTTAAAGTGTCTACCCAGCAAGATCTAACAATTACAAGTATTTATGCCCTTAATTTGGAAGCAGTCAATTATATCAACGAATTAATAACCAAATTAGAGAAACATAGATAATATTACAATTAGTAGGAGACTTCAACACCTCACTCCAGCAATGGACAGATCATCGTAGCAGAAGATCAACAAAGAAACAATAGCTTTGAATGACACATTGGACCAGATGGACCTCGTAGATATATACAGAACCTTCCACCCTAAAACAACAGAATACTTATTCTTCTTGAGTGCACATGGAGCTTTCTCCAGAACAGATCACATACTGTGTTGCAAATCAGGTCTCAATCAATACTAAAAGATTGAGATTATTCCCTGCATATTTTCAGACCACAATGTTTTGAAACTGGAACTCAACCACAAGAAAAAATTTGGAAGGAACTCAAACACTTGGAAGTTGAAAAGAATCCTGCTAACGAATGATTAGGTCAACAAGAAAATTAAAGAAGAACTTTAATAACAATTCACTGAAACTACTGAGAATGAAAATACATGGGTTCAAAATGTATGGGATGCTGCAAAGGCAGTCCTAAGAGAGAAATACATAGCCATCCAAGCCTCTCTGAAAAAAAATTAGAAAAATACCAAATGCACAAGCTAACCTTACACCTAAAGGACCTGGAGAAAGGACAGCAAACAGAGCCTAAACCAAGCAGGAGAAGAGAAATAATAAAGATTAGACCAGAGAGCAATGAAATAAAAACCAAAAAAGCAGTAGAACAGATTAACAAAACCAGAAGGTGGTTCTCTGAAAGAATGAATAAGATCAATAAATCTCTGGCCAGACTTATCCAAAAGAAAAGACAGAGACGCAAATTACTAAAATCATGAAGGAAAGGGGAAAGATCACAACACCAAGGAAATACAGACAATTGTTAGAACTTATTAGCAACACCTATATGCCAACAGATAAGGCAGTCCAAAAGAAATGGCTGCATTCCTGGAAACTTATAAACTACCAAGACTGAAACAGTAAGAAAGAAACAATCTGAACAGACCTATAACCAACAAGAAAATTAAAGTAGTTAAATAAAAACCTTCCAAAAATCAGGAGTCAAGGGCCAGATGGCTTCCCAGGGGAGTTCTACCAAACACTTATAGAAGAAATAAAACCTATTCTACTGAAGCAGTTTCGAAAAAATAGAAATAGAAGGAAAACTTCCAAAATTGTTCCATGAGGCCAGCGGTCCCCTGATCCCCAAACCAGACGAAGACCCCATTAAAAAGGAGAATCACAGACCAAGATCCCTGGTGAACATGGATGCCAAAATATTCCACAAGATCCTAGCCAATAGGATTCAATAGTACATTCAAAGGATTATTCATCATGACCAGGTGGGATTTATTCCTGGGCTGCAAGGCTGGTTCAATATTTGGAAATTAACCAACATGAGAGAACACATCCTCTCAGTTGATGCAGAAAAAGCATTTGACAAAATATAGCATCCTTTACTGATTAAAACTCTTCAGAGTATAGGGATAGAGGGAACATAAATTCAATATCATAAATACTATGAAAAGCCAACAGCGAATATCATTCTCAATGGGGAAAATCAGAGCTTTTCCTTTAAGATTAGGAAAAGGACAGGAATGCCCACTCTCACCATTATTGTTCAACGTAGTACTAGAAGTGTCTTAGCTTCAACAATCAAACAAAAAGAAATAAAAGGCATTCATATTGTCAAAGAAATCAAGCTCTCTCTCTTTGCAGATGACTTGATACTTTATGTGGAAACCCCAAAAAACTCCACTCCCAAATTACTAGAACTCATCCAGCAATTCAGCAACATGCCAGGATACAAAATCAACGCCCAGAAATTAGTTGTATTTCCATGCAACCACCAGACTGAAGAAAAATAAATTAAGGAATCAATTCCATTTCCAATTGCACCAAAAACCATGATACCTAGGAAAAAACCTAACCAAAGGAAAGGATCTATACTCTAGAAGCTACAGAACACATATGAAAGAAATTTAGGAAGACACAAAGAGGTGAAAAGCATTCCATGCTCATGACTTTGAAGAATAAACATTCTTAAGATGTCTAATGATGTATGTTGGCTACCTGAACACAACAAAAAAAGAAAAGAAAAAAAAGAAGATATTATCCAGCCACAAAAAAGAATGAAATCTTGCCATTTGCAAGATTGGATCCATTGCAACATGGATGGATCTAGGTGGCATAATGCTAAGTGAAATAAATCAGAGAAAGGCAAATGTCATATTATTTCACTCAAATGTGGAATTTAATAAACAAAACGAACAAAGAAAAAAGGAGACAGACAAACAAAACAGACTCCTAAATACAGAGAACAAACTGGTGGTTGCCAGAGGAAAGGTGGGTGTCAGGATAAGTGCAATAAAGTGGATTAAGAGTACACTTAACTTTATGAGGACTGAGAAATCTGTAGAATTATTGAATCTTTATATTGTACATCTGAAACTATATAACACTGTATGTTAATTATACTTCAATTAAAAAAAAACCTAACTCATTTTCTACCAAAGAGAGAAAGAACAAGAAAGAGGGATCGTTCTCTACTAAAAAGAGGAAGGAAAGAGATCACTGTAACTACATGCCAAATGATCACCTTTTATTTATTTTTTAATATTTTATTTATTATTTGACAGGGAGAGACACAGCAAGAGAGGGAACACAAGCAAGGGGAGTGAGAGGGGGAGAAGTAAGCTTCCCATTCCTGAGCAGGTAGCCTGATTAAGGCCTTGATCCCAGGACCCTGGGATCATGACCTGATCTTATGGAAGATGCTTAACAACTGAGCCACCCGTGCTCAGTCAAAAGCTCCCAAATGATCACCTTTTAAATGTCAGATTGTGAAAGGAATTATATATGAAGTAGAAGTAAAAGGCATCTGAATCGACAAAGAAGTAGTCAAACTCTCACTCTTTGCAGATGATATAATACTTTATGTGGAAAACCCAAAGACTCCACCCCAAGACTGCTAGAACTCATACAGGAATTCAGTAAAGTGTCAGGATGTAAAATCAATGCATAGAAATCAGTCGCATTTCTATACACCAACAAGATAGAAGAAAGAGAAATTAAGGAGTCAGTCCCATTTACAATTGCACCCAAAACCATAAGATACCCAGGAATACATCTAACCAGAGGCAAAGAATCTGTACTCAGAAAACCATAACGTACTCATGAAAGAAATTGAGGAAGACACAAAGAAATGGAAAAACATTCTATGCTCATGGATTGGAAGAACAAATACTGTGAAAATGTCTATGCTACCTAGAGCAATCTACACATTTAATGCAATCCCTATCAAAATACCATCAACTTTTTTCAAAGAAATGGAGCAAATAATCCTAAAATTTATATGGAACCAGAAAAGACCCCGAATAGCTAGAGGAATGTTGAAAAAGAAAACCAAAGTTGGTGGCATTCCAATTCCAGACTTCAAGCTCTATTACAAAGCTGTCATCATCAAGACAGTGTGCTACTGGCACAAAAACAGACACATAGATCAGTGGAACAGAATAGAGAGCCCAGAAATGGACCCTCAACTCTATGGTCAACTAATCTTCCACAAAGCAGGAAAGAATGTCCAATGGGGAAAAAAAGTCTCTTCAATAAATGGTTTTGAGAAAATTGGACAGCAACATGCCAAAGAATGAAACTGGACCATTTCCTTACACCACACACAAAAATAGGCTTAAAATAGATGAAAGGCCTCAATGTGAGATAGGAATCCACCAAAATCCGTGAGGAGAACACAGGAATCAACCTCCCACCTCAGCTGCAGCAATTTCTTTCTAGAAACATTGCCAAGGGCAAGAGAAGCAAGGGCAGAAATGAACTATTGGGACTTCATCAAGATCAAAAGCTTTTGCACAGCAAAGGAAACAGTTCAACAAAACCAAAAGATGACCCACAGAATGGGAGAAGATATTTGCAAATGACATCAGATAAAGGGCTAGTATCCAAAATCTGTAAAGAACTTATCAAACTCAACACAGAAAGAACAAATAATCCAATCAAGAAATGGGCAAAAGATATGAAAAGACATTTCTGCAAAGAAGACATACAAATGGCCAACAGACACATGAAAAAATGGTCAACATCACTCAGCATCAGAGAAATACAAATCAAAACCACAGTGAGATACCACCTCACACCAGTCAGAATGGCTAAAATTAACCAGTCAGGAAACAACAGGTGTTGGCCAGGATGCAGAGAAAGGGGAACCCTCCTACATTGTTGGTGGGAATGCAAGCTGGTGCAGCCACTCTGGAAAACAGTAAGGAGGTTCCTCAAAAAGTTGAAAATAGAGCTACCCTATGACCCATCAGCTGTACTACTGGGTATTTATCCTATACATACAAATGTAGTGATCCAAAGGACACGTGCACTCAAATGTTTATAGCAGCAATGTCCACAATAGCCAAACTGTGGAAGGAGCCTAGATGTCCATCAACAGATGAATGGATAAAGAAGATGTGGTGTGTGTGTACACACACACAATGGAATAATGTGCAGCCATCAAAAACACGAAATCTTGCCATTTGCAATGACGTGGATGGAACTAGAGGGTATTATGCTAAGCAAAATAAGTCAGCCACAGAAAGACAATTATCATGATCTCACTGATATGAGGAATTTGAGAAACAAGACAGAGGATCATAGGGGAAGGGAGGGAAAAATGAAACAAGATGAAATCAGAGAGGGAGACTCTTAATCTCAGGAAACAAACTGAGTATTGCTGAAGGGGAGGGGTTGGGGGATGGGGTGGCTCGGTGATGGACACTGGGGAGAGTATGTGCTATGGGGAGTGCTGTGAATTGTGTAAGACTGATGAATCACAGACCTGTAGCCTGAAACAAATAATACATTATATGTTGAATATATTTAAATTTATTTACAGCTTACCTAAAATAAATCCAAAATCAAGCAGCATTGGTGGATTAACAGAGGGATAGGTAGTTCAATGTATATGTGATCTAATAAACACAACAAAATGTTCATTGGAGAATTTGATGGTGATGGTTCTGTATGATTCTTTCAACTTTTCTGTACATTTGAAATGTTTTATAATAATTATTGGAAGAAACATAAAAAAAGAATTGTGTGTTGTATATGAGTTGTTACAACTCATCTTTCAAATTCTAAGGTTGTTTAAAGAAATATATTCTGTAGGTAGATAAAGTGATATAAAATAGTTTCTGTACTTAGGTCTTACGTTTTCAAAACAAATTGCTAAGCTGATGGAGTACATATGTATTTGACTTAAAAATTTTTCTCTGTATCATTGAGAGACACCAAAGATGTTACCAAAAAATCACTTTGAATCTATCTCTGGGATCTACAATGACAGTATATTATGTACTGAGGCCCTATATATATGAAAGATCAAATTCTTAAACATAGAAATTTAAATACCTATTGATTTTTTCCAGTAAAGCAGTAGCCTATCAATATAAACACATTTGAAAGGATACGATAATTTTGGATACTGGAAAAAAGCTAATTTAATACATAAGTATATTATTTCATTTAATTGTATTTCATTTGGATTTTCAAGTAAATAAGAAACCAAAATAATAATAATAATTAATATTTACAAATAGTAAAAGTTGACAACATATTTTAAAAATAAATAAAACAGTGGCACCTGGGTAGTTCAGTTCAGTAACCCTCCAATTCAGCTCAGATGGTGATCTCAAGGTCGCAGGAATCAAACCCTGCCTTGAGCTTCCCGCTTGGCACAGAGTCTGCTTGTCCCTCTCCTTTGGTTCCTCCCCCGGCTCATGCTCTGTCTCTCTCTCAAATAAATAAATAATCTTAAAAAAATTAAAACAAATCTTCACTTAAATAGAAGCACATTATATCATCATCATCATCATCATCATCACCATCATCCATCAATCTCAGGGCCAAAAGAGAAAACAAGATCACATAAAGATGCTGGACTACTATATAAGTTTTTTTTTCTTTTCTTTTTTTTTAAAGATTTTATTTATTTATTTAACAGAGAGAGAACACAAGCAGGCAGAGAGGCAGGCAGAGGCAGAGAGAGGAGCAGGCTCCCTGCGGAGCAAGGAGCCCGATGCGGGACTCGATCCCAAGATGCTGGGATCATGACCTGAGCCAAAGGCAGCTGCTTAACCAACTGAGCCACCCAGGCGTCCCTAAGTTTTTTTTTTTCTTTTTATTCTTTTCAATATTCTTTTTTAATACTAGCATCACTTTAACTTGATATTCATTACTAACAACATTCCCACATAGAGTATGTCCTTAAAGTTTATAAATCTTCATAGTTCAACTATAGTTAGTGGTATGATTTGTAGTTTTACTAAATATTTACTATGATTTGTAGGTTTACTAAATATTATATAAAGAATAAAGACTTTGTTGTGACCTCTTCAATGAATTTCCAGTTTTAATGGGAAAAAATAAAGCAAGATATTTTCTAAATTTAAATTATTTTACCTGGAAATATAAGAAATATATGAAGATGACTTTATATAACATCATATAAAATATATTTGCAAAAAATACGACACTTAAATAAACGTGACATTATCAAAACATGCATTGATCAAATTTCATTTAATTGGTTTTACACCACACCTGAAGATATTACAGGAACATTAATGAATAGAAGCAAGCTGGAGCTTCAATAAAGAGCTCCTTTCTTAACATCAGCAACAAAAAGGCTTTGATCTTAGAGTTTCAAGGTTGTTCCAGATAGTAAAGAAGAATTCTGAAAATAAACCAAGTAATTATAACTTTCATTTAATTCAGTCTCTAATAATACACACATACAAACGTTTCTGAAACCTTCAATTTTATGTATTATTAGAACATACGTTACATTAATTGCATGCCATTTAAAAAATATTATCTAGAACTTTTGGTTTTCAAAATTAGTGATCTTTCACTCAATGATAAAAAGTTGATTTTAGCTGGACATTGGGAAAGACTCACACCTTCAGCAAATTATAGTTGGGCTTCTCTAAGCCCTCTTTTTGACAAGGACTTGGCCCTGTCCTTGGTCTGCTTTTAGCAAAAATACTCTTCAGCTAACTTAGTAGGAATGCTCCTACCCTTGATGTCTCCTTTTGCAATTTCATATTGACCTCTTCACTCTGCTCGTTGGCTATAAATTCCCCAGCTCTCTTTGCTATATTTGGAATTGTGTTCAATCTCCCTGCTCTATTGAAGTAGTCCTGAATAAAGTCATCAAAAACTAATGACGTACTCTATGGTGACTAACATAACATAATACAAAAAATAAAGTCTTCATTATCATCTTAAACAAATGTCAGGATAATTTTTTAACAGCATTGTTAAAAAGGGAAAGAGCTTGCCTTATCTTTGATAGTAGCCAAAGCCTTCCAAAGGCTATAGATCCTACTCACTTTTGCCTTAATTCCTGCCTAATTTGAACCAGTCAGTGTTCTTGGTTGAAACTGACATTGTCTACTCAGTATTAAGGGACATCCTGCTACTGTAAAACACTACATTTTATCCAACAACACTGTTAAATACTATTTCTGCCCCTACTTCTCCAGGGGTCTGTTTTTACTTATTATTATTATTACTTATTATTACTTATTTACTTATTATTATTACTTATTAATCAGCAAAATTATATCCTATATATTTTTCTGAATAGCTCACTGCCTTCTCAGGTCCTGATTAACTGTTGGATCATTGATAAATTTTGAGTAACGCTATCCAATATGGGAGCCACAAACCACATATGGCTATTTAGATTTGAACTACTTAAAATTAAAAATCTAGATTCTCAGTCACACTAGCCACATCTTAACAGTTCAACAACTGCATATGACTCACAATTCCCTTATTAGAATGCACAGGTAAAGAAAATTTCCATTATCACAAATTCCACTGGAGCTAAAGTTGTAATTGACATGAAAGAGGTGGTTTGGGAGAATTTTTTAATGGAGCCAATATAGGTTGAATTTGTTCATTGGGTTTCCTCTTCCAGTAACTATAAGACCTGGATTTTTAAAAAATCAGCCACAATTATTTGTATATGGTTTTGGGTATTAGTTGATTTCCCTTATATCATCAAATGATAAGCTGTATGTTTCTCAACTCCGGCAGCACATTTGAATGACCTACAGAGAATCTGGGGAAGGGAGCAGAGAACTAATGTTTTCTAAAAGCACCCCAGATGAATTCTATTTTATAGACAGCCTTGGGAAGCACTAAATTAGCATATATGTTAGCTCATTTAATCAAATGATTACATAATTAATATATATGACACTGTTATCTGGGTAGTCCATAGGGGCAAACTGAGAAGCAGAATGGATTCAGTTTAAGTAATCTCAGCAATTGCCATTCGTGAGGACAGATTGCTATGTTGAACTGAAATTTATGTTGAAAAAATAATTCTAGAGAGAAACATAAAATTCATCTTGCTCACAATCCAATTATTTGGCAACCTGCAATAACAATTTTACTATTCGTTTCTGCATATATTCTCTCCAAAACCCTCACAAGAGTTGTTAACATGTTTCATCCTTATATTACCTCTGGGATGTTTCACAGTTTCAGAGAATAATCAGTCATTAGTGAAGAATCATTCCATTTATTTCTACTGGCTGATATTTTAATTAGGCTCAATTTATGATTTCTACTTATAAGCTATACATTTTTTACTACTCTGTGAATTATAAACATCTTTAAATGAGAGATTTTAGAAAATAACCATTATTTCATTAATTTTTCCGCTTTATGTTTCTGAAGAAATCTATTTTTTCTTTACTTTTTGACACAAAATAGAACTCCATGTACTTAGATTAATGTCATTGTTCAGTGCTCTAATTTTTGCCGGAGATGTGTGTGTGTGTGTGTGTGTGTGTGTGTGTGTGTGTGTGTAAATATATACATTCAAAGTTCAAAAGGAAATTATATAAATTTAAACACTCATGTCAGTAATAATCCAGATTGGATTTAAGACCATGTCATCCAATAGTATTACTCTCTCCAGGGCACAGTGAAAATGTGGTTAAAAATAATATTTTAATATTAACATTGATTGTCAAGAATCATGTCTTTATAATTATTAGCACTTATATTTTGTGCCATTACAAATTATACAAAATATGCTCTAACAGATATCAATCACGTTATTGTCATGTTTACTTTGTTTACTTCCTTTCCTTTTTGAAATTTGTGCAGTGTTCAAACATTAACATTTGAATAAGCTGAATATTTTAATCATTCATCATTTAAAATATAACTTTTTTTAAAATTAGAAAAAGAGAAAATATTGCAAACATTCAAACTTACCTGCTACCAGTTACGCTCCTCCATGGTCTGGGTCTACCCTATTTATCCAGGGTATTCCCACTATTGTTCAATAAGCACCATCCTTTCAAGTTAGCATTATTTTCATAAAGCGTCCACATTAGTAAATTTAATTGCTATTTGCTCATGTTGCTTATCTTGACCAGAACTCATTTTTTCTCGAAAATAGGGGTGTGGTAGAGATTTCGGGCAGCAGGATGTGGCACTTTAAAGAAAAGTTATTGTGTGATTAAAAACAGTTTAATTTCATTATAGTTGACATAATTTTTATTATATGTGACACAGAAAACATTATACGTGAATAATAGTAACACTGGAAATGGAAATGGAAAAGCAGTATGTAAATTATACAAGTACATACATAAATAAACCTATGTTTCTATAGAAATGATACTGGACACTCTTAACTTAGAGCAATATAAATATACTATAATGGTTCTTCAAATTTAGCCTAGGTCAGAATCACCCAGAAAACTTGTTAAAACAAATTGCTGGACTTGAAAGTTTCTGATTACTCCAAAGGAAAGTGCCCAGTAGTTGGGGACCAGCAGTAACGTAGAGTCTGGTTAAAAACACTTAAAAAGAGGAAAAAGTGCTGAGGAGCAACTAGTGGAAAGGGGTGGTCATGGGCACTGGCCTGGGACCACGCTCCCAGGAAGGACACCATGTACCCCAAAGTGAGACTGGTGGGGGTCCAGGCCATGGTTCCTGAACCTGTAGCTTTCCACTCCCTGCACCATTCTGTGGGCCAAGCGCGCTCCTGCAAGTGCCTTAGAGAGTCTGCTGTGGTCCAGGAGCCAGCAGCTTTTCTCTGTGGGCCCTGCTATCTGGACTGAGTGCACCCATGACTGTGACATTTGTGGCCTGTGGCAGAGTCTGGGCGCTCCCAGCCGGCCCCGGAAACACAGGCGAGCAGCCTAATCTCCCCGGTGAACACTCGCAGAGCCTCAGAAAGGTGGCTGGGGTCACGTGCCACCTCTGACAGGCTGCTCTGTGAGCAGAATTTTGTGGAGGGGAGTGTGTGTTCTGGACCACCCAGAGGGGAGCAGACGGAGGCTTCTCTGTGACCCAGAGGTCTGGGTACTTCCGGACAGTTTCCTTGCTTGGACTCTCGGAAAAGGTGAAAAAGCTACAAAAGGTCAAAAACCTTCAGAGAGTGAAAGACTGAGAAACTGGTTTCCACAGAGCTCAGCCCCTTGACTGGGGGGCAGGGTGGCTCAACCCAAGCAAGACTGACTGGAAAAAAACGCAGCAGGCCTCTCCCGCAGAAGACAAGTCAAAAAAACAAAAGGAAAATAACCACAGGGTCCCCATAAAATTTAA
>CM052807.1:24502588-24540674 GCA_028533885.1 Nasua narica | reverse complement strand
CAACTTTGGTTTTCTTTTTCAACATTCCTCTGGCTATTTGTGGTCTTTTCTGGTTCCATATAAATTTTAGGATTATTTGTTCCATTTCTTTGAAATAAATTGATGGTATTTTGATAGGGATTGCATTAAATGTATAGATTGCTTTAGGTAGCATAGACATTTTCACAATATTTGTTCTTCCAATCCATGAGCATGGAATATTTTTCAATTTCTTGGTGTCTTCCTCAATTTTTTTCATGAGCACTTTGTAGTTTTCTGAGTACAGATTCTTTGCCTCTCTGGTTAGGTTTATTCCTAGGTATCTTATGGTTTTTGGTGCAATTGTAAATGGAATCGACTCCTTAATTTCTCTTTCTTCTGTCTTACTATTGGTGTATAGAAATGCAACTGATTTCAGTGCATTGATTTTATATCCTGATGCTTTACTGAGTTCCTGTATGAGTTCTAGCAGTCTTAGAGTGGCGTTTTTTGGGTTTCCACATAAAATACCATATCATCTGCAAAGAGTAAGAGTTTGACTTCTTCTTTGCTAATTTGGATGCCTTTTATTTCTTTTTGTTGTCTGATTGCTGAGGCTAGGACTTCTAGTACTATATTGAATAGCAGTGGAGATAGTGGACATCCCCTGTCATGTTCCAATGAGGAAAAACTCTCAGTTTTTCCTCATTGAGAATGATATTCACTGTGGGTTTTTCATAGATGGCTTTGATGATATTGAGGAATGTACCTCTGTGCCTACACTGTGAAGAGTTTTGATCAAGAAAGGATGCTGTACTTTGTCAAATGCTTTTTCAGCTTCAATTTAGAGTATCATATGGTTCTTGTTCTTTCTTTTATTCATGTATTATATCACATCAATTGATTTGTGGATGTTGAACCAACCTTGCATGCCAGGAATAAATCCCACTTGGTCGTGGTGGATAATCCTTTTAATGTACTGTTGGATCCTATTGGCTAGTATTTTGGTGAGAATTTTTACATCTGTGTTCATCAAGGATATTGGTCTATAATTCTCCTTTTTAATGGGGTCTTTGGTTTTGGGATCAAGATAATGCTGGCCTCATAAATGAGTTTGGAAGTTTTCCTTCCATTTCTATTTTTTGGAAAAATTTGAGGAGAATAGGCACTAATTCTTTTTTTTTTTTTTAAGATTTTATTTATTTATTAGAGAGAGAGAGACTGAGAATGAGAGGGGAGAAGGTCAGAGGGAGAAGCAGACTTCCCGCAGAGCCGGGAGTCTGATATGGGACTCGATCCCGGGACTCCGGGATCATGACCTGAGCCGAAGGCAGTCGCTTAACCAACTGAGCCACCCAGGCGCCCGGCACTAATTCTTTTTTAAATGTTTGGTACAATTCCCCTGGGAAGCCTTTACCCCATTTACATTCAGGGTAACTACTGACAGATATGAATTTAGTGCCGTTGTATTGCCTGTAAGGTGACTGTTACTGTACATTGTCTCTGTTCCTTTCTGGTCTATGTCACATTTAGCCTCTGTCTTTGCTTAGAGGACCCCTTTCAATGTTTCCTATAGGGCTAGTTTGGTGTATGCAAATTATTTTAGTTTTTGTTTGTCCTGGAAGGTTTTTATCTCTCCTTCTATTTTCAATGACAGCCTAGCTGGATATAGTATTCATGGCTGCATATTTCTCTCATTTAGTGCTCTCAATATATCATGCCAGTTGTTTCTGGCCTGCCAAGTCTCTGTGGATAGGTCTGCTTCCAATCTAATATTTCTTTCTAATATTTCATACCTTCATATGTTACAGACTTCCTGTCCTCAGCTGCGTTCAGGATTTTCTCTTTGTCACTAAGACTTGTAAGTTTTACTATTACACAATGGTATCTATTTTTATTGATTCTGAGGGGTGTTCTCTGTGTCTCCTGGATTTTGATGCTTGTTCCCTTTGCCTATATTGCTTATTCTCTCTTCTGCCTCATTTATCCTAGCAGTAAGAGCCTCCATTTTTTATTGCACTTCATTAATAGCTTTTTGATTTTAACTTGGTTAGATTTTAGTTCTTTTATTTTTCCAGAAAAAGATTGTATTTCTCCAGAAAGGGATTCTCTATTATCTTCCACGCTTTTTTTTTGAGCCCAGATAACACCTTGATAATTGTTATTTTGAACTCTAGGTCTGACATAAAACTAATGTCTGTATTGATTCAGTACTGCCTCTTGGGTTTTTTGTGTGTGTGTGTGGTGAGTTTTTCCGCCTTGTCATTTTATTGAGATAAGAATCGACAGATGAGAGAACAAAATACTAATAGGGTAGCAATGACCCCATAAAAATATACTCTAACCAGGTCAGAAGAGAGCTGAAACTGGGGGTGAAGAAAAGGGGGGAGGGGAGAGAAAAAAATATATATATTAGACTTGTGATTAGAACAGAGCCCCACACTTGATTTTGGGTGTTTTTTGGTCTGTTAGAAGAAACAACCTTCTAAAATTTTAAAGAAAGAAAAACTTATAAATATATAAAAATAAGAGTAAACACTATGAAGGGATGGAATATAAGTGTAAAGTTGAAAATTTAAAAATATTCTAAAAAAGGATTGATAAGATAAGAGGTTGTTTAAAAAAGAAAAAAAAAAGAAAAGAAAAAAGAGGAAAGAATGTGATCAGGCTGGAGACTAGAACAAAGCCATGTGCTAGATTTAGGGTATATTTTGATCTATTTGAAGAAATTGTATCCCAAAATTTTAAAGAAATGAAAACCCTATATGTATACAAAAAATAAGATTAAATACAATGAGGGGATAAAATATGAATATAACAGTGAAAATTAGAAAAGATTTTTAAAAAGATACTAGCTAAAAAACATAGTTAAAATAAGGGGTGCCTGGGTGGCTTAGTGGGTTAAAGCCTCTGCCTTCCATTCAGGTCATGATCTCAGGGTCCTGGGATCAATACCCACATTGGGCTCTCTGCTCAGTGGGGACCCTGCTTCCCCCTCTCTCTCTGCCTGTCTCTCTGCCTACTTGTAATCTCTCTCTCTCTCTCTCTCTGTCTAATAAATAAAATCTTAAAAAAAAACTAGTTAAAATAAGAAAAAGGAAAAATAAAATTAAAAAATAGAATAAGAAAAAAATAAAACTTAAAAAATTTTACTCCTAAAGACTAAAGAATTATGGGAAAAAAGCCATGAATTTTATGTATTGCTTTTTCCTAACTCAGGAGTTCTGCAGTTCTCATTGATCGATGAACTTGGTCTTGGCTGGATATTCTTGCTAGGGGAGGGGCCTGTTGCAGTGATTCTCGAATGTCTTTGCCTGAGGGGGAATTGCACTGCCCTTGCCAGGGGCCGGGCTAAGTAATCTGCTCATGTTTGCTCTCAGGAGCTTTTGTTCCCTGAATGGTTTCTGTATAGCTTTGGAGGCCGAGAATAAAGATGCAGCCTCCCAGTCTCCAGCTCATAGGAGCTGAGAGCTCAGGCCCTGCTCCTCAGTTCACCCTCAGAGAAAAGCATTCAATCCCTCCCATCTCCCTGGTCTCAGGCTGCACTCTGGCCTGTGACTGAGCATTTCTATCTCTGGCACAAGGCCCCGTTTGGAGTCTCCAAACCCAGCAGATTCCTGGAGTGTGCTCCAGTGCCGCTCTTCTTGAAGGAGGAGGGAGGGGTCTCTCCAGATCTGCCCCTTTTGGGGTCCCTGCTCAAAGAATAGTGACCTGACTGTGCCTCAGATCATGGCTTAAGGTAAGCCTGAGCTGAGAGCCCACTGCGTGGCTCTGTCTCTGCTGTTGGCTTCCACGATCTGATACCTGGGAGCTCTGCCACCCTCAGACACCCCCAGTCTTTTTGTATCCCTGTGGGTCCCGAGACCACACTGTCCTAGAGTGGGCTCCACCACCCGCTTAGCTTCTGGAGCAATGTCCCTCAGCGGAGCAGACTTCTAAAAGTTCCAGTTTTGTGCTCTGCTGCTCTGTGGTTTCCTGGGAGCCGGCCGCTCCCTCTGTGGTCTCTCTTCCCGTCACTTTGAATACACTTTTCCACATGTCCTATCTTCTGGAAAGTGGTTGATTTTCTGTTTTTAGAATTGCTGTTCTTCTTTTCTATCTCCTGTTGAGTTTGTAGGTGTTTAGAATGGTTTGATAACTATCTAGCTGAACTTTTGGGATCTGATAATATCTCAGTCTCCTACTCCTCTGCCATCTTGCTCCTCCCCCCCCCATTAAAAAATTGCTAATCTGGACTTCTCTGAGGGACAAATTCACCAATTATAATGTTTATGCAGTTATTTGTGTCTTTAACCTTATAGTATCCACTCAAAGCACTCTTTTCCAGTTACTTCAAGCTGCTAATTTTTCTCTGACAGTAAGGTTATGTCATTCATTTATTTTTGTTTTTTTTCCTAGACTTTATTGAGATGTATTTGACATATAATGTAAGTTTGAGATGTACAATGTGTTGGTTTGCACACTTACATATGGTAAAAGAATTACCACCACAGCATTAGCTAATTCCTCTTTTTTGTAGTGAGTCTATTTAACAGTTAATCTTCTAGCAACTTTCAAGCACATAATATAGTATTGTTAATATAATCATCACGATGTATATTAGATCCTCAGAACTTATTCATCTTCTATTCATACTCTTTGACCAACATTTCTCCATTTACCCCAACACATAGCCTCTGGTAACCACAATTCTACTCTCTGTTTCTATCAGTTCAGCTTTTTTTAAGATAGCACATATAAGTGAGATCATATTGTATATGTCTTTCTCTATATGACTTGTTTTACTTTAGCATAATTCCTTCAAGGCCCATCCATGTTTTTTTTATAATTGTGTTATGTTAGTTACCATACAATGCTGTGTTGTTGCAAATAGCTAGGATTCCATTCTTTTTTATAGCTGAATAGTATTCCATTATATAAATAAAGTTGTATTATGTACATTATAATTATATTTTATATGCAGATAATTTATGATTATATTTATATATAATATATTTCTAATATTACATATATTATAATAAAGCAGTTATTTTGAATTCTTTATAGGGTAAGTTTTAGATCCCTGTGTCTTTGGGTTTGGTGCTGGAAGATTATTATAATTCTTGGGTGGTGCCCTGTTTCCTTGATTTTTCATATTCCTTGGAGTTTTGTGTTGCTGTCTTACATTTGAAGTAGCAGTCACTTCCTCCAGTCTTTACTAACTGCCTTCAGGAAAGATCTGCCTTTAATCAGCTCTGCTAGAAATCTTGAGGCTTTCCAGGACCTTGAATGCATACACCTGCTCCATACTCACTGCTCCCTCTTGTGGCAGAATTCTTAAGCTTGTCTATTTTCTCTGGATCCTGCATCACACCAGACCAAATGCTGACACCTTCCCTTTTGCTTTCTCTAAGGTGGCACCACAGCTCAAGTTATGGTTTTTCTCTGGCCCACAGAACCTGGCTTACTTTATGCAAGTGCTCCATACATGTTCATCAAAGCTTGCTGTCCCTAGAACTCTCAGGAGTATGCACAGGAAGCTGGCTACAGAATTGGGGGAGGTGTGGGTGAGATAAGCCAGTTGCTGGATTCTGTAAGTGAGGCTTTCCCAGCAGCTCATCGGTAGGCTTCCTGATGGAGTCCAAGCACAGAAGAAGCTACATTACAGCCCTCTAATGCTGAGAATCATATCTGCCACTCTTCTGATCTACTCTCATTGCACAATTTACTACTCCAGATGCCTTGGTGGTGTCCTGTATAGCTAGGAAAGCCTGGTACTTACTCACTTACTCCCTCTTCCCTTGCAAAGAGACATCATGAGGTGATAGAGTCTCACCTGCCCCTGCTGTACCACCTTGCGGGACATGTGATGCATGCAAAGTCAAATTGTTCGTCTTATCCAATCCAATGTGTCCAAACTCATTTTTCACTCCAACAAAGTACTGGAACTTCTTATCTGGAAACCCGGACTTCTCTCTTGTCTATGGTGACTGCCCAAGTCAGTGTTTGTTGGGTGCTCCCTGACTGTGATGAAGAAGGATTGGAACCATTCATCAGCTACTAGAGTCCACAGCCAGGATGGAGGTTTGTCTGCCTACTACCTGATGCACAGGTAGGCAAGGTTTTTCCAGGTCCCTTGGTGTATAATACTGGATCCCACAACTTCTACAAATGCACTTTTATTCATGGATGGGTGCCAAATATTTGTTGTTGAGAATGGGGGGAGGGGAAAAAAAACAAGGGACATCTTATGCTATTATGATGCTGATATCAATTGTTATATATTTGTAATAGTTCCTTATGTCCCAGTCTGCATTTCATCCTAGGATCTCCCAACATCCTGATTCATTTCTTTTTTGCATGCATATTTGTATTAAGAAGATTATAATTAAAATATAATATAATTGAATGATGAAAAAGACAACCTAACTGTAATGGGTAATATACGGCTAGGTACATCTGTTATGTTTTTTCTTTGCACCTTTCTGCAAAGGACTGGATACTATGGGGCCTCACCCTGTATTGCTACTGTATTCTGTATGTGTGTGTATGTGTGTGTGTTTTGCAGGAAGTCAAATCATAGGAGCTGTCTCTGAAAATTATTATAGATCACAAAATTATGATCTCTGGCCCTAATGACAAATTTTAATATGAATTTGTGGGGTTCTGGAAAGAGCACATGCATTTTGCATAGGGGGTATCAAGAATATTTGCAACTAGAGGGAACATTAATGGTGGACTGGTTTCAATAATGGCCTCAGTGTATTCTTGAACACTGGTATTCATGTCGTCCCATACAACTCTGGTCTTGGCTATATGACTTTTATAAATGGAACAAAAGCAAACAGATGCAAGCAGAGACTTCAAATGTTTCTACAAGGCTTGTACAATCGGCTCACTCACATGTTGCTCTTAGAACCTAAGGTTACAACATGAGTACTCTTAAGCTAATCAGCTGGATCATGAGAAACAAGGGGCTAAGTCACCTCTTGTGTCACTTGAAAAGTTTGTTTTCTCTTAGCTTCCAAACCATCCTTCCATAGTTGCTTTGTGAAATTGGATGCAGGACTCTGATAACCACATTTTTGCTTTGCCATGTAACTCCAAACTAGGGTTTTGCAAATAAGGCAGGCTAAAGAGAGATTGGAGGAGAAACAAGGGATTTGCTTCCTTCATTTGGCTACCATTGGGCTTCCTGAGAGCTCCACAGTTCCTGTGAACATCATCCCAGCAATGTTTCTTTATCCTAGGAGCTGAAGTTCTTTCCATGACATAAATGGTCTGTAGTTTTCTCAACATTTGCAAAACCAGTTTTATTTAAACAATCATCAGCTGAGACACTAGCAGTGTCCCCTCTTCAGAAGTATGTCTGAGACCCCTCCTGAAAAACCAGCCAAGCTGCATCTCCTACTCAGAGGTCTTTATCAGCCTGGCAACTTCTTCCTAACATTCCTCCATGTTATCTCAGAATTCATTTACACTTTGTTACCCAACTAATAACTTTATAGTTAGTTAATGAGTTTTTACACTTTTGCTTTTTCAAACTAGTGAGATTTTTATCTCTTGACAAGCCCCAACTATATACCCCCATTGTCCCAAACAAGAGCTAGTCAACTGCCAGACATGTGAGTGAAGCCATTGACCACAAGGTGACCAAAGATGCATAAGTTAGCCAGCCAAAACCAGTCTACATTGCTAATTCCCAAACCATGAACTCTAAATCCCGAGTTACTGTTTTAAGGTAAATAGTTTTGGGGTAGTTATGCAGTAAAAGAACACTAATAAACATGGAAAAAATTTTAAAAATTTATGATTTAATAACTCAGATGGACATAAATTAATCAAACAAAACATCCACCTGTATGATTGATGGCTATGCAGAGAAAAGTATTTTTTTCTCCACAGTTGCTAGAGAAAATGTTAATTTTAATATCATTTTAGGAAAGCAATTTAGAAGTATCTTTTAACATTATAAAATCCTGGGATTCTCCCAAAGCAATATAAGCATCAATATATAAGAATGCATGTTCATGGACACATTTGTCAGTGGTGAAAAACTAAAAAAGTCAATTCTCTTTAACAGAAGAATGATTAAATAATTCTATATTGTGAAATATTATACTGCTAGTAAAGGTATAAATTAAAACCATTTAATTTTCAGGTTTGCAAGGATTTACCTAAAGTATTTCTGAATAAAAAGATGTAAAATGAGTACAATGAAAAGCCATACTAAACAACCACTACAAGTAACTATATACTTATTTTATACATATACATACACATTTTTTTTTCACCTTGACTATCAAAGGGTGATAAATTGATCACTTTTGTTGGGAATTTACTCATCGTGATGTTCTTCGGAAGTAAATCTTGTTGGTGTGAAAATGTATTTTTGTTTTTAAATAAATTCATTCCTAAAATAAAAATTTTAAAAAGTTAGAGACTCTGAATAGTCATACAATACTCTCCCAACACCATGTACTACTATTCTTTATTTATGTATTTGTAATGTTTTCTTACCGCATTTTATTGAGTGGCCACTTGTTTACTGCTCTAGTTTGTATAAACTATTTAATCATTTTCTTTCTTGTCTTTATTCTGTGTTCATTGATAGAATCTTCTTTTTTTTTAGCTTATTGAGTATACTTACTATACAAAAACTGCACATATTTAATACAGGTACATTTTGATAAATGTAGACATATGCATATGCCTGCAATACCATCACCACAATCAAGATAATAAACATTCCCATCACCTCTCATTTTCTCTAATTTTCTTTTTCGGTATGTGGTAAGAAAAGTTAGCAAAAATACTCCCCCCTTAATGATTTTTAAGTACGTAACACTGTATTTTATTTTATTTTATTTTATTTTTACAGTGTTCCAAGATTCATTGTTTATGCACCACACCCAGATAACACTGTATTTTTAATTATAGGTATGATATTGTACAGATCTCTAGAACTTATTCAACTAGTATAACAGTAACTTTATACAAACTGAACAACTACCCATCAATTTCTCTCTACCTGCAGCCCTGGAAGCCACTGTGAGTGGCTTCATTCTCTTCTTCTGTGAGTTTGACTCTTTTTAAATTTATTTTTATTTTATTTTATTTTTTATTGAAGTATAATTAAGATATGATATTAGTTTCAGGTGTACAATATGATTCAACAATTCTATATATTACTGAGTACTCATCATGGTAAGCATACTTTTAATCCCTTTTATCACTTTTACATCTCGTATAAATGGAATTATGCAGAATTTGTCCTGTAACTAGCTTATTTCACTTAGAACTAATGTCTTTCAGGTTCATCCACATTGTCGCGTATGGAAGGGTTTCCTTCTTTTCTAATACTGACTAATATTCCTTGTATGTCTATGCCATATGTTCATTTCACTTTACCCAGCTTTATTGAAATACAAGTGACATATAGCATTGCATAAGTTAAGGTGTACAATGTGGTACTTTGATACATGTATGTATTATAAAAGGATTACAATAACAAGTTACAACCTACATCACCTCACATAACTATTTTGTGCTAAGAATATTGAAGATCTACTCTCCTATCAACTTTTCAATATAGTATTGTTGATTATAGTTATCACACTGTACATTAAATTCCAGAATTTTTTCATCTTCTAATTGGAATTTTGTACCTTTGACCAACATCTCTCCATTTCCTTCACCCTTTAGACCCTGCTAACCAACATTCTACTCTTCTGCCTCTATAAATTCAGCTTTTTTAGATTCCACATATGAGTTAAGAGCATACAAATGTCTCACTTATTTCATTTATATAAAGACCTCGAGCTCCATCCATGTCATCACAAATGGCAAGATTTCTTTCTTTTTTATACTGAAGAATATCCCATTGTATATTTTATACCAAATTTTCTCTATATATTTATCTGTCTGTGGGAATTTAGATTGTTTCCATGTCTTGGCTATTGTAAATAATGCTGCAACAAACACAAAAGTGCAGGTATCACTTTGAAAGAGTGATTTCATTTCTTTTGAATATATAACGAGAAGTGGGATTGCTGGATCACATGGTAGTTCTATTTCTAATTTTTGAAGGAATATCTATGTTGTTTTCTATAATAATCACACCAATTTACAATCCCACCACAATGTACAGGGATTGCCCTTTCCCCACATCCTCACTAATATTGGTTGTCTTCTTGGTGATAACCATTCTAACAGGTGTGGGATGTTATCTCATTGTAGTTTTGATCTATATTTCCTTGATTAGTGATGTTGAGCACCTTTCCATTGGCTATTTGTATGTCTTCTTTGAAAAATGTCTGTTTACATCCTCTGTCCATTTATAACAGCATTTTTCAGTTTTGGGTTTTCTCCTCTTCTTCCCTCTCCTTCCCCGCCCCCTCCTCCTTCTACTTTTTTTTGCTACTGAGTTGTATGAGTTCCTTACATACTTTGGATATTAACTTATTATGAGATAATGGCTTGCAAATATTTTCTCCCATTCCATAAGTTGCCCTTTCACTTTGTTGATAGTTTCTTTTGCTGAGCAGAAACTTTTTATTTTGATGTCCCACCTGTTTTTTATTTTGTTGCTTGTGCTTTTTGATATAATGTCCAAAATATTATTGCCAAGATCAATATTAAGGTTTTTTTTTCTCTGTTTTCTTCTTGGCGTATTGAGATTTCAGATCTCACATAAGTTTTTAATCTATTTCAAATTAGTTTTTTGTTAACCATAGAATATATGGTTCAGTTTTATTCTTACATATTGATACCTAATTATCCAGCATCATTTATTGAAGAGACTATTGTTTCACATTAAATATTCTTGCTTCCCTTATCAATTATTAGTCGTCTATATATGAGGATTTACCCAGGCTCTTGATTCTGTTTCATTGGTATATGGTCTGTTTTTATGTCAGTACTATTTTGTTTTGATTATTATAGCCTTGCAATATAGTTTGAAGACAGGAAAGTGTAATGCTTCTAACTTTGTCCTTCTCGCTCAAGATTGCTTTGGTTATTCAGGGTCTTTTGTGGTTCCAAATAAACTAAGATTTTTTTTTCTATTTTGGGAAAAGTTTCATTGAAATATTGATAGGGATTGCACTGAATAGATAGATGGCTTTGGATAGTATCAACATTTTAAAAACATTAACTGCCAGTCTATAAACCTAGGATATCATTCATTTATGATTCTTCAATTTCTTTCATCAAAATGTTACAGTTTTTAGTGCTTAGATTGTAACCAACTTTGTTTAAATGTATTCCCTAGACTGAGGACTCTGAGCAACAAACTGAGGGGTCTGGAGGGTAGTGGGGGTGGGTTGGCTGAGCCTGGTGGTGGGTGTTGAGAAGGGCACATATTGCATGGATCACTGGGTGTGGTGCATGAACAATCAATCTTGTAACACTGAAAAAATAAAATAAACATATTTGGGGAAAAAATAAATGTCTTCCCTAAGCACTGTATTGTTTTGATGTTATTGTGACTGAGACAGTTTTCTTTATTTCTATTTCAGATATTTCATTGTTAGTGTATAGGAATGCAACTGATTTCTGCATGTTGATTTTGTATCCTTTGACTTTATTGCCTTCATTTAGTAGTCCTAAAAGTTTTATGGTAAAATCCTTAGGATTTTCTCTGTATAAGATCATAATACTTGCAAACTTCACTTTTTCTTTTTCAATTTGGATGCCTTTTCTTTTTCTTGCTTAACTGCTCTAAGATTTCCAGTACTAAGTTGAATAGGAATGATGAGAATGGGCACTTTTATCCTAATCATAGATGAAAACCTTTTAGTCTTTCACCTGTTGGCTTGTCATATGTGACATTTATTTTGTTGAGATACGTTCCTTCTATACCAAATTTATTGTGAATTTTTATCATATAAGATGTTAAACTTTGTCAAATGCCTTTTCTATATCTATTGAGATGATAATGTGATTTTTACATCATTTTGTTAATGTGGTGTATCACAAATAATGATTTACATATGTAGATCCATTTTTGCATCTCATGAATAAATTTAATAAATTTATTAAATTTATAAATTTATATTTATATCATAAATTTATATTTATATAAATATAATATAATATATAATAAATATTTAAATGTATATAATATAAACTTATATAATTTATAACTTTATAAATTATATAATTTATATAATTATATATTATAAATTATAAATTATATAAATCATATAAATTTATAAATTATATGATTTATAATTTATAAATATATTATATATTATAAATCATATAATTTATAAATTTATACATTAAATTTAATAAATTAAATTTAAATAAATTAAAATTACCATTTTAATGTTCTGTTGAGTTCATTTTTCTGGAATTTTGTTGAGGATTTTTGTGTCAATTGTCATCATTTATATTATTTATCAGGCTTGTAGTTTTTTTATAGTGTCTTTATCTGGCTTTGGTATCAGGGTAATGTTAACCTTGTAAAATGAGCTTGAGAGAATTCCTGTCTCATTAATTTTTGGGAAGTGATGGAAAAGGATTGGCATTAATTATTCTTTAAATTTTTGGTAGAAGTGACTAGTGTAATCATCAAAAGTGAAAGTGAGGTACTGAAGTTTCTAGGTCTGAATTTTTCTTTGATGGGTAGTTTTTGACAAATGATTCAATTTTCTTATTATTATTGGTCTGTTCAGATTTTATATTGCTTTATAATTCAGTCTTTGTAGATGGCATGTTTCTAGGAATTTTTCCATTTCTTATAGGTTATCCATTTTTGTAGTTTAAAATTATTCCCTGTATCTCATAAACTTTGAGTCTCTCTAGTATCATTTGTAATGTCTACTCTTTCATTTCTGATGTTTGAGTCTTTCTTTTTTCTACTTTGTCTAGCCAAAGTTTTGTCAATTTTATTTACTTTTTTAAAAAAATTCTTAGAACACTGAAAAAATAAAATTAAATAAAAAGAGTATTTATTTAACGCCTTAAAAAAACCCACTTCTTATCATCATTGATCTTTTTATTATTTTTCTGGTTTTTATTTCCACTCTGTTCTTTATTATTTCCTTACTTGTGCTAACTTTGGGCTTAGTTTTTTTCTTCTTTTATAGTTCCTTGTGGTGAAAAATTGTTTACTTGATATCTTCCTTTTTTTGTCACGTAGATGTTTACCCCTATAAACTTACCTCTTAGAATTGCTTTTGCATCATTCTTAAGTTTTGGTGTATTGTGTTTCTATTTTCATTTATCCCAAGTTATTTTTTCATTTTACATTTTATTTACTCTTTGACCTATTGGTTGTCTGGGAGTGTGCTCTTTAATTTACATATATTCATGAATTTTCCAGTTTTCATCCAGTTATTGATTTTTAATTTCATACTACTGTAGTTAGAAAAAATACTTGGTAAAATTTTAATCTTCTTAGATATCCTAAGACTTGTTTTATGACCTGTCATATGATCTTTCCTGGAGAATGCTGCGTGTGCATTTGGGAAGGAAAGGGAATGTGTATTGTGTTTCTGTTGCATAGAGTCTCTATATGTCTGTTAAGTCCATTTGGTCTAAAATATTGTTCAAGTTCAATGTTTCCTTATTGATTTTCTATCTGGATGATCTATGCCTGGAAAATGTTGAAAGTGAGGTACTGAAGTCTCCTACTACTATATTGTTGTCTATTTCTCCCTTCATATCTGTTAGTATTTGCTTCTTACACTTAGGTGTCTGATATTGGGTGCATAAAAATTTATGATTGTTATATCCTCCTTTATCAATATATAATTCCCTTTTTTTTTGGTCTCTTGTTATGCTTCTGAGTTTAAGTCTATTTTGTCTGATATAAGTTAGCTACCTTGCTCTAATTTGGTTTCCACTTGTATGGAATATCTATTCCATTCCTTCACTTTGACCCTACAGTATCCTTGAGTATTCTCGGCTTCTCTGTCAAATAGTAGCTAGCCATATATGAATGGGTTTATTTCTTGGCTCTCAATTCTATTCATTTGGCGTGTGTGTCTGTTTTTATGCCAGGATCAACTGTTTTGATTATTATATCTTTATAATACAGCTTAAAATAAGGAACTGTGATGTCTCCAGCTTTGTTCTTTTTCAGAATTGCTTTGACTATTAAAGTCTTTGTGATTCTATATAAATTTTAGGGTTGTTTTTCCTAATTCTGTAAAAACTGTCATTGGAATCTTGATAGGAATTGCATTGACTCTATAGGTGGCTTTGGATAGTAGAGACATTTTGACAATATTAATTCTTCCAATTTATGAACATAGGATACATTTCCCACTTATTTATTCTTTTTCAATTTCTTTCATTAATGTTTTATAGTTTTTAGTATAGATATATCTTACCTCCTGGGTTAAACTTATTCCCAAGTATTTAATTTTTTTGATGCTATTGTAAGTGGGATTACCTTCTTTATTCCTTTTCCAGATTATTTGTTGTTAGTATACAGAAGAGCTACGGATTTTTGCATGTTAATTTTGCATCCTGAACCTTACTGAATTCATTGATCTAACTTTTTTTGGTGGAGTTTTTAGCAAAGAATTAGTCTTCTTGTCTGAGTTGAGCAAGAGAGCTGGCTTCAGAGGTGGCAAGCCTGTGCCCATTTCCCTGGCCAAATAGGGCCACTGGCTTTGCTCTGCCAAAGACCAATTCTGCCTGCTGTATTCTCTCTTCAAGTGTTTCTGGGATATAGAGCCTCTAGCTACTCTGTTTAGGCTTTCTGGTTAGGCTGGGCCAGGAGCTACACTCAGCAGTGGGCGAGGCTGTATGAATGAGCTCCCCTGCCAAGGCAGAATGGGCAGGCCAGCCTCAAGCAGCCTCCTTGGTGTTCCCAATCATACTTTCTGGTTGGAAGGGACTGGGAGCTATACACAGATGTTAGTGGGGCTACAATATAGTTCCCTTGCCTGGGCA
Source organism: Nasua narica (assembly GCA_028533885.1). Taxonomy (NCBI): domain Eukaryota; kingdom Metazoa; phylum Chordata; class Mammalia; order Carnivora; family Procyonidae; genus Nasua; species Nasua narica. Next base: position 24,525,827 of record CM052807.1, on the reverse strand, counting down.
AAATAGGGAAACTGACTCCAAGTCCATCAAGGCTCTTTATGATTTTTTTTTAAAGATTTTATTTATTCATTTGAGACAGAGAGGTACAGAGAGAGAGAGAGAGAGAGGAGGAGCAGGGGGAGAGGCAGAGGGAGAGGTAGAAGCAGGCTCCCTGCTGAGCTGGGACCCCCCGATGTGGGGCTCAATCTCAGGACCCGAACTAAAGGCAGATGCCCAACCATCTGAGTCACCCAGGCACCCCAAACTCCAGTTAACCTGGTCCCCATGTTACCTGGCCAAATGGTACCACTGGATTTGCTCTGCAGATAATCAGCCCTGTCTGCCATAATCTACTCAATTGGTGTTGGGCCACACAGCTTCCAGGTGTTCTACCAGTCTTCTTGGTCAGTTAGTGCAAGGAGATACACTTAATAGTGAACAATGCTATGACTTAGCTCCACCATCTGAGCAGTGGTAGACCAAGCTCCAGGGCTACCAAGATTCTTTTTTTCAAAACCTAAATCATACAGATCTGCACCTCACGAAGTTTCCTGGTGAGATTATGCCACCATCTTGTCTCTGCAGATAAGCAAACCTGCTGGTTGGGACTACTACTTTTAGTACTGCAGGTAGGAACTCAGTCTGTCAAGGTCTCAGTGCTGGTTTTTGAAAGTACTTCTTTCTTTCCCTGTCACAGATTCCCAGTGGTCAAGTCTCATGGATTACCCCACAATCCCCACGGTGTGAGACCAAGTATGGGCTCCCAAGAGATGACACACAATGCTAGAGGAGACAGATGTCCAACCTGGGTTCTTTTTTCCAACTGAAGACACTAGGGGCTCAGGGGAAATCTGTCAGTGTGGTGCTCCAATGGGCATGGTGGGGAGGGGCAATATGGTCAGTGTGTAGCCACTTCTCCTACCTTTCTAATGCAGTCTGTCTTGGTCTCTGTGATGTGGAGAGGGGGTGTTTCAGCTTTATCCTTGTGTTCGAGGATTTTTCTCAAGGGTGTCCTGTCCATGAATAGATTTCAGTTTTTCTTCTTGTTTGGGGGAGTACAGTCAGGAATGACCTATATTACAGTTTTGGTGTGCCACTCTTCCTCCCACCGTTTATGTTTCTGACATCATAATTTACCTTTGTTTCTTTTTTTTAAAGATTTTTTTTTTATTTATTTTAATAGAGAGAAAACACAAGCAGGCAAAGAGGCAGGCAGAGGCAGAGAGGGGGGCAGTCTCCCTGCCGAGCAAGGAGCCCGATGCGGGACTCGATCCCAGGACGCTGGGATCATGACCTGAGCCAAAGGCAGCTGCTCAACCAACTGAGCCACCCAGGCGTCCCTACCTTTGTTTCTTTTGTGTATTCATTAACAAATTACTGTAGCTGTAGTTATTTTTAATACTTTTCTCCTTTAATCTTTATGGTGATTAATATGTTATCATACTGCAATATTATTCTGAATTTAACTATTTGTCTTTACTAGTGTGCTGTATGTTTAAATATCAGATGACAATTAGTATCCTTTCATTTCAGCTTGAAGAACTTTCAGCACTTCTTATAAGGCAATTCCAGTGTTGATTAATTTACTTAGCTTCTTTCTTTTGAGTCTTATTTCACCTTCATTTCTGGTGGACAACTTTGCCTGGTAAAGTATTCTTTTTAGGGCGTTTTTTTCAACACTTGAATCTATCATCCCACTGTTTTTTGGCCTGCAGTGTTTTTGTGGAGATTGCTTCTAATGTTCGAGAAGATTCCCATATATGAGATAAATAATTTCCTCTTGCTGCTTTTAAAATTCTCTCTTTGTATTTTTGTTTTTTAAGATTTTATTTATTTATTTATTTATTTGACAGGAGGAGCAGGGGGAGAGGCAGGGGGAGAGGTAGACGAGAGAGAGAGAGGGATCACAGACAGAAAGGCAGAAAGGCAGACAGAAAGAGGGGGGAAGCAGGCTCCCTGCTGAGCAGAGAGCTTGATTTGGGGCTCAATCCCAGGACCCTGAGATCATGACCTGAGCTGAAGGCAGAGGCCTTAACCCACTGAGTCACCCAGGCGCCCCTCTCTTTGTATTTGATTTCAGACAGTTTTATTATACAATGTATTGACAAATATTATTGTGGATTGAAATTTTACAGTGATTTCTCAGCTTTTGAACTTGGATATTCAAATGTCTCCCCAGATTTGGGAAATTCTCAGCCATTATTTCTTTACATAAGTTCTGCCCTTCTCTTCTTCTGGGTTTCCAATCATTCATAGATTAGATTATTGGTGTTCCATAGTTCATATAGTCTTCATTAATTTTTTTATTTTTTTCTTCTTTGTATAATTTCAATACTCTCTTCTACTTTACAAATATTTTCTTCTGTTGGATCTGCTATCAACTCTGGAATTTGTTTCTGCTTTATGATCTCTATCTCTCTGTTAAACTTCTCATTTTGTTTGTGTATTCTTTTCTTGCTTCTGTTGATCTGACTTTCTGTGTTTTCTTATAGCTCAGTGAGCCTCTTTAAAACAGCTATTTTGAATTCTTATCAGTTAAATTGCAAATCTCCATTTCTTTGAGCCTATTGGAAAATAATGTATTTCTTACATGGTATTTTGTTTCCTTGATTTTTTTTCTAAGATTTTATTTATTTATTTGACAGAGGGAGAAAGATCACAAGTAGGCAGAGAGGCAGGCAGAGAGAGAAGGGGAGGGAGGCTCCCCACTGAGCAGAGAGCCCGATGCAGGGCTCTATCCAAGGACCCTGAGATCATGACCTGAGCCTAAGGCAGAGGCTTTAACCCACTGAGCCACCCAGGAGCCCCTTTCCTTGTTTTTATGTTCCTTGATGTCCTCTCTGCTTTTATTGCATTTAAAAAAGTAGTTGCCTCCTCCAGGTTTACTGACTGGTTTCCAGAGAGAAATCTCTTCTTTCAGCCCTGCTAGGAATTCTGATGTTTTTTTTTCAGACCATTTCTTTGGGTATGCCTGCTCCACACTTCTTGCTTTTTTTTGCGGGGCCGGGGGGGGTGGGGTTCAGAATTCTTAAGCCTTCTTTCTGTACTGCAAAGACAGGTTGGTTGCTTAGAGCCTCCTTTTTGTTTTCCTTATGGCAGTGCTGAGTGCTCAAGTTTATGGTTTCTCCCAGGTCAGCTTTCTGGGGGTGTTTACTGTCTGTCAAAGTTCATTCTTATTGCTGTTGGGAGCATGCACAAGGAGCCAGCCACAAGGTGGATTTTGTGGGCTGAGACACATGGAGTATTAGAGATGCCTGTGGACCAATTTTGGGGAATCCACAGGTGAAGTGTTTTCAGCAGCTGATGTGTGGGCCTCCAGAGTCCTTCGACACATTTAGCAGTTACATCCCTTTTACACATTCAATTCTGAGCCTTGGGGACTGTTCTCTCAGCCACCCTCTGACCTCAGGTCATGTGGCTTATGACTCAGTTTTCTGGATGAGACAAGAGAGAAATGGGTCTTTTTGACAGTATCTGGCATAGCTAGAGAAGCTGGGTACTCACTCACATGCTCTCACTTTTTCCCAAAGGAGAAATCTTAGGATGAAAAGGGTTCTCTTTGCCCTGAAGTATGCTGCCCTAAAGAAGGAGTGGTGTAGGTAAAGCCTTTTATCCTCTACAGTGTGTCCAATCTCAGATTTTGTTGTTGTTGTTCCACAGTGTGCTAGGACTTCTCTGCTGGACTCCTGGATTTCAACAAAGCATCTCCCGGCTGTGGTTAATCATCAAATTGGTTTTCATTTTCACAGTGGGTAGATGGTAAAAACAAAACAAAACAAACAAAAACCCACACAAAACTCCTACAATATTTACGTCATCACTGCAATCTTTCTCTCTTGCCAAATATTTTACAGGAAATGTCACTTACTACTTTTATTTCTCTGATATATCCAATTATGTCAAAGTCCTTGTTAGAAAGCTTTCTCCCTTCTCACTGAGAAAGGTTCTTCTTTTGTAGCATTTTGATGCAGTAGTATTTTTACTATTTGCAAATGTAAATGTACAAAAGCTCTTCTTCCTTTTCCTAGGTAAATTAGAATACTTAGCAGCAAAGCCCTATTTTTTTTTTTTTTACCTGATATGGAAGGTGGCATACACAGTTTTTGTCTGTAAGACAGAGTTTTTTATTCTCAGTATCTTCCTTAATTTTCCTGATCCAAATCCTGTTTTAGTTTGAACTAGAATATTCATTTCTGTATTTGATCTGTACTCTACATTTACAAGGATGCATTTATAAAGATACCTATGATAATTAGAATTGTAGATAATTAGACCCTCACCAATTTAATATTTACTTTTTACAAACCCTATTGATTTTAAAAGTAACATGTGCTATTGCAGAACACTTCCATTTAAACAAATAATTATAAGCCCCATATTATTTAATCATTGGCTAAGGATTAAACTGAAGCCATAGGCTGAGAGGCTTAGTAAGAGATTGTAATTGAGAAAACAAAATACTGTTGACATGATTTATTTCAGAAGCCATAATTCCAAGCTAGTCTTTCACGTTTATCAAATATAAGTAAAAGCTGGAGAGGATTTTTAAGTCATTTTAAGTCATTAAAGATAAAACCCTTAATGCATGTTAATGGTAATGGTAATGGCCCTATATTGTCAAATTTATGTTTATTCTTCATCATATTTTCATGAAAGTATCAAGACTAAATTATTTGAATGAAAATATTTTGAAATATCTTGGTATTAAAAATTGAATATAATTTTGAAAGCAGGTGGTACAGAAGACAAGCTACCTCAAATGAACTTTCTAACTAAAATGCTAGATTAAAAAGAATGTGTTTATTTTATTTTTTCAATGTTCTAAGATTCATTGTATTTTAAAAAGTATTGCTGAGATGGCATAAAAATATACTCATGAAAACCAAAAGAAGTAAAAACATTTAATTTGCAGATTCCTGCTAAAAATAGGTGTGTGTGTGTATGGTGTACATATTTTTGTAAAATTAATTGACCTATAAGAATAATATGGGATGTTGGGGAGAATACTGGAGGTAATTCCACAATAAGGGAAAATAAAGAAGAGAGCACAAGCAAGTATTTCAGAAAACACTTGTATAAAACACCATTATGTATGGCTTATGATGGCATACGTAAGAACTGAGAAAAAATGGAATAAGATTATAACAGCACAGAATGGAAACCATTAGAATCTTGTATTTTTATATTACTGTTATGTATTTTCTGAGTGCTTAAAATATTTCATAAAAAGTAAAATGAAAAAGCATACTACAAAAAGTATCTAGATAATTAGGCACTTATTTTATGTTGTTTTATCTTTTACCTTGATTGTCAAAAGATGAAAAACTGATCCTGTTTGTTGAGACTTTACGTGGTGTGATGTCACTGGTAAAAAAATCTTGATGTTGTGTGGACATATATCTGTCTTTAAATAAATTCACACCTAAAAAAAATTTTTTTTTAATTTCACAAAGACATTATGACTATTTACATACATAATACTCCCCAGTCTCCATGTATTAGTCCTTATTTCTGCATTTGTAATCTTTTCATATTTGAGTGGTAACTTGTCTATCATTCCAATTTCTATAAACTTCTTTAATTTCTCTCCCTTTTTTTGTTCTGTATTCCTAGATAACATCTTCCTTAATCTTGATCTTTAATCAAACCCAATTTATCTTAAATGTGAATTTTAATTTCAGTATATGATCTATAATCTCCTTTCAACTCTTTTCCTCTTAACAATTTCTCTTAAATTTTGTTTAGAGCATTTAATTATAAATTAACAATTAATAAATAAGCACAGATTAAGTAACTAAATTATTTTTTTCTTAAAGGGCATGGTATTTTAAGTTGACTAAATATAGATGAGAGTACTTCATTGCTGTGCCAAAGATTATTACTAAAAATTGATGAAGACCCCTAATAATGAACAGTGAAGCACATGGTAATTCAAAGTACCTAAACAAAAACAGTCTGAAGGTTAAAGATAAAAAAGTGACTCTTCACAATTTATCAGATTTGTTAGAGTAAGACACAAAACAAATTAAACTGCTTGATTCAAACAATTTCATTTTTATACCACCTTAGTTACAAGCTTTTTGAGTAAATAATTTTTATTTGATTCATTTTTAAAAATTTTAATTCCAGTTAGTTGACATAACTGACTGACACTAACAGTGTTAGTTTCAGGTATACAATATAGTAATTCAATAATTCCATATAACACTCTATGTTCATCATGACAAATACACTCCTTAATTCTAATCCCCTATTTCTCCCATCCTCTCACCCTACTTCCCTCTGGTAACCATCAGTTTGTTCTCTAGAGTTAAGAGTCTGTTACTTGGTTTGTCTCTCTCCTTTTTTTCCCATTGTTCATTTGTTTTGTTTCTTAAATTCCACTTGAGTGAAATCATATGATATTTTGTCTTTTTCTGACATTTTTCACTTAGCATTATACCCTCTAGTTCCATCCATGTTGTAGCAGATGGAACTCAAAATGGAGTAAAAACTTAAATGTGAGACCTGAAACCATAAAAAATCCTAGAAGAGAGGTTAAGAAGTAATGTCTCTAACATTGGATGAGGCAACATTATTCTAGATATGTCTCCTGAACAAAGAAGAGCAAAACAAACTACTGATACTACATCAGAATGAAAAGCTTCTGCACAGTGAAGGAAAAAATCAACAAAATTAATGGTAATCTAATAAACAGGAGAAGATATTTGATTATTTTTAACTACTTTTTTTTTCAGGAATAGAAGTGTGATGTAATTAAATAAATAAAGCATTCAAAAGCAAAGTTTCAGAAATCTTGCCTTAATCTTAAATTTCACTAAGAACATCTATCTTGTTGCTTATATATGAGGTTTCAACTACTTCCAAATTCTAGATTTCAGCATCATTTCTGCAAAAATTCATAACTACAGTATTTCTTGCACCTAAGAGAAATGTATTGGGTCACCTGGGTGGCTCAGGTGGTTCAGTGTCTGACTCTTTTTTTTTTTTTTTTTTTTTTTAGTGTCTGACTCTTGATTTCAGCTCAGGTCATGATCTCAGGGTTGTGAGGTTGAGCACCCCACCCCATTGGGCTCTACACTGAGCATGGAACCTGTTTAAGATTCTCTCTCTCTCTCTTTCCCTTCTCTCCTCACATGTACACATGTGCATGCACACTCTCCCTCTCTAAAAAAAAAGAGAGAGAAATGTATCTAACATTGTTACTCTAGGATCAGAAGTCATAATGTTGTCTGTGAATTATATAACACAGCTCAGAACTACTCTAGTGGAGATGTAAATTCACATGCCAACTTAATTATATACGGGGATGTGGTAACCAATGAAATAACTGTTATAACATTCTTATAAAACTCATCAACTACCCTTTTTCGCTTTTTCAGATTTAAAGCAACTTACCTTTCTAAGCCAGCAATAGAAAGTGAGTAGAATAGTAGTAAGAAATATTACACTAAGTATATTCTAAGGTCACTAGAGCCCTGGATTTTATGATTTACATTCTAAATATGTTTTAAAACTAATAATATCTAGCTAATGTTCTATTGATAGTAAATACTAGGGTTTAATTAATTATGAGGGAATTCATGAAGATTTTTACCCATGTAATAGCATATAATTACTGTTGTCATTAAAGATTTATACTTAATTAAATTTCCAAATGACATAAACCATTAATATTAGACTTATAAAAACTTGTTCTTACCAGGTTGACTTTTAAGTTGTGTCTTGATTTCACCAATTATTTTTTCTCCTCCAGCAGGATATATCAAGTGTTCTACATCAGTATCTATAGACCAAAAAGAAAAAAAAATTTGAAACACTTTATAAGGTAAGCATTAATGTGTGGTCGTGTGTGTGTGTGTATGTGTGTGTGTATAATAAAAACTTAATCAGCTTGGGTGGCTCAGTGGGTTAAAACCTCTTCCTTCAGCTTGGGTCATGGTCTCAGGGTCCTGGGATTGAGCCCCGCATTGGACTCGTGGCTCAGTGGGGAGCCTGCTTCCCTCTCTCTCTCTGCCTGCCTCTCTGCCTACTTGTGATCTCTCTCTCTGTGTCAAATAAATAAATAAAGTCTTTAAAAAAAACCCTTAATCAGCATATATTCTTATAGAAGAAGAGAAAAATACAATGTCTGAATTGTGCATAAAAAAAGTCATAGAATTTGAAGGGCTCTTAGCAATATATAAACCTTATTATAATGAGACTCAGAAATGTTTAGGGATTTGATCAAGAAAACATATCAAGATGATGACAAAACAAACTGAAGGTTTCAGGGGGGAGGGAGATAGGGAAAGGGGATAAAACAGGGTGATAGGTATTAAGGAGGGCATGTGTTGTGATAAGCACTGAGTGTTATATGCAACTAATAAATCATTGAACACTCTGCAAAGAGTGAGAGTTTGACTTTTTCTTTGCCAGTTTGGATGCCTTTTATTTCTTTTTGTTGTCTGATTGCTGAGGCTAGGACTTCTAGTACTATGTTGAATAACAGTGGAGAGAGTGGGCATCCCTGCCGTGTTCCTGATCTCAGGGGAAAAGATCTCAGCTTTTCCCCATTGAGGATGATGTTTGCTGTGGGTTTTTCATAGATGGCTTTGATGATGTTGAGGAATGTACCCTCTGTGCCTACACTGTGAAGAGTTTTGATCAAGAAAGGATGTTGTACTTTGTCAAATGCTTTTTCAGCATCAATTGAGAGTATCATATGGTTCTTGTTCTTTCTTTTATTAATGTATCATATCATATTGATTAATTTGCAGATGTTGAACCAACCTTGCAGCCCAGGAATAAATCCCACTTGGTCGTGGTGAATAATCCTTTAATGTACTGTTGGATTCTATTAGCTAGTATTTTGGTGAGAATTTTTGCATCTGTGTTCATCAAGGATATTGGTCTGTAATTCCTCGTTTTTGATGGGGTCTTTGGTTTGGTTGGGATCAAGGTAATACTGCCCTCATAAAATGAGTTTGGAAGTTTCCCTTCCGTTTCTATTTTTTGGAGCAGTTTCAGGAGAATAGGTATTAATTCTTCTTTAAATGTTTGGTGGAATTCCCCTGGAAAGCCATCTGGCCCTTGCCTGTTGTTTGTTGGGAGATTTTTGATTACTGTTTCAATCTCCTTACTGGTTATGGATCTGTTCAGGTTTTCCATTTCTTCCTGGTTCAGTTTTTGTAGTTTATAGGTCTCTAGGAATGCATCCATTTCTTCCAGGTTGTTAAATTTGCTGATGTATAGCTGCTCATAATTTGTTCTTATAATTGTTTGTATCTCTTTGGTGTTGGTTGTGACCTTTCCTCTTTCATTCATGATTTTATTAATTTGAGTCCTTTCTCTTTTCTTTTTGATAAGTGTGACCAGGGGTTTATCAATCTTACTACTTCTTTCAAAGAACTAGCTCCTAGTTTCATTGATCTGTTCTACTGTTCTTTTGGTTTCTATTTGATTGATTTCTGCTCTGATCTTTATTATTTCTCTTCTCCTGCTGGGTTTAGGCTGTCTTTCCTGTTCTTTCTCCAGCTCCTTTAGGTGTAGGGTTAGGTTGTATATTTGAGACCTTTCTTGTTTCTTGAGAAAGGCTTGTATTGCTATATACTTTCCTCTCAGGACTGCCTTTGCTGTGTCCCAAAGATTTTGAACAGTTGTGTTTTCATTTTCACTTGTTTCCATGATTTTTTAAAAAATTATTCTTTAATTTCCTGTTTGACCCATTCATCCTTTAGTAAGATGGTGTTTAGCCTCCATGTATTTGAGTTCTTTCCAACTCAATAACTTGTGAGTTTGTGAGTGAGTTCCAGTTGTGACTGAGTTCCATTTTCAAAGTGGAGAATGATCCCAATTTTTTGGTACCAGTTGAGACCTGATTTGTGACCCAAGATGTAATTTATTCTGGAGAATGTTCCATGTGCACTAGAGAAGAATGTGTATTCTGTTGCTTTGGGATAGAATATTCTGAATATATCTGTGATGTCCATCTGGTCCATTGTATCATTTAAAGCCTTTATTTCCTCATTAATTTTTTGCTTAGATGATCTGTTGACTTGAGAGAGGGTGTTAAAGTCCTCTACTATTATTGTATTATTATTGGTGTGTTTCTTTGATTTTGTTATTCATTGGTTTATATAACTGACTGCTGCCATGTTAGAGGCATAGGTATTTAAAATTGTTAGATCAACAAGAAGTTGGGCAGACCCTTTAAGCACAATATAGTATCCTTCCTCATCTCTTATAATCTTTGGCTTAAAATAGAATTTGTCTGATATAAGGATTGCCGCTCTCTTTTAATGTCCATTAGCATAGTAAATGGTTTTCCATCCCTCACTTTAAATATGGAGCTGTCTTTGGGTCTAAAATGAATTTCTTAGAAATAGCATATCGATAAGTCTTGTTTTTTGTTTTTTGTTTTATCCATTCTAATGCTCTGTGTCTTTTAATTGGGGCATTTAGCCCATATACATTCACGGTAACTACTGAAAAATATGAATTTATTGCCATTGTATTGCCTATAAGGTGACTGTTACTGTCTATTGTCTCTGTTCCTTTCTGGTCTGTTACTTTTATGCTCTCTCTTTCCTTAGAGGACCCCTTTCAATGTTTCCTATAGGGCTAGTTTGGTGTATGCAAATTATTTTAGTTTTTGTTTGTCCTGGAAGGTTTTTATCTCTCCTTCTATTTTCAATGACAGCCCAGCTGGATATAGTATTCTTGGTTGCATATTTCTCTCATTTATTGCTCTGAATATATTATGCCAGTCTGTTCTGGCCTGCCGGGTCTCTGTGGATAGGTCTGCTTCCAGTCTAATTTTCTACCTTTGTAGGTTACAGACCTTTGTCCTGAGCTGCTTTCAGGATTTTCTCTTTGTCTCTGAGACTTGTGAGTTTTACTATTAGCTGATGGGTTGTTGACCTATTTTTATTGATTTTTGAGGGGGGGTTCTCTGTGCCTCCTGGATTTTGATGCCTGTCTCCTTTCCCAAATTAAGGAAGTTCTCTTCTATAATTTGCTTTGATACATCTTCTACACATCTCTCATTTTCTTCTTCTACTGGGATCTCAGTTATTCTAATATTGTTTCATCTTATGGTAGCAGTTATCTCTTGAATTCTCTCCCTGTGACCCAATAGTTGCTTATCCCTCTTTTTTGTAGCTTCTTTATTCTCCATCATTTGGTCTTCTATATTACTAATTCTCTCTTCTGCCTCATTTATCCTAGCAGTAAGAACCTCCATTTTTTATTTCACCTCATTAGTAGCTTTTTAAAATTTCAACTTGGTTAGATCTTAGTTCTTTTATTTCCCAGAAGGAATTTTATTTCTCTAGAATGGGATTCTCTAGTATCTCCTATGCCTTTTTCAAGCCCAACTAGCATATTCATAATCATTCTGAACTCTAGTTCTGATATCTTACTAATGTCTATTGATTAGGTCTCTAGCAGTTGATACTACCTCTTTTTTTTTTTTTTTTGTGGTGAGTTTTTCAGACTTGTCATTTTGTCCAGAGAAGAATAGATGAATGAGAGAACAAAATATTAAAAGAGTAACAATGACTCCCAAAAAATATACACTAACCAAATCAGAAGAGGTCTGAAACTGGGGGGAGAAGAAAGAAAGAAAGAAAGAGAGAAAGAAAGAGAAAAGAAAGAAAATATATATATATATATATATATATAAAATCATATATATATATGATTACACTGGTGAATCAACCAGAGCCACACTTGATTTGGGGTGTATTTTGGTCTATCAGAAGCACTGCTTCCCAAAATTTTAAAGAAAGAAAGAATATATATATATATGTATATATATACACATATATATATGTATATACATTGTAAACATGAGGAAGGTATGGAATATGACTGTAAAGATGAAAATTTAAAAAGATTTTTAAAAAGGAATTGATAAGTTGGTTGAAAAAAGGAAAAAAAAAGGGGAGAGAATGTGATCAGGCTGGAGACTGGAACAAAGCCATATATACTAGATTTAAGATATATTTTGGTCTGGGGGTGCGCCTGGATGGCTGAGTGGGTTAAAGCCTCTGCCTTCGGCTCAGGTCATGATCTCAGGGTCCTGGGATCAAGCCCCACATCGGGCTCTCTGCTCTGCAGGGAGCCTGCTTCCTCCTCTCTCTGCCTGCCTCTCTGCCTACTTGTGATTTCTCTCTGTCAAATAAATAAAAAAAAAATCTTAAAAAAAAAAGAAAAAAAAAGATATATTTTGGTCTGTTAATAGAAACTGTATTCCAAAATTAAAAAAAGAAACCTATATGTCTACAAAAAATAAGGTTAAATACAATGAAGGGAGAGAATATGACTATCAAAATGAAAATTTAAAAAGATTTTTGGGGCGCCTATGTGGCTCAGTGGGTTAAGCCTCTGCCTTTGGCTCAGGTCATGATCTCAGGGTCCTGGGATTGAGGCCCCGCATTGGGCTCTCTGCTCAGCATGGTGCCTGCATCCCCCTCTCTCTCTGCCTCCTCTCTGCCTACTTGTGATCTCTCTCTCTCTCTCTCTGTCAAATAAATGAATAAAATCTTTAAAAAAATTTTTAAGTATTGGTAAGATAAAATAGTTAAGATAGGCTAAAATAGGAAAAAGGAAAAATTCAAAATAATAGAAAAAGAAAAAATAAAAATTACAAAAATTTCAATTTGAAAGACTACAGAATCATGGGGAAAAAGTCATTCTATGTGCTGTATTCCCCTAGCACTGGTGTTTTTGCAGTTCTCATCAATCATTAAACTTAGTCTTGGTTGGGTATACTTACTGATCTTCTGGGGGAGGGGCCTCTTGCTGTGATTCTCAAGTGTCTTTACTGGAGGCAGAAATGCATCATCCTTGCCAAGGGCCTGGCTATGTAATCTGCTCAGGTTTGCTCTCAGTAGCTTTTGTTCCCTGACATCTTTCTGTACAGCTTCGGAGGATGAGAATGAAAATGGCAGCTTCCCAATTTCTGGCCCTGGAGAGGCTAAGAGCTCGAGGCCCCTCTCTTCAGTGAGCCCTCAGAGAAAGCAGTCAATCACCCATCTCCCCGGTCTCCAGGTGCACTTCAAGTTCACCTAGCATGTGACAGAGGGTTTCTATCTCTGGCACACAGCCCTGTTGGGAGTCTCCAAACCCAGCAGATTCCTGCAGCATGCTCCTCCTAGTGGAGGAAGGGGGATATCCCTGGATTTGCCACTTGTGGGGTCCCTGCTCAAAGAGTAGTGGCCCAACTCTGCTTTGGATTATGGCTTATGGCAACCCCGAACTGAGAGTTCCCTCCTCAGCTCGGTCTTTGCAGCCAGCTTCCCCACTCTGATACCTGGGAACTCTGCCACACTCAGACATTCCCAGTCTTTCTGTGACCCTTGAGGGTCCTGAGACCATACTGACCCAGCAAGGGTTCCACCCATCAATTAGCCACTGGAGCAACATCCATCCTCAGAGCAGACTTCTGAAAGTTCTGATTTTGTGCTCTGCTGCTCTCTCACTTGCTGGGAGCTGGCCAATGGAGGCTCCCTCCCCTCTGTGGTCTATCTTCTTATATATCACTTCATATTCACTTCTCCTCATGTCCTACCTTCCAGAAAGTGGCCGCTTTTCTGTTCTTAGACTTGCTACTCTTCCCTTCGATCTCCTGTTGAGTTTGTAGGTGTTCAGAATGGTTTGATACCTATCTAGCTCAATTCTTGGGACCAGATGAAATTTAGGTTTCCTACTCCTCTACCATCTTGCTCCTCCCCTCAAGCACATCCTTGGGCATGCTTATAGTCACCTTTTGAAGTCAGTGGTTTGGACTCTGAATGTCTCCTTTCCTTTTATCTCTCTTAAAGTATCTTCTTCTTTCAGTATCACAGCAAAGACCAAAGAGAAGTGTGTCCAACACTGTTACTCCAGGTCTAAATTCCATTGTGTAGTTACTGAGTTACATAACAAAACTAAAGAACTCTTTTTAATTCAGCTAAGATATAAATTTGCCTGACATTTCCATCACATGGAGGGAAAAGATAACCAATGAAATAACTATCTGTGATACAATTTGTTTTATCATACTTATCAAATGGCCTTCTTACATTTGCAAATATAGAGGAAAAAACTTCTATCTAAATCAGAAATGGTGAGTAGAATAAAACTGGACATATTTGTACCAAGCATACTCTAAGGTTACTATAGCACTGGTTTTGTGGATTAAATTCTAAATGAATGAGCTTTAAAACTAATACTATGTAGTTAGTTTTACACTGATACTTAATACAAGAATTCAACTAATTAATGGAAGAAATTCAAGAAAATTTTTGCCTATGTAATAATGATCAAAAGATACAATTTTTATTAAAAATCAGGTTTTGGAGGGGAGGGGTGGGAGGTTGGGGGACCCTGATGGTGGGTATTGAGGAGGGCAACTATTGCATGAAGCACTGGATATGGTACATGAATAATGAATCTTGTAACACTGAAAAAAATAAAAGTATTTGGGGGTAAAAAGGAAATAAATAAAATAAAATAAATAAAATAAAATAAAATAAGATAAGATAAAAATCCATACTTAATTAAACACCAGAGAAGAAAAATAAACCTAAAATATTAATTTTTGACCTTCTTGTTTTTACCAGGGAAATTTGTTGACTGTATCTTGAGTTGTCCCTTTGTTCTATCTCCTCCCATTGCATCTGTCAAGGGTTTTACATTAGTCCCTATAGAAATTAGCAGATTTCAAAACACTTTGTATGGTAACTATTTACATATGAATATATATATATGTGTGTGTGTGTGTGTGTGTGTGTAAGTAGAACTAGGTAATTAGCAATTCCTTATTGTTAAAATAGAAAAGGAGTTATATTGAAATATTATATTGGCATCAGAATATCAGAAAATCCAAATTGGAACAGATGGATCAAATATATAAGCCTCATTATATTGATGTTAGAGATGTTTAATGATATCCAGGGAATGATAAAAACTGATGTACAATCTTATGCCCCATAATTCCCTTCCTATGATTTTTCTTTTTTCTTTTTAAGATTTTATTTATTTATTAGAGAGAGAGAGACTGAGAATGAGAGGGGAGAAGGTCAGAGGGAGAAGCAGACTTCCCGCAGAGCCGGGAGTCCGATATGGGACTCGATCCGGGGACTCCGGGATCATAACCTGAGCCAAAGGCAGTCGCTCAACCAACTGAGCCACCGAGGCGCCCCCTATGATTTTTCTATACCATGTTATTTGATGCAAATTGAAATCATCCCAGAGAATTTTTCATATAGAGGGAATTAGTAACCAGTGAAATAACTATCTGTTAAATTCTTCTTCTTATCCATTTCATAAGCTAGAGTTTCTGCTTTGCAAATAGAAAGTAACTATGCTATGTAGCATGAAAACAGAAAGGGAGTAGAGCAGCATTTGAAATGCTTCCACCAAGCATATTTGAAGCTCCATTTTGCATTGGAGCATTCCAAATGCATCACATTTTAATGGGTGAGTTCAAAAACCTATTATATCCCTTCCAGTTGCATCTATGTTGATAAAAAAGTGGGGTACTATGCAAAATGAAATAAGTCAAGCAGAGAGTCAATTATCTTATGGTCTCACTTAGGTGTGGAGCATAAGGAAAAACATGGAGGGCATTGTGAGAAGGAAAAGAGGGGTGAATGGGGGAAATCAGAGGGGGCGATGAACCATGAGAGACTGTGGATTCTGAGCAAAAAAATGAGGGTTTTGGAGGGGAGGAAGTGAGGGGTTGGGTGAGCCTGGTGGTGGGTATTGAGGAGAGCATCTATTGCATGGAGCACTGGGTGTGGTACATGAATAATGAATCTTGTAACACTGAAAAAAATGAAATAAAAGAACTTGGGAGGAAAAATTAAAATAAATAAAATACAATAAAATGAAATAAAAATCCATACTTAATTAAACTCCAGAGAAGGTAAATAAACCAGAAATATTAATTTTTGACCTTCTTGTTCTTACCAGAGAAATTTGTTGATTGTATCTTGAGTTGTCCCTTTGTTCTATCTCTTCCCATTGCATCTGTCAAGGGTTCTACATTAGTCCCTATAGAAATTAGCAGATTTCAAAACACTTTGTATGGTAACATATGAATGTGTGTGTGTGTGGAACTAGTTAATTAGCAATTCTTAATTGTTAATACAAAAAGGAGTTATATTGAAATATTATATTGGCATCAGAATATCAGAAAATATTAAATTGGAACAGATGGAGCAAATATACAAGCCTCACTATATTGATGTTAGAGATGTTTAAAGATATCCAGGGAATGATAAAAACTGATATACAATCTTATGCCCCATAATTCCCTTCCTATGATTTTTCTATACCATGTTATTTCATGCAAATTGAAATCATCCCAGAAAATTTTTCATATAGAGGGAATTAGTAAACAGTGAAATAATTATCTGCTAAATTCCTCTTCTTATCCATTTCATAAGCTAGAGTTTCGGCCATGGAAATAGATAGCAACTATGTTGTGTAGCCTGAGAACAGAAAGGGAATAGAGCAGCATTTGATACGCCTCCACCAAGCATATTCCAAGCTCCATTTTGCGTGGGGTATTTTAAGGATCACATTTTAATAGATGAGTTCTAAATCCTATTATATTTCTTCCAGGCCCATCTGTGTGGATACAAAAGTTCGGTATTATATGGAGTGAAATAAGTCAAGCAGAGAAAATCAATTATCTTATGGTCTCTTTTAGGTGTGGAGCATAAGGAAAAACATGAAGGGAACTGTGAGAAGGAATGGAAAGGTCAATGGGGAATCGGAGGGGGCAATGAAACATGAAAGACTGTGGACTTGAGCAACAAACTGGGGGTTTTGGAGGGTCGGTGGGGGGGGTTGGGTGAGCCTGGTGGTGGGTATTGAGGAGGGCACCTACTGCATGGAGCACTGGGTGTGGTGCATGAATAATGAATCTTGTAACACTGGAAAAAGTAAAATAATAGTATTTGGGGGTGGGAAATGTAAATTAAATAAATTAAACTAAAATAAAAATCCATACTTAATTAAACTCCAGAGAAGGTAAATAGACCATAAATATTAATTTTTGACCTTCTTGTTCATACCAGAGAAATTTGTTGATTGTATCTTGAGTTGTCCCTTTGTTCTATCTCTTCCCATTGCATCTGTCAAGGGTTCTATATTAGTCCCTATAGAAATTAGCAGATTTCAATACACTTTGTATGGTAACTATTTATATATGAATGTTGATGTGTTTGTGTGTAGAACTAGGTAATTAGCAATTCTTCATTGTTAATACAGAAAAGGAGTTATATTGAAATATTGTATTGGCATCCGAATATCAGAAAACCTTAAATTGGAACAGATGCAAGAAATATATAAGCCTCACTACATTGATGTTAGAGATGTTTGATGATATCCAGGGAATGACTAAAACTGAAGTACAATTTATGCTCCACAATTCCTTTCCTATGATTTTTCTATGCCATGTTATTTCATGCCAATTGAAATCATCCCAGAGAATTTTTCATATAGAGGGAATTAGTAACCAGTGAAATAACTATCTGCTGAATTCCTCTTCATCTCCATTTCATAAGCTAGAGTTTCTGCTTTGCAAATAGAAAGCAATTATTCTCTGTAGCCTGAGAACAGAAAGGGAGTAGAGTGGCATTTGATATGCTTCCACCAAGCATATTACATGGGGTTTTTTAAGGATCACATTTTAATGGAGGAGTTCTAAAACCTATTAATCTCTTCCAGTCTTGTCCATGTTGATACAAAAATTGGGTATTATGTGGAGTGAAATAAGTCAAGCAGAGAGAGTCAATTATTTCATGGTCTCATTTAGGCATGGAGCATAAGGAAAAACATGGAGGGCATTGTGAGAAGGAAAGGAATGGTGAATGGGGGGAAATTGGAGGGGGGCAATGAGCCATGAGAGACTGTGGACTCTGAGCAACAAACTGAGGGTTTTGGTCTGGTGGGATGTGGGTGGTTGGGCAAGCCTGGTGGTGGGTATTGAGGAGGGCAGGTATTGCATGGAGCACTGGGTGTGGTGCATGAATAATGAATCTCATAACACAGAAAAAGTGGAATAAAAGTATTTGGGAGGAAAAATGTAAAATAAATCAATTAAAATAAAATAAAAATCCATACTTAAACTCCAGACAAGATAAATAAACCAAAAATATTAATTTTTGACATTCTTGATCTTACCAGGGAAATTTGTTGATTGTATCTTGTGTTGTCCCTTTGTTCTATCTCTTTCCATTGCATCTGTCAGGAGTTCTACATTAGTTCCAATAGAAATTAGCAGATTTCAAAACACTTTCTATGGTAACTATTTACATATGAATGTGTGTGTGTGTGTGTGTGTGTGTGTGTAGAACTAGGTAATCAGCCATTCTTAATTGTTAATTCAGAAAGGAGTTATAACATTATATTGGCATCAGAATATCAGAAAACCTTAAATTGGAACAGATGCAGCAAATATGGAAGTCTCATTATATTGATGTTAGAGATGTTTAATGATATCTAGGGAATGAGAAAAACTGATGTGCAATCTTATGCCCCATAATTCCTTTCCTATGATTTTCCTATACCACGTTATTTGATGCAAATTGAAATCATCCCAGAGAATTTTTCACTTAGAGGGAATCATTAACCAGCGAAATAACTATCTGCTGAATTCCTCTTCTTTTTCATTTCATAAGCTACAGTTTCTCCTTTGCAAATAGAAAGAGACTATGCTATGCAACTATGTAGTCTAAGATCAGAAAGGGAGTAGAGCAGCATTTGACTTGCTTCCACCAAGCATATTCCAAGCTCCATTTTGCATGGAGGTTTTTAAGGATCAAATTTTAATGGATCAGTTCTAAAACCTATTATATCTCTTCCAGTTTTGTCCATGTTGATACAAAAGTTGGATATTATGTGGAGTGAAATAAGTCAAGCAGAGAGAGTCAATTATCTTATGTTCTCACTTAAGTGTGGGGCATAAGGTAAAACATGGAGGGCATTGTGAGAAGGAAAGGAAGGGTGAATGGGGAAAATCGGAAGGGGCAATGAACCATAAGAGACTATGGATTCTGAGCAACAAACTGAGGGTTTTGGAGGGGATGGGGTGGGGGTTTGGGAGAGCCTGGTGTTTGGTATTGAGGATGGCACCTATTGCATGGATTACTGGGTGTGGTACATAAATAATGAATCTTACAACACTGAAAAAAATGAAATAAAAGTATTTGAGGGTAAAAAGTGAAAAAAATTAAAATACACTTGATCTTAGCCAAAAGGCCGAGAAGCGATAAAAATTAAAATAAAATAAAATAAAAATTCATACTTAAACTCCAGACAAGAAAAATAAACAAAAATATTAATTTTTGACCTTCTTGTTCTTACCAGGGAAATTTGTTGATCGTATCCTGAGTTGTCCCTTTGTTCTATCTCTTCCCACTGCATCTGTCAAGTGTTCTACATTAGTTCCTATAGAAATTAGCAGATTTCAAAACACTCTATGGTAACTATATACATATGAATATCTGTGTTTGAATTTGTGTATGTGTAGAACTAGGTAATTAGAAAGTCTTCATTGTTAATACAGAAAGGATTTGTACTGAAATATTATATTGGCATCAGAATATCAGAAAACCTTAAATTGGAACAGATGGAGCAAATATATAAGTCTCATTATATTGATGTTAGAGATGTTTAATATCTAGGGAATGAGAAAAACTGATGTACAATCTTATGCCCCATAATTCCTTTCCTATGATTTTTCTATACCATGTTATTTCATGCAAATTGAAATCATCCCGGAGAATTTTTCGCATAGAGGGAATCAGTAACCAGTGAAATAACTATCTGCTCAATTCCTCTTCTTTTCCATTTCGTAAGCTAGAGTTTCTGCTTTGCAAATAGAAAACAACTATGCTCTGTAGCCTGAGAACAGAAAGGGAATAGAACAGCATTTGACTTGCTTCCACCAAGCATATTCCAAGCTCCATTTTGCATGGGTTTTTTTTAGGATCACATTTTAATGGGTCAGTTGTAAATCCTGTTATATCTCTTTTAGTCCCGTCCATGTTGATACAAAAGTTGGGTATTATGCGTAGTGAAATAAGTCAAGCAGAGAGAGTCAATTATCTAATGGTCTCACTTCGGTGTGGAGCATAAGGAAAAACATGGAGGGCATTGTGAGAAGGAAGGGAAGGGTGAATGGGGGGAAATCGGAGGGCAATGAACCATGAGAGACTATGGACTCTGAGCAACAAACTGAGGGTTTTTGTCGGGTGGGGGAGGGGATTTGGGTGAGCCTGGTGTTGGGTAATGTGGAGGGCACCTATTGCATGGAGTACTGGGTGTGATACATGAATAATAAATCTTCTAACACTGAAAAAATAAAATAGAAGTATTTGGGGGGAATAAAGTAAAATAAATCAATAAAATAAAATAAAATAATAAAATAAGATAAAATAAAATCTATACTTAATTAAACTCCCAAGAAGATGAATAAACTTGAAATACTAATTTTTGACCTTCTTGTTCTTACCAGGGAAATTTGTTGGTTGTATCTTGAGTTGTCCCTTTGTTCTATCTCTTCCCATTGCATCTGTCAAGGGTTCTACATTAGTCCCTATAGAAATTAGCAGATTTCAAAACACTTTGTATGGTAACTATTTACATATGAATGTGTGTGTGTGTGTGTGTGTAGAACTAGGTAATTAGAAATTCTTCATTGTTAATACAGAAAAGGAGTTATATTGAAATATTATATTGGTATCAGAATATCAGAAAACCTTAAATTGGGATAGATGGAGCAAATATATAAGCCTCACTGTATTGATGTTAGAGATGTTTAATGATATCCAGGGAATGACAAAAACTGATGTACAATCTTATGCCCCATAATCCCTTTCCTATGATTTTTCTATACCATGTTATTTCATGCCAATTGAAATCATCCCAGAGAATTTATCATATAGAGGGAATCAGTAACAAGTGAAATAATTATCTGCTAAATTCCTCTTCTTCTTCATTTCATAAGCTAGAGTTTCTGCTTTGCAAATAGAAAGCAACTATGCTCTGTAGCCTGAGAACAGAAAGGGAGTAGAGCAGCATTTGAAATGCCTCCACTAAGCATATTTCACACTCCATTTTGCATAGGTTTTTTTAAGGATCACATTTTAATGGATGTGTTCTAAAACCTATTATATCTCTTCCAGTCCTGTCCATGTTGATACAAAAGTTGGGTGTTTTGTGGAGTTAAATAAGTTAAGAAGATAGTCAATTATCTAATGGTCTCACTTCAGTGTGGGACATATAGAAAAACATGGAGGGCGTTGTGAGAAGGAAAGGAAGGGTGAATGGGGGGAAATCGGAGGGGACAATGAACCATGAGAGACTGTGCACTGTGAGCAACAAACTGAGGGTTTTGGAGGGGAGGGGGCGGGTATTGAGAAGGGCACGTATTGCATGGAGCACTGGGTGTGGTGCATGAATAATGAATCTCGTAACACTGAAAAAAATAAAATATATGTAATTGGGGGGAATAAGGTAAAATAAATCAATTAAAATAAAATAAAAATCCATACTTAATTAAAGTCCATAGAAATTATATAAACCAGAAATATTATTTTTTGACCTTCTTGTTCTTACCAGGGAAATTTGTCGATTGTATCTTGAGTTGTCCCTTTGTTCTATCTCCTCTCATTGCATCTGTCAAGTGTTCTACATTAGTTCCTATAGAAATTAGCAGATTTCAAAACACTTTGTATAGTAACTATTTACATCGAACGTGTGTGTATGTGTGTGTGTGTTTGTGTGTGTGTGTAGAACTAGGTAATTAGCAATTCTTCCTTGTTAATACAGAAAAGGAGTTATATTGAAATGTTATACAGCATCACAATATCAGAAAACCTTACATTGGAACAGATCGAGCAAATATATAAGCCTCACTATATTCATGTTAGAGATGTTTAATGATATCCAAGGAATGATAAAAATTGATGCAAAATCTTATGTCACATAATTCCCTTCCAATAATTTTTCTATACCATGTTATTTCATACAAATTGAAATCATCCCAGGGAATTTATCATATAGAGAGAGTTAGTAACCAGTGAAATAAATATCTGCTAAATTCCTCTTCTTATCCATTTCATAAGCTAGAGTTTCTGCTTTGCAAATAGAAAGCAACTATGCTATGTAGCCTGAGAACAGAAAGGGAATAGAGCAGCATTTGATATGCTTCCACCAAGCATATTTCACACTCCATTTTGCATGGGGTATTTTAAGGATCACATTTTAATGGATGAGTTCTAAAACCTATTATATCTCTTCCAGTCCCATCCATGTTGATACAAAGCTGGGTATTATGTGGAGTGAAATACGTCAAACAGAGAGAGTCAATTATCTTATGTTCTCACTTAGGTGTGGAGCATAAGGAAAAACATGGAGGGAATTGTGAGAAGGAAAGGAAGGGTGAATGGGGGGAAATCAGAGGGGGCGATGAACCGTGAGAGACTGTCAACTCTGAGCAACAAACTGAGGGTTTTGGAGGGGCGGGGGTGGGGGATTGGGTGAACCTGGTGGTGGGTATTGAGAAGGGCACCTATTGCATGTAGTCCTGGGTGTGGTACATGAACAATTAATCTTGTAGAACTGTAAAAATAAAATAAACCTATTTGGGAATAAATAATAAAATAATAACAATAAAACCTATTATAGGTGGCTAATTGTCCATTTACAGTAACTGCTAGAATTCCACTAATTATAGGAGGGACTTTACAAAGATGTTTTAAGATGTAATAATAGCACAAAATGACACTACACACAAAGGTCTGATATCTAAGATCTATAAAGAACTCCTCAAACTCAACACCCACAAAACAGATAATCACATCAAAAAATGGGCAGAAGACATGAACAGACACGTCTCCAAAGAAGACATACAAATGGCTAACAGACACATGAAGAAATGTTCATCATCTTTAGCCATCAGAGAGATTCAAATCAAAACCACACTGAGAGATTCAAATCAAAACCACACCAGTTAGAATGGCCAAAATCAACAAGACAGTAAACAACAAATGCTGGAGAGGATGTGGAGAAAGGGGAACCCTCCTCCACTGTTGGTGGGGATGCAAGTTGGTGCAGCCACTTTGGAAAACAGTATGGAGATTCCTCCGGAAATTAAATATACAGCTATCCTATGACCCTGCAATTGCACTACTTGGTGTTTACCCCAGAGAAGCAGATGCAGTACAAAGAAGGGCCACATGTACCCCAATGTTCATAGCCGCAATGGCCACAATCG
>CM052807.1:24460039-24496461 GCA_028533885.1 Nasua narica | reverse complement strand
ACCAGTTAGAATGGCCAAAACCAACAAGACAGTAAACAAGGTTGGAGAGGATGTGGAGAAAGGGGAACTCTGTTACACTGTTGGTGGGAATGCAAGTTGGTGCAGCCACTTTGGAAAACAGTGTGGAGATTCCTGAGGAAATTAAAAATAGAGCTACCCTATGATCATGCAATTACACTACTGGGTATTTACCCCAAAGATATAGATGCAGTGAAAAGAAGGGCCATATGTACCCTAATGTTCATAGCAGCAATGGTCACAATCACCAAACTGTGGAAAGAGCCAAGATGCCCTTCAACAGACAAATGGATAAAGAAGATATTGTCCAAACCATAAGAGACTCCTCAACTCACGAAACAAACTAAGGGTTGCTGGGAGGTGGGGGGTTGATAGGGATATGGACATTGGGGAGGGTATGTGCTATGGCAAATGCTGTGAAATGTGTAAGCCTGATGATTCACAGACCTGTACCCTGGTGTAAATAATACATTATATGTTAATAAAAAAATTTAAAAAAAAAGAAGATATTGTCCATATATACAATGGAATATATGCCTCCGTCAGAAAGGATGAATACCTAACTTGTATCAACATGGACAAGTCTGGAGAAGATTACACTGAGTGAAATAAGTAGAGAAAATCAATTATCATATGGTTTCACTTACTTGTGGAGCATAAGGAATAACATGGAGGACATTAGGAGAAGAAAAGGAAAAGTGAATTGGGGGAAATCAGAGATGGAGATGAATCATGAGGGACTGTGGACTCTGAGAAACAAACTGAGGGTTTTGGAGGGGAGGGGGTGGGCGGTTGGGTCAGTATGGTGGTGGGCATTACAGAGAGCATGTATTGCATGGGACACTGGATGTGGTGCACAAACAGAATCTTGGAACACTGAGAAAATAAAATTTAAAAAAATAAATGAATTATTTTTTCTAAGAAACCAACCATGTAACATCATGTAACAAACAACAAACATAGTTTGTTATGAAATTTCACAATGTAGGGTGAATCCTATAAACTTTTTATTTCATAAACAGGGAAGGAAAACTATTAGCTTAAAACTATTAAGCATTACCTAATGAATCCTTGTTTTGTGGATTAATGAGCACATAAAAAATTAAACTAAAGATAAATATAATTGATTAAAATAAAATTACTTTTGAGAAAAGTTGTCTTACATTTGAATTTCTTATATTCTTTCAACAACAGAACGATAGATTTAAAATATTTTAACTGTTATACTGTGTTTTTCTTGCCCAAACATCATAAATCTCTACTTACCTATTACTTTGTTTAAATCTAATTGATGTATTAGATCACTAATTGATGGATTTATTGCTGGAAGATCTGCTGAATCTGGAAGTTCTGAGTCTGCTTCATTTTTAAGTGGAATAATAACAGATTACCAGATTAGTCGATTTGAAACTAAAATTTTGTTTATGGTAAAATTATAGCACATAAAATTAATCAGGAATATTTTACGATATAGTTATTTAGCCTTATTTTTTAAGTTTCTTTTTAAATTCCAACTAGTTAATTTAGTGATTCAACACTTACACACAACACCTGGTGCTCATCACAAGGATATTTCTTAACCTTATTTACTTTACAATTTAACATACAAATTAAATTAAATACAAATATGCCTAATAATTTACAAAAGTGATTAAATAGCCACAATGTGCCAGATATTATACTAAGCACTTTTCAAATATTACCTCCTTAATACAACAATCCTAGGAAGTAGTTATTTTATTCTCATTTAACAGATATGGAAAGTAGAACTGAGGAGAGTTTATGAATATTTTAGAAGTTCACATAGTTATTAAGTGCAAAAGCTTGAAATTGAGTTTTGTTCTTTTAGAATCCAAAATCTATTCTCCAGCTAGTAGATTCAAATGTTTACCAGGACTGAACATGTAATGTGAGTGAAATGAAACTGCCTAAGTTTGGAGAGGCATGAATAATGAAAGGGAATGGAGAGTATATGTTTATTAAAAATAAAAAGGTATTACTCTTCCTGTTACAAATGTAGGCCTGGTGTTCCTGGATCGCCTAAACTCTCAAGAGAATACAGATATGTAGATTTTTCAAGGAATTCTAAGATTTTAAAATATTTTCAAGTAATTTAAAAGTTTTAAGCATGTTTGTGGGACAAAAGAAATCATCAGGTATTATTACAAGAGATTTACCTGATTTAGAAAGGATTAACACTTAACGCATGGGTAGGATTTAAGAGTCAATTGCTAGGTTACATTTCTTTGTAAAACATCCCTATTTATCAACCATGTATCTATCATCTAGGAACAGGAAAATAAGATAAAAAATCCTGAGGAAATCAGCACTTTCAAAAAAAAACAAAAACAAATAAGCAATATGCCAAGAAAAAAGTGGAAAGAACAATTAATTAAAATTCACAATTAAAGTAACCTTTCCAAAGGCTAGTCCTCCATATTTTAATGCATGGAATTCCTTATAATTCTTAAAGATTAAATCTTATGCCATAGTACACAAAAAGGGAATTTTTCCATTTCTTTTACGAAGTAAAAATATTCTTTGCAAAGATACTGACATTGAAATAGACATAACTGGCATAACTGACAATTAAAAATACACATAGAAATATAATGGAATGAAATATAATACAAGTCACATATGTAAATAAAGATAATAATAGCTTCATTAAAAATAAACAAGTAAAATCAATCTTAGTAATATTTTATTTAATAAAATAGATCCAAAATATCATTTCAACACATAATAAAAATGAAATTGATGAGACATTTTAAGTAATTGTTTTCATAGTAGGTCTTCAAACCCAAGCATAAACTTGTAGTACATCTCAATGCAGATTAGCTGCATTTCAAGTGTTTGATATCCGTATGTGGCTAGTGATTGCCATGTTACACAGTATAGGTTTAGAATATAAATGCAAAAATCTTAAATAAATTATAAGGAAATAGAATTCAGAAGTTTACTAAAATAACAGCATGGCATCATCTAGTAGGATTCATTCCCAGAATTTAAGGTAGATCATCTTTGATACAGTTATTATATCAATAGTTCTCAAGAGAAGTGATATAAGATTATCTTAAGGTAAAAAATCATTTATAAAACTTAAACATACATTCCTTTTTGAATTTCCCCAACTTAATAGAGATACAATTTATATATAACATTGTATGAGTTTAGGGTGTGTATAAGTTTAGGGTTTATAATGTGATGATTTGATACACATATATTGAAAACTGAATACCACAATAAAGTCAACATGTCCATCATCTTATATATTTCTTGTGAGAATATTTAATTGTAGTCTCTTATAAATTTTCAAGTGTACAGTATAGTATTGTTAACTATAGTCACCATGCTGTATATTACATCCCCAGAATTTATTAATCTTATAAATAGAAGTTTATACTCTTTGGCCAACATTTCCCCATTTCACCTACTCTCAGGTCCCTGGCAACCACTATTCTACTCTATGTTCCCATCAGTTACAATACAATACAGTACTTGTATTTTTTGTCTGACTTATTTCACTTAGCACAATAGCCTCAAGGTCCATCCATGTTTTGCAAAAAATAACATTTCCTTCTTTTTTATGGTTGAATAATATTCTACCCTATATATTTACCACACTTCCTTTATCCATTGATTTGTCAAAAAGACACCTAGATTTTTTCCATATCTTGACTAAGGTGAATAATGCTGTATTCTGCTGGACATGGGAGTGCAGATATATCTTTAGGATTCTGATTTCATTTTCTTCAGATCTTCAGATACATACCCAGTGATGGAATGTTGAATCATATGGTAATTTTTTTTTTTTTTTTTTTTTTAGGAATCCCTATATTGTTTTCTGTTGGCTGTAACATATGGTTCCCTTTACTCCACTTTCTCACCAGCATTTGTTATCTCTTGTTTTATTGACAATATCCGTTCTAACAGGTGTGAGATGATATCTTATTGTCATTTTGATATGCATTCCCTTGACAATTAGTGATGTTCAGAATCTTTTAATCTACCTGCTGGCCATTTGAATGTTTTCTTTGGAAAAAAGTACATAACTAGGTCTTCTACCCAGTTATAATTGGATTACTAGTGTTAATGCTATTGAGTTGTATATTTTAGATGTTGACCTCTTATCCAATATATAGTTTAAAACCATTTTTTATTATTCTGCAAGTTTCCTTTTCATTTTGTTAGCTGTTTCTTTAGCTGTACAGATTTAAAGTTTGGTTTTTCCTGTTTATTTATTCTTGCTTTTGTTGTTTGTGCTTTTGGTATCTTATCCAAAATGTCATTGCCAAGACCAATGTCAAAGAGCATTTTCCTTGTGTCATCTAGGAGGTTTATGGTTTCAGGGCTTAAAATTCAGTCTTTAATCCATTTCAAGTTGATTTTTGTGTATAGGGATCAATTGCATTCTTTGCATGTGGATATTAACGTTTCCCAATACAACTTGCTGAAAAGATTATCCTTTCTTCATTTGAGTATTCTTGGCTTCCTTGTGAAATATTAGTTGACTGTATATGCATAGGTTTATTTCTGGACTCTCAATTCTCTTTCATTTGTCTGTGTGGCAGTTTTTTATGCCAGTTTTGATTACAATAGCTTTGTAGTATATAGTTTAAAATCAGGAAGTCCAATGCCTGCAATTTTGTTCTTTCTCAAGATAACTTTATTTGTGGGGAGGTTTTTTGTTGCTGTTGTTCCACACAAATTTTATGATAGCTTTTCCTATTCCTGTGGAAATGCCATGTATTGTGACTGAAAAATCTATTTTGGGTTTTGGGTTATATGAATGGGTTGTACAAATATGAACATTTGAATGTCCATGTTAAAATATAAATATTTTAACAATATTTATTCTTCTGGGTTTTGGGGAGAAGAAGATGACAACAGAGTAAGAGGACCTTGGGCTCACCCCTTCCTATGAATACAACTAAATAACAATCAAACCATCCTAAATACCGTGGAAATTGACCTGAAAACTGACAGAACAAACACAATAAAGGGAAGGAAAAGGCCACACCAAAGAAGGAAGGAAGTGTGGAGATTTGGTATAGGGAATAAGTGAATCATGGGTGCTGCAGAGGGGAAGGAGCCATGGACATGGAGAAGGGCAAGGGAGAGAAGAGCACAAGGGGAATGCACAAGGAGAACATTTCCCCAAATCTAGGGCTTGGAAAATAAGAGGGGTGGAATTTCATGAGTTCTTGCAGTGGATTTTAAAGCTTGGAGTTTTGAAGATAAGTGGGCATGGCTGGCTTAGAACTCAGGGGGCACTACATAGCTCCTGGAGAGAAGGGAAGGGAACAACCTGGAGGCAGACATCTTGGAAATAGTGATCTGAAGAACACATGGGGCATTTGAGAGGGAGATTATTTGTTTTTCTCAGAGTGCATCCATAAGAAGAAGTACTGATGGTGACATCTCTCTAGGAACAAAGGAGCTGGCTGGCACAGTTTCCCTTCCTATCCCTCAGTATAAACACAGGGCCATCTGTGGAAAGCAGCATAGCACCAACACTGGCTGTCTAACTTGCATACACCAAACCCCACGCCCTTGCACTCTGGTGGGAATACCCTTCTCAGTTGAGCTTGTATCATTCCCAGTGTGGTGGGCCCCTACCCCAGAGGACCAGCACAAACCCTTGCCCACAAACACATCCCCCAACCAGAGTTTTCTGCAGGGCCTCAGTTCTGATAGAGGTGGTGTTAGGTCTTATTTCATAAGCATAACAAGCACACCTAGTTAAAACCCACCACATGACCAGATGACTGGCCTGAAGGATAGAGCAACCAAAACACAACACCAGAGTACACACAACACATACCAGGGACACTCCCTGAAGTGTCAGGCCATGACCTCTTCTTAAGACCATTATTTTCAGGAGCACAATACATTCCTGGCTTTTCTAAAACTGAAAAGAATGTCAAGACTTAGACAAAATGCCAAGATAGAGTAATTCATCTGAAATGAAAGAACAAGATAAGGCCATGGCCAGAGATATAAGCAAAACAGATATAAGTAACATGCCTGATGGAGAATTTAAAGCAACAATTATAAGGATATTCACTGAACTTGAGAAAAGAATAGAAGACATGAGTGAGACCCTTACCACAGAGGTAAAAGAGGTAAAAAAAATCAGAGATGAAGAGTGCAATATATGAGGTAAGAAACAGGCTTCACACAATGAACAGCAGGCTGGAAGAAGGAGAGGAATGAATTAGTGACCTAGAAGACAAGTATTGGAAATTAATTGGAAATTAATGAAATTGAAGAAAAGAGAGAAAGAATAACTATGTAAAACAGGAATAGACTTAGGGAACTCCATGACTAAATCAAGCATAATAACATTCATTATTATAGGAGTTACGGAAGAAGAGAGAGGAAAAAGGTCAGAAAATTTATTTGAAGAAGTAATAGCTGAAAACGTCCATAATCTGGAGAAGGAAACAGTCATTCAGATCCAGAAGGCATGGAGAACTCCCATCAAAATCAACAAAAGCGGGCCAACACTAACACATACTATAAATAAATTTGCAAAATACACTGATAAAGAAAACAATCTTAAAATCAGTAAGACAAAAGAAATTTTTAATTTATAATGGAAGATCCATAAGGTTAGCTGCAGATTTCTCAACAGAACTTCGGCAAACTAGAAGAGAGTGACATGATATATTCAACATCCTGAATGGGAAAAATCTGCTAAGAATATTCTATCTAGCAAGGCTATCATTCAGAATAATAAAGAGATAAAGAGTTGCCCAGACAAACAAAAACTAAAGAAGTTCATGACCACTAAATCATCCCTCAAGAAATATTAAAGTGTTCTCTTTGAGTGGAAAAGAGAGACCAGAAGTGACAAGGACAAGAAAATATCAGAGAAAATCTCCAGAAACAATGATAAAACAAGTAATAAAATGGCAATAAATACACATATATCAGTAATTACTTTGAATGTAAATAGACTAAATGCTGCAATCAAAATACATAGGGCATCAGAATGGATTAAAAAACAAGTGTCTTGCCTACAAGAGACCCATTTTAGACCTAAAAACACTTGCAGATTGAACAAGAGGGGATGAAGAAACTTCCATCATCAAATGGATGTCCAAAGAAAGCCAGAGTGGCAATACTTATACTGGACAAACTAGACTTTAAAACAGAGACTCTAACAAGAGACAAAGAAGGGCACTATATAATATAAAGGAGATAATTCAACAAGAAGATCTAACAATTGTAAATATTTATGCATCCAATATGGGAACACCCAAATATATAAAACAGTTACTAACAAACTTAACAGAACTCATTGATAATAACACAATAATAGTAGGGAATTTTAACACAACACTTATATCAATAGATTATCTAAATAGAAAATCAACACGGAAACAATGGTTTTGCATGAAACACTGAACCAGATGGATCTAACAGATATATGCAGAATATTACATCCTAAAACAGTAGAATACTCATTCTTTTATATTATACATGGACCATTCTCCAGAACAGATCACGTAACAGGCCTAATCAAATACAAAAACTCTGAAATCATACCATGCACCTTTCTGACCACTACAATATAAACCCAGAAGTCAGTTACATAATGACTCATAAAAATGACTGTGACATAAATATTTTGTGACAAAATTTGTATTAGGAGCCTTTCACTTACTCAGAATTAGGCTGTGTCAATAATGAACTTTTGAATACAGAATCAAGTCCCAGATAGATTAGGTATCTTGCCCATAGTAAGAGTTCAATAAATCTTCCAGGGAAAATTCCCTAAGAGACGAGTTTAAACAAAACAAAACAAAACAAAACAAACAGGCAAATTAAGTCCTTTCCATCTGAGAATAACTGTTACCCCTTTTCTTTTTATTTATTTCTTTATTTGTTTTTATTATGTTCAGGTAGCTACTGTATACTACATCATTAGTTTTTGATGTGGTATTCAATGATTCACTAGTTATGTATTACACTCAATGCTCATCACAGCATGTGCCCTCCTAAATACCCATCACCCTGTTACCTCTTTCCCTCATACCTCTCCCCTCTGAAACCCTGAGATTGTTTCCCAGGGTCCATAGTCTCTCATGGTTAATCTCCCTCTCTGATTTCTCCCCCTTCCACTATGGTCCTCTGTGCTATTGCTTATGTTCCACATATGAGTGAAACCATATGATAATTACCTTTCTCTGCTTGACTTACTTCACTAAACATAATCCCCTCCAATTCCATCCATGCTGGTGCAAATGGTGGGTATTCATCCTTTCAGATGCCTGAATAATATTCCATTGTATAAATGTACCACATCTTCTTTATCCATTCATCTGTTGAAGAGCATCTTGGTCCCTTCCAAAATGTGGCTACTGTGGACACTACTGCTATGAACATTGGGGTGCATGTGCCCCTTCTTTTCACTACATCTGTATCTTTGGGATAAATTCCTAGTAGTGCAATTGCTGGGTCATAGTGTAGCTCTATTTTTAACATCTTGAGGAACCTCCATACTGTTTTCCAGAGTGGCTGCATCAGCTCGCCTTCCCACCAACAGTGTAAGAGTGTTCCTATTTCTCCACATCCTCGCCAGCATTTGTTGTTTACTGTTTTGTTATTTTTTGCCATTCTAATTAGTGTGTGGTGTATTTCATTGTGGTTTTGATCTGTATGTTCCTGATGGCTAGAGATGTTGAGAATTTTCTCATGTGTCTGTTAGCCATTCATATGTCTTCTTTGGAGAAGTGTCTGTTCATGTCTTCTGCTCATTTTTTGACTTGCTTATTTGTTTGAGTGTTGAGTTTGAGAAGTTCTTTATAAATCTTGGATATCCACCTTATATCTGTAACGTCATTTGCAAATATCTTCTCCCATTCCGTGGGCTGCCTCTTAGTTTTATTGACTGTTTTCTTTGCTGTGCAGTAGATTTTTATCTTCATAAAGTCCCAGAAGTTCATTTTCACTTTTATTTCACTTGTCTTTGGAGATATGTCTTGAAGGAAGTTACTGATGTCAAAGAGGTTACTGCCTAGATTCTCCTCTAGGATTTTGATGTATTCCTCTCTCATATTGAGGTCTTTCATCATTTAGAGTTTATCTTTTTGTATGGTGTAAGGGAATGATCCAGTTTCCTTCCAGTTTCCTTCTTCTATATGTAGCTGTCCAATTTTCCCAGCACTACTTATTAAAGAGACTGTCTTGTTTCCATTGGATATTTCTTCCTGATTTGACAAAGAGTAGTTGACCATAAAGTTAAGAGTTCATATCTGGAGTCTTTATTCTGTTCTATTGATCTATGTGTCTGTTTTTGTGCCAATACCATGCCGTCTTGGTGATCACAGCTTTGTAATATGGCTTGAAGTCAAGTAACATGATGTGCCCAGCTTTGTTTTTCTTTTTCTTCTTTCCCTTGGTGATTCAGGGTCTTTTCTGGTTCCATAAAATTTTTAGAATTTTTTGTTCCTGCACTTTGAAAAATACCAACAGTATTTTAATAGGGATGGCATTGAATGTGTAAATTGCTCTGGGCAGGATAGATATGTTAACAATGTTTATTCTTCTAATCTATGAGCATGGAATGTTTTTCTATCATTTCATGTCTTCCTCAATTTCTTTTATAAGTGTTCTGTGGTTTCTAGAGTATAGATCCTTTACTTCTTTGGTTAGGTTTATCCCAAGGTATCTTATGGTTTCTGTTGTTATTGAGAATGGAATCAATTCCTTAATATCTCTTTCTACAGTTGCATTGTTAGCATATAGAAAAGCAACTGATTTCTGTGCACTGATTTTTTTATCCCATCATATTGCTGAATTGCTGTAGGAGTTCTACTAACTTTGGAGTGGAATCCTTTGGGTTTTCCACATAAAGTATCATGTCATCTGTGAAAGATTGAGAGTTTGACTTCTTTGCTGATTTGGATGCCTTTTATTTCTTCTTGTTGGTCTGGTTGATGATGCTAAGACTTCTAGTACTATGTTGAAAGATAGTGATGAGAGTGGACATCCCTGTTGTGTTACTGATCTTAAAGGAAAAACTCAGCTTTTCCTCATTGAGAGTGATACTTGGTGTGGGCTTTTCATAAATATGATATTGAGGAATGCTTCCTCTATCCCTATACTCTGAAGAGTTTTAATCATGAATGAATGTTGAATTTTGTTAGATGCTTTTTCTGTATCAATTGAGAGAATCATACGTTTCTTGACTTTCCTTTAATTAATGTATTTTATCACATAGATTGATTTGTAAATGCTGAACCACCCTTGCATTCCAGGCATAAAACCCACTTAGTCGTGGTGAATAATCCTTTTAATGTACTGTTGGAACCTATTAGCCAGGATCTTATTGAGTATTTCGGAATCTGTGTTTATCAGGGATATTGGTCTATTATTCTCCCTTTTGATGGGGTCTTTGCCTGGTCTTGGGATCAGGGGAATGCTGACCTCATAGAATTTGGAAATTATCCTTCTGTTTCTATTTTTTTGGAACAGCTTCAGGAGAATAACTATTATTTCTTCTTTAAATGTTTGGTAGAATTCCCCTGGATAGCCATCTGACCTTGGACTTTTATTTTTTGGGAGGTTTTTGATTACTGTTTAAATTTCATTACTGGTTATTGGTCTATTCAGATTGTCTATTTCTTCATGTTTCAGTCTTGGTAGTTTGTAAGTTTCCAGGAAGGCATCCATTTATTCCATGTTGCTTAATTTGTTGGTATATGGTTGCTGGTAATAATTTCTAATGATTGTTTCTATTTCCTTGGTCTTAGTTGTGATCTCGCCCCTTTCATTCATGATTTTATTAATATAAGTCCTTTCTCTTTCCTTTTGGATAAGTTTGACCAGTGATTTATTGATCTTATTATTTTAAAGAATCAGCTTCATTTTCACTGATTTGCCTTACTGTTTTCCTGGTTTCTATTTCATTGATCTCTGCTCTAATCTTTATTATTTCTCCTCTCCTGCTTGGTTTAGGTTTTATTTGCTATTCTTTCTCCAGTTTCTTTAAGTTTAGGGTTAGCTTGTACATTTGGGATTTTCTAATTTCTTGAGAGAGGCTTAGATGGCTATGTATTTTCCCCTTAGGACTGCCTTTCAGTATTACAATGGTTGGATTGATGTGTTTTTGTTCTCATTGGTTTCAAAAATTTAAGTTCTTCTTTAATTTCCTGGTTGGCCCATTCATTCTTTAGCAGAATGCTCTTTGACTTCCAGGTATTTGAATTCCTTCCAATTTTCTTCCTGTGATTGAGTTCCAGTTTCAAGGCATTGTGGTCTGATAACATGCAGGGAATAATCTCAATCTTTTGGTATTGGCTGAGACCTGATTTGTGACCCAGTATGTGGTCTATTTTGGACAACATTCCATGTGTACTTGAGAAGAATGAGTATTCTGTTGTTTTAGGATAGAATGTTCCATATATATCTACAAAGTCCATCTGATCGAATGTGTCATTCAAAGCTGTTTCCTTGTTGATTTTCTGCTTAGACGATCTCTTCATTGCTGTGTATGGGGTGTTGAAGTCTCCTACTATTACTGTATTATTATCTATGTGTTTCTTTAATTTGGTTATTAATTGGTTGATATAATTGGTTGCTCCCAAGTTAGGAGCATAAATATTTATAATTGTTAGATCTTTTTGTTGGGTAGTCCCTTAAATTATGATATAGTGTCCCTCTTCATCCCTTACTACTGTCTTTGGTTTAAAATCTAATATGTCTGATATGAGGATGGCTACTCCAGTTTTTTTTGACCTTCATTACCATGATAAATGATTCTCCACTCGCTCACTTTCAGTCTGGAGATGTCTCTAGGTCTAAAATGAGTCTCTTGTAGACAGCATATGGATGGATGTTGCTTTTTTTTCTTTTTAAGCTTTTATTTATTTATTTTACAGAGAGAGAGAGATTACAAGTAAGCAGAGAGACAGGCAGAGAGAGGGGGCAAGCAGGCTCCCTGCTGAGCAGAGAGCCCAATGCAGGGCTCGATCCCAGGATCCTGAGATCATGACATGAGCCAAAGGCAGAGGCTTTAACCCATTGAGCCACCCAGACACCCTAGATGTTGCTTTTTTATCTAATCTGATACCCCATGTCTTTAAATTGGACCATTTAACCCATTTACATTCAGAGTAACTATTGAAAGATTGAATTTAGTGCCACTGCATTACCTGTAAAGTCCCTGTTTCTGTAGATTGTCTCTGTTTCTTGTCTGTTTTACCTTACTCTTGAGCTCTCTGTTTACTTACAGGATCCCCTTTAATATATCTTGCAGGGCTGGCTTGGTGGTCTCATATTCTTTCCATTTCTGTCTGTCTTGGAAGTTCTTTATCTCTCCTTCCATTCTGAATGATAGCCTTGTTGGATAAAGTATTCTTGGCTGCATGTTTTTCTCATTTAGTACCCCAAATATATCATGCCAGCCCTTTCTGGCCTGCCTCCTTCTGTCTGATGTAAGTCTAATGTTTCTTACCTCTCTGGTTAGGAACTTCCTGTCTCAAACTGCTTTCAGGATTTTCTCTTTATCTCTGAAATTTGCAAGCTTCACTATTATATGTCGGGGTGTTGATTTACTTTTATTGATTTTGGGAGGGGGTCCTCTCTACCTCTTGAAGACAAATGTCCAGATTAGGGAAGTCTTCAGCTATGATTTTCTCAAATACACGTTCTGGCCCTTTCTCTTTCCTCTGAGGCCCCCAACAATTCTTAGGTTGGTACGTTTTGTAGCATCACTGATTTTTTGAAGTCCCTCTTCATGGCCCATTAGTTGTTTTTCTCTCTTCTCCTCAGCTTCCTTCTTTTCCATCAACTTGTCTTCTATGTCACTTACTCTCTCTTCTGCCTCATTTACCCTGGCTGTTAGGGCATCCAATTTAGACTACATCTAATTTAGAGCATTTTTAATTTCAGTCTGATTAGATTTCATTTCTGTACTAAGATTCTTTAGTGTCTTTTTGCTTTTTTCAAGTCCAACTAGCAATTTTTTTATTAACATATAATGTATCATTTGTTTCAGGGGTACATGTCTGTGATTCATCAGTCTTACACAATTCACAGCACTCACCATAGCACATACCCTCCCCAATGTCCATTACCCAGCCACCCCACCCCTCCTTCCCCTCCTCTTCCAGCAACCCTCAGTTTGTTTCCTGAGATTGAGAGTCTCTTATGGTTTGTCTCCCTCTCTGGTTTCATCTTGTTTCATTTTTCCCTCCCTTCCCCTATGATCCTCTGTCTTGTTTCTCAAAATCCTCATATCCATGAGATCATATAATTGTCTTTCTCTGATTGACTTATTTTGCTTAGCATAATACTCTCTAGTTCCATCCATGTGGAACATGGATGTTCCATCCATCCCCTTTCCTCTTCCTAATGTACTCCATGTTTTTCCTTATGCTTCACATGTAAGTGAAACCATATGATAATTGACTCTCTCTGTTTGACTTATTTCACTCTGCATAATCTCTTCCAGACCCATCCATGTTGATACAAAATTGGGTATTCATCCTTTCTGATGGAGGCATAATATTCCATTGTATATATGGACCATATCTTCTTTATCCATTTGTCTGTTGAAGGGCATCTTGGCTCTTTCCACAGTTTGGCAATTGTGGCCATTGGTGCTATGAACATTGGGGTACATATGGTCTTTCTTTTCACTGCATCTGTATCTTTGGGATAGATACCCAGTAGTGCAATTGCAGGAAAGAAAGGGTGAATTGGGGGAAATCGAAGGGGGAGATGAAACATGAGAGACTGTGGACTCTGAAAAACAAACAGAGGGTTTTGGAGGGGAGGGGGTTGGGAGGTTGGGTGAGCCTGGTGGGAGGTATTGAGGAGGGCATATATTGCGTGGAACACTGAGTATGGTGCATGAACAATGAATCTTGGAACACTGAAAAAATAAAATTAAAAAATAAACTGAAGATAAATGAATTTTGAGGATAAAAACCCCTTCAATTCTATATACTATTTCCCACTAGTGCTGGAGTTTTACAGTCTTGTGAGGTCTTGCTGTGCCTCTGTTCTTCCAGCTAGTCTTCTGGGGGTGGGACCTACTTGCTGCTTTTCAGGTGTCTGCCTGGTTAGAATTACAGTCCCTTGTCAGGAGGCCAGGCTCAGTGTAAGCTTTTCCTCTGTGTGGCTTTTTTTCCTTGAAGGCTTTCTGCACCTCTTTAGAGGATCAAAATAAAAATGGCCACGCCCTGATCTCCAGCCTCAGAGATAGAGGATTGTGGTCCCTTCTCTTCAGTGAACCTTCAGGGATAAGCAGTCTTCACTTTTGTGTGTGCCAAACTCTGCAGACCCCTGCTGTGTGTGCCCACAGTGATCCTCTGGGAACAGTTGGAGGGTCCTGCATTACTGTACTTTGTAAGTCCCTGGCACTGAGAGGATTGCCAGATTCTATACAAACCTGATTGACCCCTCCTGGGGGAAGGCAGAGCATTACAGGATACTTTCCTTTACAGGGACCCCGCCCTGAGGGCTGTTGCCTGGTCATGTGTGCAC
Organism: Nasua narica; assembly: GCA_028533885.1. Taxonomy (NCBI): domain Eukaryota; kingdom Metazoa; phylum Chordata; class Mammalia; order Carnivora; family Procyonidae; genus Nasua; species Nasua narica. The sequence goes on along the minus strand of CM052807.1, from coordinate 24,481,938 downwards.
CTGTTCTGCCCCTCCCAGGGGATGTATTAAGAGTCCCCAAATTCTACTCCTCTGCAGGGTCCCCCAGAGGGGAGTGGTCACCAGATCAAGCCCCAGCTAGTGGTTTATGGCAAACCGAGCAAAGAGTCCCTTTCTGGGTTCACTGACCATAACCAGTTTCCCCAATCCACTGCTTGGGAACTGTATCAGCTCAGTTATCCTCATTTATTCTGTAACTCTAGGGATCCTGAGACCACACTGCCCCACTTACAATTCTGCTCATTTCATCCCCTGTGCACCTTTCAGGCAGGGGTGTCTCCCACTGGAGAAGATTTCTAAGGGTTCTGATTTTGCCCTCCAGGGCAATATCGCTTTCTGGTACCTGGTAGAGATATAAATCTCTCTCCCCTCACCACTTATCTTCCAGTATCTCCCCTCAGATTCACTACTCTGCACCTCCTACCTTGCAAAAAGTGGTTGCTTTCTAGTTGCAGAGTTCCAGATATTCTTTTCTTACATATCAAATTCAATTTTTGAGTGTTCAGAATGATCTGACAGTTATCTGATAGTTAAAATCAAGTTACTAGATGAAACGAGGTGCCCTGCTCTTCCACTATCTTGCCTCCTTCCTTAAAATAAAATCTTTTAAAAAATAAAAAAATTAAGTTCCTAGAAAAGTGTTTCCTAAACAAGTATTCCATTTCCCTGAAACATTATTCCAAGATGATGAAAAAGATAGGCTTTCTTGGTCAATAAACTTAAGAAATATAGTATAACAATTAAGAATATTAAGGACTATGAGAAGTAATAAGTGGTGCAAACAGCATTATAGCATTTACTAGGCCTGTAGAATTCCAATTTTGGCAGATAATTTTCTAAAATATACAACCTAAAGAAAAATTTAACAATAAAACCATAAATAAAGCTGATCATATTTCGGGTACCTGGCTGTTTGAGTCGGTAGAGCATGCAACTCTTGATCTCAGAGTTGTGAGTTCAAGCCCCACAGTGGGTGAAGAGATTATACAAAAAAATTTTTTTTTTAAAGCTGATCACATTTCAGATGATTTTTAGATTGTCAATTGTTTTATGACTACTATTTTTAAATACATTTTCAAATATTATACACACCACTCAATCTTTGAGATTGGTAAGTTCCACTTGTTTGACATTGATCCTTGTATCCTGAAGTGAGTTCTAGATTTTCAAGTGTAAAACCTAAGGGTTCATCCATATCCTGATCTACCGAGATGAAAATGAAAAAGAACCTGTTAGTAAATTAAATATAGAAACACTTGAAATCTACCTATTGTGGTCTACTTCCTAGAAGAGTATAATATTTGAAGCTTAGGAAAATATTTTATATATCTAGATATATAGATATATCTCAAGTAAGAAGAGAAACAATAATTAATAAATACCAGAAGTTGATGTGACAAATTTCGACATCTATTCCTCATAGACATTTACTCTTTAATATAGAATTTGTTTCGAGTTCCATCCAACACCTAATATCTTGATTATAGTGAAGCACCAACAGATAGTTAGTTGAAATTGTCAACAAAATAAAAAAATGTTACTCATTACCATTTAATATTATGAAGGTCTGGCAAAGTTAGTAATATTTAAAAAAGAAATTTGAAAATTTCTGCTAATATACATATAAGCTTGTCAGAATAGATTTGTCATGTAGATTTTTTATTATAAAACATTAAATTTTAAAAAATGAAAAAAATATATCTGGGTCAAAGGGACTACACAATTCTAATGTCACTGATATCTATTAGTATATTTTTATTATAATGTCAACATATTTTCATATGGTTTTCCTAAAAATGTTTAGTCATTATGTCTATTAACCTGTAATATTGACAGCTGTTTTTTTCACACTTTTCCCAATTGATATTATATACTTTAGGTATTTGATTTTTTATAAATTACTTTAATGGAATTTATTTCATTATTAATATAAATGTACTTGATTAACAAGTAAAAAATATATGCCATCTATTTTTTCTGTTGAAGGAAAAACTTTCTAACTTCTTTTAATATATTTTTATTAAAAAATCTAAATATAAACATTAAATATTTTTATAGACACACATATGTATTTCATATAAGGATATAACCTGTTAACAGTCACAAGTGTTTTTTAGATTATTATTTCTTTTTAATTTTGCTTTTCATAATTTTGTGTACAGGAATTTTAAATAATTATTTACTTTTTAATGATCTTTCCCTTATTTTTGTGGCTATGAAGTCATACTTAGGGTAGTTTTCCTCAAAACAAGATTGATTTATTTTGGACTTCTGGGAAGATGGCAGAGAAGGAGGATCCTAAACTCACTTCATCCAAGGATGTACCTACATAACAACCATATCAGTATAACCAACACAAAAAAATGATCTTAGACTGGCAGAAAAGCCTTTCCATATTAATCATGGAGAGTAGGGTGCCCAATCATAATGGATCTCCCATACTTTTGTGAGTTTTGCTTCAGGGAGCTCTTCCAGGTTCTTACAAAGAATACTGGAGAAAATCCACTCCTGTTTTCAAAAGAGGAGAAGAAAAGTAACCACTTTGAAATTTACCAGAGCAGTCTGTTCTTCCTTAAAAGGCCTGTCCTCAAGAAAACCTATTTTACCAGAGCCAAACCTGCTGGAGTTTTATTAGCGCCTAACCCAATTGGGTTATGGGAAATACCCAACTCAAGTCTCTCTGGCCTTCCACCTGAGGGGATACAAATATCCAACTCCAGGCCACTCTAGACATCTAGTGCCACATAAGTAGGGAGCAAATGAAAATCACTGGTGAAGGTGACAGTACAGGGACACAGGCTCACAAATAGAGCTAGATGTAATAATAAGACTATCAAACTCTTCCCCCTCCCTCACACCTATCACATCATTAAAGACCTATTTACTAGGATTCCTTTTCCCAGTATATCATGTCTGACTGACAATAAAAATTATAAGGCACAGTAAAAGATTTTAAAAAATAGTTTAAAGAGACAAAAAGCATCAGAACCAGACTTAGAAATGGCAGGGATGTTGGAATTATCAGACTATGAATTTAAAACAACTATGATTGATATACAAAGGACTCTAATAGAAAAAGTAGAGAACATGCAAGAATAGATGGGCAATGTAAACACAGAGATGGAAATTCTAAGAATAAGAAAAAAATATTAGAAAGTAATGTCTGATAACAGAATAGGAGGTTCCAGACCTTGTCCATTCATAGAAACAATGATTTGACAACTATCCACAAAGAAATACCTTCTGAAATATAGGTGAGAGATTACAGTATCTGTATAGAGCACAGAAATTAAGACACATTAAAGAAGGAAGGCCAGATAGTTTCATTTAACTCATGTCACCCTTTCCCCAAGCCTATGCAGTACTATGCCAAGAGAGATTCCTCTTTATTCAAGAGCACTCCTGGGAGGACAGAAAATGAAGTGAGCGTTTGACTTCACTACAGCCCCTGGTACCAGATCTGTTAAAGTGAGACCTGGTACCAGGTTGGCCCCTCTGGATCCAGACTCCAGGCCCACCTCCAAAGATCCCAATACCAAGCCAACTTTAGCAGATTCAAGCTCTAGGTCTGCCTTTGCAGACCTGGACTCCAGGTTCACTCAAGTGGTCCCTGGTACCAAGATGGTCTCCACTGACACAGGCTCTAGGCAGGCACTATTGATCTACTATCAAAGACTGCACTATTGGAAATTCATGCCAAACTAGTACCCATAGACCCAGGCTCTGGCATAGACCTAAGCATCAGGATCCAGGACCACCCCTGTGACTCGGGTGAAAAGCCAAGTGCATTGTACTCTGATGCCAAAGCAGCCTCTATAGACTATATCCATGTTTATCCCCAAACCAAGACAGTACATGCAGACCCACATGTCAGACCGTCCCAATGGATCCAGGCTCTAGGACTTCCTCTGCAGACCCAAGCACTAGACAGACCCATGAACCCAGGCTCCAGTGGTCCCTGGTGCCAAATTGGCTCCTGAAGATGCATGCTACTGCCCCATTCTTTTGAACTCAGTCCTGAAGCTCACCTCACAGAAACCAGCTTTAGATCTGACCTACAGACCCTGGTGCCAGGTCAGCCTTTGTAGACTTGGACTCCAGGCCCACCCTAAGAACCCAGGCTCAAGGATAGCCTCCATGGAACCAGACTCCAAGCCAGTACCCATAGGCCCATTCTCCAGGTACATTCCTGTAGACTCCAGACTCTATACTAGCTATTATGGAACTAGTTTCCAGGCTAGTACACATGTACCAAGTTCCAGGCCTGCCCAAATACAATTCAGAGCGAGGCCAGATCCCATGGATCCAGGATAAAGTCCCCTCCTTCACAGACCCAGGATCCAGCCTTGTTCCTGAGGACCCAGGTGACGGGCCCACATCAATGGACCTGAGCAACAGGCTGACCTCCATGGACACAGATACCAGGTTCCCACAGAACTTAGCAGCTAGCCATCTAGAATCTCTGGCCAGGGTGACTGGTGAAGGACTTTCCTGATGAAGCTAGTATGTAAAGATGGTAAGAGGTGACTACTTCAAATTGACAGGAATCAATTCAAGGGTATAAGAACCATGAAGAATCAAGGAAACATGATACCACCAAAGGAAAAAAACCAAGTACCAGTAAACAAAGCAAAGGAAATGGAGCTTTACAAACTGCATGACAAAAAAAATCAAAATAATCATTTCAAAGAAGCTCAATGAGCTATAAGAGAACACAAATAGACAACTAAATAAAATCAGGAAAACAATACACAAACAAAATGAGAAGTCAACAAGAGATAAGAAATCATATAAAAGTACCAAAAAGAAATTCTAGAGCTGAAGAACACAGTGACTATACTGAAAAATAGAGAGCTTCAACAGTAGACATGAGCAGAAGAAAAAATCAGTAAGCCCAAAAACAGGTAATTTGAAATTACCCAAACTACAAAAAGAAAAAAAGTTGAGAAAGAGTGAAGAAAATCTATAGGACTTACAGAATAACATCAATTAAACAAATAGAAGAAGAGAAAGAGAAAAGCATATTTTCAGAAAGCACATTTAAAGAAATAATGGCTAGGGTGCCTGGGTGGCTCAGTGGGTTAAAGCCTCTGCCTTCGGCTCAGGTCATGATCCCAGGGTTCTGGGATCGAGTCCCGCATCGGGCTCTCTGCTCAGCAGGGAGCCTGCTTCCTCCTCTCCCTCTGCCTGCCTCTCTGCCTACTTGTGATCTCTTTCTCTCTGTCAAATAAATAAATAAAATCTTAAAAAAAAAAAAAAGAAATAATGGCTAAAAACTTCCCAAATCTGGAGAGGGAAATGGATATCCAAATTTCTAGCTCCCCAAAGGTTCCAAATAGATCAAACCTAAAAAGGTCTATACTAAGACATATTAAAATTAAATAGACAAAAATAAAAAAGACAAAGAATTTTAAATATAGCAAGAGAATACATACAAGGGAACTCCTATAAGATTATCAGTAGATTTCAAGAGAGAAGCAAATCATAAAACAGACTCTTAACTATAGAGAACAAACTGAGGGTTGCTGGAGGGGCGGTGGGTGGAGGGACAGTTTAAATGGGTGATAAGTATTAAGGAGGTCACTGCTTGCGATGAACACTGGGTATTGCAGGTAGGTGATGAATCACTAAATTCTGCACCTCAAACTAATATTACACTGTATGTTAACTAATTGGAATTCAAATACAAACTTGAAACTGAAAAAAAAAACCCTAAAAACCAAAAAAAAGAAAAAAAAGACAAAAAAAGTGAATTTCTAACCAGAAACACTACACTTTAGGACAGAATGAAGTGATATATTCAAAATTCAAAGTACTGAAAGAAAAGAAAAACTGCCCATCAAATATATTATATCTGGTAAAATTGTTCTTTAAAACTGAGGGGAGATGAACTTTCTCAGACAAACAAAAATTGATAAATTTTTTGTCACCTCTAGACCTGTCTTAGAAGAAATAATTAGTGGGGGGTTTCAAGTGAAATGAAAGGATGGTAAACACCAATATGAAAGCATATATCTCACAGATAAATATTCAAAAATAAAATATGTAATACTGTAAGGATAAGCTATAAATCAATTTTAATTCTAGCATAAAAATTAAAGCTTTGACAAAAGTATTAAAATAACTATAACTATAAAAATTGGTTAAGGAATATACAATATAAAAAGGAACAAATTCTCACTACAGTAATGTAAATTTGGACTGGGAGTAAAAGTGTAGAGTTTTTGATGCAATTAAAGTTGTTATTGGATCAAAATAGACTACAATAACAATAAGTTTTATGCAGGCTTATTGCTAAACATTGAGAGTATACTAACTTGAATCTTAGTGGTACCCCCACATTACAATGCGTTTTACTTCTAGAAACCCAACCAGGTTCTCAGGGTGAAGATCAAAGAAAAATTCCCATACAATTCCAACAAGAGGAGCAGAAAGTAACTACTTTTAGACATGTTCTCTTTAACAAAAGTTTGCCTTCAAAAAAAAAAAACTATTTTACCATAGCTTAACCAACATGATTTACTAGAACATAATAAACTTTGAGGAAGGAAAATATTCAAGACGGGGTAAGCAGATACACAAGCTCAGGCCCTTCTAACCTTCCTACCTTCCCAAATGGATGAGAGAGACATGAGAAACACTTAGGAAGGGACCAAGAGGCACAGACTTATTAAAAGACTGAACCCTAATCAGATGCTTATAGAATTTTTTCCCTGTCCTGACACCCTACCACCACATTATTAGGGCTTCTATATAATAATAGTGGATTATAGCTAAAAGAAAATCAAGGTTCAGACCCCAAGAATTAGTCTAAAAGGAAACCCAAAGGTATCAGTGGAGACTAAAAAAGCACAATATAGGAAATTTTAGCAGCTGACACCTTCAGCTACAGCAAACAGAAAACAAAGCCTTACCTGTAGCAAGACAAACATGAAGCTTCACACCAAAGTCTTATATACCTCACTTCGTTTTATCCAATACATCACATCTACATTTCGACAGTGACAACAAACATGCAAGGCATGCTAAAAGTAAAAAGTCTGAAGAGATAGAGATTAAGTATAAATTGACTCAAGCATGAGAAAGGTTTAGGAATAACCACATTGAGTATTTAAAACAATTATGACTAATATGCTAAGGACTCTCACGGAAAAAATAGACAACATGTAAGCATGGATGGGTAATGTAAGCAGATATCTGGAATATCTAAGAAAAAATTGAAATGTTAGAAATCGAAAGCATTGCAACGGAAATTAAAGATGCCTTTGATCTGCTCATCAGTAGACTGGACATAGTCAAGGAAAAAAAAGTCAATGAAAGCGAAGATATGCCATTAACCACTTTCCAAATTGACAAGAAAAGAAAAATAAATGGAAAAAAAGGAACAGAATATCTAAGATCTTTGGGACAATTTCAAAAGTTATACAACTCCTATGTTCATAGCAGCAATGGCCACAATCGCCAAACTGTAGAAATAGCCAAGATGCCCTTCAACAGACAAATGGATAAAGAAGATATGGTCTATATATACAATGGAATATTATGCCTCCATCAGAAGGGATGAATACTCAACTTTGTATCAACATGGATGGGTCTGGAAGAGATTATGCTGAATGAAATAAGTCGAGTAGAGAGAGTCAATTATCATATGGTTTCACTTACTTGTGGAGCATAAGGAAAAACATGGAGGGCATTGTGAGAAGGAAAGGAGGGGAGGATGGGGGGAAATCAGAGGGGGAGATGAACCAGGAGAGACTGTGGACTCTGAGAAACAAACTGAAGATTTTGGAGGGGAGGGGTTGGAGGGTTGGGTGAGGCTGGTGGTGGGTATTGAGGAGGGCACGTATTGCATGGAGCACTGGGTGTGGTGCATAATCAATGAATCTTGGAACACTAAAAAAATTAAATTTTAAAAAGTTATATACAAATGGGAATATCAGGAGAAAAAAATAGAACAAAAGACATATTTGAAGTAATAATGGCTGAGAGTTCTCCAAAATTAGTGACAGCAACAAATCACAGATCATAGAAGTTCAGAGAATAGCAAATATAATAAATACCAAAAAACATACATCTAACTATATTACATTTGGGGTAGAAAATCAAAGGCATAGAGAAAATCTTAAACACTCCAGAGGAAAACAAAAATATCTTACCTATAGAGGAATAAGGATAAGAATTACACCATACTTCTCATCAAACCATGCAAACAACAAGAAAATAAAGAGAAACATTTAAAGTGTTAAAGGAAAAAATCTACTAATTTAGAATTCTGTATCCAGAAAAGTCATCCCTCAAAATTGAAAGAGACACAATAACTTTCTCATATTAAAAACAAACTGTGGAGGGACGCCTGGGTGGCTCAGTTGGTTGAGCAGCTCCCTTTGGCTCACGTCATGATCCCAGCATCTTGGGATCGAGTCCCACATCGGGCTCCTTGCTCCGCAGGGAGCCTGCTCCTCTCTCTGCCTCTGCCTGCCTCTCGGCCTGCTTGTGTTCTCTCTCTGTTAAATGAATAAATAAAATCTTTAAAAAAAAAAACTGAGGATATTTGTTGCCAGAAAAACTGAATTTCAAGAAAATATTAAAAGAAATTCTTCAGAGAGAAGGAATGTAATACAGATCAGAAATCCAGATCTATATAAAGGGAGGAATGGCACTAGAGAGGAATAAACAAAGGTAAAAGATAAAATACTTTATTTTTCTTACTCTTAATTGATAGATAAATATTTGTTCAAAATTATAATAGAGGGGCGCCTGGGTGGCTCAGTGGGTTAAAGCTTCTGCCTTCAGCTCAGGTCATGATCTCAGGGTCCTGGGATCAAGGCCCATATCGGGCTCTCTGCTAAGCAGGGAGCCTGCTTCCCCCTCTCCCTCTGGCTACCTCTCTGCCTACTCGGGATCTCTCTCTCTCTCTGTCAAATAAATAAATAAAATCTTTTAAAAAAATGATAATAGAAACAATGTATTCACTGATTATAGTTTGCAGATAAGTGAAATGAATGACAGCAATGTTACAAGGGAGAAGAAGAAGAAATTGTGAATACACTGTTATCAGATACCTGTAGAACAGATGAAGTGGTATAGTGTTATTTGAAAGTGGATAGATTAGCTTGTAAATGTATGTTGCAAATTTAGGACAGCTACTAAATTTTTTTAAAGAAATATAATTGACATGTTAAGAAAGGAGAGTATACGGCAACATATTAAATATATATTTAAAGCCAGAGAAGGCAGGAAAAGAGTGACAGATGAAAAAAAAAAACCTAGGGATTAAAAAGATAATAATTGCAAATACTATTGATATTAAAAATATATATGAATAGTCATTTTAAATGTGAAAGTCAAAGTACAATAAATTAAAAAACAGACTGTCAGAATGAATAAAAAAGCTAACCCACCTATATGTTCCTATATGTTGTCTACAGGAAACTCACCTTAAAGGTAAGATAGACTAACAATAAGGAGATAAACACATATCATCCTAACAATAATCAAAGTAAAGCTGGAGAAGCTATATTGATTTGAAACAAAGAAGACTTCAGAGCAAGGAAAATTATCAGAGATAAATAGAACATTAATAATGGGGTCAATATCCAAAAAGACCCCATAATATTCCTTCATGAGTTTTCATCTAACAACAGAGCAACAAAATACATGAGGCAAAACCTGATAGAACTGAAGGAGAAGCAGAGAAATCTATTATTATATTTGTAGCCTTCAATACCATCTATCAGTAATTGACACATCTAGCAGGCTGAAAATCCATAAGGAAATAGTTGAACGCATACACCATCAATCAACTAAATCTAACTGACATTTATAAATTGCTTCATCTCTTCTCAAGCTCATACAGAATATTCACCAACATATGCCACATTCTGGGGCTTAAAATATCCCCAACAAATCTAAAAGAAGATAAATCTTTTATTTTGATTTTTATTCTTTTAAATTTGTTAAAATATACCTTATGGATAAAGAGGATTAAGAGTTCACTTATGGTGATGAGCACTGAGTAATGTATAGAACTAACTGTTGAATCATATTGTACAGGAGAAACTAAAATAACACTGTATGTTTATTATACTTCAATTAAAAAAAGAATAGAAATCATATGAAGTATGCTTTCAGACTACAGTGGATTTAAACTGTATTATTATAATGCCAGAACTAGAAAAACACATTACAAGAAAGGTGAACTACAAACCAATCTCTTTCATGAATAAGACATATAAGTCCTCAACAAAATATTAGTAATTTGAATGCGACAATGTATAAAAGTAATTATACACCATGATCATGTGGGATTTACTCCAGGTATTCAATACTGGTTCAATATTAAAAATCAATTAATGGAGGTTTTGGGAGATGGCAGCAGAGTAGGAGGACCCTAGGCTTGTTTAATCCCACAGACACAAATATATAACTATCAAATTATCATAAACACCCCAGAATTCTACCTGAACACTGATAGAACAATCTCTACAACTAAAGGGAGAGAAGAGGCCACCCTGAAGAAGGTAGGAACTGTGAAGTCATGGTTTAGGGCAGAAATGGATCACTGGGGCTGCAAAGGGGAGGAGGCAGTGGTCATGGAGAATGGTAAGAGAGAAGAGCACTCAGGGGAACATATAGAACATTTCCATAAAGCCATTGACTTGGAAAATAAGAGGGGCACAATTTTTTTTAAAGATTTTATTTATTTATTTGACAGGGAGAGAGAGAGAGCAGAAGTAGTGGGAGTATCAGAGAGAGAGGGAGCCAGGTGCAGGGCCTGATTGAGAACCCTGGAATCATGACCTGAGCTGAAGGCAGATGCTTATATGACTGAGCCACACAGGTGCCCCAAGAGGGGCTGAATTTTGTGAGTTCTTGCAACCAGTTGGGCTTAAAGCCTGGAGTTTTAAAGGTCAGCTGGCTTGACTGGGATAAAGCCCAGAGGGCACTGTGCTGCTCTTAGATAAAAGGCAGGCAAAGAAAAAAAACCAGGCAGACAGTTTGGAAATACTGATCTGAAAAACACATGGATCATAGAGTGGGGAGATTTTTTGTTCTTCTTGAAGTTCTTCCCTGAGAGTCAGCATTCATATAGACACCACTCCAGGGACAAAGGAGCCCACACCTCAACATAATAACAGAGCCACTTGCAGGAAGCAGTGCAACACCAACATGAGCTGTCTGATTACTCACACAAGCGCCTGTGCTCCCTGCATTCTGGTGGGACTGTCCTACTCAGTCAGCCTAGCATCAGTTCCAGTGAGAAGGGAATTTCTCTCAGAGGACCAGCACAAAACCCTGCCCACATCAGGTCTCCCAACCAGAGTTCAGCCTCAGTACTAGTAGTAATAGTATCAACTTTCATTTCACAAGCAGATCAAGTACATTGAGTTAAAACTCACCACATCCAGGTCAAGGACAAAACACAGCCCATGGTAGGCAGGAAGAGCCTCTTTAGACACTGGCCTGAAAGAGCAGCCAAAACACAACAGCAGAGTGCACACAGCACACACCAGAGACACTCCCTGAAGTGCCAGGCATTGGACCTCTTCTTCATAGAGCCATTATTCTCAGAAGCAGGAGACATAACTGACTTTTCTAACATAGAGAAGACTACAGAGACTTAAATGCCAAGATGGAGGACTTCATCTGAAATGGAAGAACAATGTAAGGCCATGGCCAGAGATCAGAGTATAAGTTAACATGCCTGACGAAGAATTTAAAGCAACAATCATGAGGATACTCACTGGGCTTCAGAAAAGAACAGAAGACATCAGTGAGATCCTTATCACAAAGATGAAATAGTTGAAAAAAAAAAAAAGAATCAAAGAAAGATGAAGAATACAATAAACCAGATTGGAAACAGACTGGAAGAAGCAGAGGAATGAATTATAGACAATAGAAGATAAAACAATTGAAAATAATGAAGCTGAACAAAAGACAAAAAGAAGAATTATGCAACACAAGGATAGTCTTAGGAAACTCAGTACTCCATAAAATGTAAAAGCAGTCATATTATAGGAAGTTCAGAAGGAGAAAAGAGAGAAAAGAGGGGCACTTGGGTGGCTCAGTGGGTTAAGGCCTCTGCCTTCAGCTCAAGTCATGATCTCAGGGTTCTGGAATCAAGCCCGCATCAGGATCTTTGCTTGGCAGGGAGCCTGCTTCCCCCTCTCTCTCTGCCTGCCTCTCTCCCTACTTTTGATCTCTCTCTCTCTCTGTCAAATAAATAAATAAATAAATAAATCTCTTTTTTTAAGATTTTATTTATTTGACTGAGAGAACGAGATCACAAGAGATCATGACCTGAGCCAAAGGCAGAGGCTTTAACCCACTGAGCCACCCATGCACCCCAATAAATAAATATTTAGAAAAAAAGGAAGAAAAAAAATACCACGAGCATTTTTCATAGAACTAGAACAAACAATTGAATGGAACCACAAATAACCCAAATAGCCAAAGCAATTTTGAAATAGAAAAGCAAAGCTGGAAGCATTATAATTCCAGAGTTCAAGCTATATTACAAAACTGTAATCACCAAGACAGTACGGTACTGGCACAAAAATAGAAATATAGATTAATGGAACAGAATAGAAATCGCAGAAATGACCCACAATCATATGGTCAACTAATCTTTGAGAAAGCAGTAAAAAATACCCAACAGAAAAACAACAAATGGTGTTGGGAAAACTGGACAGCAACATGCAAAAGAATGAAACTGGACCACTTTCTTATACCATACACAAAAACAATTTCAAAATGGATGAAAGACTTAAATGTGAGACAGAAAATCATCAAAATCCTAGAGGTGAACACAGGCACTATCCTTTTTGACATTGTCCATAACAACTTCTTCAGATATATCTCCTGAAGTTAGGGAAACAAAAGCAAACATGAACTATTGGGACTTAATCAAGATAAAACTTTCTTCATACCAGAGTAATCAACCAATAAAAATAAAAGGCTACCTACAGAATGGGAGAGGATATTTGCAAATGGCATATATGATAAAGTGTTAGTTTCCAAAATTTATAAAGAACTTATAAAACATAAGTCCCAAAAAATAAATAACCCAGGTAAAAAATGTATGAAGACATGAATAGACATTTTTCCAAAGAAGATATCCAAATGGCCAACATACACATGAAAAGATGCTCAACATCACTCATCATCAAGGAAATAGAAATCAAAACTACAATGAGATATCACCTCACACCTATCAGAATGGCTAAAATGAACAACAAATGAAGCAACAAGTGTTAGGATGCAGAAAATGGGGCACTCTCTTACACCGGAGGTGGGAATGAAAACTGGTGATGACTTTTATTTATTTATTTAGTTTCCAATTTTTATTTAAATTCTAGTTGATTAACATATAGTGTAAGATTAGAGTTTAGGAGTAGATTTTTTAAGTAAATCTTTTTTTTAAGTAAATCTTACTTAAAGTAACATTTAAGTTTCAGGAGTAGAATTTTGTGATTCATTACTTACATGTAACACCCAGGGCTCATCATAATAAATGTCCTCTTTAATACCCATCACACATTTAAGGAGACCACTTGCTTTGATGACCCCTGGGTATTACATGTAAGTGATGAATCACTGACTTTTTACATACAATATCAAAAGCACAATCTATGAAAAAAATTGATGTTAGATTTCATGCCAATGGGCCTCAAAAGAAAGCTGGGGTAGTGATTCTCATCTCAGATAAATTAGATTTTAAGCTAAAGACTGTAGTCAGAGATACAGAAGGACACTACATCATTCTTAACGAATCTATCCTTCAAGAAGATCTAACAATTGTAAACATCTACGCCCCCAATACAGAAGCAGCTAACTACATAGGCCAACAGTTAATCAAAATAGTGAGTCATATTGATATGAATACATTAATAGTAGGAGATCTTAACATGCCACTCTCAGTAACTGACAGATCATCTAAACAGAAAAACAATAAAAAAACAAGAGCTTTGAATGACACATTGGACCAGATGGACCTCATAGATATATACAGAACATTCCACCGTAAAACAACAGAATACTCATTCTTCTCGAGCACACATGGAACTTTCTCCAGAATAGACTACATATTGGGTCACAAATCAGGACTCAACTGATACCAAAAGATTGATATGATTCCCTGCATTTTCTCAGACCACAATGCTTTGAAACTGGAACTCAACCATAAGAAAAAGTTTGGAAGGAATTCAAACACTTGGAGGCTAAAGACCAACCTGCTCATTTAAAAAGAAGAAGAACAACAACAATAACAACAACAAAACTTCTGATCTGTGAAAGACATTGTTAAAAGAATAAAAAAACAAGACACAGGCTGGAAGAAAATATTTGCAGAACATACATTTGATAAAGAACTGTTATTCAAAATATATAAAGAACACTTAAAACTTGACAATTAGAAAACAAATAACCCAATTATAATATGGGCAAATTATCAGAACAAATACCTTAACAAAGAAGTCATAAAGATGGCACACAAGCATCTGAAAAGTTGTTCTAAATATATTGTAGTTTAAAACAACAAGATACCATTACACACCTATGAAAATGGCTAAAATCCAAAACACTAAAAATGATGCTCTGAGAACAGATTGTTACAGTGGATTAAAAAAAATAAATCACAATGCTTTTTATTTTAAATTTACACAACAAATTCACAGTAATATATAAAGATTGAAAGCAGAATGAAGAAAAAATTATTTTATGCAAATAATTACATTAAAGACACTATGTTAATATCAGATAAAATAGACTAAAAAGCACACAAAAATTTTCTACAAAATGTTCAACACAAAGGCAGAAATTTCAGTTCAGTAAGAACGTATGATATTGTCAAATCTGTGTATTTATTATATACTATATATAGTAAAAAAGCTTTAGAAACATAAAACAAAAAATGACAGAAGTACAAAGAGTGATAGAGAAATAAACAATCACTGTTGTTGAATTTAATATACTTTCCTCACAAATGATAAACATAGAACTTCAATGAAATTAAGAAGTCATGAACAACATAATTAATCAACTTGACTAAATGGATAACATACATACATACATACATAACATACATACATAGACATAGGTATATATGCATGTATATGCATATGTGATATATGTATATGTGATAATGTGTATATGTGGTATGTATGTATGTGATATATATGTGATATGTATGTATATGTGTATGCGATATGTATATGTGATAAAGTATGTAGCATTTATTTATATGATTCAATACACACTCATGAACTAAATAGAGAAATTTAACTAGATATCCTTACACAATATTTTTAATAATTATACTTACTACTAAATCCTGCTTTGCTGGCAGCTCCAAGTGTCTTAATTTGAGATGAGCCTTTTGAAATTAATATTTTATTATCTTCAGGTGAAAGATTTTTACCTGCTTTCTCATCCATTTTCTCAGCTACAGAAATAGAGGCTTTTAATTCAATAAAAAGTAAAAGTGAAGTCTATTATTAATAAAGAATCACTTAGCGCTTCCTTCCAGTTTTAACAAAATTTAAGCCAATAAACACAATTTAAACAAATGATCAAACACACTCCCCCACCCCACCAAAACAAACAAATGAACAAACAGAGAAGAACAAAAACAAAAACCTTTGGTGCATCTTGAAAACAAATTATAAAATTAAATGTTAAGATCATCACAATGCTTTCCTTAAAGTGTGTGAAGGCACTCTTGTTACTTTATACATACACTTAGAAATTTGTAATTAAACTTTATTGTCTTAAGGGTATTGACCATTTTTAAATACTTAAAATTTTTATAACATATATGACTGATTTTAAAGTTAGACTGATTAGGGGAGTCTGGGTAGCTCAGTTTGTTAAGCATCTGACTCTTGATTTTGGCTCATGGTCATGATCTTACGGTCATATGATCTAACCCTGTGTTGGGCTCCATGCTCAGTGGGGAGTCTGCTTGAGATTCTCTCTCTCCTCTTCCTGTCTCTCTCTATCCCTCCCTGCTCCCCACACTTGTGTGCTCACGCTCTCTCTCTCTCAAATATGCAAATAAGTATTTAAAAAAATAAAGTTAGACTAATTAAAATAATTTTAAAATAAGGAAATGAAATAGAAATCTAGATCAGGTAGGAAAAATAAAAGCACTATAAAAAATGTTTAAATCCAAATGTATCAGTAAGTACAATAATTATAAATGGATTATATGTTATAGGGATAGACAGAGATAGTTACACTAGATTTATAAATAATATACTTACAGGTTATTTATAAGTGACACTACTAAATAATAAGAATATAAAAAATTGGAAACTAAGTAGGTGAAAAAAGATTTACCATGTAAATATCAACCAAAGTAAGTATACAATAGTAATGTCAATGTCAGGCCAAGTAGGATTTTAGTCAAAAAACCTTACTGGAGACTGGCTAAAAATTTGTATTTTTATGTCTCTAACAACATAGTCAGTATAAGGAAAGTATAAGGAAAAGGGGCAGTATAATGAAATGGATGTACTACAGGAAAAAATAGATAAGTCCACAATCATTGAGAGACAATTCAATATACATCTCAGCATAATTGAGAAGACAAACAAAATTCAAGAAAATCAAGAAATAGGAAATTTAAATAACACAACAAAAATTTGATTTAATAGATACATGTAAGCTTATAGTTGAATATATCTATGAATAAAATTCTGCTTAAATCAATTAAAACTTTTAAAAATATAGTAATATTCATAATTATCATAGTCACCATTGAGTCTTTTCTTTCTAACAGTCCTAAGTGTCAGGCAAAAAATTTTCATCTGGGGAGGATCAAGATGACAGAGAAGTAGGAGGTTGAGATAGAGTTGGATCCCAGAAGTTCATCTAGACAGATATTAAATCATTCTAAAAGCCAGCATACTCAACAGGAGAGAGAAGAGAGGAAGAAGAGCAATTCTAGGAGCAGAAAATCGGCGACTTTCCAAAAGGTAGGATGTTTGGAAAAGTGATTCCAAAGTGACGGGAAGAGAGACTGCAGGGGGAAGGGGCAGCTCCCTGCAGCCACAGAGCTGCGGAGCACAAAATCAGAACTTTTAGAGTCTGCTCCGCTGAGGGACATCCCCCCCAGAGGCTAAGCAGGAAGGTTGGCCATTGTGGGAACAGTATGGTTTCAGGACCCCGTGAGATCACAAAGAGACAGCAGGTGTCTGAGCATGGCAGAGCTCCCAGTTATCAGGGCCGAGAAGCCGGCGGCAGAGAAAGAGCCATGCAGTGCATTTTCAACTGGGGCTTACCTGAGACCGTGGCTGCGGCCCTTCGAGTGGGAACCCCACATGGCATTCCGGAGAGACCCCCTTCTTCCTCCTTGGGGAGGAGCGGCACGGGAGCGCACAGCAGGAATCTGCTGGGTTTGAAGACTCTAGACAGGGCCATGCACCAGAGATAGAAATGCTCCGCTACCGGTGGCTGAGCTCAGAGCTTGGGTGGGGACCCGGGAGACAGGAGTGATTAACTGCTTTCTTCTGAGGCCGCACTGAGGGGCAGGGACTCCAGTGCTCAGCGCCTCCAGCTGGAGACTGGGAGCTGCCATTTGCATTCCTGGCCTTGAGGGCGGTATGGAAAAAGCTCAGGAAACAAAGACTCCCAAGAGCAAACCTAAGCGGATTGCTTGGCCCCTCCCTGAGCAAGGGTGGGGCAATTCTGCTTCAGGCAAAGATATCTGAGAACCACGTTGAAAAGGCCCCCTCCCCAGAAGATCAGTGAGAATATCCAGTCAAGCCCAAGTTCATCAATCAGTGAGAACTGTGGAACTCCAGAGTACTTTTCTCTCTCACTCATCTATTCTTAGCTTGATAAAATGACAAGGTGGAAAAACTCACCACAAAAAAAAGAACAAGACACAGTACCGACGGCTAGAGACCTAGTTAATACAGACATCAGTAATATGTTGGAAATAGAGTTCAAAATGACAGTTATCAAGGTGCTAGCTGGGCTCGAAAAAAGCATGGAAGAGATTAAAGCATCACTTTCAGGAGAAATAAAATCCCTTTTGGGAGAAATAAAAGAAATAAAATCTAACCAAGATGAAATAAAAAAAGCTATTAATGAGGTTCAAACAAAAATGGAGTCTCTTAATGCTACAATAAGTGAAACAGGAGAAAGAATTAGTGACATAGAAGACCAAATGACAAAGAATAAAGAAGCTGAGAAAAAGAGAGACAAACAACTATAGGACCACGAGGGCAGACTTTGAAAGATAAGTAATACCATAAGACGCAACAATATTAGAATAATTGGGATCCCAGAAGAAGAAGAAAGAGAGAAAGGGGTAGAAGGTATATTGGAACAAGTTATTGTAGAGAATTTCCCTAATCTGCTGAGGGGAAAAAACATCAAAATCCAGGAGGCACAAAGAACCCCCCTCAAAATCAATAAAAATAGGTATACACCCCGTCATCTAATAGTAAAACTTACAAGTCTTAGTGACAAAGAGAAAATCCTGAAAGCAGCTCGAGACAAGAAATCAGTAACATACAGAGGCAGGAATGTTAGATTGGCAGCAGACCTATCCACAGAGACCTGGCAGGCCAGAAAGGACTAGCATGATATACTCAGAGCCCTAAACGAGAAAAATATGCAGCCAAGAATAATATATCCAGCTAGGCTGTCACTGAAAATAGATGGAGAGATAAAAAGCTTCAAGGACAAATAAAAGCTAAAGGAATTTGCAAACACCAAACCAGCCCTACAGGAAATATTGAAAGGGGTCCTCTAAGCAAAGAGAGAGCCTAAAAGGAACATAGACCAGAAAAGAGGAGAGACAATATACAGTTAACAGTCACTATACAGGCAATACAATGGCACTAAATTCATATCTGTCAATAGTTACCCTGAATGTAAATGGGCTCAATGCCCCAATCAAAAGACACAGAGTATCAGAATGGATAAAAAAACAAGACCCATCGATATGCTGTCTACAAGAAACTCATCTTAGACCAAAAGACACCTCCAGCTTTAAAGTGAGGGGGTGGAAAATAATTTACCATGCTAATGGACACAAAAAGAAAGCTGGGGAGGCAATCCTATATCACATAAATTAGATTTTAAGCCAAAGAATATAATAAGAGATGAAGAAGGACATTATATCATACTTAAAGGGACCGTCCAACAAGAAGATCTAATAATTGTAAACATCTATGCCACTAACGTGGGAGCAGCCAATTATATAAACCAATTAATAACAAAGTCAAAGAAACACATAAACAATAATACAATAATAGAAGGGGACTTTAATACCCCCCCTCACCGAAATGGACAGATCATCTAAGCAAAAGATCAACAAGAAAATAAAGGCTCTAAATGACACACTGGACCAGATGGACATCACAGACATATTCAGAACATTCCTTCCGAAAGCAACAGAATACACTTTCTTCTCTAGTGCACATGGAACATTCTCCAGAATAGATCACATCCTGGGACACAAATCGGGTCTCAACTGGTACCAAAAGATTGGGATCATTCCCTGCATATTTTCAGACCCCAATGTTATGAAACTAGAACTTAATCACAAGGGGAAAGTTGGAAAGAACTCAAATACACGGAGGCTAAAGAGCATCCTACTAAAGAATGAATGGGTTAACGAGGAAATTAAAGAAGAATTAAAAATTCATGGAAACAAATGAAAATGAAAACACAACTGTTCAGAATCTCTGGGACACAGCAAAGGCGGTCCTGAGAGGAAAATATATACCCATACAAGCCTTGCTCAAGAAACAAGAAAGATCTCAAATACATAACCTAACCCTCCACCTAAAGGAGCTGGAGAAAGAACAAAAGATAAAACCTAAACTGAGCAGAAGAAGAGAAATAATCAATATCAGAGCAGAAATCAATGAAAGAGAAACCAAAAGAACAGTAGAACAAATCAATGAAACTAGGAACTGGTTCTTTGAAAGAATTAATAAAATTCATAAACCTTTGGCCAGACTTATCAAAAAGAAAAGAGAAAGGACCCAAATTAATAATTATGAATGAAGAAGGAGAAATCACAACCGACACCAAAGAAAGATAAACAATTATAAAAACATATTATGAGCAGCTCTACGCCAGGAAACTAGGCAATCTGGAGAAAATAGACGCATTCCTAGAGACACACAAACTACCAAAACTGAACCAGGAAGAAATAGAAAACCTGAATAGATCCATAGCCAGTAAGGAGATTGAAGCACTCATCAAAAATCTCCCAAGAAACAAGAGCTCAGGGTCAGATGGCTTCCCAGGGGAATTCTACCAAACATTTAAAGAAAATTTAATACCTATACTCCTGAAATTTTTCCAAAAAATAGAAACGGAAGGGAAACTCCCAAACTCATTTTATGAGGCCAACATTACCTTGATCCCAAAACCAGACAAAGACCCCATCAAAAAGGAGAATTACAAACCAAGATCCTTGATGAACACGGATGTAAAAATGCTCACCAAAATACTAGCCAATAGGATCCAACAGTATATTAAAAGGATTATTCACCACGACCAAGTGGGATTTATTCCTGAGATGCAAGGTTGGTTCAACATTTGCAAATCAATCAATGTAATACAATACATTAATAAAAGAACAAAAATGATATGATACTCTCAACTGATACTGAAAAAACATTTGACAAAGTCCAACATCCTTTCCTCATCAAAACTCTTCACAGTGTAGCCATAGAGGACACATTCCTCAACATCATCAAAGCCATCTATGAAAAACCCACAGTGAATATCATTCTCAATGGGGAAAAGCTGAGAGCTTTTCCACTGAGATCAGGAACAAGGCAGGGATGCCCACTATCCCTACTACTGTTCAACATAGTACTAAAAGTCCTAGCTTCAGCAATCAGAAAACAAAAGAAATAAAAGGCATCCAAATTGGCAAAGAAGTCAAACTCTCACTCTTTGTAGATGATATGATCCTTTATGTGGGAAACCCAAAAGACTCCACTCAAAGTCTGCTAGAACTCATACAGGAATTCAATCAAGTGTCAGGATATAAAATTAACTCACAGAAATCAGTTGCATTCTTATACACCAACAGCAAAACAGAAGAAAGAGAAATTAAGGAGTCGATTCCATTTACAATTGCACCCAAAACCATAAGATAATTAGGAATAAAGCTAACCAAAGAGGCAAACAGTCTATACTCAGAAAACTACAAAGTGCTCATGAAAGAAATTGAGGAAGGCACCAAGAAATGGGAAAAACATTCCATGCTCATGGATTGGAAGAACAAATATTGTGAAAATGTCTATGCTACCTAAAGCAATCTATACATTTAATGCAATTCCTATCAAAATACCATCAATTTATTTCAAAGAAATGGAACAAATAATCCTAAAATTTATGTGGAACCAGAAAAGACCACAAATAGCCAGAGGAATGCTGAAAAAGAAAACCAAAGTTGGTGGCATCACAATTCCAGACTTCCAGCTATATTACAAAGTGGTAATCATCAAGACAGTGTGGTAGTGGCACAAAAATAGACACATAGATCAATGGAACAGAATAGAGAGCCCAGAAGTGGAACCTCAACTCTATGGTCAACTAATCTTCTACAAAGCAGGATAGAATAATCAATGAAAAAAAGACAGTCTTTTCAACAAATGGTGTTGGGAAAACTGGACAGCCACATGCAAAAGAATGAAACTGGACCATTTCCTTACTCCAGACACAAAAACAGACTCAAAATGGATCAAAGACCTCAATGTGAGACAAAACTCCATCAAAATCCTGGAGGAGAACACAGGCAACAACCTCTTTGACCTCAGCTGCAGCAGCTTCTTGCTAGAAACATCTTCAAAGGGAAGGGAAGCAAGGGCAAAAATGAACCACCGGGACTTCATCAAGATCAA
>CM052807.1:24415348-24459539 GCA_028533885.1 Nasua narica | reverse complement strand
ATGATATTTGCTGTGAGCTTTTCATAGATAGACTTTATGATGTTGAGAAATGTTCCTTCTATCCCTATACTTTGAAGTGTTTTAATCAAGTGTTTACCCCAAAGAAGCAGATGCAGTAAAAAGAAGGGCCACATGTACCCCAATGTTCATAGCCACAATGGCCACAATCACCAAACTGTGGAAAGAACCAAAATGCCCTTCAACAGATGAATGGATAAGGAAGATGTGGTACATCTATACAATGGAATATTATGCCTCCATCAGAAAGGATGAATATCCAACTTTTGTATCAACATGGACAGGTCTAGAAGAGATTATGCAGAGTGAAATAAGTCAAGCGGAGAGAGTCAATTATCTTATGGTCTCACTTACGTGTGGAGTATAAAGAAAATCATGGAGGGCATCGTGAGAAGGAAGGGAAGGGCAAATGGGGGGAAATCGGAGGAGGTGATGAACCGGGATAGACTGTGGACTCTGAGAACAAACTGAGGGTTTTGGAGGGGAGGGAGTGGGGGTGTGGGTGAGCCTGGTGGTGGGTATTGAGAAGGGCACGTATTGCATGGAGCACTGGGTTTGGTGCATGAACAATCAATCTTGTAACACTGAAAAATTAAAATAAACATATTTGGGGAGAAAAAAAATAGTGTATCAACTGGGAAGAAACCTAACCAAAGAAGTAAAAGATTTGTATTCGAGGAACTACAGAACACACAAGAAAGAAATTGAAGAAGACACAAACAGGTGGAAAAGCATTCCATGCTCATGGATTGGAAGAATAAACATTGTTAAAATATCTATACTGCCCAGAGCAATCTATACTTTCAATTCCGTCCTGATCAAAATTCCACTGGCATTTTTCAAAGGGCTGAAACAAACAATCCTAAAATTTGTATGGAACCAGAAAAGGCCCCGAATTGCTAACGAAATTTTGAAAAAGAAAAACAAAGCTGGGGGCATCACGTTGCCTGATTTCAAGTTTTACTACAAAGCGGTGATCACCAAGACAGCATGGTTCTGGCACAAAAACAGACACATAGACCAGTGGAACAGAGTAGAGAGCCCAGATATGGACCTGCAAATCAAATAATCTTCAACAAAGCAGGAAAAAATACCCAGTAGAAAAAATATGGGCTCTTCAATAAATGGTGCTGGGGAAATTGGATAGCTATATATAGAAGAATGAAACTTGACCATTCTCTTATACCATATACAAAAATAAACTCAAAATGGATAAAAGACCTCAACGTGAGGCAGGAATCCATCAAAATGCTAGAGGAGAACATAGGCAGTAACTTCTTCGACATTGGCTTCAGCAATTTCTTTCAAGACACGTCTCCAAAGGCAAAGGAAACAAAAGCAAAAATGAACTTTTGGGACTTCATCAAGATAAAAAGCTTCTGCACAGCGAATGAAACAGTCAACAAAACAAACAGGAAACCCATGGAATGGGAGAAGATATTCACAAATGACACTATAGACAAAGGTCTGATATCTAAGATCTATAAAGAACTCCTCAAACTCAACACTCAAAAAACAGATAATCACATCAAAAAATGGGCAGAAGACATGAACAGACACTTCTCCAAAGAAGACATATGAATGGCTAACAGACACATGAAAAAAATGTTCATCATCATTAGCCATCAGGGAGATTCAAATCAAAACCACATTGAGATACCACCTTACACTATTTAGAATGGCCCAAATCAACAAGACAATAACAAGTGTTGGAGAGGATGTGGAGAAAGTGGAACCCTCCTCCACTGTTGGTGGGAATGCAAGCTGGTGTAGCCACTCTGGAAAACAGCATGGAGGGGTATTGAGAAGGGCACATATTGCATGGAGCACTGGGTGTGGTGCATGAACAATCAATCTTGTAACACTGAAAAATTAAACATATTTGGGGAGAAAAAAAAAGTTGAAAATAGAGCTACCCTATGACCCAACAATCGCACTACTGTGTATTTACCCTAAAGATACAAATGTAGTGATCTGAAGGGGCACGTGCACCCCAATGTTTATAGCAGCAATGTCTACAATAGCCAAACTAAGGAAAGAACTTAGATGTTCATCAACAGATAAATGGATAAAGAAGATGTGGTATATAAATAAAATGGAATACTACGCAGCCATCAAGAGAAATGAAATCTTGTCATTTGCAATGACGTGGATGGAACTAGAGGGTATTATGCTAAGCAAGATAACACAATCAGAGAAAGACAATTATCATATGATCTCTCTGATGAACTGTAAGATACTTAGGAATAAATCTAACCAAAGAAGTAAAGGATCTGTACTCTGAAAACTACAGAACACTTATGAAAGTAATTGAGGAAGACACCAAAAAATGGAAAAATATTCCATACTCATGGATTGGAAGAACAACTATTGTCAAAACGTCTATGCTACCTAGAGCAATCTACACATTGAATGCAATACCTATCAAAATACACTTGATATTTTTCACAGAGCTAGAACAAATAATCCTAAAATTTGTATGGAACCAGAAAAGACCCTGAATAGCCAGAAGAATACTGAAAAAGAAAACCAAAGCTGGTGGAATCCAATACTGAACTTCAAGCTATATTACAAAGTTGTAATCATTAAGACAGTAAGGTACTGGCACAAAAACAGACACATAGATCAATGGAACAGAATAAAGAACCAAGAAATGGACCCTCAACTCTATGGTCAACAAATCTTTAACAAAGTAGGAAGGAATATCCAATGGAAAAAAGTCTCTTCAACAAATGGTGCTGGGAAAATTGGACAGCCACATGCAGAAGAATGAAACTGGACCCGTTACACTGTTGGTGGGAATGCAAGTTGGTGCAGCCACTTTGGAAAAATGGTGTGGAGATTCCTCAAGAAATTAAAAATAGAGCTACCCTATGACCCTGCAATTGCACTACTAGGTATTTACCCCAAAGATGCAGATGCAATACAAAGAAGGGCCACATGTACCCCAATGTTCATAGCAGCAATGGCCACAATTGCCAAACTGTGTAAAGAGCTCAGATTTCCTTCTGCAGATGAATGGATAAAGAAGATATGGTCCGTATATACAATGGAATATTATGCCTCCATCAGAAAGGATGAATACCCAACTTTTTTATCAACATGGATGGGACTGGAAGAGATTATGCTGAGTGAAATAAGATAAGTGGAGAGAGTCAATTGTCATATGGTTTCACTTACATGTGGAGCATAAGGAAAAACATGGACATTGGGAGAAGGAAAGGAGGGGTGAATTGGAGGAAATCAGAGGGGGAGATGAACCATGAGAGACTGTGGACCCTAAGTAACAAACTGAGGGTTTTGGAGGGGATAGGGTTGGGAGGTTGGGTGAGCCTGGTGGTAGGTATTAAGGAGGGGATGTACTGCTTGGAGCACTGGGTGTGTTGCTTGAACAATGAATCTTGGAACACTGAAAAAATAAAATAAAATTAATTGAAAAAAAAATAGTTCCACCTGGCCTATGTGCAAGACCTCTGAAGTCTAGATTGATTAAGGCCAAATAATCAATTGATTAAGTCTAGCTAAAGTGTCCTTGCTGCCTTTGTCATTGGTGGTACCTGACATACAGTTATAGAGGCCACTGCACAAAGTGAAGGAAATTGGTATGTTACAGTTGACATCACAAATGCCCTTTTCAGCATCCCTCTCCATGAGATGATCAGGATTAATTTGTTGTATGTAATATGAATTGCATTATACCACAAATGTTCTTCTACAACACTTCCTAAATTCCTCAACTATTTGTAATCAATGTGTGTGGGGGTCAAGACCTGGGAAAAGTCCCACTCCTGGAGAGAGTGCTATCTCTCCAATCTATTGATGAAATCATCCTGGTAGGCCAATCTTACTAAGAAGGTACAAGGACGTATTGCATGGAACACTGGGTGTGGTACATGAACAATGAATCTTGGAACACTGAAAAAATAAAATTAACTGAAAAAAAAAAAAAGAAGGTACAAGGACCTAAAACCAAAGTAAAATTTCTGGGCATGATCTATAAAGGGCATAATGTATCATCCCAGAGAAACCAACTGTCATGTTTTGTCCCTCTGTGCCCCCAAAATAAAAGTAATGTGAACAGTTAGCAAAACTACTGGGATACTGCCATACACTCACAGGAATCAGAGAGCACTCATCTATCAGGTTACCGTAAAGACTACAACCTTTGGCTGGAGCTCTACTGGACAGGATCACCTGGGGTTCTTAGGTGTCATCTTAGATGCCCTTTTTCTGGATCCCTCTGATTTTCATTTTTTTGTTTCAGTTACAGATCTCAGTTACATCTGTTTTTGTATGTTTGAACCTAGAGCAGAAGGCCACTACCATAAGTCACAAGGCACTCCTTGGGCTTTGCGTCTGTAATCTGCCAGTTGTCTAAAAAGTGCACATCCTTTATGAGACAATTCTTGGTCTGTTATTGGCCTTGATGAAAACTGAGAACATGACCTTGGTCATGTAATAATCTTCTGATAAGAAATTCCAACTAAAAACATATTAATATGTTCTTTTGTTCTCTAGTTATCTTAGGACATTCACACTCTTGGTGGGTAATGTTTAAAATTTCTATAAAATACATGCTCAAATATATATTCATAAACCAAAGAGAGTTCCTATGCATTTAATTTAAAACAATATAAAGTTATCTGTACTATTATACTTACTACTGAGTATTTCTTCCATGGAGGTTTTTTTTCGTTGTGCTTGGGTTTCTAACACTGAGTGTTGATGTTTAAGCATAAGATTTTCATTTTGTACTTCATCAAGGGCTACATAAAGAGACAAATTAAGAATAAAATAGATCTACCATGTAATCTCTAGATTTCAAATTTATAATAAGTGAATAGAAAGATTTTCTCCCATTTTTATAAAGTCATAAATTATCACAATACTAGATCTAACATGAAAATATGGAGAACATTTTTAAGGGGTGTGTATTAAAGTTGTCTCTTTATTTTATAAATATTCTAGGCACTAAGTATGTTTATATTAGACTCCAATTTTGTCAAGTTATTTATACTTTAGTTTAATACATATTTACATACCAACCAATGAAAATGCATAAGCACAAGTTTAGTCAATATAGACTTATTTGTAATTACAAAATATTCAAAATCATCTAAGTATTCAAAAATAGGAGATTGGTTGAGTAAACTGATGTATATACCATAAGCAACAGTACCTTCCACAATATATGCAAGTCAAACCATTATGCTGTACACTTTATACAATGATTTATACAATGATGCATGCCAATTATTTCTCAATAAACTGGAAAAATTGTATAGTACCAATTAGGATAAATTATGGTGTGTGTATATGTGGGTGTTTAAACATATAGTATATATAGTATATAGGGGTTATAATGTGGTACAAATAACTGTACATATAGTGAGATATTCCCCTTCCATCTGAGTTAATACCAACCCTTGGCTTATATCTTTTCATGGGGAAATGAAACATTGGTTGAAGACTTGGTAGAACCAGTGCCCTTTCATTTTTAGACTCCTGCTTATATCATTGCAGTGAATGAATAAAGGATTTTTCCTTTTGATTTGGCTTCTTATCTTAAGTGACCTCCTTCATACCTGGCAGCTTTCTCTTAGTGACAAATGGTGACAAGCAGGTGGCTCAATTAAGCACAATGTCTTTCTGGAAAAGGGAAAAGCATGAAGATCCTATGTTTGAGAGGTAACAGTGGTCCTTTTCTTTAGTCCCAGACTCCATGGTCAAAATGCCAGGTGGGTCAAATTAGAGATCCAATGGGGCTCTGAGAAATCTAGGGAAGCAATTTCTTGACTAATGCTATTGTCCTCTGAAGATAGGACTAAAAATTGTCACATACTCTGTAAGCTAAGTGGCACCCAATGTTTGTTGCTAGCTCTAATGAGGTCCCAGACAAAGAAAGATAGCCTATAATATAGCAAGTTATTGAGATTTGTGTTTTAATTAAATGAATATAGAATTCTTTGGGGTTACTTTGTCCAGTGACCTAAAAAGACACTAAAGACTTGGGTTGCTTGTTCAAATGATGAAGAAGGTAATTTTGAACTTAGGGACAGTGGTATTATGTGGGGTACACCACAATAATACCTTCCTTCAGAATATTATGACCACAGAAAACTTGATCAAGGAAGTTGAGGGGAACATCCAAGTTGTTCTTCCTCAGTTGGGTGCTATTTGGGCTCTGAGAGCTTTGGCCCACCCATGATGTGTTCCCTTTGACTAAAATACATGCTTGGACTACTCCTGCAGAAGCACCAGCAGCACTGCAAACTATGCTGGCGGTCTCTTGGTTTTGCAATGGGAGAGTGAGAGGAGTAGATAATAAGGTTGTTAACAAGACTCCGGGTTCATTAATGTCATCCCTGCTGGTTATTGAGCTCAGCTAAACCTCCTCATGTCAGGTCAATTTTTCAGTGACATAATCCAGATCATAACTAACAAATTCTTGGGCAGGAAAAAAGCAACTGCCAATATAATGAGAGACCATCAGATAGAGTGACATAAAAATGGATAACCAATCACATATTCCCGGAAGATTTGGTTAAGAGCTTTCCCAGAGATCTGTGGGTCTGGTTACTAAACACAAGAGTCAAAAGAAAAGGTGAATGGACTCTCCACTAAGAACTCTTGGTCAAGCAGTATTTCATTAGGACACAAACAGCAGCCCCCATAGAGACTCCCCAGTGATAGTCCCTCTAACTAAGACCAATGCTGTCACTGCAGTGAATTATGAAATGAATCAAAAAGCATGTCAGCTTTTACTCAAACTTTTTGGCTTAAAAAAAAGACTATGAAATGACAATGTCCTATTTCCACAGTAAGAAATGAAGGTTTTATGCCAAAGTCAAAGTTCAAAGTAGACATGAGGAAGAGCTACATTTCTTGGGCCTTTTGAATGATAGTGCACAGGTAACTGTAACCCCCAATCTCTGGCATAAAATGAGGAGGAAATTGATAATACTCACTGACTTTCTGTCTCAAGCCACTATCACCAAGACTTGATTATGGTGAGTCCCTCATGACTACTACATATTACCATTGTAATGCTGCCCACTCCCAAATGGATTATTGTTATAGGTATATTATATTGTCTATATGCATCTCTGAATGCATCCTTTGAAAGGAATTGCTGCAGTTAGGACCATTTTAATGGGGCATGTAGAAGACTATAAACTTACCAGATTACCAGCACCCAGTGCTTTTGTCTCTCAAAAACAGTATCAATTGTTTTGGGGATAAAAGAAATAATTCCTCTTATTGTTGTGGTTAATGAAGACAAAGTCCACCATCTGGCTTTTGCACAAGGCCTTGGTGCCTGAAAATAATTTATTATCGGTGGCTCAGCTGTGTATTACAGCCTTTGGCACTGGCATTACCTGACATTATAACTACCATTGAGGCTATTGACCAATTTTGATGAAATTAGGTATGAATTTCTGATGAAAATAGGTATGAAGTAATTCATATTGCAAATATCCTTTTTAGCATCCCCATCCACACAGATGATCTATATCAGTTTGTCTTATATGTAACAGGTTTCAATACACCTTTAATGTCCTTCTACAAGGCCATGAACTTGAAAAAGTCCCACTGCTAGCTAGAGCACCATACTTACACTATATTGATGGTATCTTCTGCATGACCCAACAAGGACTGCATACCATGTTGACTTATATGGAGTAATATGGGTGGGTCATTAATACAGTCAAGGGGACGGTATGTCTCACTCCAAAGGAAGCAACTGCCAAGTTCTAGTCATCCTCAGGCTCTTAGCTCCAATAAATATAAAGGATGTCCAGCTACTGGTGGGACTCTTCAGCTAATGATGGTCACACCTTCCCTATGTGACTATCTTGATGATAACAACCATTAATTAGATTACCAAAAAAGACCTCTACCCTGAGTGGGGCATAACAACAGAATGCCCTGAAGGTTCTCCAGCTAGCTACATATGCCATCCTTCTCCTTGCCCCCTCTAATTCATTTTGAGTTATAGGTCTCAGCAGCCACTGTTGGCCAATTGAAGCATGTTGGAGGTGCCTGTTGGGATTTTTGGACCCAATATCCTATAGCTGACTGAAAGTAAACACCCTTTGAGAGACTATTGACTAGTTACTGGGCTTTAGTGGACATTGAGCTCAAGAGCCATGCCATGAAATCATCTTATGACTAGATATCCCAAGAAAATATTAAAAGTTTTTTGTTTTGTTTTATGATTTCATATTTTAGATCAAAGTGTAAATTTTCTATATTGCTATTAATGCTCAAATACATATTCATGAAGTAAAGAAAAAAGACCTGGTGAGATTAATTTTTTAAAATTTTAAGTTTTTTAAAAAAAATAAATAAATAATAAAGTTTTATGTTTTTAAATTGTTAAAATCTAAAGTTATCTATAATCATATTACTTACTCGTGTGTTTTTCCTCTCTGGAAGTTATTTGTTTCTGCACTTGCATTTGAAGTTTTGACACTGAATCTTGGTGCTTAAGCATAAGATTTTTATCTGGTACATCATCAGGAGCTACATAAAGAGATTCATTTAGTCTCTTAATACAAAAAATATATATCTATTGTGAAATCTCTAGATTTAAAATTTATAACAAATACACACCAAATTTTCCGTGTTGAAGTTGTATCACTAATGTCCCTATTATAATGTTTCAAATATAATGTTATACTATATGTAGTCTCTAATTTTCTTGGGTTATTTATACTTTAAGTTAATACATATTCATATAACTAAAAGAAGAGCTCTAAGCACTGATAAGAACTGCTATATTTAGGACCATTTATGTTGAGCACGTAGAAGACTGCAAACACCAAAACTAAACATCACCTAGCGCCTGTGTCCCCCAAAACAAATTCCTGGGAAAGAAATAACTACACTCTGCTGAGCCTAATGAAGCAAAAATTCTCCATGAGACTATTTCCAATTTTAATAACTAAGATGACCTTTCACATAGGTGTATAGTGACTCAATTAATTTTGATTCAATACTATATATAGCACAGCTTTGTGCAATAGGGGTACCTGAAATCATAACATCGTACAGTCTTTTCCAAACTGAAGAAATGTTAATATGCGACAACTGACCTCTCCAATGCCCTCGCTGTATCCCACTTCATGCAAAAGATGAGGGTTAATTCAACCTTATGTCAAATGAGTTGTAATATACTACTAGTGTCCTTCACATAACTACCAAATTACTTCAATACCTATCACCAGTGCATAGTTCATGAATTTTACATGTCCTACTCCCAGAGAGAGGACTAGTCTTCAGTCGAGTGGGTCCAGATAAAGGCACCACCCAACAAGTACTAGATGACACACTAGTAGCTCTTGGCTGGACTATTTGTACAGAAAAGGTACATTTACCTCATACCCTCATACCATACCTCATACCATTTTGGACATGATCTCAAAAGAGCACGGTTTCTCATTACAGGGGAGAAGACTACCAATATTGGCCCACTCAACCCCAATAAATAAAAAGAGACCATCAATTAGTGAGATGACCTGCATTCTCATTTTCCCTGTGTGAGGTCCTTGATACCATCTATGAAATTACCAAAAAGGTTGCTTACTTTTAGGAAAGATACAACTAAAAGGATGACCTAAAAGCCCCCCCAATAGGCCTCTTAGGCTACCTTTCCCCTATACTCTTTTGATCCCTATTTCATGTTTCAATTTCAGATCTCAGAATCATCTGTATACCAGTTGGAGTCTACGGCAGAAGGCCACTGCTACAGGTCAGAGGCAACCATTGGGCTTTTGAACCCATAAGTACTGGGAGTTGGCTGAAAGGCACACTACTTTGGAGAAACAATTATTTGCCTTTTTGGGGTCCTAGGAAATTTTGAGTGATTCTCTTGTGGTCATAAAATTATCTTAAGACCAGAAATTCCAACCAAAATGTAACAGTTTTTTGCTTTTTATCTAGCTATTGGGGGTATTCATATTTTAGTCAAAGTGTAATATTTATTTTTTTAAAGATTTATTCATTTGACAGAGAGAGAGAGAGAGAGAGATCACAAGTAGGCAGAGGCAGGCAGAGAGAGAGGGAAGCAGGCTCCCCACTGAGCAGAGAGCCTGATGCAGGGCTCGCTCCCAGGACCCTGAGATCATGACCCAAGCCAAAGGCAGAGGCTCCAATCCACTGAGCCACCCAGGTACCCTCAAAGTATAATATTTCTATAAAATATATGTTTTAATACATATTCATAAATGAAAATAAAATGATCTAATTTAAAATAAAGTTACTTGTAATTTCATACTTACTACTAAGTCTTTCACCTTTGTGAGTTCTTTGTTTCTTCACTTGAATTTCTGATTTTGACATTGAGTCTTGACACTCAAGCATATGATTTTCATCTGTTACTTCATCCTGAACTACATAGAGAAGCATTTAGTCAACTAAATAAAAAGAGATGTATTGTGAAATCCCTAGGCTTTAAATTTATAGCAAGCATACATCAGCATCTTCTCTCATTTTTATAAAGTTATAAGTAAATTACTATAACGCTAGATCAGATATGAAAACTGAGAGAAGAGTTTTAATGGGTGTGCATAGAAGACATTTTATCATATTATTAATATTCCTAGGCTTCAAATGTGTTTTTTATTAGCCTCTAGTTTTCTTAGTTTTATGTTTTCAATTAATATATATTCATAGACCAATGAAAATACATATACACAAGATTATTCTAGCATATTTATTTTTTAAGATTTTATTTATTTATTTGACAGAGAGAGATCACAAGTAGGCAGAGAGGCAGGCAGAGAGAGAGGGGGAAGCAGGCTCCCTGCTGAGTAGAGAGCCCAATGTGGGGCTCAATCCCAGGACCCTGAGATTATGACCTGAGCCGAAGGCAGAGGCTTCAACCCACTGAGCTACCCAGGCGCCCAGATTCTAGCATATTGGTAATTGCAAAATACTCAAAATCACCTGGATGTATAAGCACAGGAAATCGATAGACAAAAGTAAAGTAGATAAACTATGATAATATAAACTATGCATATAATGCAGTACAAACAGCTGTACACACAAGTATAGAAGGAATGTTATAGATCCCTACAAATTGGCTTGATGGTATTTCTATGAAATGATGTTTACTGGAAAAGAACCTGACAGAGAAAATATCTAGTATGCTATCTTTTTAAGTAAGAAAGAAAGGGAAATAAGGGAAGAATGAAGAGAGATACATACTACTTACCTTTACAAAATGAAACACAGGAAATATAAACTAGAAAACAAGGTAGTTGGTCACTAAAAAGCCACTGTAGACACTGCTGAGTTGTACCCAATGACTATTGTTAGTTCTAAGCATGTCTCATGCACTGATGGATAGGCTATGACACAGCAAGTTTTTGAGACTCATGTTTAATGAGTTGCTTTAAACTTCGTGCTTTACTAGAAACTTGAAGAGACAGTAGACTTGGGTAGTGGACCTCCAACCATAAATCACGTGATTTTATTAAGAAAGCAGCCACTTTGCCCAAAGAGGACAGGGGGACAGAGTGAAGAAAAGACACACAAATACCTGAGACACTTTCCTTCTTCTACTGGCTGCCATTTGGTTTCTGAAAAGTTTGGCCCACCCATGATGTGTTCCCTGACACTGAAAATATTGTCTAGTTACTCAACAACAGAGTCTCAAGATGGAAATGAATAGACTTTCCACTAATAATCTTCTGTTCAGATGGAAGTGTGCCATGGGGGGCCAACACACAACCCCATAAAAATCAAAATGATGGGGACACCTGGGTGGCTCAGTCAGTTAAGCATCCAACTCTTGATCTCAGCTCAGGTCTTGATCTCAGGGTCATGAGTTCATGCTTCTCATGAAGCCCACTTAAAAAAAAAAAAGAATCAAAATGATGATGACACTTATTACTAACATGAGGGCTATTCTCTCCACCCCCTTCTGGTAATCTTAACATGAATAAAAGAACTCTGCCTTCATTTATCATGATAAGTAAGGCTGGGGGCAGACCAAGATCTTTCTATCTCTACTGGCATGTGAGGATGTATGCCTTTGAATTCAAAAAGGTGATGAGGAGAAATTGCATAACTTGGGTCATTTGGGTTCTAGTTTGTGAATGACTGTGATTGCCACAATTCTGACCTAGGATAACAGGGAAGCAATTAATGCTATCTGACCCTGTCTGAGACCTGACTATGGATGTCTCTTTGGGGCACCATAAGCCTCCGTTTTTATAACCCCCACTACTAAATATACTACTAACTCCGACTTGGATCAGCCCCAAGTCCTAATGAACACTGCTACATATAGGGTCATTTTAGTGAGGCATATGGAAGACTATAAACCTACTAGACTACCAATATCTAGAGATTGCCTCCAAAACCAATTATGTAGGGGAGGGAAAGAAAAATTATCCTCACTTCTGAGTTTAACTAAGCCAAAGATCTCCATGAGACTATTTCATCATTTGATAACTAAGTCAACCTGTGCATATAGCCTTGGGTACTTATAGACTCAATTAATTATAGGCAGCTTAACTGTGGAACAGCTTAGGACACTTGTGTTTATCTGACATGGTGACTGCCATAGAAGCTATTGACCAAGCTAAGGGAAATAGGCATGAAGTAATTCACATTCCAAATGCCATTTTTAATATCCACAGCCACACAGATGATTAGAATCAGTTTTCCTTATATGTGATGGTTGCAATACAATTTTAATGTCATTCCACAAGGCTATGACCTGGAAAAAGTCCCACTCCTTGATGGAGAACTATAATTGCACTATATCGATGACATCTTTCTTGTTGGCCTAGTCAAAGGCACTATACAAAAAGTAGTAGATGCTGTATTGACCCACTTTCAGCAACACAACTGGGTCATTAATATGGACATAGTACAAGGAGCTGTACTCAGATAAAATCCTTGGACAGGAGCAATATGTCTCATTTTAGGAGACAACTGACAAATGATTATCCCTTTGAGTCCCAACAAATACGAAAGAGGGCTGAAAATTTATGGGACTGGCAGTCTCATATTCCCCTCCATGGGATCCTGACTGCAACCATCTAATGCATTACCAAAAAGGCCTCTATGTTTGAGTGGATTTCAAACCAACAAAATGCTGTGGAAGTCATAACAGTTCTCCTTGGCCCCTCTGACCGCATTCGAGTTACAGGTCTTAGCAACTTCTTTTTACCAGTGGAATATTTGGAAGAGGGCAACTGTACAACACAAGGGATTAATTAGGCTTCTGGACTCCTAATTTCGAGAGCTGACTGAAGGTTTTCCTAGAGCTGACAGACCCTTTGAAAGAATTATTGGCCTGTTATTAACTTTGGTGGATATTTAGTGCATTACCCATGTCTGTGAAATAGTATTACAGCCAGAAATACTAACCAAAAATTATGACTACTTTAGTTTTTGCTCTCTAGTTATTTTAAAGCATTTATACCTCAGGTCAAAGTTTAAATTACTTTTCTTTTTAATTTAATTTTATTTTTTCAGTGTTCCAATTCATTGTTTATGCATCACACCCAGTACTCCATGCAATACATGGGTCCTTAATACCCACACAGATTTATGATTCAAAGAAAAAATCTTTAGATGCAATTAATTAAAAATAATTTAAGATAATTATTATCCTTACTAGTATATCTTTTCTCTCTAGAACTTCTTTGTTTCTTCACTTATATTTGGGTTTCTAACATTGATTCAAGATTCTTTTTTTAAAAAAAGATTTTATTTATTTATTTGAGAGACAGAGAAAGTGAGAGAGAGCACGAGAGGAGAGATGGCCAGAGGAAGAAGCAGACTCCCCGTGGAGCTGGGAGCCCGATGTGGGACTCGATCCCAGAACTCAAGGATCATGACCTGAGCCGAAGGCAGTTGCTCAACCAACTGAGCCACCCAGGTGCCCTCAAGATTCTTAAACATAAGATTTTCATCTGGTATTTTATCATGAGCTACATCAGAGATATATTGAGTCTACTAAATGAAAAAAATGGTTTTATTATGAAATCTCTATAATTCCAATTTATAACAAGTATACAGCAACATTCTTATTTTTATGAAGTTATAACTAATTACCATAATTCCAGATCTGACAAGATCATTCTGAGAAGTGTTTAACAGATGTGTGTTGAATCTTTCTCATTACTTAAGCGATATTTCTAGGCATCATAGATAATTTATATTGGTCTGTTTCTCTTGGGCTATTTATACTTTATATATTATACAGATTTCATAGACCATCCAATGAAAATGAATATATATAATTTATTAATTACAGCATTATTTCTAATTGTACATTAATGCTGAAACATAGGAGATTGGAAGAATAAGCTAATACATATACTATAAACTATGTAAATTATGGTAAATCATGTGGTACAAACAGCTGTATAGATATGTAAAATAAATGAAAAAGATCTCTATAAGCTGACTTGAAGGGATTTCCAGAAGACGCTACTAAGTGAAAAAAGAGCGGGGGATTGTATGGTACCTTTTAGGTAAGGAAGAAGGGGAAATAAGAGATAAGTAAAAGAGATAGAGAAAATGAATTAGATACTTACCTTTACAATATGAAACACAAGTGAGATATTAGAAAATAATGTACTTGGTTATCTACAAGATTGAAAGGGAAAAACTGGGAACAAAATGATTCTCTTCTAAGTGTATCTCTTCATATATTTTTACTTTTCGAAGCAGGTTCCAGTTCCACATACTTAAAAAATAAAATCAAATCACAAAAGAGGAACTACAACTGAAAATGAACTGAAAGAAATGAACTTACTAAATAATAAAGAAAAAATCACTGATGCAAATAACTCATCTATATAATATTCGACATGGATCTTTATTTGTAAACAAGAGTATGAAGGAGAGACTATAAACACATGACAAAATATTTTTAGTAGGCTTATTTTTCTTTCTGTTTTCTTTTTTTAACAAATATTTTATTTATTTATTTATTTATTTATTTATTTATTTATTTATTTGAGAGAGAGAGAGAGAGAGAGCGCGCCTGAGTAGGAGAAAGGGGTGAGGGAGAGCAACAAGCAGGCTCCCTGCTGAGCAGGGTCTTGATCCCAAGACCCTGAGATCATGACCCGAGTCAAAGCCAGATGCTTAACTAACTGAGCCACCTAGGCACCCATTGTTCAATACACTTATTTTTCTATGTACTAATAAGCAATTACAAAACAATTTTGTAAGCACAACAAGATGGAGCAAATGAGTAAATGTGTTATGTTATTCAGAGTCAAGATATACACAGTGAAAGAAAGCACATACACATGAAATGGAGGAAGGCAAGACAAGACAAGATCTTGTGGGGACAGACTAGAGTTGAAGGTGTCCAAGATTTATCATGAATTCTAAATATGTCTATGCTTATTTACATGCACAGGTATGTAGGCCTGAGTGTATGAATATATATGTTTACATATAAGTATATGTGAATACACCTAAGGAATCTGACTCTAGGCCAAACCTGATGTGTGATGTATCAGACACAAACACAAATGATTATAAAGGCATTACCTGGCAATTAGCATGGGGGAATGAAGCTTCTCAACCCACAAATGACTCGATACACAACCAGTCATGGTCTCAACTCCCTGATCCCTCAAGCTCTTGCCTGTATTGCAGTCTTACCCACAGCTGCTTTCAGTTGGAGGCTTTTTTATGGTGGCAGGGAGGA
Source organism: Nasua narica (assembly GCA_028533885.1). Taxonomy (NCBI): domain Eukaryota; kingdom Metazoa; phylum Chordata; class Mammalia; order Carnivora; family Procyonidae; genus Nasua; species Nasua narica. Next base: position 24,443,830 of record CM052807.1, on the reverse strand, counting down.
AGGGCTTGACTTAAGTATTGTATTGTTTAGGCACTGCCTCTGCCTAGACCACCTCACTGTGGGGCACTTGAAGAAATTTTTCAGTTTCATTTCAGTAGTCAGGACTTCTCTACTCCTAGTCCTGCCACCACTACCTCCCAAAAACATAGGATCCGTAAAACATCAAGAGACTTTTCTTTGGGGATCCTTCAGCTGTGAGATGATCTTCCCCTATATCTCATACCAGTTTGCACTGATACATCTAACCTTCACTGACTGCTGTTTCAGAGGAGAAATAATCTTGTTAAACTTCGTTAAGTAAAAGAGCACAATATTGGGCTTCCACTACAGAGCACTTTCTTCAGGAACCCTTGACGGTAGCTATATTGGCTGAAGAGGTGAGAATAAGTGAAGGATGAAAAGAGAACATATCTGAGACTGGGTACTGTTTTGGCCCTGACAGGATGGCCCACCTGTGATGAGTTCCTTGCCATTGAAAATGATGTTTGGATCACCATTACAGAAAGGACAGTGTCCCATGAAGCCGCACTAGTGGCCCTAGTGTCTACACTGATGGAGTGAGGATAGTACATGATAACATTTTTTAAAGAGATTTTATTTATTTATTTGACAGTGAGAAAGAGCATGAGTTGAGGGAGAGGCAGAGGGAGAAGGAAAAGCAGACTCCCCACTGAGCAGGGAACCTGATGCAGGGCTCATCCCAGGACCCCAGGATCATGACCTGAGCTGAAGGCAGACGCTTAACTGACTGAGCTTCCCATGTGACCCAGTACATGATAACATTTTTTTTTCTTACATGATAACATTTTTAAACAGACTCAGATTTCTCAATTAATTATGCCACCCTTACTGGGTATCAAGCTCTTCACAAGCTCTTCATAAGATACTTATGTATAAGTATGAAGTATAAGATACTTCATAATACCTTATGAAGTATCAACTTCTTCATAAGGTCAGGTCCCTGGGCACTACCCAATCTGAATGTTAACTGATAAAATATTAGACAAAAGAAACAGAAGGAAAGAAAAGCTACTGCCAAGGTGGCAATGATTGACTGAAAGTAAAAGCAATGTAAAAATGGTAATCAGTCACCTACTCCTGGACAATCTGGGCCAAGGCTTTCTCAAAGAAATCTATGGTGGATATCCAATAGTGAGGTACCAAAGAAGTAGGTTGAACAAGAAGTAGCTTGCTCTATGCCAAGGCACTAATGGACTGATAGTGGTCCATGGGATGCCCCAAAGGCAGCTGAACTAGGTTCCACAAGCTTGTGGCCCCTATGACTAATAGAAGTTCTACTGTCCAGCTCTTTCCACTGAATCTTGACATGAATCCTAGAGCCTATCAACTTTTATCAAGAATTCTTTTTTTTTTTCTGGAAATGAACAAGACTATGCATTAGACCAGGTACCTGTCCATTTTCCCTCAGTGGAAACATAAAGACATATGCTATGGTCAGAATTTAATGGGAAGGTGTGTTGGTGTGTTTCTTGGGCTTTTAGATACTGGTGCTATGTGACTGGGATCTTCACAACTTCTGCTACCAAGATAAAGGGGAAACACATAACATTTACTATGTAAGGGAAAGGGATCTAGGCAAGGATCTCATTGGATCTCAAGTCATTCCCATGGGACTCTTACCCAGATCCAACTATGGATATTTCCCTTTGGATCACTGCAAACTTCTATTATTATGGCCCTTTTAGTATACATAGTATTATTACAGGTGAATTGTCAATGTGAACCTCCACTTTGTACTAATTTCTCAGCCCTGACAGAAATTTCTGCAGTTAACTCTATTTTAGTTGACATATGGAAGATTGTGAACCTATCCAATTACCATTGTCTAGTGACTTTGTCTCCCAAAACACCTGCATGGGGAAGAAAAGTTTATAGCTGCCTTAATTACTGAGCTGAATGAATTGAAACTTCTCCATGAGACTATTTAACTATTCAATAATTCAGTCAACCTGTGATCACAACTTTGGGTACATGGAAACTCAACTGCTTTATATAGCTTAATGTGGTAGTACAGCACTGTACTACAAGTACACCTACGGTACTTGACATTGACAGTGCTAAAGTCTATGTCCAATATTGAGGGAACTTGAGATGCAGCAATTGATATTATGAATGCCCTTTTCAGCATCCTTTTATTATGGATGATCATGAACAGTATATCCTTTGTGGATTGGGTTATCATATACCACTACTGTACTTCCACAATGCTGCCAAAATTCTCTGAATATCTGTCATCAATGCAAAAGTGATGACATGAAAAAGCCCCACTCTCGGAGAAAGTAAAAGATCTCCACTCTAGTGATGACATCAACAAACATGGGCACAACTAAACAAATACTGGTTGCCCTACAGACCCGCACATGGCAACTCAGTCGGGTCAGTATCACAGGCAAAGTACAGTTACCTGGTACCCTAATAACATTCCTCAACATGCTTTGTAAGGGGTATAACATCTTATTCCAGAAAAGAGTGTTGAGACTTGGCCCACTCTACTTCAACAAATGAAAGCCCAGCAATTGATGACAATTCAGTTATTTACACTCTCATATTCCCCATGTAGGGTCTATGATGGCATCTATCTGTGGGGTAAGTAAAAGGACCACTTCCTTTCAGTGGGGCCATGACCAGGAGGATGCCGCAAAGGCCCTCCAACAGGCCACCAGGCTTCCCTTCCACTGGGCCCCTATAATCTATATCAGCTCTTTGATTACAGAAATTAGCAACATCTCTATTCACTGAATGAAAGTATGGCAGAAGGCCACTGATACAGGTCAAAAGCACCCCTTTGGTCTTCCAAACCTATATCTCTAGGAGTCAGATGAAAGATTCTTTCAGAGAATTCTTTCAGAGACATTCTTTCAGAGACATTTAGTGGCCAGTTACAGGGCCTTGGTGGACACTGAGTATCCACAGTTATATTCACTGTATATATCCAGAATATCCACAGTTATATCCACAGTATATAACGACAAAATAACCATGGGACAAGAAATACCAACCAAAGTCTACGAATTCTTCTGAGTTTGTTTTCTAGTTATCTTTAGATACTTATATTGTAGGTCAAGGTATGATTTCTATAAAATATATGCTCAAATATGTATTAATGAACTAAAAAAAAAGATCTTTGAATGAGTTTCATTTAAGGTTATCTATAAGTCCCTGCCTTAGAATAGGCAAGATGATAAAAGATTAGGGGACCTTGTTTCATTTGGTACTTTGAATTTAGCTAGATAACTATCAAATCATTCTGAACACCCATAAATTCAACTTGAGATGTAAGAAAAGAATGTCTGGAACTCTACAAGTAGAAAAGCAACCACTTTTTGCAAGGTAGGAGGTGCGGAGAAGTGAATCTGAGGGGATATTTTGGAAAATAAATGGCAGGAGGAGGGAGCCTCAGTAAGCTGGCTACCAGAAAGTGATATAGCCCAGGAGAGTAAAATAGGAACTCTTGAAACCTGCTCCAGGGAGAAACATTCCTTTCTGAAAGGTGCTAAGGTGGTGAGAGAGGGCAGAATTCTAGGTGGGACAGTGTGATCTCAGAATCCCTGGAGTCACAGAAGAATGGGGGTGCCTGAGCCAGTAAAGTTCCCAAGCATTGGAGCCAGCAAACTGGTTACAGTCAGCTAACCAGGAGGGGGCTCTCAGCTTGGTTCACCATAAACCACAAAATGGGCAGAAGACATGAGCAGACATTTCTCCAAAGAAGACATACAAATGGCCAACAGACACATGAAAAAAAGTTCATCATCATTAACCGTCAGGGAGATTCAAATCAAAACCACACTGAGATACCACCTTACACCAATTAGAATGGCCAAAATCAACAAGACATTAAACAACAAATATTGGAGAAGATGTGGAGAAAGGGGAACCCTCCTCCACTGTTGGTGGGAATGCAAGCTGGTGCAGCCACATTGGAAAACAATGTGGAGATTCCTCAAGAAATTCAAAATAGAGCTACCCTATGACCCCGCAATTGCACTACTAGGTATTTACCCCAAAGAAGCAGATGCAGTACAAAGAAGGGCCACATGTACCCCAATGTTCATAGCAGCAATGGCCACAATCTCCAAGCTGTGGAAAGAGCCAAAATGCCCTTCAACAGATGAATGGATAAAGAAGATATGGTCCATATATAAAATGGAATATTATGCCTCCATCAGAAAGGATGAATACCCAACTTTTGTATCAACATGGATGGGACTGGAAGAGATTACGCAGAGTGAAATAAGTCAAGTGGAGAGAGTAAACTATCTTATGGTCTCACTTACGTGTGGAGCATAAGGAAAAACATGGAGGGCATTGTGAGAAGAAAAGGAAGGGTGAATGGGGGGAAATCAGAGAGGGAGATAAACCATGAGAGACTGTGGACTCTGAGCAACAAACTGAGGGGTTTGGAGGGGAGGGAGTGAGGGTTTGGGCGATGATAAAAGATTAGGGGACCTTGTTTCATTTGGTACTTTGAATTTAGCTAGATAACTATCAAATCATTCTGAACACCCATAAATTCAACTTGAGATGTAAGAGCGAGCCTGGTTGTGGGTATTGAGGAGGGCACGTATTGCATGGAGCACTGAGTGTGGTGCATGAACAATTAATCTTGTAACACTGAAAAAAATAAAATAAAAGTATTTGGAGAAAAAAAAGAATTAATAAGATTGATAAATCCCTAGCCATACTTATCAAAGAAAAAAGAGAAAATGCCCCAATTAATAAAATCATAAATGAAAGAGGAGAGATCATGACCAACACCAAGGAAATACTATTAATTTTAGAACATATTATGAGCAACTATATGCCAACAAATTAGGCAATCTGGAAGAAATGGATGCATCCCTGGAAACTTATAAACTACTAAGACTGAACCAGGAAGAAATAGAAGATCTCAACAGACCCACAGCCAGCAAGGAAATTAAAGCAGTAATCAACCCCCTCCCCAAAAGAGTCCAGGCCAGATGACTTTCCAGGGGGATTTGGCCAAACATTTAAAGAATTAATATCTATTCTTCTGAAGCTGTTTCAAAAAATAGAAATGGAAGGAAAATTTCTATCCTCTTTATATGAGGCCAGATTACCTTGATCACAAAACCAGACAAAGGAGAAAGGAGAATTAGAGACCAATATCCCTGATGAACATCAATATCCATGATGAACATGGATACCAAAATTCTTACCAAGATACTAGTCAACAGGATCCAACAGTACATTAAAAGGCATATTCACCATGACCAAGCAGGATTTATTTCCAGGATGTAAGTATGGATAAACATTTGAAAATCAATTAACATAATGCATCACATTTATAAAAGAAAGGACAAGAATAATATAATCCTCCCAATTGATGCAGAAAAAGAATTTGACAAAATTAAAGCATTGTTTTTTGGATGCTGTAACTCCCCACAGTATAGTGATAGAGGGAATAAACCTTAATATCATAAAAGCAATCTACAAAAAGCTCATAGCAAATACCATTCTCCATGAAGAAAAATTGAGATCTTTTCTCCTAATATCCGGAACATGACAGGGATGCCCACTCTCACCACTGTTGTTCAACATAGCACTAGAAGTCCTAGCCTCAGCAAGCAGACTACAAGAAGAAATAAAAACCATTCAAATTAGCAAAGAAGAAATCAAGCTCTCATTCTTCACAGATGACATGACACTTTATGTGAAAAACCCAAACGACTCCACCGCAAAATTTCTAGAACTCATACAGCAATTCAGAAATGTGACAGGATATGAAAACCAATGCACAGAAATCAGTTGCATTTCTATACACTAACAATGAGACAGAAGAAAGAGAAATTAAGGAATCGAACCCATTTACAATTGCACCAAAAACCATAAGATACCTAGGAACAAACCTAACCAAAGAGGTAAAGGATTTTTACTTTAAAAACTACAAAGCACTTTAAAGAAATTGAGGAAGACACAAAGATGTGGAAAAACATTCCATCCTCATGGATTGGAAGAAGTAATATAGTTAAAATGTCTATGCTACCCAGAGCAATCTACACATTCAATGCAGCCAGGAAGCAGGTTATGGTCAGTGAGCCAGGAAAGGCCTATCAGTTTAGGTCATCATAAACTGTGGGCCAGGCCAGTGGATAACTGCTCTTTCCTTGAACAACCTGAAAAAACCTGGAACCTGTACCAGACCAGGTGAAACATCACAGAGTGGGAATAGCTTGGAAAGGGCTTTAGAAAGGTGCCTAGACCTGATTCTGGAGCTTCAGATGCACGCGTGAGCCACAGCCCCTTGCAGTTTTAAAATCACAAAGGTTAGAGGCACTCGCAGGCTGCTGAGACTACCTCTGAGAGGTGAGAGTCTTCAATGGTGCACGCAGAAGTGGAGACTGTTTGTCAAGCTTTATTAAAGAGGGCAGACTGAGATTGTTCTGCTCTGGCCTGAGGTTTGACTGTGGCCATTTTTGCTCTGATTCTCTGAAGAGGGGTGGAAAGCTCCCAGGGAACAAAAACCACACAGAAGACCAGTTTCCACTGAGCCTATCCCCCTAACAGGAGGTGGGACAACTCTGCACAGGAAGGGTTACCTGAGAAACAGTGTGGGAGGCTACTCCCCCAGAAGACAGGCTAGAAGAATGGATGGCAATCCTATGAATCCCATAAGACTGTAAAATCCCAACACTGGGGAAAATTACATATTGAGTTCCAGGTGTGGCCTTATGACTTGTTTATTTTTCAGATATAATTCTCTTTTTCTTTTCTTTTTTCTTTTCTTTTCTTTTCTTTTTTTTCCTTTTCTTATGCTTTTTTCCAGTTGTATTTTGCTTTTTACCTTCTTCTCATTTCAATTAGATGTCTATTATATCAACTTATTTTTCATAGTCATTTTTTAACTTGTATTTTTACACATCTATACTTTTTATAGATATATGCTTTATATTAGCCCTTTTGTTACTCTATTAAGTTTTACCTTTTTATATATACAACTTTTGCTTTCCTTGTAGTTTTGGGACATAGTATCCTCTAATACACAAACCAAATACACCCAGGAACAACTGAAATACCCTGCTGCATCCACACTGAGAGATTATAACCCCCTTTCCCTCCCCGCTTTTTTTTTTTTTTTTAGAATTTTCACTTTTTAATTTTTACTCTAATGTTTCATTTGGCTTTGTTTTTTCAGTGGTGGCATCTGACTACTCCAGATGGGTAGTACTTAGCTTGGGTGCACTTAGCTTGGGTCATGGTTGGAATTATGCACTAGCTCATTTGCTCAACCATTCCTTGACAGAATGACTAGGAGGAAGAACTCTCAACAAAGAAAAGAACCAGAGACAATGTCCTCTGCCATAGAACTAATGGATATGGATATAAGCAAGATGTCAGAGATTAAATTCAAGATAGCAATCATGAAGTCAATAGCTAGGCTTGAAAAAAGCATTAGTGACAATATAGAATCTCTAAGGGCAGAAATGAAATCTAATCCAGCTGAACTTAAAAATGCTATGAATGAGATGCAGTCTCATTCTGGATATGAGGGTACTAGATACTCTAACAACCAGAGTAAATGAGGCAGAAGAGCAAATCAGTGATCTAGAAGGCAAACTGATAGAAAGGAAGGTAGCTGGTAGCCCATGAAAACAGACTTAGAGAAATCAGTGATGCCATAAAACATTAGTCATATCCCCAAGGGGGTGGAGAGAGAAAGAGGACTAGAAAGTACATTTGAGCAAATCATAGCAGAGACCTTCCCTAGTCTGGGGAAGGGTGTCCAAGAGGCAGAGAGAACCTCTCCCTAAATCTATAAAATAGAGCAACACCATTACATATAATAGTGAAGATGGCAAATCTTAGAGCCAAGGAAACTATCCTGAGAGCAGCTAGGGGGAAGAGATTTCTTACATGAAAGGAAGAACATCAGAATAACAACAGACCTGTCCACAAAAACCTGGCAAGCCAGAAAGGGCTAGCAAGACATATTCAGGGTACTAAATGAAAAGAACATGCAGCCAAAAATACTTTACCCAGCAGAGCTGTCATTCAGAATGGATGGAGTGATAAAGACCTTTCAGGACAAACAGAAACTGAAAGAATATGTGACCACTAGCCCTGCAAGAAATATTAAGGGGGATTCTGTAAGAGAAGAGAAACCCTCAGAGTCACATAGACCAGGAAGAAACAGAATATTACAGAAACAGGGACTTTACAGACAATAGAATGGCACTAAATTAATATCTTCCAATAGTTACTCTGAATGTAAATGGGCTGAATGCTCTCATGAAAAGACACAAGGTTTCAGATTGGATAAAAAAGCAGGACCCATCCATATGCTGTCTAGAAGAGACTAATTTTCAACCTAAAGACACGTGTAGATTGAAAGTGAGGGGCCAGAGAGCCATTTACCTCACTAAAGAACCTCAAAAGAAAGCTGGGATAACAATCTTCATATTAGACAAATTAGGTTTTAAACCAAAGACCACCGTAAGAGATGTAGAGGGATACTATATCACTCCTAAAGGGTCTATTCAACAAAAAGATCTAACAATTGTAAATACCTATGTCTCCAAAATGGGAGTAGTCAATTATATAAACCAAATAACCAAATATAACCAAATTAATAACCAAAATAAAGAAACATATTGATGATAATACATTAATAGTAGGAGACCTCAACTCTCCTTTCATAGCAATGGACAGATCATATAAGCAGATCAACAAACAAGAGTTCTAAATGACACATTGGACCAGATGAACTTCATAGATATATACAGAACATTCCATCCTAAGCCAACAGAGTATTCATTCTTCTCGAGTGCACATGGAACTTTCTCCAGAAAAGACCAAACACTGGGTCACAAAACAGGTCTCAACTGATACTAAAAAACTGAGATTATCCCCTGCATTTTTTCAGACCACACTGCTGTGAAACTGGAACCCAATCACAAGAAATTTGGAAGGACCTCAAACACTTGGAAGTTAAGGTGTATCCTGCTAAAGAATGCTAGGGTAATCCAGAAAATTAAAGAAGAATTTAAACAATTTATTGAAACTAATAAGAATGAAAACACATCAGTCCAAAACTATGGGATACTACAAATACAGAGGGAAATACATAGCCATCCAAGCCTCTCTCAAAAAATTCAGAAAATTCCCAAATGCACAAGCTAACCTTACACCTAAGGACCTGAGAGAACATCAAATAAGGCCTAAATGAAGCAGGGAAAGAAAAGTAAAAAAAGAGAAGAAATCAATGAAATAGAAACCAGAAAAAAAAGTAGAATAGATCAATGAAACTAGAAGCTGGTTCTTCGAAAGAATTAATATGATCAATAAATCTTTGGCCAAACTTATCCAAAAGAAAATGGAAATGACCCAAATTAATAAAATCATGAATGAAAGAGATCATGACAATACCAAGGAAACACAATCAATTTTCAGAACATATTATGAGCAACTATACACCAACAAATTAGGCAATCTGGAAGAAATGGATGCATTCCTGGAAATTTATAAACTACAAAAACTGAAATAGGAAGAAATAGAAAATCTGATCAGACCCATAACCAGCAAGGAAATCAAAGCAGTAATCTAAAACCTCCTCCCCCACCACCCAAACCAAGAGTTCAGGGCCAAACGGCTTCCCAGGGGAATTCTACCAAACATTTAAAGAAGAAATACTACCTGTTCTACTGAAGATGTTTCAAAAAATAGAAATGGAAGGAAAACTTCCAAACTCATTCTTTGAGGCCAGCATTACTTTGATCCCAGAGTCAAAGACCTATCAACAAGGAGAATTAGAAACCAATATCCCTGATGAACATGGATGTGAAAATACACAACAAAATCCTAGTCAATAGGATACAACAGTACATTAAAAGGATTATCCATCATTACCAAGTGGGATTTATTCCTGGGATGCAAGGGTGGTTCAACATTTGCAAATCATTCAACATGATAGAGTACATTAAAAGAAAGTACAAGAATTATATGATCCTCTCAACTTATGCAGAAAAACATTTGGCAAAATGCAGCATCCTCTCCTGATTAAAACTCTTCAGAGTACAGGGACAGATGGAACATACCTCAACATCATAAAAGCCACCTATGAAAAGCCTACAGCAAATATCATTCTCAATGATAAAAATGGAGATATGCACTCTCACCATTATTTTTCAGCATAGTAATAGAAGTCTTGGCCTCAGTAATCAGAAAACAAAAAGAAATACAAGGCATTCGAATTGACAAAGAAGAAGTCAAACCCTCTCTCTGTGCAAATGACGATACTTTATGTGGAAAACCCAAGAGATTCTACCTTATATTACTAGAATTTATACAACAACTTAGCAACATGGAAGAATATAAAATCAATGCACAGAAATCAACAATGCATTGATCACTAACAACATTGATCACTAACTATCACTAACACTAATAATGAGACAGAAGAAAGATAAATTAAGGAATCTATTCCATTTTTAATAGCACCAAAACACATAAGATATATAGGAATAAACTTGACCAAAGAGATAGAGATAAAAACTACAAGAACATTTATGAAAGAAATGGAGGAAGACACAAACAAAATATTAGAAAAACATTCCATGCTCATGGATTGGAAGAATAAACATTGTTAAAATTGCTGCCCAGAGCAATCTACACTTTTAAGGCAATCCCTATAAAAATACCATTGACATTTTTCACAGAGCTGGAACAAACAATCCTAAAATTTGTATGCAACCAGGAAGGAACCTGAATAGGGTAATGTTGAAAAAGAAAACCAAAGCTGGTGGCGTCACAATGCTGACTTCAAGCTATATTACAAAACTGTAATCATTAAGACAGCATGCTATTGGCACAAAAACAGAAACATGGATCAGTGGAACAGAATAGTTAGCCCAGAAATGGACCCTCAACTCTATGGTTAACTAATCTTTGACAAAGCAGGAAAGAATGTCCAATGGAAAAAAAAAGTTTCTTCAATAAATGGTGCTAGAAATTTGGACAGCCATATGCAGAAAAATGAAGCCCCATCATTCTCATACACGATACACAAAGATAAGTCAAAATGGTTGAAAGTCCTCAGTGTGAAAAAGGAGTCCATCAAAATCCTAGAGGAGAACATAGGCAGTAATTCTTTGATATTGGCCACAGCAACTTCTTTCAAGGCATGTCTCTAAAGGCAAGGAAAACAAAAGCAAAAATGAACTTTTGGGACTCCATCAAGAGAAAAAGCCTCTGCACAACAAAGTAAACAGTCAACAAAACCAGGAGGCAACCCACGGAATGGGAGATGGTATTTGCAAATGACATTACAAAAAGGGCTGGTATCCAAGAGTTATAAAGAACTTCTCAAACTCAACACCCAAAAAACAAATAATCCAGTCAAGAAATGGGCATAAGACATGAACAGACACTTCTCTAAAGAAGACATATAAATGGCTAACAGACACATGAAAAATGTTCAACCTCACTAGCCATCAGGGAAATAAAAATCAAAACCACAATAAGATACCAACTTACATCTGTCTGAATGGCTAAAATTAACAAGACACGAAACAACAAATGTTGGCAAGGATGTGGAGAAAGGGGAACCTTCTTACACTGTTGGTGGGAATGCAAGCTGGTATAGCCACACTTGAAAACACTATGGAGGTTCCTCAAGACGTTAAAAATAGAGCTACCCTATGACCCAGCAATTACACTACTAGGGATTTACCCCAGAGATACAAATGTCATCCAAAGAGGCACCTGCACCCCAATATTCATAGCAGTAATGTCCACAAATAGCAAAACTGTGGAAGGAGCCGAGATGTCCTTCAACAGATGAATGGATAAAGAAGATGTGGTTCATCTTCTTTGATGGAATGTTCCTCAGCCATCAGAAAGGGTGACTATTACTCAGCTATCAGAAAGGGTGAATACTTACCTTTTACACTGATGTGGATGGAACTAGAAGATATTACATTGAGTGGAATAAGTCAATCAGAGAAAGACAATTATCATATGATTTCACTCATATGTGGAATATATGAAACAGCACAGAGGATCATAGGTTAAGGGAGGAAAAACTGAATGGGAAGTCATTAGAGAGGGAGAAAAACCATGAAAGACTCTTAACTATAGGAGACAAACTGAGGGTTGCTGGAGGGGAGGTTGGTGTGGTGATGAGGTAATTTGGTGATGGACATTAATGAGGGCACATGATATGATGAGCATGGGGTGTTATATGCAACTGAGAAATTACTGAACACTTCATCTGACACTAAGTATATACTATATGTTGGATAATTGAATATATATATATATATGTACATTTTTAAAAATTTTTTCAGTGTTCCAAGATTCATTGTTCATGCACAACACCCAGTGCTCCATGCAATACGTGTCCTCCTCAATACTCACCACCAGGCTCACCCAACTCCCCGCCCCCATCCCCTCCAAAATCCTCAGTTTGTTTTTCAGAGTCCACAGTCTCTCATGGTTCATCTCCCCCTCTGATTTTCCCCCAATTCACCCTTCCTTTCCTTCTCCCAATGTCCTCTATGTTTTTCCTTATGCTCCACCCGTAAGTGAAACCATATGATAATTGACTCTCTCTGCTTCAATTAACAAATATTTAATAAACTCCTCTTATGTGCCAAGCAAGCTCTTCCTTTTTGATACTATTTCAAAGATTTGTTGTTGTTGTTGTTAAAAACAGGATTTTATTTTTGATTTTGTGTGTGTCATAAAGCACAAAGAGTTAACAATTTGGTGACAAAAAGGAACTTCTATTATTCTGTGCATAAAGTAGTAATTCTACAATTCTAATCTTACTCCTCTATTTTTTAAAAAAGTTATACAATTACTGTACTTACTACTGGCCCTTTCCCCTTCAGAAGCTCTTTTTTTCTTTACTTGCAGATGGGTTTTTGACATTGAATATTGAGGCTCAAGCACAAGATTTTCTGATACTTTATCGTGAGCTACATAAAGAGTGGCATTTATTTCAATAAATGAAAAAATAAATATATTGTGAGATTCTATACTTTCAAACTATTGAAAAATGTACAGAAATATTTTCTTTCATTTTTAAGAAGTTGTAAGTAAATTATCTTAGTTTTCAAATGTTTCAATTTAGTCTTTAGTTTTCTTAATACTTTATATTAAAACAATTATAGACCAAGCAATGAAAATATATATGCACAAGATTATTCATTACAGCATATTTGTAATTACAAAATACTCAAAAATCACATAAATGTACAAACATAGGAGATTCGTTTGATAAGCTAAGGTATATAGTATAAACTATAGTAATATTGATTATGGTATATAATATGTTCCAAACAACTGTACATGCAATTATAAAAGGAACAAAAAAAGATCTCATCAAATTGGGAGGAATTTCTAGGATATAATAATATTAAGTGGAATAAAAAATGATAGGTTATCTAGTGAATTCTCTTTTAATAAAAAACATAAAGAAAATTTAAAAATATATATCTACCTTTACAAAATGAAACATGAGAGATAAATCAGAAAAAAAGGTAGTTTTTTCCAAAGTCTTTGTAAACCATGCTTGCTGAATTGCACTAAACTATTGTTAGTCTAGGAATCTCCTTAGCACTAATGAACAGCCAATGATGTAGTAAATTTCTGAGGCCCATTTTTAATGAACCTTCAAAATTTCTCTGCCAGTGAGCTGAGGAGATCATATAATATGGGGTAGTTTGCCTTAATCATTAAGGAGGTAACTTGTGAAACTTAGTGAGGGAATCCATCAAAACAGAGCCACTCATTCAGAGTGCCCTCACAGTGGTCACTTGCTCCAGGAAGACAAGGAAGGAGGGAAGGCTATAATATGAACACTAGATACACTCCTTCCTCAGGTCCTTTCTCAGGTTTGGCCCACCCATGTTGAGCATCTTGATACCAAAAAGGTTGTTTGGACCACCTTTATAGCCACCTATGAGATAACCAATAAGCCACTTTGATGGTCCTCTTGTTAAATAATGGGGAGCAAGAACAGTAAGTAGGTAATGAGATTGTTAACTAGCCTCAGATTTATAGGTCATTTGTGCCATCTTTGCTTGTTTCCATCTCCATTAAACCACCTTATAAGGTTATGTCCATTGGTTTACAAGACAACCTGAATCTTAACTGACAAATTTCAGGGCAAGGAAAAATCACCTAACATAAGATAAAAAGTTTGACTAGTGAAAGGAGTGACCTAAAATATGTTAATAAGGAACCTACTTCTGGACAATCAAGGAAATCTCTGAGTCTGGTAACTCAACAGTGGAGTCTCAAGGATGACATTAATGGACTCTTGGCCAAGGATTCATCACCAGATAGTGGTCCATAGGTGACCCAACCCATAGTCCCACTAGAAGCCAAATGGTGATGATATCTATGATTAACACAAATGTTCTTCCTTCTGCACTTCTCAGTTAACCTTGAGATAGCCAGAGACCTCTCCTTCCTGCATCACCTACTTCTACCCAACCTCTCACCTTTCAATACAAACAAGAATCAGAGTTAGGTCAAGGGCCCCATATCCCCAACTGGGACGTGAAGATGTATGCTGAGGTCATACTCTAATGGAAAGGTGAATGAGAATTGAATTTCTAGGACTTTTGGACATTGATATACATATGACTGTGATCTCTGTAGCCACTGGACACTAGGATGAGGGGAAAGAGATAATGCCCAATTGTTTTGCATTTGAGCTCACCAAATGGGACCCTTATCTAAACTCAACTAGGGGTATGTCCCTACAAACCACTAAAAATCTCCATTGTTATGGCTTCCGTTATTGAATTAATTATTGTATAAATTTATTTTCTATGTACATCTCACTCACTTTTACCCCTAAGCCCTAATGGCAACTGCAGTATTTTAGGAGCATTTTAGTTTGGCAATGGAAAACTATAAACCTACCAGGCTACTAGTGTCTTGGACCTTTGCCATCCAAAAACAACTACTTGGGGGAGCAAAAAATAATTGCCTTCATTGGTGAGTTTAACCAAAAGTCCTCCATGAGATTTTTTCTCTATTCATAAGCCTTTTCAGTCTGTGTTTAAGGCCTTAGGTGCCTAGAGACACAATTGATTATAGTCAGCTCAACACCATAGTACAGAACTGGATGTGGTGTCTCTTGAAATTGTGACCTTCACACAAGTTTACTGCCCAGGTTGAGTGAAATAGGTATGTAACAATTGATATCACAAATGTTCATTCTAGCATCACTGCTCACACAGGCAAGTAGGATCATAAGTTTACCTTATGTGGGATGGGTTATAATATACTTTTAATGTCCTTCCATAAGCCCATAACATGGAAAAAAAGCCCTGCTTCCAGATCAAGTATTAAACTTCCACTATTATTAACGACATTCTCC
Source organism: Nasua narica (assembly GCA_028533885.1). Lineage (NCBI taxonomy): Eukaryota > Metazoa > Chordata > Mammalia > Carnivora > Procyonidae > Nasua > Nasua narica. The sequence continues at coordinate 24,428,457 of CM052807.1, read as the reverse complement.
ACTGGACCCAGACTAGAGCACTACCTACAAGGACTAGATACTGTAATGACTCACATGCAGCAACACAGCTGAACCATGAATATATACAAGGTACAAGAACCTGATACCCAAGTAAGATAACTTGGGAGCAAAATGGAAAGGAGTACATTGTCTCACTTCAAGCTCCAAAAGGAGTCAAGTTTCTTTTTTCCCTCTCTAGCCCAACAAATACAAAGGAGGCCCAGCAATTGGTGGGACTACTCAGCTACTGGTACTCTCATATTACCCATGCAGGCATCTCAATGGCATCCATATATAAGGTTACCAGAAAGGCTTCTATCTTTGAGTGGGTCCCAACCAATAGGATGCCTTACAGCTCTTTCAACAGGCCTCTTAGGCCACCTTTTTGTTTTGTTCCTTTGATCCACATTTGACTTTTGAGTTACAGTTCTCAACAACTTCTCTATCAATTCGGGTCTATGACAGAAGGACAATGCCACAAGTCTGTTGGGTTACTGAATCTAACATCTGTCCGAAGGGTATATGCTCCTTGAGATACTATTGGTCTGTTATTGGGCCTTTGTGGCTACTGAGCACATGACCCATGGATGTGAAATAGTCTTACATCCAGAAACCAACAAAAGTTAAGAATACTCTGACTTTAAAAAAAAAAAAAAAAAGAGTACTCTGACTTTTTTCTCCAACTAGGATATTTTAAATCAAAGTGTAAATTTTCTACCAAATATATGCTCATATACATATTCATGAACCATAGAAAAAACATCTTCTGATATGATTAATTTAAAATAATTTAGTCATGTATAATTATTATACTTACTAGTAAGTCTCTCCCCATTAGCAATGTTTTGTTCCCTTACTTGCAATTGGATTTTTGACATTGACTCTTGACGCTCAAGCACAGGATTTTCATCTGTTATATTATCATGAGCTATATAAAGAGATGCATTTAAAGCACTAAATACAAAAACAGACTTATTGTGAAAATTCTTAAATTTCATACATAACATCTACAGTAGCACTTTCTTTCACATGAACATCTATAAATAAATTACTATAATGTGAAATCTGACATGAAAAAGGTGATGAGGATTTTAATGGGTAAATGTTGTAGCTATCTCCTTAGTTCATGAACATTTCTTGCATTAAATATGTTATTTTGCCTAATTTTGTGTTATTTATACTTTAGGTTAATGCATATTCATATGAAAGAGTGAAAATATATACGTACATTATCACTACAACATTATTTTTCATTGAAAAATATTCAAAACCTCATAAAATGTCCAAGTACAGGAAACTGCCTGAATAAACTAAGTTATAGCCCATCAATGATGGCATGGTATAAATTCTCATGACTAATGTGATAAATGAAGATCCTTATAAACTGACTTAGATGGATTTCTAGGAGACAATAATAAAAAGGAAAAGAAATCTGAAAAGGGGATAATCTGTACTCAATCTTATGATTTAAAAAGAAGGGAAATTTTAAAAAGAGACAGAGAACAAAATAGGGATGCCTGGGTGGCTTAATTGGTTAAGTGTCCAACTCTTGATTTCAGCTCAGGTCATGATCACAGGATTGTGAGATTGAGTCCTACATCAGACTCTATGCCCACCACAGAGTCAGCTTGAGATTCTCTCTCTCCTTCTCCTTTGGCACCTCCCCCCACTCACTTGCGCACAGGTGCTTTCTCTCTCCCTGAAACAAATAAAAGAGAGAAAACAGAATATATACTTACCTTTAAAATGGAAAATTCAAGAAAAGATATAATCAATGACCCATAAGATGAGAGGGGAACACTGGGGAAGGAATGGTAATCTCTAAGTATACGTTTTTACTTATTTTCTACTTTTTAAGTAGGCTCGTGTTCCACATATTCTAAACATTGAAATAAAATCAACAAGTATAAGATAATTAAAATGGAAACTTAAAGAAATGGAACTACTGAAGAAAAAGTACTAATCTAAGTCAACAATGTATTATTTGACATAAACCCTCATTCTTGGACAAGAGAAGAGGGAGAAAACTATACACATATCACAAAACCTTTCCATAGTTTATTTTAGTGGAATATAGTAAGCAATTCTGAAATAATTTCAGAAACATTATAGGGATGAGCAAATGAATAAATGTATTAATGTTTTTCAGAGTCAGGTTCATACTGTAGAGCAAAGGACATATGGAATATGGAAAAACAAATATGCATATGGAATAAAAAGAAGGCAAGAATAAGAACTGAGGGGATGGACTGAAACTGAAGGGTCCATGAGAACTCATAATTTCTAAATATGTCTCTGTGTGTATATGTATGTATATGTGTACATATACGTGTATGTATGAATATGTGTATGTGTATAGATATGTATATATGTATAGGAACCCAACTACAGGCTAAACTCTTAATATTTGTCATTTTGGGCCCAATTGTAAACAATTACAAAGTCTCTACCTGGCAATACTCATGCGGCAATACTCAATGCGGCAATACTCAATACTCAACTTGTCCCCCAATATGAGGTTTAATGCATAGCCAGTAAACTTTGGAAACTGGAGGTAGTTGTTGCCAAGGACTAAAATCGACCCATGCCTTGTACTTATGCATTTTGCATCTCTATGCCAGGTACCTCCATTAGAGGCTCTTTGTGAAAAGGGGAGGAGTCAGCTAATACATTGTACTTTTCAGGCACTACTCAATAGATGACTTTACTAGGGTAATTTGAAGATACTTTTCTCATTTTCAACTCAGTATTTAGGGCTTCTATCCTCCTAGTCATCCTTCATCAATGTCTGCAAGGCTCTTGGGTTCAAAAACAGACAAGAACCTTTTGTATGGGGCTCCTTCAGCTATGAGATGATCCTCCCCCAAACCTCACTCCCATCTGACTCTTTCCTGGTTTGTTCTGTGGAGAAAACGAAACCTTGGAATAGCCGGGGTCTTTTCCTCTCTAGACTCTTGTTTATACTATCGTAGCAAGTGAATAAAAGTTTAATTTCTAATTTTAATGAAGTCAAATTTCTACAGTTTGTCTACAGTAAAGTGATAGGGTCCTACATGGCAAATCACCAGTCAAGACGATGTATCTCCAAAAATACTAGTGGACACTGTTGGAGATCTCCAGGAAGGTACTATTGTATTATTTATATATACTTTTAAGTTCTGAGCATGAGTAACTGTTCTATTTAACTCCCAATTCACTGGTCATATTAGACATTCAACACATGAGCTCTGAAAAAAACTAGGAAAGCAGTACCTTGGCTACTGTCTATGGTCCTCTGGTGACAGGACCTAAAGTCAGTGGAGACCTAGAATGCTAAGTTGCACTCAATGCTATTGTTAACTTTAAGTACCCCACCCCAGTGCTAATTGTTAGCCTATGACTCATTAATTTATTGAGATCTGTGCTTTAGGAAAAATAATGTAGGGTCTTGAGAACACTTGATCCAGTGACCTTAAAAGGCCTTAGAGACTAGGTAGTTCCTGTCCACAATACAGGAGATAATCTTTTTAAATTCAGTGAGGGAGATTGGCATCTATGGGGCTTATTAATAAAAATTCCTTCTTGAAGAGCCTGGACAGCAGCCATGTTGCCCACAGAAGTGGAGGAAAGGAAGTGAATGAAAGGATACAAATCTCTGAGACTGTCTTCTTCAGCTGGGTACTATTTGGCCTCTGAAATGAAAGCCCATTCATGAAGAGATTGCTCCACTGGAAAACATTTGGATCACTTTTTTAGAGACAATGGTGGCCCTCAAGTATCACCCTGGTAGTCCCTCAGGTCTACATTGATGGATCGAGGATGAGATTTTTAACTAGACTCAGATTTCTAGGTTCATTTGGGTCACAACTGTCTTATCTTAAGCTCAATTAAACCTCTTCATGAGGTCCATTCAGTTGGTCTACCACACAATTTAGATCTTAACTGACAATTTTCTGGGCATGGAATAGTAGTTATCATCAAAATAGCAACTACTGTCCAGCAGAAAAAAGCGATTAAAGATGGTAATTGGGCAGCTATACCTGTATAATCTGAGCAAAGACTTTCAGTATATATTATATTTAATGTATATTCCATAGAGTATGTATATACATACTCTGAGTATGTATATATGTATATACATATACATACTATATACTGAAGTGTATATATATCTAGTACTGGCACAAAAATAGACACATAAATCAATGGAACAGAATAGAAAACCCAGAAATGAACACACAACTATTTGGCCAATTAATTTTCAATAAAGCAGGAAAGAATATCCAATGGAAAAAAGACAGTCTTTTCAACAAATTGTGTTGGGAAAACTGAACAGCAACAAGCAGAAGAATGAAACTGGAGCACTTCCTTACACCATACACCAGAATTAATTCAAAATGGACTAAAGACCTAACTGTGGGACATGAAACCATCAAAGTCATAGAGGAGAAAACAGGTGGTAACCTCTCTGACAAGGACCATAACAACAACTTACTAGGTATGTCTCCAGAGACAAGGAAAACAAAAGCAAAAATAAAATAAATGATTGGGACTTCATCAAAATAAAAAGATTCTACACAGTGAAGGAAACAATCAACAAAACTAAAAGGCAGTTTACAGAATGGATGAAGATATTTGCAAATAACCTACTTGATAAAGGGTTAGTATCCAAAACTATAAAGAATTTATCAAACTCAATGCCCAAAAAATAAATAATCCAGTCAAGAAATGGGCAACAGACATGAACTGACATTTTTCCAAAGACATCCAGATGGGTAACAGACACATGAAAAGATCCTCGACATCACTCATCATCAGGGAAATGCAAATCAAAACTACAATAAGATATCACCTTCCACTTTTCATAATGGTTAAAATTAACAACACAGAAAACAACAGATATTGGTGAAGATGCAGAAAAAGAGGAACCCTCTCACACTGTTGGTGGGAATGCAAACTGGTGCAAGCACTCCAGAAAACAGTATGGAGGGTCCTCAAAAGTTAAAAATAGAACTTCTCTACTATCCAGCAGTTGTACTACTAGGTATTTACACACAGGATACAAAAGTACTGATTTGAAGGAATATATGCACCCCCATGTGTATAGCAGTATTATCAACAATAGCCAAATTATGGAAAGAGCCCAAATGTCCTTCCAGTGAATCTTAAAATGAGTGCAAGCCAATTTTTACCCTGAACTCTCAGCTTTCAAAAATGAAAATGACTAGGGGGTAGGCCACATCCTGATGTACACACTGGACACCTAAGGAACTCTGCTAAGGAAATAAATTAACTGGGAAATGGTGTACAATTGTATTTCTTTATTTTTTTTAAAGATTTTGTTTATTTACTTGAGAGAGAGAGAGAGTGTGCAAGCATGAGTGCACGGAGGCGGGGCAAAGGGAGAAGCAGACTCCCTGATTATGGGGTAGCCCAACAAGGGGCTTGATCCAAGGACCCCAGGATCATGACCCGAGCCAAAGGCAGAATCTTAACTAACTAAGCCACCCAAGGGCCCCTAGACAACTGCATTTCTTAATGCCTTTTTAATAGTGGTACAGAAGTGGCTGTAATCACAACAACCTTTGACATCCTGATGACATCCTGATGATACCAAAAAATAATGCTGTCTGGTGTGGGATCTGAGGCCAACACCAATGGAACTTACCCAGACTAGACTTTGGGTGGGTCCCCTTGGGTCAACAAAAAATTCCATTGTTATAGTACCAACAAATAAATGTATTATTGTTAGAGATATATTGTCTATATACAACTATGCTCACATTCTTCCAAGCCCTGATGGAAACTGCTACAGTTAGAGCCATTTTAGAGGGGCATAAGAAGACTGTGAACCTACCTAATTGCCAGAACCTAGCACCTTTGTCTTCCAAAAATCTTCCTAGGAAAGGAAAAAAAAAAAAGCTGCCTTCTTTGTTGAGCTTAAGACAGCAAAATCTACCTGAAACTATATCTGCATTCAATAAATTAGTTGATTCATGTGCCTGGCCTTGAATTGATAGATACTCAATTGAGTTTTGTTATTCAATCCATAGGACATCCCTTGCTACTACTGACACTGTGACTGTTGTAGAAACTATTATCCAGAGTGTAGGAACTTGTTGTGCAGCAACTGATATTGCAATCCTTTTCAGTATCCTTCTACATGGGAATTATTAGGATCAATTGTCCTTATGTGGAAGGGGTACAAATCATCACTCACATCCTTCCACAAAGCTATCTAAATTTTCTGTCATCAATGCATAGATCATAACCTGGAAAAGATCCCCACTACCAGAAGGAGGAGTAGCCTTCTATGCTATTGATAATAGCATCCTATTGGGTCCAGACAAAGAACTAACCATCAAGGACTGGACACCATGCTGATGCATAGATGGTGCACTTGATGGTTCATTTTTACAAAGTTCAAGTACCTAGTACCCAGTAAAATTCCTGGTCATGATCTACAAGAGGTATGGTGTCTCATTCCATAAGAGAAGACTGGCTTTGGCCCTCCCTGCTCTGACAATTATAAAGGAGACCTGATGATTGATGTAACTACTCACCTACTTGAATTCTCAATGTCCCCCATCAATGGAGTTATAAGAAAGGTAATTTACTTTTAATGGATCCGCAACCAGAACAATGACCTAGAAGCCCTTAAACAAGCCACTGAGGCTACCCTTCCCCTGGGCCCCTTTGATCTATTTTGCTTTTTGAGTTACAGATTTCAACACTCTTTCTATTCACCACTTGGAGCTTAAGGAGGAAAAATACTGCCCTAGTTCAGAGGCTTTTTTTAGACTTCTGTTAGACATCATCTCTAGGAGTAGCTAGCTGAAAGATATATACCCTTTAAGAAACAATTAGAAAGAAATAATCTATTATTGGGCTTCAGTGGATACTGAGCATATGATTCATGACTATGAAATAGACTCAATACAATCAATTCCAACCAGAAGTTATCAATAGTTTTGCTTTTGTTGTCTTAGAGTATTCACACTAAATCAAAGTACAAAAATTTCTATAAAATATATGCCCAAATACATATTTGTGCACCAAATAAAAAGATCTGATAAATATAATTAAAAATAATTTAGAGTTATCTATATTATACTTACTAATAAATGTTTCACCTTGGGTAATTCTTTGTTTCTTTACTTGCATTTCTGTTTTTGACTTTGAGTCCTGATGCTTAAGCATAAGGTTTTTTTCTGGTACATCATCATGAGCTACATAAAGAGATACATTTATTATTATTCACTAACCAGTAAAATGGATCCATTGTGACTGCTCTAGAGATCAAATATATAACAAGTATATGGTAGTATTTTCTCTCACTTTTATAAATAGAAAATATAAGTAAATTACCATAATGTTAGAACTATTGTGGTGAGAAGAATTTAAATGTGTGTGTGCTGAAGTAGTCTCATTATTTCACAAATATTTCTTGGCATAGAATATATTTTATATTAGCCATACCTTTTGGTTACTTATAGTTTAGGTTAATATGTATTTATAGACTTACCAGTGAAAATGTATACATATAAGATTATTTATTATACCATATTTATAATTGCAAAATACTCAAAAGCACCCAAATAGATAAGCATATGAGATTGGTGGAATAGCAAAGTAATATCCACTATGATGTACAAGTCGTACAAAAAGTTATACATGCAGCTCTAAAAGTAATTTTAAAAAATCACTAAAACTCAACTTGAAAGGATTGTTATGAGGTAAGGTTATGTGGGAAAAAATGCAAATGGAAGCTATCAAGTATGCTTGTAGGAAAAAAATGGGACATAAAAAGAAAATAAATACTTACCTTTAGAAAAGGAAACACAGGAAAGATAAACCAGAAAACAAAGTAGTTGTTTACCAGAAGTTGTGTAGACCCTGCATGTGAAGTTGCCCACAATTACAACTGCGAGATCTAAGCATGTTCCTGGCACCAATGGCAGTCTATAATGCAGTGAATTTTTCTTATGTTTAATTAAAAAGTACGCAAGTCCCCCAGGATCAATTTGCCTAGTGACCCAAAGAAACCATGGATAGTTCACCTCTACTGTAAAGGCAGTAATCTTATTAAACTTAGGGACAATGGCACTTTGTGAAGTGTGTCACTGCAGACTCCCTCATTCAGAATGTCTTTCAGCCTTCCACTATATACTGATACCTTCCACAAATACCGATACCCTCCATTGAGCCTAGACAATGGTACTACCCAACAAAAACAGAAGGCACATGACTCACATGTGGTAACAAGCCTCAGTCATTAATACAAAAAAAAAAAAAAAAAAGGCACAGGGACCTGATATCCAAATAAAATCTCTGGGAGTAAACTGGGAAGGGACAGTATGTTTCATTCCATAGGAGATAATTGCTAAGCTTTAGTTTCTCTAAGCTCCAATAAATACAAAGGAGGCCCAAAAATTGGTAGGACTTTTCTTTTTTTTTTCAAATACTTTTATTTTATTTTTTTAGTGTTACAAGATTCATTGTTCATGTACCACATGTGCTGCATAGTGCTCCATGCAATACGTGCCCTCCTCAATCCTGGAAACCTATAAACTTCCAAGACTGAAACAGGAAGAAATCAACAGCCTGAATAGACCAATATCTAGTAACGAGATTGAAGCAGTGATCAAAAACCTCCCAAAAAACAAGAGTCCAGGACCTGATGGATTCCCTGGGGAATTCTACCAAACATTCAAGGAAGAAATAATACCTATTCTCCTGAAACTATTTCAAAAAATAGAAACAGAAGGAAAACTTCTAGACTCTTTCTATGAAGCCAGCATTACCCTGATCTCCAAACCAGGCATTGGAAGGACTTTTCAGCTACTAGAATGCTTTGGCATTCACCATGTGATCATCGTGACGACATGACATTCATCTATCAAGATACAATAAGGTCTCTATTTTTTTAATTTAATTTTATTTTTTCAGTGTTCCAAGATTCATTGGTCTCTTTCTTCAAGTAGGACATGAAAATAGAATGTCTTGGGGGGATCCTCCAACATGCCACCAAATCTGCCCATCCTCATGGACCCTCTGACTCACATTTGTATTTGGGTTACAGATCTCAGCAACCTCTCTCAGTTCGGTGATTAGAACCTATGACAGAAGGATACTGCTACAGGCCACTGGTGCCCATTGGGCTTTTGGTACTGTAGTCTTCTAGAGTCAGCTAAAAGGTGCAGTACTTTTAAAAGACTATTGCTGACTTCTTATATTGTCTCAATGAATAGTGAGTGTATGGCCATTGAAATGAAGTAGTCTTATGACTAGAAAAACCAACCAAAAGTAATGAATAGTTTGGCTTTTATTTTCTAGTTATCTTGCAGTACTCAAAATTTAGGTCAAACTATAAAATTACTATAAAATACATGCTCAAATACTAATTCATGAATGAAAGAAAAATATTTTAAAATAATTTAGGGAGTGATATCAGCAAGATGGCAGGCTAAGAGATCTCAGCCCTGAATCTGATGTAACACTGAATTAACAACCATCCATGGATGAAATACATTTATGAGAGCTCCGGAGTTCAGCTGAGAGGTTCCAGCACACCAATGAAGCATAGCATCCTAAAACAGTGGTATTTAAAAGGGTAAGAAAAATAGTTTTGCCATATCCATGTCACTCTTTCACAAAACTATCACAGCTCAGCACTGATAGAGATGCCTTCACTCACAATTTCTCTCATGGGGGAGAGAGAAGGAAGTGGGTATCAGGTTTCCAAAGCCTTTCAGGATGATGTCTGAGAGGCCCATTCTATCTCACCTTTCCTAGAACACTGAAGAAATTAAAATGGCTGGGTTGTCTGTAGATAGCTAAAATGTCAAGCTCTCAAATTAAAAAACCTAACTTTAAAGCTCAAGAAACTGGAAAGAGAAGAACAAATTAAGATAAAAGTTAGCAGAAAGAAAGAAATAATAAAGGTTATAGCAGAAATAAGGAAATAAAAATAGAAAAACAATAGAAAAAATTAACTAAACTAAGAGTTGGATTTTGAAAAGATAAACAGAATTGATAATCAATAGCTTGGCTAAGAAAAAAGAGAAGACTCAAGTAAAATCACAAACAAAAGAGGATATATTACTTCTGATGTCACAGAAATTAAAAAAAATCATAACAGAATATTATTAACAATTAAGCATCAGCAAATTGGGCAGCTTAGAAGAAGTGAGTGAATTCCTAACAATGTACAAAATACCAAGACTGAATTGAGAAGAAATAGCTTGAATGAGTAACAAATAAGGTAGTTAAAAACAATCAAAAGCCATCCAACAAAGAAAAGTGCAGGTGAATTCATAGCTGAATTCAACCAAACACTTAAAGAAAAATTAATACCAATCCTTCTTAAACATACACACACACAGTAAGAGAGAAGGTGTGTGTGTGTATGCGTATGTGTATATGCATGTGTACATACTTATGCAACAGTTATATTTTAATCCATTTGGACTGATATAACAACATGCCATGGAATGGATAGCTTGTAAACAACATAAATTTATTTCTTACAGTTCAGCGGCTGGGAAGTCCAAGAACAAAGATGCAGCAAGGTCACATTCTGGTGAGGGCCCCATTCCTGACTCATAGCTGGCACCTTTTCACTGTGTCACATGACAGAAGAGATGAGGGATCTCTGTGGGTCTCTCTTATAAGAACAGTAATCCCAATCATGAGGGTTTCACCCTCATGACCTAAGCACTTTCCAAAGCCCTCACTCCTAATGCCATCACATAGGTTATTAGGTTATTAGGATTTCTTCTTATAAAATATGGGGAAACACAACCATTTGCTCATAGCAAATTCTGAAATCCTTTTTTTATGAGGCAAGCATTACCCTGATACCAAAGCCAAAGAGTGCATAAGAAGAGAAAACAATAGGCCAATATCACTGATGAAGATAGATGCAAAAATCCTTATTAAACTACTAGAAAAGAGAATTCAACAGCACATAAAAAGATCATACATTATGACCAAATGATATTTATTTTAGGGAGGCAGGGATAGTTCAAAATATGCAAATCAACCACTATGATATACAACATTACAAAGGATAAAACCACATAATCATCTCAACAGATGGACAAGAAGCATTTGACAAAATTCAACACCTTTTCATGATAAAAAATTTCTCAATAAATTAAGTAAAAAGAATTTATCTCATTTAACTACTTCAAAAACTATAATGTATTATATGGTGGCTAACTGAACATAATAAAAATATAAATAATAATAAACAAACAAACAAACTCACTTCAACACAACAAAGGCCATATATGAAAGCCCACAGCTAACGTCATACTTGATGGTGAAAAGTTGAAAGCTTTTCCTTTAAGATCAGGAAAAAGACAACTTTTACACAACACCATACTGAAGGTCTTCACCAAAACAATTGAATAAGAAAAAATACACAAAGTACCAAATTGGAAAGGAGGAAATAAAACTGTTTCTATTACATGTTATTATATATAGAAAACCTTAAAGGCTTCACCAAAACAAAACAAAACAAAAACTGTAAATTCAGTAAAGTATCAAGATACAAAAGCAATTTACAGAAGTCAGTTGCATTTCTATACATTAATAATGGAGTAGCAGAAAGAGAAATTAGGAAAACAATTCCATTTACAATAGCATCCAAAAGAATAAAATACTTAGGAATAAATTTAACCAAGGAAGTGAAAGACTGGTACACTGAAAATTATGACATTGATTAAAGAAAGAGAAGATGCAAATAAATAGAATTATATTCCATGCCATGGCTTATATTAGTATTGTCAAAATGTCCATACTACCCAAAGTAATATAAAGATTCAATGCAATCTTTATCAAATTTCCAATGTCATTTTCACAGGTACAGAAAAAACAATCCTATATATGGAACCACAAAACTTCAAATAGCCAAACCAATCTTGAGAAAGGAGAACAAAGGTGGAGGCATCATGCTTCCTGATTCAAACTATATTACATAGCTATGATAATCAAAAGAGTATTGGATTAAGGACAGACACATAGGTCAAAGGATAAGAATAGAGATCTCAGAAATAAATCAAAATAAATATGATCAATTAATGAATGACAAAGGACACAAAATTATACATTGTGGAAAGGATAGTCTCTTCAATAAATAGTGTTGGGAAAACTGGACAGTTACCTGCAGAAGAATGAAACTAGACCACTATCTTTCACCATACAAAAAAAAGAAAAAACCCTCAAAATGTGTTAAGGACTTGAATTTAAGACCTGAAACCATAAAACTACTAGAAATAACCATAAGTGGTAAGCTCCTTGACACAAGTCTTGGTGATGGTTATTTGGATTTGACACCAAAAGTAAATGTAACCAAAGCAAAAAGTAACAAGTGGGCCTAAATCAAGTACAAATCTTATGCATAGCAAAGGAAACCATCAACAAAAAGAAAAGGCAAGCTACAGAATGGGAGAAAATATTTGCTAATCATACCATATGAGAGATTAATTTCCAAGCTATAAAGAACTCATACAACTCATTAGCGAAAAATCAAACAAGCTAATTGACACTACAGACAAAGGTCTGATATCTAAGATCTACAAAGAACTCCTCAAACTCAACACTCACAAAACAGATAATCACGTCAAAAAATGGGCAGAAGATATGAACAGACACTTCTCCAAAGAAGACATACAAATGGCTAACAGACACATGAAAAAATGTTCATCATCTTTAGCCATCAGAGAGATTCAAATCAAAACCACACTGAGATACCACCTTATGCCAGTTAGAATGGCCAAAATCAACAAGACAGTAAACAACAAATGCTGGAGAGGATGTGGAAAAAGGGGAACACTCCTCCACTGTTGGTAGGGATGCAAGTTGGTGCAGCCACTTTGGAAAACAGTATGGAGATTCCTCAGGAAATTAAATATACAGCTACCCCACGACCCTGCAATTGCACTACTCGGTGTTTACCCCAAAGAAGCAGATGCAATACAAAGAAGGGCCACATGTACCCCAATGTTCATAGCCGCAATGGCCACAATAGCCAAACTGTGGAAAGAACCAAAATGCCCTTCAACAGATGAATGGATAAGGAAGATGTGGTACATCTATACAATGGAATATTATGCCTCCATCAG
>CM052807.1:24396345-24414848 GCA_028533885.1 Nasua narica | reverse complement strand
CTCCATCAGAAAGGATGAATATCCAACTTTTGTATCAACAAATGTTCTTAACAACATCCAGAATGGTGACTCCTTTCCAGAAGGGATTCAATTTACTTTTCCCAGATCCATCAGAGGAATCACAATCTATGCCACTTTAGCCTTACAAAATATATTTCTTTTTTGTTTGTTCATTTTTTATTATGTTTCAAGGGTACAATTAGGGATTCATCAGTTGCATATAAAACCCTGTGCTCATTTTTACATCAAGTGCCCTCCTTAATGCCCACCACCCAATTACCCCATATCCTCACCCACCTTCCCTCCAGCAACCCTCAGTTTGTTATAGTTAAGAGTCTTTTATGGTTTGCCTCCCTCTCTGTTTTCATCTTATTTTATTTTTGCTTCCCTTCCCCTATGTTCATCTGTTTTGTTTCTTAAATTTCACATGAGTGAAATCATATGGTATTTGTCTTTCTCTGGCTGACTTATTTCACTTAGCATACCATTTAGTTCCATCCATGTCATTTAAAATGGCAAATTTTCATTTTTTTTATTACTCAGCCATCAAAATGTATTTCTTAAGTAATAACTCTTTAAGGTTGAAATTACTCCTTGACCTATGGGCTGCATAATGGATGTGTTAGCAGGCACACTAATCTAGTTGTATATCCCCACTAGAGCTTTTGGGTGATAAGGTGCATTGTTACTGAGCAGTAACATTTTGAAAGGAATTTTGTTTTCCTGGCAGTAGGTTGCAACACTGGGCTTAAAATATACAGCAAGCCACACTGTAAACAGATGTCCTGTCATACAGGCTCTGTTATTGCATTTATAGTATAAAGCACAGGCAGAGTAGATTTAGCATAATTCTTAAAGGCACTAGGATTTTCAGAATCTTAAATGAGCACTTAGCTTAAGGTCACCATCTGTATTAGTCCCTAACAAGAGAATCAGCCTGTTATTTGAAGCTTTGAAGCTAGGCATTGACTTTTCAAGCTGTGAAAAATCCTAGGTGCCATCTTTTTCCAATAAAAGACTTTTGTCTACCTTGAAAATCTGTCATTTCATGTGACCATCTTCATTAATTATCTTAGCTAAATCTGGGTAAGTTGCTACAGCTTCTGCTTTAGCACATGCTGCTTCACCCTGTGCTTTCATGTTATACAGATGGCTTCTTTTCCTTAAACCTCATAAAGCAACCTTTGCTAGCTTGAGACTTTTCTTCTGCAACTTCCTTACCTTTCTCAGCCTTCACAGAATTGCAGATACTTAGGGCTTTGCTCTGGATTACACTTTGGCTTAAGTAAATCATGTGGCTAGTTTGATCTTCTATCCAGACCACTAAAACTCTCCATATCAGCAATAAGGTAGTTTCACTTTCTTAATATCTGTCTGTTCACTGGAGTAGTACTTTTAATTTCCTTCAGAAACTTTCTCTTTGTATTCAAAATTAGCTGTTTGGCTCAAGAGACCTAAGTTTTCATCTATCTAAGCTTAATCATTTTCAGCTTTTGACTTAAAGTGAGAAATGTGCTACTCTTCCTTTCCTTGAACACTTAGAGGCTATTGGAGGATTATTAATTGGTCTAATTTCAATATTGTTATGTCGTGGGCAATAGGGAAGCCCAAATAGAGGGAAAGAGATTAGGGAATGGCTGGTTGGTGGAGAATTCAGAACACACAAAACATTTATTAAGTTCACCATCTTATATGACCATAGTTGGTAGCACTCCAAAAAATTACTAAAGTCAAAGATCACTAATTCCAGATCCCCATAACAAATATATTAATGATGAAAAAGTTTGAAATACAGTGACAATTAACAATATGTGACACAGAGACATGAAGTGAGTAAATGCTGCTGGAAAAATGGTGCAGATAGATTTGCTTGATGCAGAGTTGTCACAAACCTGTAATTTGTAAAATACAAAGTATCTGCGAGGCACAATAAAATGAAGTATGCCTATAGTGGAATTAATAGATTATATGGTAGGTCTATTTTTGATTTTTTGAGAAAACTCCATCCTGTTCTCAATAGTGGCTGCTCCAATTTACATTCACAGTAACAAGGCATGAGGGTTCCCTTTCTTTACATCCTCACCAAAACTTGTTATTTCCTATCTTTTTGATAATAGCCACCCTGACAGGTGTGATGTGATATCTCATTATAGTACTGAATTACATTTTCCTGGTGATTAGTGATATTGAGCATCTTTTCAGGTGCCCGTTGGCCATTTGGGGCTTCTTTAAAATAAACTGTCTATTCAGATCCTCTATTTTTTAATCAGATTCTTTAGGTTATTGTTATTGAGGTGTAGGGGCTCTTGAAAAAAAAAGACTTCATTTATTTATTTGTCAGAGAGAGAGAGAGAGATAAAGAGCACACAAGCAGGGGGAGCAGCAGCAGGAAGGGGAAAAAGAGTCTCTCCACAGCAGTGAGTCCAATGCTGGGCTCTATCCCAGGACCTGGGATCATGACCTAAGTTGAAGACAGATGCTTAACTGATGGAGCCATCCAGGTGCCCTATATAGGTGGTCTTTATATATTTCAGTTATTAATCTCTTACCACACATTTGATTTCCAAATATCTAATCCCACTCAGTAGCTTACTTTGTGTTAATGGATTCCTTCACTGTGCAGAAGTTTTCTAGTTTGATATAGTCCCATTTATTTTTGCATTTGTTTTGAATGTTTTTGTAGTCAGGTTCAAAAAAACATCACTGAGACCTATACCAAGGAGCTTATCACCCATGTTTTCTTCCAAGAGTTTTATGGTTTCAGATCTTACCTTCATTATAAGTTAATTTTTATATATGGGGTTAAGACAGTGGTCCAATTTTACCAACACAATTTAATAAAGAAAATGTCCTATCTTGCTTCCTTTATTGAAAATCAATTAATCATTTATATATGGGTTTATTTCTGAGCTTTCTATTCTGTCCCATTAATCTATGTGCCTATTTGTGTGCAAATACTGTACTTTTTAAAACTTAGGATAGTTTTTTTTTAAGTTTTTAATTCCAGTTGCTTAACATGTAGGATTATATTAGCTTCAGGTATACAATATAATGACTCAACATTTCCACACATGACAAATATACTTCTTAATCCCTAACATCTATTCAACCCATCCCCTAACCCTGATTCCCTATAGTAACCATCAGTCTGTTTCTTGATTTGTCTCTCTTTTTCCCTGTTTC
Organism: Nasua narica; assembly: GCA_028533885.1. Classification (NCBI taxonomy): domain Eukaryota; kingdom Metazoa; phylum Chordata; class Mammalia; order Carnivora; family Procyonidae; genus Nasua; species Nasua narica. Next base: position 24,411,665 of record CM052807.1, on the reverse strand, counting down.
TTTAATTCCACATAAGTAAAATCATGTGATATTTGTCTTTCTCTGACTTATTTCACTTAGCAATATAGTTTCTAGCTCCATCCATGGCAAGATTCGTTCTTTATTATGGCTGAATAATATTCCAGCGTGTGTGTGTATGTACATATGTGCACATGTGTGTGTATGCCCCTTCTTTATCCACTCATCAATGGACACTTTGGTTGATTTCTATATTGTATATTGTAAATAATATTGCTATAAACATTAGGAGTACATGTATCTCTTTAAATTAGTGTTCTTGTATTCTTTGGGTAAGGACCCAGTAATCCAATTGCTGGATTATAGGATAGTTAATATTTTTAACTTTTGAGTGTAGCTCTATTTTTAACTTTTTGATAGTTTCATTGTTAACTTTTATTTTCCAAAATGGCTGTACCAGTTTGCATTCCCACCAACAGTTCATGAATGTTCCTTTTTCTCCACATCCTAGCCAATGCCTCTTGTTTCTTGTATTGTTGATTTTAGCCATTCTGGGAAGTGCAAGGTTGTATCTTATTATGATTTTGATTTGTATTTCCTTGACGATAAGTCATGATGAACATCTTTTCACGTGTCTGTTGGCTATGTGGATGCTTTCTTCAGAAAATTCTCTGTTCATGTCTTTTGCCCATTTTTTAACTGGGTTATTTGTTTTTGGGGGTGTTGAGTTGTATAAGGTCTTTATATATTTTGGATACTAACCCTTTATCAGATATGTCATTTGCAAATATATTCTCCCATTTCATAGGTTTTGCCTTTTTAGTTAATTGTTTCCTTCACTATGCAGTGGCTTTTTATTTTGATGTAATTCGAAAAGTTTATTTTTGCTTCCGTTTCCCTTGCCTCAGGAGACATATCTATGCTATGGCTGATATCAAAGAGGTTTCTGTCTCTGTTCTCCTCTAGGATTTTTATGGTTGAATGTCTCATATTTAGGTCTTTAATCCATTTTGAATTTATTTTTGTGACTGCTATAAAAAATTCATCCACTTTCAATATTTTGCATGCTATTGGTTCAGTTTTCTCATTACCATTTGTTGAAGAGACTGTCTTTTTTCCATAGGAATTCTTTCCTGCTTTGTCAAAGATTAATTGGCCATGTAGTTATGGGTTCACTTCTGGGTTTTCTATATTGTTCCATTGATCTATGTGTTAATTTATGTGACAATACCATATTATTTTGATCAATGCAGCTTTGTAATATAATTTGAAGTCTGGAATTGCAATCCTTCAGCTTTGTTTTTCTTTTTCAATATTTTTTAAAATTTTTTTAATTTTATTTTTTAATTTTATTTTTTCAGTGTTCCAAGATTGTTTATGCAGTATACCCAGTGCTCTGTGCAATACATGCCCCCCTTATTACCCATCATCAGGCTCACCCATCCCCCCACTCCCTCCCTTCCAAAACCCTCGGTTTGCTTCTCAGAGTCCATAGTATCTCATGGCTCACCTTCCCCTCTAATTTCCCCCAATTCACTTTTCCTTTCCTTCCCCTAATGCCCTCCATGTTATTCCTTATGCTCCACAAGTAAGTGAAACCATATAATTGACTTTCTGTTTGACTTATTTCACTCAGCATAATCTCCTCCAGTCCCATCCATGTTGATACAAAAGTTAGGTATTCATCCTTTCTAATGAAGGTGCAATATTCCACTGTATATATGGACCGTATCTTCTTTATTCAATATTGCTTTCGATATTTAAGGTCTTTTATGGTTCCATATAAATTTTAGGATTGATCTAGTTCTGTGAAAAATGTTATTGGTATTTGGATATGGATTGAATTAAATGTGTAGATTGCTTTGGGTAGTATTGACATTTTAACAACGTATGTTCTTCCAATCCATAACACGAAATAAATGTCTTTCCATTTCCTTGTGTCATCTTCGATTTCTTTCAACAGTGTTTTATAGTTTTCAGAGTAGAGATCTTTCATCTTTGGTAAGGTTCATCCCTAGGTATCTTGTGTTTTTTGTGCAGTTGTAAATGGGATTGTTTTCTTAATTTCTCTGCCTGCTGTTTCGTTATCAGTGTATAGAAATTCAACAAATTTCTATACATCGATTTTGTATCCTGTGGCCTTGCTCAATTCATTTATCATTTCTAACTTTTTTTTCTCTATATAGTGTCATGTCATCTGCAAATAGTGAAAATTTTATTTCTTCTCTTTTATTTATTTTTGTTGTCTGATTGCTGTGGCTAGGACTTCCAGTATTATGTGGAATAGAAGTGGTGAGAGGGGATATCCTCTTACTCCTGATCTTAGGGGAAAAGCTCTCAGTTTTTCCCCATTGGGTATGATCTTAGCTGTGTTTTTCATATATGTCCTTTATTATGTTGAGGTGTGTTTCCTCTAAGTCTACTTTGTCAAGGGTTTTATCATGAATGGATGTTATACTTTGTCAAATGCTTTTTTTGCATCTATTGAAATGATTATATGGTTCTTATTTTGTCTTATTGGCATCATGAATCATGTTAATTGATTTGTGGATACTGAACCACACTCATTACCCAAGAATATATCCACTTGATCATTGTGAATGATTTTTAAATGTATTTTTGAATTCTGTTTATGAATATTTTGTTGCGAATTTTCACATCTATATTCATCAGGGATTTTGCCTGAAGTTCTCTTTTTCAGTGGTGTCTTTATCTGGTTTAGGTATCAGGGTAGTGCTGGCTTCATAGGATGAATTTGGAAGTATTCCTTTTCTATACTTTTGAATACTTTGAGAATGGGTATTAACTCTTCTTTAAATGTTCAGCAGAATTTGCCTGTGAAGCCATTCTTCTTTAAATGTTTGGTAGAATTTACCTCTTAAGGCCATCTGGTTCTGGACTTTTGCTTGTTGGGAATTTTTTGAATACTGATTCAATTTCTTTCCTGGTTATCAGTCTGTTCAAGTGTTCTATTTCTTCCTGTTTCAGTTTTGGTAGTTTGTGTCTAGGAATTTAATCATTTCTTCTCAGTTGTCCGACTTTTGGCATGTAGTTTTTTAAAATATTCTCATGATTATTTGTATTTTGGTAGTGTTGCCTTTATTTCTCTTCTCTAATTTGTGATTTTACTTATTTAAATCCTTTCTCTTTTTTCTTGATAAGTTTAGCTAGAGGTTTATCAAATTTTTTAAAGATTGATTTACTTTAGAGGGAGGGCAGAGAAAGAGGAAAAGTCTTAAGCAGACTATGTCCTGAGCATGGAGCCCAATATGGGGCTCAATTTCATGACCCTGAGATTACAACCTGAGCCAAAACCAAGAGTTGGACACTTAATGGACTGTACCAGCCAGGTGTCCCTAGAGGTTTATCATTTTTTTTATTTTTTTCAAAGAACCACCTCCTGGTTTCACTGATCTGTTTTGTGGGGTTTTTTATTTTCTATATAATTTATTTCTGCTCTAACCTTTATTATTTCTTCTCCTGGTTTTAGGCTTTGTTTATTGCTCTTTTTCTAGCTCCTTTAGGTGTAAAGTTATGTTGAGACTTTTCCTACTTCTTGAATTAGGCCTGTATTGTACTTCCCTCTTAGAATAGCTTTTGCTGCATCCCAAATGTTTTAGATTGTTATTTTTTCATTTTCACTTGATTCTATGTAATTTTTTATTTCTTCTTTTATTTGCTGGTTCGCCCATTCATTGTTTAGTAGCCTCCATGTGTTTGTGGTCTCTCCAGATTTTTTTCTTATGGCTGACTTCTAGTTTCATAGAATTATGGTCAGAAAATATGGATGGTATGATTTTGATCTTGAATTTGTTGAAGTTTTTTTGTGGGCTAATATGTGAACTATTCTGGAGAATATTCCATCCATGTACACTAGAAAGGAATGTGTCTTCTGCTGTTATAGGGTGGAATGATCTGAATATATCTGTTAAATCAATCTGTTCTATTGTGTCATTTAAAGCCATTGTTTCCTTTTTCATTTTCTGTTTAGATGCTATTTCCATTGAAGCAAGTGGAATGTTGAAGTCCCCCTACTATTATTGCATTATTATCAATGAGTTCCTTTATGCTTGTTATTAGCCATTTTGTGTATTTGGGTGTTCTTATGTCAGTGCATAGATATTTACAATTGTTATATCTTCTTGTTGGATTGTCCCCTTTATGATTATATAGTGTTTTTTGTTTTTGTTTTTGTTTTGCCTCCTGTTACAGTATTTGTTTTAAAATCTAGTTTTTCCAGTGTAAGTATTGCTACTCTGGCTTTCTGTTGACATTCATTTCCATGAGAGATTTTTCTCCATCTCCTCACTCAATCTGCAGGTGTCTTTAGGTCTAAAATGGGTCTCTTGAAGGCAGATAGGTCTTATTTTGTTTTGTTTTTTGTTTTGCTGTGTTTTTTTTTTTAATGAGTTAAAAAAGACAAAAGACAAGGCACCCCATGTCTTTTGATTGGAGAATTTAGTCCATTTACATTCAAGGTAATTATTGATACATATTTATTGCCATTTGATTACTTGTTTTGTAGTTGTTTCTGAAGATTTTCCCTGATCCTTTCCTTTCTTTCTCTCTCATGTTTTGTTTATTTTCTCTAGTGATATATTTGGAATTCTTTCTCTTTGTTCTTTGCATGTTTACTAGCTAGTTTTTTATACATGACTATCATTAGGTTTATATATAACCTCTTTTGCATATAGCAGTCTATCTTAAGTTGATGGTCATTTAAGTTTGAATCCATTCTTTTCTCCTCTTCACATTTTAGGTATATATTAATTATATTTGATGCATTTTGTGTGTGTGTTCCTTAACTCATTTTTTACAGAAATATTCATTTTTACTGCTTTTCTGTTTCCAACCTTAACATTCTCCCTCTTGGTCTCCTCTTCCCACTCAGTCCCCTTTAATATATTTGAGGGCTAGTTTAGTGGTCATGAGCTCTTTTAGTTTGTCTGAGAAACTCTTTATCTCTTTTCCTATTCTGTGTGCTATCCTTGCTGAGTATAATATTTGTGGCTGCAGATTTTCCCCCATTCAACAGTTTGACTATATCATGCCACTTCCTCTGGCTTCCCAAGTTTCTGTTGAAAAATCTCCTGCTGGCCTTAAGGGTTTTCCCTTGTAAGTTACTTCTTTTGTCTTGCTGCTTTTAGGATTTTTTTTCTTTATCCATTTCACAAATGTAATTAAAATATGTCCTGGTATATGCCTGCTTTTATTTTGATGTGAGTTCTTTGTGCCTCCTGAATTTGGATATCTGTTTATGTCTCCAGATTAAAGAAGCTTTTAGCTATTATTTCTTTGAGTAAATTTTCTGCTCCTTTTTCTTCTGGGACTCCCGCATTACAAATGCTACTATGCTTGATGGAGTCACTGAGTAACCTAAGTCTATTCTATTTTATGTAATTGTTTTTTCTCTGTTTTGTTCAGCTTAAATACTTTCCATTACTCTGTCTTCTTGGTCACTAATTTATTTCTCTTCATCTTCCATCCTGCTGTTCATTCCATCAAGTGTGTTCCTCATTTCTTTTACTGAGCCCTTTATCACTGCTATTGTTCCTTACCTCTGTGCTAAGGGTCTCACTCATGTCTTCCATTATTTTCTCAAGTCCAGTGAGTCTCTTATGATCATTGTTTTAAATTCTCTATTAGGCATGTTACTTATATTTGTTTTACTTATATCTCTGGCTGTGGCCTTGTTCTATTCTTTCATTTGGGATAAATGTCTCCTCATTTTATCTTCCTCTATGGGTCTGTTTCCGTATGTTAAGAAAGCAGCTGTGTTTTCTGCTGCTGAAAGTAGTGACTACAAACTATGGAAAGAACCTAGATGTCCATCAATAGATGAATGGATATAGAAGATGTGGTATATATTTACAATGGAATACTATGCAGTCATCAAGAGAAATGAAATCTTGCCATTTACAACAACATGGATGGAACTAAAGTGTATTATGCTAAGCAAAATAAGTCAGTCAGAGAAAGACAATTATCACATGATCTCTCTGATATGAAGAATTTGAAAGGCAGGGTGGGGAGGTCGTGGGGGAATAAAACAAGATGGGATCAGGAAGGAGACAAACCATAAGAGACTCCTAAACTCATGAAACAGAGGGTGGCTGGGAGGTAGGGGGGTAGGGGTGTGGACATTGGGGAGGGTATGTGCTATGGTAAGTGCTGTGAAATATGTAAGGCTGATGATTCACAGACGTGTACCCTAAGGCAAATAATACATTATATGTTAATTTAAAAGAAAGAAAGTAGTGGCTATAAAAAGGTCCTACAGTTCTCTCCAGAGCAGTTCACCAGAAACTGGCACTTCAGGAGAGTATTCTATATGTGTTGCTTATGCCCCATTGTAATATCTGAGTCACTGTTCCTTCTAGTGCAGTCATCTACATGGATTGTCTGCCTGTTCTCTCCAGCTTATTCTCTATAGTTGGACCACAGGCAGGCCAGCTCTGAGAGGTCATGCCCACCAGGGAACTTGGGAGCAGGGAAGCCATGCTAGCACATTTTGTGTTGAGCCATTAGTTCTATGCCATATCCCCCCAACGTGCTATGCAAGCTGGGGGCTGTGTGCTGGAGCCACCAAGGATGCAAGGCTGGGTGTAGTTTGTAATGATGGCTGGAAGTGGCTGGGCCCAGTGTACAATGGTGGCTGGGGGGGATGTGATTTCATCATGTGGCATCTGGGCCAGGCATGTGGTAGCAACTGTGCACCTGGCAACTGCTCTTGGTGCATACCTAGCTTTAACAAAATTTGCCCTGAGCCCTGGGTCAAGGCAAAAAGTATCCATGTAGCCCCACCTATTGCAGGTGGCTCTGAGTTTGTGCTTGGGGGTGGGGAGGAAAATGGTGCCTGGTCGCTCCCTCATTTTCAATAAGGGCCCCCAACGCACTCTGACCAATATATCTGTCTCCTGTTTGCCCCTGACTTTGTGTAAACTGCTGTTTTGATGTAACCTCTCTGCATGTAGGATATTCTCTCTTTAAAGGCAGTGATCCAGCTATCACTCATCCTCCCAACTCACCCATTGTTGAAACAGCTTTTAAAAGCTTCAGGCTCCAAGTCCCACTGGTTTTACAAACTCAGAGTTCAGTCCCACTAGTTTTTAAAGCCAAACATAACAGGGATTAGTCTTCCCCATGTCAGCTTCTTGTGTGAGTGCCCACTTCCCTGCCTTCTCTGCCCATGTAGTGCCCTCTCTCCTGTGGGCAGCCACTCTCTGCCTTTCTACCTTCCTAAGCTTTCAGATACAGCTTCTTCTCTATATTTAGTTGTGGAGTTTGTTCTGCCAGTCTTTGGATCACTCTCTGGATGTGATGATATATACTTGTAAATGTGATATAATGTGAGGTGAGAGTCCTCCTACTCTACCATCTTTGTGATTATGGAGGCTAAAAATTCCCATAATATGCCATCTGCAAATTAAAGAACCATGAAAGCCAGTGGAGTAATTAAGTTTGAGACTGAGGACCTGAGAACTGGAAGGCCAGGGGTATAAATCTCAGTCTGAGTCAGAAGACTGGAACACTAGGAGCACCTATGTCAGAAAGCAGAAGATGGATGTCTCACCTCAAGCAAAGACTTTGTGGTATAGTTTAAAAATATGAAGCATCATATCTCTGGCTTTGTTCTTTTTGCTCAAGACTGTTTTGACCATTTAGGGTCATTTTTATGTCCTTGAAAATTTTATAATTCTTTGTTCTAGTTCTGTGGAAAATTACATCAAAATTTTGATAGGTACTGCACTGAATCTGTATATTTCTTTGGGCACTATGGACATTTTAACAATATTATTTCTTCCAATTCATGAGCACAGATTATCTCCCCAGTAATTGCTTCTTCTTCAATTTCTTTCTCAACCTCTTATAGTTTTCAGTGCATAGTTTTCAGTGTATACCCCTTTGGTTAAATTTATTCCTAGGTATGTTATTCTTTCTGATGCACTTGTACATAACATTGTTTTCTTGATTTGTCTTTCCAGTACTTCATTATGAGTATAGAAAAACACAATACATTTCTTCATATTAATTTTTTATCCTGCAAATTTATTAGTTCTAATAGTTTTTTGGTGGAGTCTTCAGGATTTCCTATGTATAGTATGTCATCTACAAATAGGGACAGTTTTATTTCTTCCTTTCTAATTTGGATGCTTTTTATTTCTTTTCCTTGCCTAATTGCTATGGCTAGGACTTCCAATACTATATTGAATAAAAGTAGGGAGAGTGAACATCCTTGTCCTGATCCTTATTGATTTTCTGTCTGGATAATCTATTCATTGATGTAGTAGGGTGTTTCCTACTATTAGTGTATTGCTGTCAATTTGTCCCTTTGAGCTTGTTTATATTTGCCTTATATATTTTGATGTTTCTGCATTAAATACAAATATACTTATATTGACCCTTTTACCATTATGTAGTATCCTTCTTTGTCTTTCATGACAACCCTGTTTTAACATCTTTTTTGTCAGGGCACTGGGGTGGCTCTGTCAGTTAAACAACTACCTTCCACTTCGGTCATGACCCCAGGGTCCTGAGATTGAGCCCTGTGTCCAACTCCCTGCTCAGTGGGGAGTCTGCTTCTCCCTCCACCTCTATCTCCCACTTGAGCTCACTTTCTAATAAATAAAATCTTTAAAAAAAATGAAATCTTGGGGCGCCTGAATGGCTTAGTAAGTTAAAGCCTCTATCTTCCGCTCAGGTCATGATCTCAGGGTCCTGGGATCGAGCCCCTCATCGGGCTCTCTGCTCAGCAGGGAGCCTGCTTCTCCCTCTCTCTCTGCATGCCCCTCTGCCTACTTGCGATCTCTCTCTTGTTATTTACTTGACACAGAGAGAGAGAGAGATCACAAGTAGGCAGAGAGGTTGGCAGAGAGAGAAGGGGAAGCAGGCTCCCCGCTTTTCCATCAGCAGATGAATGGATAAAGAAGGTGTGGGGTGTGTACATACACACACACCCCACAATGGAATACTGGGCAGCCATCAAAAAATCAAAATCTTGCCATTTGCAATGACGTGGATAGAACTAGAGGGTATTATGCTAAGCAAAATAAGTCAGTCAGAAAAAGACAATTATCATGTGATCTCTCTGATATGAGGAATTTGAAAGGCAGGGCAGGGGGTCATGGGGGATAGGGAGGGAAAAAATAAAACAAGATGGGACCAGGGAAGGAGGCAAACCATAAGAGATATCAGGAAACAAACAGGGTTGCTGGGGGTGGGGGGGATAGGGTGGCTGGGTAATGGACATTGGGAAGGGTATGTCCTATATTGAGTGCTGTGATTTGTGTAAGATTAATGATCTACAGACCCATACCCCTGAAGCAAATAATATATGTTAATTAAAAAAAAAAGCAGAGGGTAAGCTGAAGAGGAAGTAATCTTCATTAAAAAAAAAAAAGCATTTAGAGGGGCGCCTGGGTGGCTCAGTGGGTTAAAGCCTCTGCCTTCAGCTCAGGTCATGATCTCAGGGTCCTGGGATCAAAGGATCAAGCTCTGCTCAGCAGGGAGCCTGCTTCCCCTTCTCTCTCTGCCTGCCCCTCTGCCTGCTTGTGATCTCTCTGTCAAATAAATAAAACCTTTAAAAAAAAGTATTTTGATTGGGCTTGATCTGAATGTGTACATCACTTTGGGTAATATGGACATTTTCACAAATACAAGAACATGGGATATCTTTCCACATGTTTGTGTCTACTTCAATTTCTTCCATCAATGTCTTACAGTTTTTAATGTATAGGTGTTCTATCTCCTTGGTTAAAAATATTTCTAGGTAGTTTTTAATGCTATGATAAATGACATTTCTTTCTTAATTTCTCTTTCAGATAGTGCATTGCATTGTTGCTGTATAGAAATGCTACTGTTCTGTACCTTAATTTTGTGTCCTGTAACTTTACCAAATTCATGTACTAGTTCTAACAGTTTTTTGATGGAATCTTTTTGCATATGTTGATCCATCCTACATCTTAAGCATAAAAATCCACTTGATCATGATGAATTTCCTTTTAATGTCCTGTTGAATGTGGTTTGCTAATATTTTCTTGAGAAACTACACCTATATCCACCAGGGATTCGGTCAGTATACTTCTTTGCTTAAATTGTCTTTGTCTATCTCTGATATCTGGGTAATGCTGGCCTCCTAGAATGAGTTTAGAAGTGTTATCTACTTTTCAATTTTTAACAAGAGCTTAAAATGGATTTCGTTAATTTTTCTTTAAATGTTTAATAGAATTCACTGGTGAAGTCATCTGTTCCTAGGTTTTTCTTAGGTTCAGGATTTTTATCACTGCTTCAATCTCCTCACTCATTTTTGGCTCATTCAGGGTTTTATGGCTTTATGATTTATTCTAGGTAGTCGCCTACTCTTACTGTGTCTCTATTTTTCGTTTCTGATCAGTTGGTATTTGTTTTATATATTTAGATGCTCCTAGATTAGATGTATAAATATTTACAAATGTTATATCATCTTGATGAAATGATTCCTTTTTACTACATAATAACCTTCTTTGTGTCTTAACACATTCTTTAGCTTAAGGTCTATTTTGTTCAATATAAGCATAGCCACTTCTCTGTTTTGGTTCCTATTTCCATAGAATATCTTTTCCCGATGGGAGGGAGGAGGGGCAGGATGTCAGAGAAGTAGGAGACCCTGTTTCAACAGGTTCCCTAAAGTGAGCTAAATATTTACTAGAACACTCCAAACACCCATGAAGCCAGCCTGAGATGTAAGATTATACACTTCTGGGTGCCCAGGTGGCTCAGTTGGTTAAGCAACTGACTTCGGCTCAGGTCATGATCCCAGAGTCCTGGGATAGGGTCCCACATCAGGCTCCCAGCTCCATGGGGAGTCTGCTTCTCCCTCTGACCTTCTCCCCTCTCGTGCTCTCTCTCACTGTCTCTATCTCAAATAAATAAATAAATAATCTTTAAAAAAAAAAAGATATACACTTCTGGATCTGTATGGGGGCAGAAAACACCAATGGAGAGGTAAAGCAGTGTGGGAACACTTGGACTGATATCAGAGGATAAACAGAAGGGGGAGGGAGACACCAGAAGTGACCCAAGGAAAGTAACACCCCAATGCGAAAGTGCCCTGTGATTGGGAACCAGCATTAACTTAGTCTGATTAAAAACACACAAAAAGAACAAAAGATCTTAAGGGGCAACTAGTGGAAGAGGGTGGTCACAGGCATGGGCCTAAGCCCATGTTCCCAGGAAGGATACCACCACAGGTGACCACCCATGTCAGAGAGAGACAAGCAGGGGGTCCAGTCCATGCTCCATGAGCCTGTGGCTTTCCACTGCTTGCATCACCATTCAGGATGGGCACACCCCTGTAAGCACCTAAGAGAGCATGGTGTGAGCACCAACAGGTGATCTCTTTAGGACCTCGTCTGATCGCAGGGTCTGGGCACTCCCTGCCTGCGCCTGAGAGTACACAGCATGATCCCATTCTCTTACACCATACACAAAGATAAACTTGAAATGGATAAAAGACCTCAATGTGAGGCAGGATTCTATCAAAATCCTAGAGAACATAAGCAGTAACCTCTTCCACATCAGCCACAGCAACTTCTTTCAGGACGTGTCTCCAAAGGCAAAGGAAACAAAAGTAAAAATGAACTTTTGGGACTTCATCAAGATAAAAGGCTTCTGCATAGCAAAGGAAACAGTCAACAAAACAAACAGGCAACCCACGGAATGGGAGAATACGCTCACAAATGACACTATAGACAAAGGGCTGATATCTAAGATCTATAAAGAACTCCTCAAACTCAACACTCAAAAAACAGATAATCATGTCAAAAAATGGGCAGAAGACATGAACAGACAAATGTCTTCTTCTCCAAAGAAGACATACAAATGGCTAACAGACATATAAAAAGATGTTCATCATCATTAGCCATCAGGGAGATTCAAATCAAAACCACGCTGAGATACCACCTTGCACCCGTTAGAATGGCCCAAATCAACGAGACAGTAAACAACAAATGCTGGAGAGGATGTGGAGAAAGGGAACTCTCTTATACTGTTGGTGGGAATGCAAGTTGGTGCAGCCACTTTGGAAAACAGGGTGGAGGTTCCTCAAGAAATTAAAAATAGAGCTACTCTATGACCTATGACTCTATGACCCTGCAATTGCACTACTGTGTATTTACCCCAAAGATGCAGATGCAATACAAAGAAGGGCCATATGTACCCCAGGGTCCATAGCAGCAATGGCCACAATCACCAAACTGTGGAGTCAAGATGTCCTTCAACAGATGAATGGATAAAGAAGATATAGTCCTTATATACAATGCATTTAATATTACAGCTCCATCAGAAAGGATGAATACCCAATTTTTGTATCAACATGGATGGGACTGTAAGAGATTATGTGGGGTGAAATAAGCCAAGCAGAGTCAATTATCATATGGTTTCACTTACTTGTGAAGCATAAGGAAAAACGTGGAGGACATTGGGAGAAGGAAAGGAAGGGTGGATTGGGGGAAATCGGAGGGGGAGATGAAACATGAGAGACTGTGGACTCTGAGCAACCAACTGAGAGTTTTGGAGGGGAGTTAGGTGGGGAGGTGGGTGAGCCTGGTGGTGGGTATTGAGGAGGGCACGTATTGCATGGAGCACTGGGTGTGGTGCATGAACAATGAATCTTGGAACACTGAAAAAATAAAATTAAATTTTAAAAAAAGAAGTAACAATCCTAATATTTGTATGGAACCAAAAAAGACCTAGACTAGATACAGAAATTTTGAGAAATAATAAAGCTGGAGGCATCACATTTCTTGAACTCAAACTACATTACAAAACTATAGCAACCCAAAGAGCATGATATCGGCATTGAAGTAATACGCTGGTGAACAGAACAGAGAGAGAGCCCAGGAAGAAACTCATCCATATATTATCCAATTAATTTTTAACAAAGTAGCCAAAGATATACAATGGAAAAGGACATTCTCTGTAATAAATGGTATTTATGAAATATTAACCACAAGTTAAAGAATGAAGCCAGACCCCTGTCTTACTTAACACATCTACAATATTCAATTCAATATACATTAAACATTTAGATGATAATGGCTGAAACTGCAAAACTCATACAAGAAAACAAAGGAAGGGGCGCCTGGGTGGTTTAGTTGGTTAAGTGACTGCCTTTGGCTCAGGTCATGATCCCATAGTCCTGGGATTGAGTCCCACATCGGGGTCCCAGCTCCACAGGGAGTCTGCTTCTCCCTCTGACCTTCTCCCCTCTCATGCTCTCTCTCACTGTCTCTATCTCAAATAAATAAATAAAATCTTTAAAAACAACAACAACAAAAAAAAACAAAGGAGGTTGCCTCGTTGACATTGGATTTGACTATGCTTTTTTTCTTTGACACAAAAAGAACAAAAAAATACAAAATAAAAAATAAACAAGTAGGACTTACCCCCCAAAAATGCTTCTATACCTCTAAGAAAGTCAACAAAATGAAAAGGCAATCTACAGAATAGCTTGAAATGGTGAAAGTGTTTCCATACCTCATATCTGATTAATATCCAAATACAAAAAACTCATGAAAGTCAATAACAAAATAACAACACAATTTTAAAAGGGGGAAATATCAGAAATAAATATTTTCCCAAAGCAGACATAGAAATAAACAGGTGTAAGAAAAGGTACTCAGGAGAAAGAGGCAAGATGGCAGAAGAGTAGGGGACATCATTTAATCAGATTTCTTGAATTTAGCTGGATAACTATCAAACCATTCTCAATACCCAGGAATTCAGCCTGAGAGGTAAGAAAATATACCTGTTACTCTACAAGTAGAAAAGCAACGGTTTTTTCCAAGATAGGAGGTGTGGAGTTGTGAATCTGTGGGGAGATTTGGGAAGATGAACGGAGGGGGGAAGGGAGCCTCCATATGCTGGCTACTGAAAAGTGATAAAACACCAGAGCACCAAATTGGAACCCTTTGAAATCTGCTCAAATGAGAGGCATCCCTTTCTGAAAGGGGCCTAGGGGATGAAAAGGGCAGAATTTTAGATGGGTAATTGTGGTCTCAGGATCCCAGGAGACACAGGATGAAGAGGGATGCCTGAACTGGTAGAGTGCCCAAGCAGTAGAGTCGGGAAACTGGTTATGATCAGTGAGCCCAGAAGGGACTCGAAGTTTGGGTTGCCATAAGCTGACTCAGGCTAGTTGGGTGACCACTGTTTGCCAGAGCACTCTGAAAAAGACTGGAATGTGTGGGCCATTTACCATCTGGTGGGAGAGGCAAAACAGCTGTCCCCACAACTAGGCAATAGCTCTCAGGTTGGTGGTGATCCTGGAAAGGACAGTAGGGCGGGACCCAGCCCTGACCCAGGAGCAGCAGAGCAGTGTGCCTGCATAAGCCTGCAACTGCTGGCAGTTCCAAGGACACAAAGGGCAGGATTGTTCGTAGGTCCCTGGGACTCCCCCCAAGAGGGCTTCAGTGGTACACACGGCAAGAGTCTGCAGAGTTTGGCACACGCAAAAGTGAAAAATGTTTGTCCTAGAGGGTTTATTGAAGAGGGAGGGACAACAATCTCTCAGCTGTGGGCCAAAGATCTGGGCTTGGCCATTTTTGCTCTAATCCTCTGGAGAGGCACAGAAAACCTCCAGGGAACAAAAGCCAGACAGACGACAAGTTTACACTGAGCCCAGACTTCTCACGAGGGGTGGGACAAATCCATACAAGCAAGGACATCTCAGAGGAAGCATAGCAGGGCCCCTCCCCCAGGGACAGATTGGAAGAATTTGTATGATACAACTTTATGGATCCACAAGACTGTAAAACTCTAGCACCAGGGGAAAATAGTATATTGAGCTACAGGTGTCTTATTAAAACTCGTGTTATCTTTCAGAGATGATTCCCTGCATTTTCTCAGACCACAATGCTTTAAAACTGGAACTCAATCACAAGAAAAAGTTCGGAAGGAATTCAAACACTAGGAGACTAAAGACCAATATGCTCAAGAATGCGGGGATCAAAGAGCAAATCAAAGATGAACTTAAACAATTCATGGAGACCAATGAGAATAAAGACACATCGATCCAAAACCTATGGGATACGGCAAAGGCGGTCCTTAGGGGGAAATACATAGCCATCCAAACCTCACTCAAAAACATTGAAAAATACCAAATACGCCAGCTCTCTTTACACCTTAAAGAACTGGAAAATCAACAACAAATCAAGCCAACCCCACGCAGAAGAAGGGAAATAATCAAGATTAGAGCAGAGATCAACGACTTAGAAACTAAAGAAACAGTAGAACGCATCAATGAATCCAGAAGTCGGTTTTTTGAAAGAATCAATAAGTTCGATAAGCCACAGGCCAAACTCATCGAGAAGAAAAGAGAGAGG
>CM052807.1:24380637-24395845 GCA_028533885.1 Nasua narica | reverse complement strand
AAGCCTGGTGGTGGGTATTGAGAAGGGCACAAATTGCATGGAGCACTGGGTGTGGTGCATGAACAATCAATCTTGTAACACTGAAAAATTAAATTAAACATATTTGGGGAGAAAAAAAATAAAAATAAAAACCATTTTGGAAAAAAGAAAAAATACTCTTGTTATCTTTCAATCTAAAATGCTCCATTTCAAATAAATAAATTATAAAAATAAAATGTTCTATTTCTTTTTTACCTTGAAATGGGATTTCAAATAGATTCGAACTTGTGTTTTTAACTTGCTTTTTAACGTTTACTTTTTACATCTCCATTTTATAGATATGTGCTTTATTTTAATCCTTTTTTCACTCTATTCAATACACACACACACACACACACGTTTTTCTTTCTTCACAAATTTGGGATGCAGTGTCTTCTAATGGAGAGACCAAAATTCAATCAGAGAACAAGTGGAACACCCTACATTGTCCACCCTATGATATTATAGTCTCTCTTCCTTTCCCCCTTTTTAATTGCTTGATTTCATTGTGGTTTTGTTTGCTTTTCTGTGGCGGCTTCCAACCACTTTGGATTTCTCTGGGGTGTATTTTGTTGGATTGTTGTTGATATTTCAGACTCTGCTCATTTGCTTACCCAGCCTTCTCAGGGAAAAATGACTAGAAGGAGAAATTCACAACAAAAAAAAAGAAGCAGAGGCAATGTTCTCTGCCACAGAGCTAATCATTATGGATATAAGTAAGATGTCAGAGATGGAATTCAGGATAGCAATTATAAAGTTAATAGCTAAGCTTGAAAAAGCATAAATGGCAACACAGAATCTCTAAGGGCAGAAGGGAGATCTAATCAGGCCGAACTTAAAAACACTATGAATGAGACACAGTTTAAATTGGATGCTCTAACAGCTAGGGTAAATGAGGCAAAAGAGAAAAATAAGTGATCTAGAGGACAGACTGATGGAAAGGAAGGAAGCTGAGGAAAAGAGAGAAAGACACCAGTAGCCAATGAAGAAAGGTGTTGAGCAATTAATGATGCCATGAAATGCACCAATGTCAGAATTACTGGGGTACACCAAGGGGTGGGGAGAAAGAGAGGTCCAGAAGGTATATTTGAGCAAATCATAGCTGAGAACTTCCCTGATCTGGGGAAGGAAACAAGCATTCATGTCCAAGAGGCAGAAAGGACCCCTCCCAAAATCAATAAAAACAGATCAACGTCCTGACATGTAATAGTAAAGCTTGCAAATCTTAGAAAAAAAGAAGCTATCCTGAGAGCAGCTAGGGAGAGGAGATTCTTTATGTACAGAGGGAGGAACATCAGAAAAACCTCAGACCTATCCACAGAAACCTGACAGGCCAGAAAGGGCTGGCAATATATATTCAGGACACTAAATGAGAAGAACATATAGCCAGGATACTTAATCCACTAAGACTGTCATTCAGAATGGAAAAAGAGATAAAGAGCTTCCAGAACAGACAGAAACTGGAAGAATATGTGACCACCAAGCCAGCCCTGCAAGAAATAATAAGGGGGATACTGTAATCAAAGAGAGACCCCAAGAGTCAGACCAAAAAGAAACAGAGACAATCTACAAAAACAGGGACTTTACAGGCAATACAATGGCACCAAATTCATATCTGTCAGTAGTTACTCGCAATGTAAATGGGCTAACTGCTCCAACCAAAAGACAAAGGGTATCAGAATGGAAAAGGAGCAGGAACCCATCCACGTGCTGTCTACAAGAGACTCGCTTTAGACTTAAAGACACATCCAGACTGAAAGTAAGGTGTTGGAGAACTATTTACCATACTAATGAACCACAAAAAAACGCTGGGGTAGGAATCCTTATATCAGACAAATTAGATTTTATTTTTTTGACAAATTAGATTTTAAACAAAAGACTGGAATAAGTCATGAGGAAGGATATTATATCATGCTTAAAAGGTCTATTAATCATTCTTGTAACACTGAAAAAATAAAATAAACATATTTGGGGAAAAAAGGTCTATTCAACAAGAAGATCTAAAAATTATAAATATCTATGCCCCAACATGGGAGCAGCCAACTACATAAACCAATTAATAGCCAAAGTAAAGAAATATATTGATAATAATACATCAATAATAGGAGACTTCAACACTCCACTCACAGCAATGGACAGATCATCTAAGCAGAAGATCAACAAAGAAACAAGGGCTTTGAAGGACACCTGGACCATTTGGACTTCACAGACATATACAGAACATTCCATTCTAAAACAGCAGAATATTCATTCTTCTCGAATGCATATTTTTTTTCTCCAGAATAGACCAAATACTGGGTCACAAATCAGGCCTCAACTGATACTAAAAGACTGAGATTATTCCCTACATATTTTCAGACCACAGTTCTTTTAAACTGGAACTCAATCAGAAGAGGAAATTGGGAAGGAAATCAACACTTGGAAGTTAAAGATCATCCTGCTATAGAATGAATGGGTCAACCAAGAAATTAAAGAACTTTAAAAAAAAATTCATGTAAGCTATGAGAATGAAATTGCATTAGTTCAAAACCTGTGGGATACAGCAAAGGCAGTCCTAAGAGGAAAGTACACAGCCATCCAAGCCTCTCTCAAAAAAAATTAGAAAAATCTCAAATGCACAAGCTAACCTTACACCTAACAAAGCTGGATAAAGAATGGCAAATAAAGCCTAACCAACCAGAAGAGAAATAATAAAGATTAGAGCAGAAATCAATGAAATAGAAACCAGAGGAACAGTAGAATTGATCAACAAAACTAGAAGCTGGTTCTTTGAAAGAATTAAGATCGATAAGCCTGTGTCCAGACTTATCACAAAGAAAAGAGAAAGGACTCAAATTAATAAAATAGTGAATGAAAGAGGAGTGAGGCAAGATTGTGGAGGAGTAGGGGATCGCATTTCAACCAGTCCCCTGAATTTAGATGCATATCTTCCAAACCATTCTGAACACCCATGAAATGAGCCTGAGATGTAAAAATATACATCTGGACCTCTATAAGCAGAAAAATACTGCCTGTCAAAAGGTAGGAAGGGCAGAATTGTGAATCTGCTGGTGAGATATCTGAAGATAAACAGGAGGGGGAGGAAGCTTCCATAAGCCAGTTCCTAGAAAGTGATATAACACCTAAGCACAAAAGCATCCTGCACCGGGGACCAGGCAAAAACTTGTAGAGTGGTAGTGGTTAGAAAAAGGCTTTAGAGAGGTCCCCAGACAGGATCCAGAAGTTGCAGTCCACACCTGACCCTTGGCTGCTTACAGTTTTAGAAGCGCAAAGGGCAGGGACATGCCTGGGCCCCTGGGACAACCTCTGAGAGAGTCACTGTGAGTGCGCATCACGGGAGGCTGTAGTTTTCAGCTGTGCATACAGAAATGGAGACTGTTTGTCCTAGAGGGTTTAGTGAAGAGAGCAAACTGCAATTTCTCTGCTCTGGGCCAGAGGTTTGGGTGCAGCCTTTTTTTTGCTCTGACCCTTGGAAGAGGCATGGAAAGAAGCCAAAAACTAAAGCTCAAAAACTAGTTTCCACTGAGCCCATTCCCCTGCAAGGGTGCAGGGCAACTCTGTCCAAACAGGGTTGTCTAAAAAACAGCGGGGTAGTCCCCTACCCCAGAAGACAAGCTGGAAGAACAAGAAGATGACAACACTATGGACCCACAAAACTGTAAAATCCCAATGCTAGAGGAAAATAGTAGACTGAGATCCAGGCATTGCCTCATGGCTTGTTTATTTTTCAAATTTAACTCTATTTTTCTTTTTATTCTTTCTCTTATGCTTTTTCTGTTTTTTCTTTTTACCTTTTTTTCATTTCAACTAGATGTTTAATATATCAACTTATATTTCATAGCTTTTAAGCTTGTAGTTTTTCACACCTATATTTTTTCTAAATATATGCGTCATTATTGTCCTTTTTTCCCTATGAGATATACACACACACACACACACACACACACACACACACATACACACGCACACTCATGCGCACGCACACGTTTTACTTTACTTTACCTGTAATTTTGGGAAGTAGTGTCCTCTAACAAACATACCAAAATATGCCCAGGAACAATTGAAACACCCTATTTTGTCCACACTAAGAGATTTAGGCCCCTTACCCTTCATACCCCTTTTTAAAATTTTTTAATTTTATGAATTTTATTTTTGTTTCATTTTGGCTTTGTTTTTTCAGTGGTGACTTCTGACCACTCCAGATTTTCCTAGGATACATCTCGTTTGGTTGATGGTTGATATTTTGGACTTTGTACATTCCCTCAACTGTCCCTCAAAAGAATTACTAGGAGGAGGAACTCCCAACAAAGAAAAGAACCAGAGACAACGTCCTCTGCCATGGATCTAATAGATATGGATATAAGCAAGATGTCAGAGACAGACTTCAGGGTGGCAATTATGAAGTCAATAGCTATGCTTGAGAAAAGTATTAGCCACAATATGGAACTTCTAAAGGCAGAAATGAGATCCCAGGCCAAACTTAAAAATGTTATGAATGAGATGCAGTCTAAATTGGATACTCTAAGATGCAGGGTAAATGAGATAGAGGAACGAGTTAGTGATCCATAAGATAAACTGAAAGGACAGAAGCTGAGGGGGATAGAGATAGGCAGTTAGAAGACTATGAGAACAGAGTTAGAGAAATTAATGAAATCATGAAATGTTTCAATGTCAGAATTACCAGTATCCTTGAGTGGGTAAAGAGAGAGGACTAAAAGGTTTATTTGAGCAAAGCATAGCTGAGAACATCCCTAGAGAGGGAAGCAAGTATTCATGTCCAAGAGGCAGAGAGGACCTCTCCCAAAATTAATAAAAATAGGCCAAATCCCTGGTATATAATAGTGAAACCTGTAAATCTTAGAGCCAAAGAAGCTATCCTGAGAGCAGCTAGGGGGAAGAGATTTCTTATGTATGGAGGGAGGAACATAAGAATAACATCAGACCTGTCCACAGAGACCTGGAAAGCCAGAAAGAGCTGGCAAGATATATACAGTGTACTAAATGAGAAGAACATTCAGCCGAGGATACTTTATCCAGGAAGGCTGTCATTCAGAAAGGATAGAGAGATAAAGAGCTTCCAGGACCAGCAGAAACTAAAAGAACATGTGACCACCAAGCCAGCCCAGCAAGGGGGTATTCTATAAAATAAAAAAGACCCCAAGAGTAATATAGACCAGAAATTTAGAGAAACAATCTAGAGAAACAGGGACTTTACAGGCAATATTATGGCACTAAATTCTTATCTTTCAGTAGTTACTCTCAACGTGAATGGCCTAAATAGTCCCATAAAATGGCTCAGGGTATCAGATTGGATAAAAAGACAGGACCCATCCATATGCTGTCTACACAGACTCATTTTGAACCTAAAGACACCTCTAGATTGAAAATGAGGGGAGGGAGAACAATTTACCATGCCAATGCACCTCAAAAGAAAGCTGGCAATTGGCAATTCTCATATCAGACAAATTATATTTTAAACCAAAGACTGCAGTAAGAGATGTAGAGGGGCATGATATCATACTTAACAGGACTATCCAACAAGAAAATCTTACAATTGTAAATACCTATGTCCCCAACAGGGGAGCAGCCAACAAATAAACCAACAATTAACCAAAATAAAGAATCATATTGATAATAATACATTAATAGTAGGAGTAATACATGTAATAGAGTAATAGGAGAAATAATACATGAATAATACATGAATAGGAGACCTGAGCACTCCACTTACAGCAATGGAAAGATCATTGAAACAGAAGATTAACAAAGAAACAAGAGCTTTGAATGATACATTGGACCAGATGGACTTTGTAGATATATACAGAACATTCCACCCTAAAACAACAGAATACTCACTCTTTTCAAGTGCACATGGAACTTTCCCCAGAATAGACCAAATACTGGGTCACAAATCAGGTCTCAACTGCTGCCAAAAGACTGAGATTATGCCCTGCATATTATTCAGACCACAAGCCTTTGAAACTGGAACTCAATCACAAGAAAAAATTTGGAAGGAATTCAAACACTTGGAAGTTAAAGAGCATCTTACTAAAGAATGAATGGGCTGACCAGGAAATTAAAACTTAAATAATTCATTGGAACTAATGAGAATGAAAACACATTGGTCCAAAACCTATGGAATACTGCAAAGCTGTTCTTAAGGGGAAAAATACATAGTCATCCAAGCATCTTTCAAAAAAGTAGAAAAATCCCAAATGCATAAGCTAATCTTACGCCCAAAGGAGCCTGAGAAAGAACAGCAAATAAAACCCAAACCATGCAAGAGAAAATAAATAATAAAGATTAGAGATCAAGGAAATAGTAACCAGAAAAAGAGTAGAGCAGATCAATGAAACTTGAAGCTGATTCTTTAAAGGAATTAATAAGATCGATAAACCTCTGGCCAGACTTCCCCTCCCGCCCAAAAAAAACAAGAGTCCAGGGCCAGATGGCTTCCCAGGGGAATTCTACCAAACATTCAAAGAAGAAATCTAATACCTATTCTACCGAAGCTGTTTCAAAAAATAGAAACAGAAGAAAAACTTCCAAACTCATTCTATTAGGCCAGCATTACCCTGATCCCAAAACCAGACAAAAGACCCCTTCAAAAAGGAGAATTACAGACCAACATCCTTGATGAACATGGATGCCAAAATACTCAACAAGATCCTAGCCAACAGGATCCAACAGTCCATTAAAAGGATTGTTCATCATGACCAGTTGGGATTTATTCCTAGGATGCAAGGTTGGTTCAACATTCGCACATCAACCAACATGATAAATCACATTAATAAAGGAAAGGACAAGAGCCATATGATACTCTCAATAGATGCAGAAAAAGCATTTGACAAAATACAGCATTATTTCCTGATTAAAACTCTTCAGAGTGTAGGGATAGGGGGAGCATATCTCAATATCATAAAAAACAATCTACAAAAAGCCCACAGCAAATATCACTCTCACTTTTCCCTTAAGGTCAAGAACATGACAGAGAATCCCACTCTTACCTCTTTTGTTCAACATAGTACTAGAAGTCCTAGCCTCAGGAAGCAGACAACAAAAAGAAATAAAAGGTATTCGAATTGGCAAAGAAGAAGTCAAACTCTCACTCTTTGCAGATGTCATGATACTTTATGTAGAAAACCCAAAAGACTCCACCCCAAAATTACTAGAACTCTTATAGCAATTCAGCAATGTCAGGATACAAAATCAATGCACAGAAATCAGTTGCATTTCTATACACTAACAATGTAACTGTAGAAAGTGAAATTAAGGAATTTATTACCTTTACAATAACATCAAAAACCATAGGCTACCTAGTAATAAACCTAATCAAAAAGTGAAAGGATCTATACTCTAGAAACTATAAAGCGCTTATGAAAAAAATGGAGGAGGACACAAAGAGATGGAAAAATATTCCATGCTCATGGACTGGAAGAATAAACAATGTTAAAATGTCTATGCTGCCAGAGCAATCTACACTTTCAATATCATCCCTATTAAAATTCCATTGGCATTTTTCAAAGAACTGGAACAAACAGTCCTAAAATTTGTACAGCACCAGAAAAGACCCCGAATCACCATGGGTATGTTGAAAATAAAACCAAAGCAGGGAGGGGCATCATAATGCCTGACTTCAAACTATATTACAAAGCCGTGATCATCAAACAACATGGTATGGGCATGAAAGCAGGCACATGATCAATGGAAGCAAGAAATAGACCCTCAAATCTATGGTCAACTAATCTTTGAGAAAGCAGGAAAGAATATCCAGTGGAAAAAGGACAATCTCTTCAATAAATACTGTTGGGGAAATTGGACAGCCACATGCAGAAGAATGAAACTGGATCATTCTCTTACACTATAAACAAAGATAAACTGAAAATGGATGAAAGACCTAGATGTGAGACAGGAATCCATCAATATCCTAGAGGAGAACACAGGCAGCAACCCCTTTGACCTTGGCCACACCAACTTCTTGCTAGACATGTCTCTAACGGCAAAGGCAACAAAATAAAAAATGAACTCTTGGGACTTCATCAAGATAAAATCTTCTGCATGGCAAAGAAAACAGTCAACAAAACTAAAAGACGACCTACAGAATGCAAGAAGACTTTCACAAATAACATAATAGATAAAGGTCTGGTATCCAAGGTCTTCATAGATCAACACCCAAAAAACAAATAATCCAGTCAAGAAATTGACAGAAGGCATGAACAGACACTTCTCCAAAGACATACAAATGACCAAAAAAGACATTGAAAAATGCTCCTTATCACTTGGCATCAGTGAAATACAAATCAAAACTACAATGAGATATCGCCTTATGCCAGTTAAAATGGCTAAAATTAAGAAGACAGGGAGCAAAAAATTTTGACAAGGATTGGCGAAGGGAAAGCTCTTACACTATTGGTGGGAATGCAAGCTGGTTCAGCCACTCTGGAAAACAGTATGGAGGTTCCTCAAAAAGTTGAAAATAGAGCTACCTTATGACCCAGCAATTGCACTACTAGATATTTGCCCCAAAGATACAGATGTAGTGAAAAGAAGGGGCACATGCACCCCAATGTTCATGGCAGCAATGTCCACAATAGCCAAATTGTGGAAGGAGCCAAGATGCCCTTCAATAGATGAACGGATAAAGAAGACGTGGTTCATAAATATACAATGGGCTATCACTCGGCCATCAGAAAGGGTGAATCCTTACCATTTACATTGACTGGGATGAAACTGGAGGGTATTATGTTAAGTGAAATAAGTCAATCAGAGAAAGACAATTATTATATGGTTTCATTCATATGTAGAATATAAGAAACAGTCCAGAGGACCACAAGCGAAGGGAGGGAAAACTGAATGGGAAGAAATCAGAGGAGAAGAACCATAAGAGATTCTTAAGTATGAGAAACAAAGTGAGGGTTGCTGAAGGGGAAGGGGTTGTGGAGAAGGAGTAACTGGGTGATGGGCATTAAGAAGGGCACATGATGTGATGAGCACTGGGTGTTGCATGCAGCTGATAAATCACTGAATACTACATCAAGAACTGTAGATGTATCATATATTGGCTAAATTAATTTCAATAATAAAAAAAAGAAAAGGTACTCAACATCATCAAAGAAATACAAATCAAACCAATGAAATATAGCATTTTAGAATGCACATTGTTAAACAGATAAGATATAGGTGTTGCCAAAGATGTGGAGAAAGAAAACACTTTTATACGTTTTTATACTGTTATAGGAATGGAATCTGGCATAGTCATTATGGAGAATAGTATGTAATGTCCTCAAAAAATTAAAAATAGAACTACCATATGATCCAGCATCATTCCCACTCCTGGGCATATATCCAAAGGAATTGAAATCAGTATCTCAAAAAGACTTCTTCACACCTATGGTCACTCCAACATATTCAAAATAGTCAAGACATGGAAAAACCCAAGTGTCCATCAGTGGATAAACCCAAGTACATCAGATGTAGTACAGGCATACAATGGAATAGTCAGTTATTGGAAAGAAGGATATCTTGTCATTTGTGACAATCTGGACGAGTTTGGAGTCAGAATTGCAAGTAAAATAATCCAAACAGATAATGATAAATATTATATGATTTCACTTATATGTAGAA
The DNA here is from genome assembly GCA_028533885.1 of Nasua narica. Classification (NCBI taxonomy): domain Eukaryota; kingdom Metazoa; phylum Chordata; class Mammalia; order Carnivora; family Procyonidae; genus Nasua; species Nasua narica. The sequence continues at coordinate 24,386,203 of CM052807.1, read as the reverse complement.
GTTTTTAAAAAGTCAAAGTCACAGAAACAGAGATCAGAAGATAAGGGAATAGAAAAGAGAATAGTAGTTACTAGACAGTAAGGATGGGGCACTTGGGTTCCCTCAGCTGTATAGGACACTACCAAAGATAATCAATTCTCTCTTACAGTATACATAGCAGTGAGGAAGGAGTTCCATGATGATGAGAAGGAAGAGATCATAAAAGTGGCAGAAAGGATTCTCAGAGGGCATAAAATGGATTCAATTCCCACTTATACATTGTAAACTCCATCTTAAACCCCACACATGAGCTGCTGGAAACCAGTGGGACTTAAAGCCTGGAATTTTAAAAATCAGCAGACTGGGCTATAGGAGAGCTTCGAGGGCAACTGGAATCTGAGACCCCACCTTTAAATATCCAGTTTAGCAAACAGCCCACGGACATATAGCTTGGTAGCAGCAGTTTGAAAGCTGCCAAGGGCTTATGTGAGGAAGAGTTAGTTACTGATCTCAGAGTTTGCTAAGGGACTTCTCCCAGAAAAAGGAACATGTAGGTGCCATTTTCCCCATCCCCCAACCCCCAGCATAAAGACACTTCCACCTGTGGGAACCAACACCACAGGCATTCACTACTTAACTTTCTTACGCCAAGCCCCAATCCCTCCAGCCAGGCTATTATTCAGAATAGAAAAAGAGATGGAGTTTCTCAAACAAAAACTAAAGGAGTTCATGACCACTAAACTAGCCCTACAAGAAATATTAAAGAGGACTCTTTGAGTGGAAAATCCGTTAAAATAATGTAATATATGAGTCCATGTACCTAAAATGTGGGTGGGAGCAGAGTAAAGAATGGGTTCAAACTTATGTGACCACCAACTAAATATAGATTGCTACATACAGAAGATGTTCTAACCACAAATCAAAAACCACTAATAGTTCTGTTTCTGGCCAATGAGGCATGTAGATTCAGTGTTGCAACCCAATGGGAAAATGTGGCCTTTGATTATAAAAAGAGACCTGCATAATGTTTGAGATAATAGCAAAATACATTTGGGAGAATCTTCAGCTCCTGGTCAACAGACCCAATGGCACCTACTGCTTCAGGATGCACAATGACCAGATGTACTATATGAAAGAGAAGATCCTAAAGTTGGCCACGAACATCTCTGGGGACAAACTGGTGTCATGGGACACCTCAGGAAGACTCACAAGATCCAGCTGCACATCACAGTTGTGGATTACCTTGCATCCTATGCCAAGTATAAAGCATGGACAAAGCCTGGAGCAAAGCAGTTCTTCCTCTATGGGAACCATGTGTTGAAATCTAGACTGAGTTGAATGATTGGAAATACTTGTCAGTACCAAGGAGAGGTGGTGTACTTCATGGCAGACATCCCTTTGAATTTTGGGGTTGCAGCAAAGTCTGCACAATACTGCAGGAAGTTGACCCCATGGTAATTCTGGTATCTCATCATGCAAACATTGGGAAATATGTGCAGCATGAAGAAACCCTGTAAATCTTATTTTGGGGGCTAATTTTGGCTGGGATTTCTTTTTTTCTCTTTCTCTCTCTCTTTTTATCTTTTTTCTTTCTTTTTGGTGGTGAATTCTGACTGCTCCAAAATCTTCCAGGGTGCACCTTGCCTGGATCATGGGTGATATATTCAACTATACATCCCTTCAAACATTTTCCATCAAAATGACTAGGAGGAGGAACACTCAAAAGAGGAAAAACCCAGAGACTGCACCCTTTCCCTCAGAACTATTGGATATGGACATAAACAGTATGTCAGAAAGGGAATTCAGGGTAACAATTATCCAGGCAATACCTAGGATGGAGAAAAACATTAGTGACAACATAGAATCTCTAAGGGAGGAGTTGAGAACCAGTATGGTGGATGTTAAAAATGCTATCAGTGAGATCCAATCTAATCTAAATAGTTTAAAAGCTAGAGTTATGGAGACAGAGGAGAGAATTAGTGGTCTAGAGGACAAGATGGTAGAGAAGAAAGGTCAGGAGGAAGGCTGGAACAAACAGCTTAGGAACCATGAGAACAGACTTATGGAAATAAATGATGCCATAAAACATTCCAACATCAGAATTATTGGGATCCCTGAGGTGGTGGAGAAAGACAGAAGGACTATAAGATATAGCTGAACAAATTCTAGATGAAAATTTCTCCAATCTGGAGAATGGAACAAGTGTTCATGTCCTAGAGGCAGAAAGGAAACCCCACAAGATCAACGAGTCTAGAAAGACACTCAGACACTTAATTGTGAAATTCACGAATTATAATTTTAGAAAAGAGGTCCTTAGGGACACCTGGATGACTCAGTGGGTAAAGCCTCTGCCTTCGGCTCAGGTTATGATCTCAGGATCCTGGGATCAAGCCCCGCATCTGGCTCTCTGCTCTGCAGGGAGCCTGCTTCCTCCCCATTCTCTGCCAACTTGTGATCTCTCTCTCTCTCTCTCTCTGTCAAATAAATAGAATAAAATCTTAAAAAAAAAAAGAGGTCCTGAGGGCAGCTAAGGGGAAGAGATTCCTTACATACAGAGGAAGACCCATCAGAATAACAGCAGACCTGTCCACAGAAACCTGGAAAGCCAGAAAGGGCTGGCAAGACATATTCAGGGCACTAAATGAGAAGAACATGCAGCCAAGAATACTTTATCCAGCAAGGCTGACATTCAAAAATGGATGGAGAGATAAAGAGCTTCCAAGACCAGCAAGGACTAAAAGAGTATGTGACCATCAAGCTGACACTACAAGAAATATTAAAAGAAGAAAGAACACATGAGTGACGCAGAACAGAACCTTACAATCTATAGAAACAAGGACTTCAGAGTCAACAAGATGTCAATAAAAACCTATCTTTCAATGATCACTCTCAACGTGAACGGCCTAAATGCTCCCATAAAATGGCATAGGGTGGCAGACTGGATAAAACGACAGGACCAGTCCATATGCTATCTACAAGAGACACATTTGGAATCTAAAGATACATCCAGACTGAAAGTGAAGGGATGGAGAACCATCTTTTGTGCCAATGGGCCTCAAAAGAAAGTGGGGGTAGCAATTCTCATATCAGATAAATTAGATTTCAAGCTAAACACTGTAGTCAGAGATACATTCTTAAATGTATCTTTACACTTCACATTATTCTTAAAGAGTCTAACAAGAAGATCTAACAACTGTAAATATTTATGCCCCCAATATAGGAGCAGCCAACAACATAAGTCAACTGTTAATCAAAATAAAGAGTCATATCAATATGAATACATTAATTGTAGGAGATCTTAACATGCCACTCAATAACAGACAGATCATCTAAACAGAAAATCAATAAAGAAACAAGACCTTTGTTTCAATAAAGATACACATTGGACCAAATGGACCTCACAGATATATACAAAACATTCCACCCTAAAACAACAGAATATTCATTCTTCTTCAGCGCACATGGAACTTTCTCCAGAATAGACCACACACTGGGTCATAAATCAAGAGTCAATTGATACTAAAAGATTGAGATGACTTCCTGCATATTCTCAGACCACAATATTTTGAAACTGGAACTAAACCAAACAAAATGTTTGGAAGGAATTCAAACACTTGGAGTCTAAAGATCTACCTGCTCAAGAATGTGGGAATCAACCAGGAAATCAAAGTTAAACTTAAACAATTCATGGAGACCAATGAGAATGAAGATACATCGGTCTAAAACCTATGGGACACAGCAAAGGCGGTGCTAAGGGGGAAATACTAGCCATCCAAGCCTCAATTAAAAAAAAATTGAAAAATCCAGAATACAGCAGCTGTCTTAACACCTTTAAGAACTGGAAAATCAACAGCAAATTTATCCAAGCCCTTGCACAAGAAGGGAAATAATCAAGATTAGAGCAGAGATCAATGAGTTAGAAACTATAGAAACAGTAGAATGCATCAACGAACCCAGAACTTGGTTTTTTGAAAGAATCAGTAAGATCGATAAGCCACTGGCCAAACATCCAAAAGAAAAGAGAGAGGACCAAATTAACAAAATTATGAATGAAAGGGGAGATATCAAGACTAGTCCAAAGGAAATAGAAACAATAATCAAAAATTATTATCAACAGCTATATGCGAATAAGTTAAGCAACCTAGAAGAAATGGATGCATTCCTGGAAACCTATAAACTTCCAAGACTGAAACATGAAGAAATTGACAATCTAAATAGACCAATATCTAGTAATGGGATTGAAGCAGTGATCAAAAACCTCCAAAAAAACAAGACCCCAGAACCTGACAGATTCCCTAGGGAATGCTACAAACATGCAAAGAAGAACTAACACCCATTCTCCTAAACCTTTTTCAAAAAATGGAAATGGAAGGAAAATGTCCAGAAACTTCCTATGAAGCCAGCAGTACCCTGATTCCCAAATCAGGCAAAGACCCCATCAAAAAGGAGAATTTCAGACCAATATCCCTGATGACTATGGATGACAAGATCTCAACAAAATCCTAGCTAATAGAATCCAACAGCACATTAAAAAGATTATACATGATGGCCAGGTGGGATTTATCCATGGGATGCAAGGGTGGTTCAATATTCACAAATCAATCAATGTGATAGAACAAATCAATAAGAGAAGAGAGAAGAACCACATGGTCCTCTCAATTAATGCAGAAAAAGCATTTGACAAAATTCAGCATCTGTTCCTGATTAAAACTCTTCGAAGTATAGGGATAGAAGGAGCATTCCTGAACTTCATAAAATCTATCTCTGAAAAGCCCACAGCAAATATCATTCTCAATGGGGAAAAGCTGACAGCCTTCCCCTTGAGATCAGGAACACGACAAGGATGCCCACTCTCCCCACTCTTGTTCAACATAGTGCTAGAAGTCCTAGCAACAGCTATCAGAAAACAAAAAGAAATAAAAGGTATTCAAATTGGAAATGAAGAAGACAAACTCTCTCTCTTCGCAGATGACATGATACTTTACATGTAAAACCCAAAAGTCTCCACCCCCAAACTACTAGAACTCATACAGCAATTCAGTAATGTGTCAGGATACAAAATCAATGCACAAAAATCAGTTGTTTTCCTATACCCTAACAATGAAAATATGGAAAGGGAAATTAGAGAATCAATTCCATTTACTGTAGCACCAAGAACCATAAGATACTGGAGAATAAACCTAACCAAAAGGTAAAGGATCTGTACCTGAGGAACTACAGAACACTCAAGAAAGAAATTGAAGAAGACACAAAAAGGTGGAAAAGCATTCCATGCTCATGGATCGGAAGAATAAACATTGTTAAAATGTCCATAGCACCCAGAACAATCTATACTTTCAAAGCCATCCAATCAAAACTTCACCAGCATTTTTCAAAGGGTTGGAACACACAATCCTAAAATTTGTATGGAACCAGAAAAGACCCCAAATTGCTAAGGAAATGTTGAAAAAGAAAAACAAAGCTGGGGGCATCACATTGCCTGATTTCAAGCTTTAGTACAATGCTGGCATCACCAAGAAAGCATGGTACTGGCACAAAGACAGACTCATAGACCAATGGAACAGAATAGAGAGCCCAGAGATGGATC
>CM052807.1:24343243-24380137 GCA_028533885.1 Nasua narica | reverse complement strand
GATCCATCTCTGGGCTCTCTATTCTGTTCCATTGGTCTATGAGTCTGTCTTTGTGCCAGTACCATGCTTTCTTGGTGATGCCAGCATTGTACTAAAGCTTGAAATCAGGCAATGTGATGCCCCCAGCTTTGTTTTTCTTTTTCAACATTTCCTTAGCAATTTGGGGTCTTTTCTGGTTCCATACAAATTTTAGGATTGTTTGTTCCAACCCTTTGAAAAAAGCTGGTGGAATTTTGATCGAGATGGCATTGAAAGTATAGATTTCTCAGGGGAGTATAGACATTTTAACAATGTTTATTCTAAAATTCAAGGAAGAAAAAACATTCAAGGAAGAAATAATACCTATTTTCCTGAAACTGTTTCAACAAATAGAAATGGAAGGAAAACGTCCAGACTCTTTCTATGAAGCCAGCAGTATCCTGATTCCCAAATCAGGCAAAGACCCCATCAAAAAGGAGAATTTCAGACGAATATCCCTGATGAATATGGATGACAAGATCTCAACAAAATCCTAGCTAATAGGATCCAACAACACATTAAAAAGATTATACATGATGGCCAGGTGGGATTTATCCGTGGGATGCAAGGGTGGTTCGACATTCACAAATCAATCAATGTGAAAGAACAAATCAATAAGAGAAGAGAGAAGAACTACATGGTCCTCTCAATTAATGCAGAAAAAGCATTTGACAAAATTCAGCATCTGTTCCTGATTAAAACTCTTCGAAGTATAGGGATAGAAGGAGCATTCCTGAACTTCATAAAATCTATCTATGAAGAGCCCACAGCAAATATCATTCTCAATGGGGAAAAGCTGACAGCCTTCCCTTTGAGATCAGGAACACTGATGCCCACTCTCCCCACTCTTGTTCAACATAGTGCTAGAAGTCCTAGCAACAGCTATCAGACAACAAAAAGAAATAAAAGGTATTCAAATTGGAAATGAAGAAGTCAAACTCTCTCTCTTCACAGATGACATGGAAAACCCAAAAGACTCCACCCCCAAACTACTAGAACTCATACAGCAATTCAGTAATGTGTCAGGATACAAAATCAATGCACAAAAATCAATTGCTTTCCTATACACTAACAACGAAAATATGGAAAGGGAAATTAGAGAATCAATTCCATTTACTGTAGCACCAAGAACCATAAGATACCGGAGAATAAACCTAACCAAAGAGGTAAAGGATCTGTACTCAAGGAACTACAGAACACTCATGAAATAAATTGAAGAAGACATAAAAAGGTGGAAAAGCATACCATGCTCATGGATCGGAAGAATAAACATCGTCATCCACTTTTGATTAAGATTCTTTCTAGTCATCACTCTGTTAAAATACATAGTATACTAATGAACATGTATTTAAACAGCTTTGATAATAAGGATGTTGATGGCATTATACATGACAGTCTTCTATATCACTGATGTGATGTAAAGATATATATATCTTTACATATATAAAGGTTTTATATATATATCTTCATATATTTTATATAAAAATTTTATATGTATCTTTATATATACTATATAGAAAGAATAAATCTCTTGCTTGTAAAAGCCTTTATTAATCTGAAGATCTGAACACTGCCTCCTTTTCTCACCAAGGAAATAGTTGTACAAAGGCACAATCTGTTATGCATATCATCGACGCCCTTTTAACACGTTTTCCTCCAGGCCAAATGGAAGATTTCCATGAATTACTGCCCAACCTGTCCTGAGTTGTTTTGTCTGTTTCTGTTTCAAGACTTTTTTTTTCAGCTTTCCATATTAACTCCATCCCTTTTCTAAACTGTCAACACAATCCCCAAGGCATTTCCCTCCTTCCTTAGGAAAAAAAATTCTCTTCAAAGTATTGATATATGCACTAAATCATTAATTATCAATGGAAATATAGAGGAGAATGTATTTGATATTCTTACTTGCAGTAACAGAAGATATGAAATGTATTTCTATATGCAAGGAAAACAGAAATCTAGGATTCAAAATATGTAGTACCACCTTAAATGATTCTAAAAATTAACTTCATAGGAAAATTTCAATATAATGAATGTAAAATTAACATTCAAAATTTATATTTTGATAGTTTTAAAAATTATATTTATCATTGGTTAAATTCTTTATGGTGATTAGTTTTAGGCTCCTCAACTAAAAACGAACTAAAACAATTTAAAAAGATTCAGTAAAAATACAAATGATTAATAGCCTGGAAAAAATAAAATGTTAAAATACTTAGAATTATTTCATCCAGAGAAAACAAGGCTAGTTGACTACTTAGAAATAGTTTGTAAACATGTAAATATATCTTACACTGAAAATGTTGACTAGCTATAAATAATAGCTATTGTTATTACTGAAATAATTAAAAACAGGAATTAAACTTTAATATAAGGAAAATATATGAGACAAAAAAAGGAAAACTATTCTAACACTAGAAAAACAAATCATTTTCACTACGTCTGTATCTTTGCGTAAATATCCAGTAGTGCAATTGTTGGGTCAGAGGGTTGCTCTATTCTTAACATCTTGAGGAACCTCCATACTGTTTTCCAGAGTGGCTGTACAGCTTGAATTCCCACCAACAGTGCAAGAGGGCCCCCCTTTCTCCACATCCTCACCAACATTTGTTGTTTCCTGTTTTGTTAATTTTTGCCATTCTAACTGGTGTGAGGTGTTATCTCATTGTGGTTTTTATTTGTATTTCCCTGATGGCTAGTGATGTTGAGTATTTTTTCATGGGTCTGTTAGCCATTTGTATGTCTTTTTTGGAGAAGTGTCTGTTCATGTCTTATGCCTATTTTTTTTATTGGGTTATTAGTTTCTTGAGTGTTGAGTTTGAGAAGTTCTTTACAGATCTTGGATATCAGCCCTTTATCTGTAATGTCATTTGTAAATATCTTCTCCCATTCCGTGGGCTGCCTCTTAGCTTTGTTGACTGTTTCTTTTGCTGTGCAGAAGCTTTTTATCTTGAAGTCCCAGAAGTTCATTTTTGCTTTTGTTTCACTTGCCTTTTGAGACGTGTCTTGAAAGAAGTTAGTGTGGCCGATGTTGAAGAGGTTACTGCCTATGTTCTCCTTGAGGATGTTGATGGATTCCTATTGCACTACTAGGTATTTACCCCAAAGATACAAATGTAGTGAAAAGAAGGGGTACGTGCACTCCAATGTTCATAGCAGCAATGTCCACAATAGCCAAATTGTGGAAGGAGCCAAGATGCCGTTTAACAGGTGAATGGATAAAGATGTGGTACATATACACAATGGAATATTATTCAGCCATCAGAAAGTATGAATACCCACCATTTGCATCAACATGGATGGAGTTGGAGGGGATTATGTTAAGTAAAGTAAGTCAAATAGAGAAAGGATATTATCATATGGTTTCACTCACATGTGGAACATAAGCAATAGCACAGAGAACCATAGAGAAAGGGAGGTAAATCCAAAGAGGGAGGAATCGGAGAGGGAGATGAACCATAAGAGACTATGGACCCCAAGAAACAATCTGGCGGTTTCAGAGGGGAGGGGGTAAGGGTAGGGCATAACAAGGTGATGGGTATTGAGGAGGTCATGTGCTGTGATGAGCACTAGATATTATATTTAACTAATGAATCACTGAACATTACATCAAAAACTAATGATGTACTATACAGTGGCTAACTGAACATAAAAAATATATAATATATATATTGGTTAATGAGGATGATAAACATTTTCTCTTGCATGGCCCTAGTGGATATTTCTCTTTCCCCAGTCAGTAGCTTGGCTGAGATACTCAAAATCTTTCACTGATACCTGCAATATTGGACTGTGATATTGGACCCCCTTTAATCCACACATCTACTTCCCCTTCATCAGGGAGTCTCACAGTTAGAGAATCATCTATTTTTCTCTGTACCCCTCCCAACATCTCTATAAATATAGATACTAGTATGTGAATTGGACCCTTCCCCTAGAGCATTTTCCATTAAAATCAAGTTGTGTCTACCTCAAACATTCCTTGTACAAAATGACAGCTTGGAATATTACATGTGTTCTGCTTCTACTCTGCTTGTGATTTTTTTTTCAATAAATACTATTGTAGTATCACAACCTATATTGCATACTTAGTTGTATATATCTGGATATTTTAACTCTTTAAAACAGAACTAGTTTGATTGGGCCATCAAGGAGGTAGAAAATAAACCCACTGGAAGTCTCATATCAGTCAAACTATTGAGTTGGAATGGGCAATTTCTCAGTGGCAATGTTATATACAATCACAAAAGCCCCAAAGAGGCAAACTACTTAGCCAAACAAAATGATTAGAGCCCAGGTAGCCTCAGATATGGGATACCACAACCTCTAAATAGGTAGGATAGCTGCATAGCCCATAGACCACTAAAGCCCCAAAGTGGGAAGATTTCCTAGAAATCCTGGAACAGGGAGGAGCCCAAGATGGTGGAGGAATAGAAGACCTAAATTTCATCTGGTCCCAGGAATTCAGCTAGATAGCCATCAAACCATTCTAAACACCTACCAACTCAATTGGAGAATGAAGAAAAGAATAGCAGCAACTCTATAAACAGAAAAGTGACCACTTTCTGGAAGGTAGGATGCATGGAGAAGTGAATCTGAGGTAACATATGGGAAGATAGACAGCGGAGGGAGCCAGCCTCTATCAGCCAGCTACAAGCAAGTGGAGCACAAAGTCAGAACTTTTAGAAGTCTGCTCTAGTGAGGGACATCACTCTGGTGGCTAAGAGGGTGGTGGAACCCTCACTGGGACAATGTAGTCTCAGGATCCTTGGGGTCACAGGAAAACAGGGATGCCTGAGTACAGCAAAGCTCCCAGGTATCAGAGAAGGGAATATGGCTGCAAACAGTGAGCCCAGGATTGGCCTCTCAGCTCAGGGTTTCCATAAACCATGATTCATGGCACAGCTGGGCCACTGCTCTTTGACCAGGAACCCAACAAGTGGCAAAACCAGGGAGACGCCCTTTCCTTCCCCGGGGACAAACATTACAAGACTGCCCCACAGAAATCTACTGGGTTTGGAGTATCCAAACAGGGCCATGTGCCAAAGATAGAAATGCTTGGTCACAGGCAAGGTGAGCAAAGAGTGTGGCCAGAGACCAGGGAGATAGAAGTGATTGACTGCTTTTCTCTAGGCATGCACTGAGGAGTGGGGTACCGAGCTCTCTGCTCCTGGATCCTCCAGGGTGGGGGATTGGGAAGTCACCATTTTCATTCTCATCCTCCAAAGCTGTGCAGAAAGCCTTCAGGGAACAAAAGCTACAGAGCGCAGACCAGAGCAGATTACTTAACTTGGCCCTGGAAACGGCAGTGCAATTCCGCCAAGGGCAAAGACCTTTGAGAATCAATGAAACTGGCCCCTCCCCCAAATGATCACCAAAACATCCAGCCAAGACCAAATTTACCTATCAATGAGAATTGCAAAACTGCAGCACAAGGGGAATACAGCACATAGAATTCATGGCTTTTTTCCCCATGATTCTTTAGTCATTCAACTTTAATTTTTTTAATTTTCTTTTTTTTATTACTCTTCTTTTCTTTTTCAACCAACTTATTATCTTATTAATTCCTTTTTTAAAAATCTCTTAATTTTCTTTCTTAGAGTCGTATTCTAGATCTTCATTGCATTTAACCTTACTTTTTTTTTTAAAGATTTTATTTATTTATTTGAGAGACAGAGAAAGTGAGAGAGAGCATGAGAGGAGAGAAGGTTAGAGGAAGAAGCAGACTCCCCATGGAGCTGGGAGCCCGATGTGGGACTCGATCCCAGAACTCAAGAATCGTGACCTGAGCCGGAGGCAGTTGCCCAACCAACTGAGCCACCCAGGCACACTAACCTTACTTTTTGAGTATATATGTTTTTCTTTCTTTAAAATTTTGGGAGGTAGTTTCTACTAACAGACCAAAATACACCCAAAATCTAGGGTATTGCTCTGTTCTATTCACCAGCTTGATCATATTCTTGTTTGTTTGTTTTTTCTTTTTTCATTTCCCTCCAGTTTTGAGTCTCTTCTGATTTGTTTAGTGTATATTTTTCTGGGGTGATTGCTACCCTTTTAGCATTTTCTATTCTCGTTCACCTATTCTTCTCTGAACAAAACGACAAAACTGAAAAACTCACCTCAAAAAAATAGAACAAGAGGAAGTACCAACTGCTAAGGATCTAATCAATATGGACATTAGTAAGACGTGAGAACTAGAGTTCATAGTAATGATTACAAAGATACTAGCTGGACTTGAAAAAAGCATAGAAGACACTACAGAATCCCTTTCTGGAGAGGAGAAATAAAATCTGGAGAAATAAAATCTAACCAAGTCAAAATTAAAAGGATATTAATGAGGTATAATAAAAAATGGAGGCTCTAACTGCTAAGAAAAATGAGGCAGAAGACAGAATTAGTGAAATATAAGAGTAAATGATAGAGAATAAAGAAGCTGAGAAGAAGAAAAAGAAATAACTACTGAATCATGAGAGAAGAATTTGAGAGATAAGCAATACCATAAAGTGAAACAATATTAGAATAATTGGGATCCCAGAAGAAGGAGAAAGATAGAGAGGAGCGGAAGGTATATTTGAGCAAATTACTATCGAGAATTTCCCGATAATTTGGGGAAGGAAACAGGAGTCAAAATCCAGGAGGCACAGAAAACCGCTCTCAAAATCAACAAAAATAGGTCAATACCCTGACATCTAATAGTAAAACTTAACAAATCTCAGAGGCAAAGAGAAAATCCTGAAAGCATCTTTGAACAAGAAGTCTATAACCTACAGTGGTACAAACATTAGATTGGCAGCAGACTGATATCCACAGAGACCTGCAGGCCAGAACGGCCTGGCATGATATATTCTGGGTACGAAATGAGAAAAATATGCAGCCAAGAATACTTCATCTAGCTAGGCTGTCACTGAAAATAGAAGGAGAGATTAAAACCTTCCAGGACAAACAGAAACTAAAAGAATTTGCAATCACCAAACCAGCCCTATAAAACATTGAAAGGGATCCTCTAAGAGAGAGCCCAAAAGCAACACAGACCAGAAAGGAACAGAGACAATATACAGTAACAGTCACCTTACAGGCAATACAATGGCACTAACCTCATATGTTTCAATAGTTACCCTGAATGTAAATGGGCAAAATGCCCCAATCAAAAGACACAGGGTGTCATATTGGATTAAAAAGCAAGACACAGTGATATTCTGTCTGTAACAGACTCATTTTAGATCCAAAGATACTTCCAGATTTAAAGTGAGGGAATGGAGAACCATTTATCATACTAATGGACATCAAAAGAAAGCTGGGGTAGCAATCCTTATATCGCACAAATTCAATTTTAAACCAAAAACTATATTAAGAGATGATGAATGACACTATATCATACTTAAATGGTCTACCCAACAAGAAGATCTAACAACTGTAAATATTTATACCCCTAACAAGGGAGCAACCAATTATGTAAGTCGATTAATAACATAATCAAAGAAACACATCAACAATAATACAATAATAGTAGGGGACTTTAACACCCCCCTCACTAAAATGGACAGATCATCTAAGCAGAAGATCAACAAGGAAATAAGGGCTTTAAATGACACACTGGACCAGATGGACTTCACAGATATATTCAGAACATTGCATCTGAAAGCTACAGAATACACATTCTTCTCTAGTGCACATGGGACATTCTTGAGAATAGATCACATCCTTGGTCACAAATCAGGTCTCAATTGGTACCAAAAGATTGGGATCTTTCCCTGTATATTTTTGGACTACAATGCTTTGAAACTCAAACTCAATCAGAACAGGAAAGCTGGAAAGTTGGAAAGAATGCAAATACATGGAGGCTAAAGAGCATCCTACTATAGAATGAATAGGTCAACTAGGAAATTAAAGAATTTCAAAAATTCATGAAAACAAAGGAAAATGAAAATCCAGCAGTTCAGAAACTTTGGGATGCAGCAAAAGAAGTCCTAAGAGGGAAGTACATAGCCATCCAATCCTCTCAAAAAAGTAGAAAAATCTCAAATGAAATCCTAACCCTATACCTAAAGGAGCTGGAGAAAGAAGAGCAAATAAAGCTTAAACCCAGCAGGAGAAGAGATATCATAAAGATCAGAGCAGAAATCAATGAAATAGAAACCAAAAGAACAGTAGAACAGATCAACAAAACAAGGAGCTGGTTCTTTGAAAGAATTAATAACACTGATAAACTCCTGGTCAGAATTACCAAAAAGAAAAGGGAAAGGACCCAAATAAATAAAATATTGAATGAAAGATGAGAAATCACAACCAACACCGAAGAAATACAAACAATTATAAGAACATATTATAAGAAACTATATGCCAAAAATTAAACAATCTGGAAGAATGGATGCATTCCTAGAGATGTATAAACTACCAAAACTTCCTGGTTCTTCCTGAACCAGGAAGAAATAGAAAACCTAAACAGACATATAATCAGCAGAAAATTGAAGCAGTCTTCAAAAATCTCCCAACAAACAAGAGCCCAGGGCCAGATGGCTTCCCAGGGGAATTCTACCAAACATTTAAAGAAGAATTAATACCTATTCTCCTGAAACTTCTCCAAAAAATAGAAATGAAAGGAAAACTTCCAAACTCATTTTATGAGGCCAGCCTGACCTTGATTCCAAAACCATTCCAAAAAGGAGAATTACAAACCAATATCCCTGATGAACACTGATGCAAAAATTTTTATCAAAACAGTAGCTAACAGGATCCAACAGTACATTAAAAGGATTATTCACCATGACCAAGTGGCATTTATTCCTGGGCTGCAAGGTTGGTTTAACATCTGCAAATCAATCAATGTATACAATACTTTAATAAAAGAAAGAACAAGAACCATATGATACTCTCGACAGATGCAGAAAAAGCATTTCACAGAATACAGCATCCTTTCTTGATTAAAACTCTCCACAGTGTAGGGATAGAGGGAACATATCTCAAAACCATAAAAACCATCTATGAAAAAGCCACAGCAAATATCATTCTCAATTGGGAAAAACTGAGTGTTTTTCCCCTAAGTTCAGGAACATGGCAGGGATATCTGCCATCACCACAGCTGTTCAACATAGTACTAGAATTCTCAGCCTCAGCAATCAGACAACAAAAAGAAATAAAAGGCTTCCAAATTGGCAAAGAGGAAGTCAAACTCTCACTCTTCATAGGTGATATGATACTTTATGTGGAAAACCCAAATTTTCCACCCCAAAACTGCAGAATTCATACAGGAATTCAGTAAAGTGGCAGGATATAAAATCAATGCACAGAAATCAGTTGCATTTCTATACACCAACAATGAGACAGAAGAAAGAGAAATAAGGAGTCAACCCAATTTACATTGCACCCAAAACTGTAAGATATCTAGGAATAAATCTAACCAAGAGACAGAGGATCTGTACTCAGAAAGTATAGAAAAAAACTACTCATGGAAAAAATTAAGGAAGACAGAAAGAAATGGAAAAATATACCGTGATCATGGATCAGAAAAGCAAATATTGTGAAGATGTCTATGCTACCTAGAGCAATCCACACATTTAATGCAATCCACACATTTTATGCAATCAACTTTTCTCACAGAATTAAACAAATAATCCTAAAATTTGTATGAAAACAGAAAACACCACAAATAGCTAGAGGAATGTTGAAAGAGAAAACCAAAGCTGGTAGCATCACAATCCCAGACTTCAAGCTCTATTACAAAGATGTAATCATCAAGACTGTATGGTACTGGCACAAAAACAGACAAATTGATCAGTGGAACAGAATACACAACCCAGAAATCAACTCTATGGTCAACTAATCTTCAATGAAGCAGTAAACAATATCCAATGGGAAAAGGTCTCTTCAACAAATGGTGTTGGGAAAATTGGATAGCCACATGCAGAAGAATGAAACGGGGCCATTTCCTTACACCATACACAAAAATAGAATCAAAATGGATGAAAGACCTAAGTGTGAGACAGGAATCCATCAAAATCCTTGAGGAGAACACAGGCAGCAACCTCTTCGATGGCTTCAGCAACTTCTCCCTAGACACATCACCAAAAACAAGAGAAGCAAGAGCAAGAATGAACTCTTGGGACTTCATCAAGATAAGAAGCTTCTGCACAGCAAAGGAAACAGTCAACAAAACCAAAAGACAATCGACAGAATGGGAGAAGACATTTGCAAATATCAGACAAAGGACTAGTATCCAAAATCTATAAAGAACTTCTCAAACTTAACACCCAAGGAACAAATAATCCAAGAAATGGGTAGAAGACATGAACAGATATTTCTCCAAAGAAGACATCCAAATGGGCCAAGAGACACATAAAAAAGTATTCCATATCAATTGGCATTAGGGAAATACAAATCAAAACCACAGTGAGATACCACTTCATACGAATCAGAATGTCTAAAATTAACAAATCAGGAAATGACAGATATTGATGAGGATGTGGAGAAAGGGGAACCCTCCTACACTGTTGGTGGGAATGCAAGCTGGTATAGCCATTCTGGAAAACAGTATGGAGGTTCCTCAAAAAGTTGAAAATAAAGCCACCCTACAACCCAGTAATTGCACTACTGGGTATTTACCCCAAAGACACAAATGTAGTAATCCAAAGGGGCACCTGCACCCCAATGTTTATAGCAGCAATGTCCACAATAGCCAAACTATGAAAAGAACCCAGATATCCATTGACAGATGAATGGATAAAGAAGATGTAGTATATATACACAATGGAATATTATGTGATTAAAAAAATGAAATCTTGCCATTTGTAATGACATGGATGGAACTAGAGAATATTATGTTAAGCAAAATAAGTTAATCAGAAAAAGACAATTATCATATGATCTTACTGATATGTGAAATTTGAGAAACAAGGCAAAGGATTAGAGGGAAAGGGAAGAAAAAATGAAACAAGAAGAAACCAGAGAGGGAAACAAACCACAAGAGACTCTTAATTTCAGGAAACAAACTGAGGGTTGCTGGAGTGGAGGGGAGTAGGAGGGATGGGCTGGCTGGGTGATGGACATTGGGGAGGGTAATGTGCTATGGTGAGCACTGTAAATTGTGTAAGACTGATGAATCATAGACCTGTACCCCTGAAACAAATAATACATTATATGTTAATTATATTTTTTTAAAAAAATAAATCCTGGAGATTTGCTACAAAAGAAAAACCTGGAACAGTAAGCTTATAAGTAGGCAGTTACAGCACCTTATTTACTAAAGGAAAGTTAAAGAAGCTAGGTCAGAAAAGCCTAGAGAAATTGTGACTGAAAGTTAACAGGCTGATATTAAAGCCTAAAAAGTACTTAAGAAAATTGGATGGATAACAGACTTTATGGTTGGACTCTTGCAACAGAAGGGAGGAAAACTATCAGGCTGATACAAAATTTGGAATGATCTTAACAGTTACACAGGTAGGACAAACCGAGATGGAGCCCTGCCCTTTCTGTCTCTCCAGAGAGTGAGACATAAAACATTCCTAAATTTACTATTCAATCTTACATTGTATGTAAAAAGGAATTAACATAGCAGGACTGAGACTTTTATCCCTAGACAGGCCTATTACAAAGTTGGCCCATGGGTGGCATCTAGGAAGTTGCCAGGGTTCCTACTATCCCTAGAACTGATAAGAGTGACTCATTGTGCCCAAACTGTACAAACAATGTGGTTCACCCTGAACACCTGCATTCCTTATGGGAATGTGGATTTTTTGGTACATGGTAGGAACAGGGTGTCTGTATGACATGCCACCAGTAAAAACCCTGGGTATTGATTCTCTAATGAGCTTACCTGGTAGACATCATTTCATGTGTTGTCAGAAAGAGAGGACTCTTGGAGGCTTATACCTAGTGTCTTCTAAACTTTGCCTCATATACCTTTTCCCTTTGCTGATTTTGCTTTGTATCCTTTTGCTATACTATAATGACTATGTGCTGATATATTTAAGTCCTCCTAGTAAATCACTGTACCTAGGGATGGCCTTGGGAACCCCCAACACAGTTGGCATAAGAAGTGGGATTTACCAGAATGGCCCCTGGACTCACTAAAATATGATGAAAGCATTATTTGGGAAAAGGAGTTATGAAATGTTGGGGTAGAAGACAATTAACTTTGGGTGGCTGTAGAGTCACCTATGTTATGAAATAGCAGCTGAGAGTAAAAGTTACCTATGGAATTTGAAAATGATACATCCAATCCCAGAAAAATTGGGTCTGCTGGATTCCCCTGGCTGCTTTCCTGGTGAAATGAGGGGAAAAGATGCAACCTGGGTGATGTCTTGGGTTTTTGTTTTCTCTACCAAGTGGAAGGATAAAGCACCTAAAAACACCCAAAGGTGGGCTTTGGATGTGCCAAAGGCTGTAAAAACTAGTTTGTAGTTACTCTTTCCTCCAAGTAGAAGGGAAAAAGTTTAAATCAGTTCCTAGTGCCAGAGCAAAGCTTTAAATAAATCAAAGGGGAAAAAAGATGGAGGTGAGGGTTAAGGGGGGATAATGTTGGGTGGGGAGAACTCTAGTCTTTTCTTCACCTAGATCTGCTACTGCTATAGCATCACTCTCTTCTTGAAATCCAGCTAGGATCTCCCTGCAGCTCTAATGTTATCTTTGTAAATGCTAAATGTATTGTTACCATGAATTTTCAATGAGTAAAAATAATTTTTAAAGGCTTTGTATTTTGAAATTACTTCATCTGGATATATGATAAAAATTGATGGAAATGCTGTATGTTTTAATTTCATAAATGCTAGAGGGATCATCCTAATCGGGGAAAGCTGCAAAGAAAAAGCGTTAATGGGATTTTGCTGCCAAGGGTGACTTGGAATTTAAATTTTTTGGATATTCAAAATGAAACAATGGGGCACTGGGTGGCTCAGTTAAGCATCTGCCTTAGGCAGAAGTCATGATCCTGGGGTCCTGGGATCCAGCCCCTCATCAGACTCCCCATTCAGTGGGGAATCTTCTCCCTCTCTCCCTGCTCATCCACTCTCTCTCAAATAAAGAAAACCTTAAAAAAACCAGCACAATGTGAACTGCTAGCAATTTCCAGACATTCTAATATATTGGAGATGGTGGCCAACACTGAAGAAGTACTGTTTATTTTCTAGGCACATCTCATCAAAGATAATTTTAAATGAGAACATAATCCAGGGCCCTGTCATGCAAATGAATTTTGGGAAGAGGATCATTATTTGGACAATACCAAAAATATATATTCTACATCCTTTACAAGAAAATTTATTAGCTCTGCAGGTTCCAACCACAAAGGACTTTCTTCTTTAAGTACTGATGACATCACATTCTACACCTAAGTGACTCTTCAAAGCATCTGTATCAACACAACTAATTTTAAAAGGAAGCTCTTACATTAAGAAACTATGGAAAAATTGCAGGCATCACAAAAACAAGTTTAAACTTTATATTTGCCATATTCTTTAGACTCATTAGATTACAGGTACATGACATGCAAACTAACTTTTGCTGAATGGAGATTTTGACAACAATACTTCAAATTATTTGCCTGTTCCTGGGATTTTAAAGTCCATTACTTCTTCCCACTGCTAAATATCACAGGTTTTTGTCCCATTATTGGGCCCTAATGGGGCAGATTTTCTCACTTTTCAAACAAACATTCCTATCCCATGATGGATCTTCTCTAAACCAAAGTTTCATAAGGTGGTACAAGCCTGGAAAATTCTCTTGAAAAAGGAACTGACTTAGCACATCCAATCAAGGGCCAATCCTGGTGCTTAGGACCTTGGCCAAATTAATAAAATAGGTCTGCATACTCACTGGACACAGAAATACTCTTCTGCTGTTTCAACCAAATCACTGATTTAGTAAGACGCCTGCCTACAAGATATGCCACCTGACAAGAAAATATGATTCATTGATCCAACAGTCTCTCTCAAAAGTCATAAAATCTATTGAGATACTGCATTTGTCCACCAGAATAATGCTGTTGTTAAGATCCCATAGTTTTGGACATTCTTCAAAATTAGGTGAATTTCAGGCACTTTTCATAGCCACAGAGCGCACTCTTGGATTGAATTATAGTTTTACAAACACTCATGAGCCATTGCTAATGGCCCAGTTACATGGTGAGGCTATTGGGCCACCCAGGACAAAACTGTACTTTTCTGAGACACTCCCTATCCAAGGAAATAGGTAGAGCAACTTAGTAACAATTCTTTTTTTTTTTTTTTTCATGTGTACATGCCCACAAGAAAGAACTAAATCTAAAAGAAAAATATCTGATCTAAAAAGGTTAATCAAGAATGTATGATCCTGGGGTGCCTGGTGGCTCAGTGGGTTAAGCCTCTGCCTTCGGCTCATGATCTCAGGGTCCTGGGATCGAGTCCCGCATCTGGCTCTTTGCTCAGCAGAGAGCCTGCTTCTCCCCTCTCTCTCTGCCTGCCTCTCTGCCTACTTGTGATCGCTCTGTCAAATAAATAAAATCTTTAAAAATAAAAAAAAAGAATATATGATCTTCATGTCTACTATGATCTTGGGTCCATCTCCAATCTATCCCACCATGAAGCAACTGGATGTTTAATAAGGAATTCATCTAAAAGACAGCGAAGCCACTGTTGCCCACCAAGTCTATTCTACTTGCCATCTAAGCCATCTCTTTAAAACAACTTCCAAAGTGCTTGTCAATCCAGCTTCCCCTTGTTATTCACAAGTTATAGGCTGCCATACCCTGCAAGAGCCTCTCTGCATTGGTTGAACTCCAGTGTACTTTGGAACTAAAGAGTGAAAGAAAAGATTATTTCAAGATAAATATTATATTCCCATTTTTTTTTTACTTTCTACTTTGATCTCAATGTATGAATGACAAAGCAGACTGCTCATTTAAAAGATGGACATTGTCTTTGTATCAGATTCTTCAGCAAACATCTTCTTCTAACCCAGCAGGTGACTTCTGAGGGAAAAATAGTAACTTTGGGGTCCCTGATGAATTTATTGCTCCAAAAACATGACAAGCTGGCTCATCTCCAAGAAGGAATAACAGATCTCAGTTTGTCAGGTGTGAACATGTCTGACCTTAGGACATGTTTGGAGGGGATATCGAGGGAGGTAATGAATAAATTTCTCTCTTACTGCAGATATTATACATTGTACAGATGTTCCAAAACAACCATCTTTGGCTGTCTGGAAAGTAAAGCTTATAATGTGTGAATTTATTTATTTATGCTGGTTTTTCACCTACACCTACCCCATGGAGAGGGGGACATGACTAGCATCTTTCTCCCAGGTAATACTGTAGAAATTGCTTTGATCAAGACCAGGTGTCAGCTAAAGCTAATGGAAAGACCTATTAGTGAGACCCCAAGACCAAGAAGTAGACAGAGGACAGACAAATATCTGTTATGGCATGGCCCTGGTATTTCTCTCCATTCTCCATTTGGTGTTTTGGCACCAGAGCTGGCTCACCAGGATTGTTGAATGGGAAAACAGCTCTCACTGACACCAGCTATGTTAACATACAAAATGCCTACTCCTCCAGTAGCTTCCTTCTTCTAACGAGGCCATTGCCCAAGCAGGAATCTCTCACATGGTTAACTAGGTGCTCTCTATCCTCTCCCAATTACTCTATAATTTTATAGGGTTATGTGAGGAGCAAGTCTCCCTTAGGAGCACTTTCCATGGTTAATTCGATGTACTTTCCTGCGGAATAACGACAGCTCAGGAGTTTTTATACCCTTCACTGTTTCTTAGTTTGTAAGGTTTCATCTATAAAATCTAACTAATGTCTATAATTTGGGCCACAAGTAATATGTTATTTGCACAACCACTAATTGAGGAAATTATAAAGTCTCCTTTAGGGTTTTTAAAAAGGTAAATCACCATTTGTGATTTATTTTCATAAAAACTGGAAATACGCAAAAAATTGCAACAGGTCTTTTTATTTCATAATTAGATAATCCCTTTTCTAGATACATAATATCTTCCTTGATCACCAATCTAAAGTTGCCTTCCCCGTGACTCCCAATCAGAAAGGGAGCTTTATTCTCTTCATTTACTACTCTCTAAAATTATCTTGTTCATGTATTCTCACTTGTTTTTTTTTTGCCTGTCTTCCCCACTATAATGTAAACATCACAAGAGAAGAAAGCTTATTTGTGTTATTTATCAGTTAAACCCAATGTTCAAAAGAGTACCTGGCATATGAAGGTGAGAATATTTGTTGAATGATTGAGTTTAGTGAAAAAATGAATGAACAAATTTAATAGCTAATCATTTAATCTATGGGGGAAGATGGATACATACTAATACACTTCCTCTTTTGTATATGTTTTGTGCTTAGTGTTGGGGGGAATAATAAAAAAAAGATTTAGAAAGAAGTAGGTTGGATGTATAACTCTTAAAAATAAAACACCAAGAAACAGTTTACATTTTCATATCTAAAAAGTGTAAATTTCAATGCTATAAAACATTTAAGAAAAGCTAACACCATGTTTGATGTGAAACACTGAATTATTAACATCTATTGTGTTTGATTAAATATTTGCCACTAACTCATTCCCTAACCAAAACAAATCGCTAAATGTTGTAAAGCGCGAAAAAAAATGTACTTTATTGTAATCAATACCATGTGTCTGTTCAGGTGGGATCTCCTTACTTCGCTCCCATCCACTCTCTGAAGGTTTGGGAGACTTTTCCAAAGTATTTCAGAAATTCTATTAGGATCTAAGAAGTAACCCAAAATGAAGTTTGATGAATAATATTGTGCCATGTGCTTAATAGTTTGATTTTTTATTATATTTAGCAATATTCAACCTACAGCTATTAAGGGAAATTCTATAAAATCTATCAAGCTAAAGCAACCTATTTCATGTCATATCTCCCATTTTTTCCTCAGTTTAAACTAAAAAAAAAAAAATTACTGGTCTTTCCCTGGCACACTGTGTAAATTCTAAACACCCTTGGTTTTGTTTCAACTGTTCAGTCCACCTGTAACACCTCTTCCTCATATTTCCCTGTTAAAATCCAACCCACCTGTCTTTCTTAAATTAAATGCTGTTACACTCAATACAGCCAGGAACAACTTTTCCTCCTTTTTAAGGTTTACCTCTTGGTAACCTTTTATAGAATGCATCTTCTGCATTATACTGCACTTATTTTTGCATGTCTTATCTGCCTTACTAGAACATTTAGTGCATTAAGGGCAAGGATGATACAGTTGTCATCTTTATACTCCTCATAATATCTAGCACAGTGCCTTCCACAGCATGGACATTCAGTTCATATTTTCCTATTTGAACTAGACTGAATTGAAATAATCTTCCTCCTGAAGTTAGGGAACATTATATGAATTAACACTAATAGGGGAGAAAAGCCACTTAAGAAGAATTTTTTTATATTCATTCTATGATCTTTTTCCATTCTCAATGTCCTATATTCCCTATCATCCTTAGTCCATTATTCCCCATCCAACCCTTCTTCAATTCTTCTACTTCCCACTATTACTCTTATTAACTATGACTTACCAGCCAAGTAGAATGGGAGCTGACAGGAGTAGTAACTTACAGTAATACTATCATAACCCATCTTCAAGATTTTTCTAAAAACTCAGAGAAAGTAACTGAGAGAGCCTTACTATAGCTTCATAGAGGCTAGAAATTCTCTTTAAAATACTTTTGTTTAAGCCAATATTTCTACTTCCTGAGACTCACCAAATATAGTCTATCAAATTCAGCAGGAACAACTAAATGTCAAATATTAAAACAACTTATATGAAAAGTTATTATTTTGTGTTCTTAACAGTGACAAATTATTAGCTTTCCAGCATTTTCAAAGCCTATTATACTTCATGATGTTTCCATAGAAAAACTATAGTAGTATCCCATGCTCTACCATAATCTTAACATGAATATAAGAGTATCATGCTTTATATGTTTCTATTTCTATAGTTCAGAGGTGGTTAATTTGCAATTAAAGTTGAAGATAATTATTAATACTTTTTCTTATACCTCCTCAAATATTCATAATACTGACGAGATATAATTATAATGTGAAGTAATAAATGACAAGAACTCTACCCATAATAAGTTTGCAAACAGCAAATAAATATATGCCTTCTCTTGAGATATTAAAAACAGGCTTTTAAAAATATAATCACTACAGACATTAAAATGGACCTTTTGAAAACTTCTAGCCCTTAATTGTAACATTTATTACTTAATTCTTGCTAATTCATCTGGGTCTGTAATCTGGAAATATTAAAAATAGTAAATAAGCAGAGAAATGCACATTTCTAGATAATTCTTTCCTCTTCTCTATGTGGCAATCAAAGCTAAAATTTTATATATTAAGCTATGTATAATTAAAGAATAAATTCCTCATGTACATTGAATTTGATTTCTCAATAATTCAAGTGAATGATTGAAACACTGCCATAGTTTATTCTCATTGAAGATCAACCTAACTCTTATTGACAGAATTTACTATTCCACTAATCTATCTGGCTCAGGCTTTCTGTTCCTTGACAAAGGTTTGTGAAAATGTCTGTGAATCATAACATGTTAATCAAACAGACTCAATTACTTATGAACCTGTAATATTTAATTGGATAAATCAACCAACTCAATTATTTAATGTGCATGTATATGCATACATACACAAAAAGTGATTAAGCAAAAAT
The DNA here is from genome assembly GCA_028533885.1 of Nasua narica. Classification (NCBI taxonomy): domain Eukaryota; kingdom Metazoa; phylum Chordata; class Mammalia; order Carnivora; family Procyonidae; genus Nasua; species Nasua narica. The sequence goes on along the minus strand of CM052807.1, from coordinate 24,361,458 downwards.
GAAATGGAAAAAAAGAAATTTAAGTGAGTTGTTTTATGTACTGAGGTCATGACTCAATGAGGTAAGTAATCCCACTCATAAGTATTTTCCTGTAGATAAATAAAAATTGTTTTCAAACAAAAGTCATTTTTTAAAAAGGGTTGCATTCGGGGGCACCTGAGTGGCTCAGTCAGTTAAGCATCTGCCTTGGGCTCAGGTCATGATCTCAGGGTCCTGGGATAAAACCCCCCATCCCCCAGACTGACTCCTTGCTCAGCGGGGAGTCTGCTTCTCCCTCTCCCTCTGTTCCTCTCCCCACTCGTGCTCTCTCTCTCTCCCCCTTCAAATAAATAAATAAAATCTTTAATAAGAAATGGATCATGTTCCGTTTCTCACTATCTGAAAATTTAATTGTTGCTGAGGGGGCAGGAGATGTTGCAGGCAAAGTGGCTTTGTACTGTAATACCTAGTCCTTAGTTTAAATTTTTCACTTAAAATTTTTTATTTTCACAGCATCCAAGTCTGTTGATCTTTGACAACACCTAAAGTTTTAAACACTTTCTATTTAAAATTAGTTTCAAAGAGTACAATATTTAAGCGAAGATACAAATCAAGGAGTTTTATGATACTGAATTTAGAATGGCTATTTTGCCATTTAGGTATATAAACTGATAAAGATTAGAAAAAGAATATTTTTAAACATTTTACCTTTTGTCAATTGGGCTTCCATTTGGAATACTTGAGATCTGTGATAAAGAATACTAAATTTAAATACACTAAACATACTCAACAAATGTTTATACTAAATTAGTTAGAAAAATATCACTCAAAACAGGCTTTTAAATATGACAATTTTGTAAGATTAAGGTATCAAAAAAGCTAAGAAATGATCATTGGAAGAATCACTGTAGAATATGAACAACTACCAAAATTATATTTCTAAATGAGTGCAAAGAGGGATTTATATTTATAGTAATTATTATTTTAAACATATCCATTATGTAATTAACATTTTTAGTATTCTTTTTGAAGCATTTTGTAATTATTTAATCTTTTTTGTATTCTTTTTGAAGCATTTATAATTCAAATGCCAAGAGTATATACTAAAAGGGTGGTACTAACACATAGTAGTATGTGACTATTATACTATGATAGTATTTTTTTCATTTAAAAAATTATAGAAATATAAAAAATTATATAAAAATTATAGAAATATATTGAGAATGCATACTCAAAATATACTTACTAAGGTGTGTGATCAAAAATATAAGAAACCAATGACTTCAAGAGTGTGATTTTATTAATAACATACCCCTTAGGAAGATAACATGTTTTTCTATAGGATAATGTTGATTCTAGATTTTATCCCAGGCCTAAATTTTACCTAACTCAGTTTCTTTCATAGAACATTAGCTAGCTTTATCCTTATTCACCTGTGTCAAAGACTTCTGATGTTCACCAAACTAATTTTCTTTTCTTAAGACACATTACTGGTCTATATCTCTAAGCCCCTACTACAGTTAAATGTGGTAAATTAATTATGAGAGAAAATAGTGTGTACCACTTCCAGCCTGGTCAGTGAAAACTGACTCATGTTTGGTTTTCTATCTTCTTTTCTGGTAGCTGAATGTCTATGCCCAATGTGGCCCAGGAAGTCAATGTAAGATGGCCAAACCTCCATACACCAGGATACCTGAATGATCCTGTAGAGCAAGATTCCCTAACACAAACATGGACCTGAACTTCCTGGAAGTATTTACATGAGGAAATAATTTTCTATTGTATGTAAGCCATTACATAATTTGGGCCTATATGTGACAAAAGTTAGTCTATGTGTTAAGTAATATAACACCATGGGTTTTCATATGGACTATGTAGATAACTAGACAGAACTAAAGGAAGATAAAACCTAACATTCACATAGTGCTTCATGATATACAAAAGCATTTGATAAATATTATCTCATTTTACTCTAACATGTTTATAAAGTATTATCATCCTCCTATAACTAAGGGTTTTAGCTCCTGACACACAGAAATGATAATATGTCTTACCCTAACCTCTAATTTTTAAGAAGACTCCTATTCAAATAACCAACTTTAAAAACAGGTACAAAAACAAAAAGGAACTACTTCTCAAATATGTCATTAAGATACACATATGACGGATCTTTTGTGTAACATAATCTAATGTCCAGTAGTAGGAGTTCTAAATATTTTTCTTTCTCTTTTTTTAAATTTTAAGTTTCTATCATCAGGAGCACAGGGTGATAAGCTAGTTTCCCTATGAAGCCAGACCCAAGAGCATTGGGAATATGCCACCTCATATGAGAAAACACTCTCTTGATATTAGGAATATCACAGCTCCACAGCCAAACAAGATATTATAATGCCTAAGTCAGCTATATCAGCAAAAGAAATAAAATATATTTATAGTTTACAGTATATAGGTAAGACCTTATGAATTACAGGATCTATACAAAGCAGTTCTTCCCTTTCTGACAACTGAAGACCAAACTGCTTAACTTAGCTCCCAGTGATCCCTGTTTCATGGTATTTGTGCCTGTTGTATTACCCTTCCTTGTGTTTGGGCTGGCCCTGGTGACTACTTCTACTTCTAATGAAATGGCAAAAGTGATAGGATATCACTTCTGAGAGTAGATTCTACCTCCCTCCCTCCCTCCCTGCTGCTTTCCCTCTCTTTCTCCCTGTTTCTGCCCTTACTTCCATGTTGTCAGTGGCTTTATGGAAAGGCCTCCATGGCAAGGAACTGATGTCTCCAAGCAACAACCAGGAAATATCTGAGGCCCAACAAGAGCTATATGAATATACACTGAGCCCAGAAGTATATCCTCCTCCAGTTAGGTCTTGAGACAAATGCAGCCAAGGCCAACATTGACATTGAAAATCTGATTTTAGGACTTTAACTACTGCCCAGCTCTTGTTTTTCTTTGACAATTACAGTGCTATGACTCAGATAGGACCAGACTCATCACTGGACTCCAGAACACTCACCCAGGACCTCAATTTTTGCATATTTTTAAGCCTTTGTTTTCACTCCTGGCTGATTGATTGAGGATCCATTGGTGAGTTCAACTCTTAAACCACAGTTCCATGCAAATGTCCACTGAAGCTAGTAGGGGCAGATTTTGATTTTTAAGATTCCGAGTATACTCCAGAATCTGGTTAGAGTCTCAGATAAATGGAGGCTGGATTAGATTTCCAGGCTTCTCTCTTTGTAAGAGGTTAGTCTCTAAAGAACGGATGCTATGTATGAGCCCTAGGTTTTCTGTTTAAGTATAAAGGTACCATTAGTTAAGAACATCGGAGATTCTGAATTGACTGAAAACCTTTGAAACCTCTCTCTTCCTATCACTAATGCATCTCCTTCCTCTTTTTATAACCTTCAATCTCCACTAAGGTTCTCTTGAATCCTTTGGTATGTCCCTCTTTAATCACCAACCCCCCTCATCCTTCTGCCTACCCTGCCAGACTTTCCCTTTTCCACTTGAGCCCCTTGGTTCCCTCTAGTCACTTAAACATTAAACGCCCATATCTGTATGAAGAGATCCCAAGAGACTCAGAGCCCCAAAAGCAACAATTTCAGGCTGAAAAGAGGGAAAGAGTCTATTTGAAAAAAAAATTAGTGTTTTGTCCACTTGATGAGGCAGATAGCCACTAGACATCTTCTCACTTACTACCTAAAACTTAGTCCACACCTCCATAAGATTACATATCAAGGCAAAAAAAGTCTCCTCCACAAATACTGGCAAACATGTAACCTCAGTTTATGCCAGTTGCCAGAAACACAATTCAAATAAAAATATAAAGTGGAAAAAAGATGAGAGCTAATTCGTCCATATAAACCAGTTGATTTTGTATTATAATATTTTACTGGTTCAAGGCTAAAATTTTAGAATGAAAGCATTAAGATCTCTTTTTGCATCTGTTTGTTTCTTTATATGTGTGTGTATTATATATGTGTGTTAGTTTTTCCTCCAAAGGATATCACCAAATTACTCAACAAAATCTCTTAAAGGAGTTCTATTCAAATTGGCTTAGAGAGGAATGAGTCCTATTATAAATTAGGTATTTCTAAGACAACTCCTAAAAATATGGAAACTAACACAAATTATTTGATGGGGATTTTTTTAGATTTATATCATCTGGAATATAAATAAGTAAATAAAGCTAGTTTATAATCATTGCTAAAATAAAAACAGGCACATATTCAGAGATGTCAGCTTTCATACATGCAGACATACAATTTATTCTGCCTAAGTTCACTAGTCAAACAAGCTTATGTTATAGCTGCTAAATGTTTATGACATAAACTATAAATCCAACCTAAGAACAAAATGCACCATAAAAATGGATTGCTTCAAAGTCACAGGATATAAAATTGATACACAGAAGTCTACTGCATTTCTATACACTAATAATGAAGTGGCAGAAAGAGAAATCAAGGAATCAATTATGTTTACAATTGCACCAAAAACTGTTAGATACCTAGGAATAAACCTAACCAGGCAGGTAAAAGATCTGTATTCTGAAAACTATAGAAAACTTATGAAAGAAATTAAGGAAGACAAAGAAATGGAAAAACATTCCACGCTTATGGATTGGAAGAACAAATATTGTTAAAATGTCTATGCCACCCAAAGCAATCTATACATTCAACATAATCTCTATCAAAATACCACCAGAATTTTTCACAGAGCTGTAACAAACAATCCTAAAATCTGTATGAAACCAGAAAAGACCCCAAATAGAGGAATGTTGAAAAAGAAAACTAGAGCTAGTGGCATCACAATGCCACACGTCAAGCTCTAGTACAAAACTATGATCAAGACAGAATGGTACTGGCATAGAAACAGACACATAGATCAATGGAACAAAACAGAGAACCCAGAAATGGATCATCATCTCTACAGTCAACTAATCTTTGACAAAGCAGGAAAGAATATCCAATGGAAAAAAGACAGTCTTTTCAAAAAATGGTGTTGGGAAAATTGGAAGCCACATACAGAAGACTGAAATGACCACTTCCTTACACCATACCCAAAAATAAATTCAATGATAGATGGATGAAAGACCTAAATGAGAAAGAGGAAACCATCAAAATCCTAGGGGAGAACAGAGCTAGCAATTTCTCTGACCTCAGCCACAGAAACTTCTTGCTAGACACCTCTCCAAAGGCAATGGAAAAAAAGGAAAAATGAACTGTTGGGACTTTATCAGGATAAAAAGTCTTCACACAGAGAAGGAAAAAACCAACAAAACTAAAAGGTAACCTATGGAATGGAAGGAGATTCTCACAAATGACATATCTGATAAAGGTCTCGTATCCAAAATCTATAAAGAACTTATCGAACTCAACACCCATAAAACAAATAATCCAGTCAAGAAATGGGCAGAAGACATGGGTGGACATTTCTCCAAAGAAGAAACACAAATGGCTAACAGACACATGAAAAAATGCTCAATATCACTCAGCATCAGGGAAATACAAATCAAAATCACAATGAAACCTCTTCTCACCAGTCAGAATGGCTGACTCAGGAAGTAATCAGATGTTAGTGAAGATGTGGAGAAAGGAGAATCCTCTTACACAGTTGGTAGGAATACAAACTTGTGCAGCTACTCTGGAAAACAGTATGGAGGTCCCTCAAAAAGTTAAAAATAGAACTATCCTACAAACTAGCAATTACACTACTAGATATTTATCCAAAGGATACAAACATAGTGATTCAAAGAGGCACATGCACCCAAAAGTTTATAGCAGCAATGTCCACAATAACCAAACTGTGGAAAGAGCCCAGATGTCCACTGAAAGATGAATGGATAAAGAAGATATGGGGTGTGTGTGTGTGTTTGTGTACACAACATTTACACACACACACACACATACACACACACAAGTGGAATATTATTCAGCCATCAAAAAGAATGAAATCTTGCCATTTGTAATGATGTGGATAGAACTAGAGGATTTTAGGCAAAGAAAATAAGTCAGAGAAATACAAATACCATATGATTTCACTCATATATGGAATTTAAGAAACAAAACAGAGGAACATAAGGGAAGGGAAGGAAAAATAATATAAGATAAAAACAGAGGGAAGCAAACCATAAGAGACTCTTGACTATAGGGAACAAACTGAGCGTTGCTGGAGGGGAGATGCGTTAGGGGATGAGGTAGTTGAGTGATGACCATTAAGGAAGATACTTGATGTAATGAGCACTGGGTGTTATATGCAACTGATGAATCACTAAATTCTACCCCTGAAACTAATAATACACTATATGTAAAGTAAATTTAATTTAAATTTTAGAAATGAATTGCTTCATACATGCCAAACACAGCAGCTTAAAAAACAAGGAAGAGGAATGAACCATGTTTAACTTTTTAGATCCTTGCTTCTGTGATATATTTGATACTTACCTAATTTGTTAACAAGAAAAAGAGCAAAATGAGGATTAGCTTTAATTTCTCATATAATTTTTATTAGCAACTCAAGCACAATAGTTAAGAATAATTAAATAGATATAAGTGGAATAAAAGTTAATAAGTGAACTTTTCAACAATAATTATATTTCATAATATGTCTACTTAAAAAGGTTTTTTTTTAAGATTTTATTTATTTGACACACAGAGAGAGATCACAAGTAGGCAGAGCAGGACACAGAGAGAAAGGGGGAGGCAGGCAGCCTGCTGAGCAGAGAACCCGATGTGGGACTTGATCCCAGGATCCTGAGATCATGACTGAGCCAAAGGCAGAGGCTTTAACCCACTGAGCCACCTAGGTGCCCCTCTACTTAAAATGCCTTGAAAATAATTTTGGTAACATAAAACTTTAAAATGCTATACTAAGGCAAATAATGAATAGTTATTGGAGGAGGAGGGCAAGATAGTGGAGAAGTAGGAGATCCTGTTGCAACCTGTCCCCGAAAGTGAGCTGGATATCTACCAGAACATGCTGAACACCCATGAAATCATCCTGAGGAGCAAGATTTCTCACTCTAGATCTCACTGAGAGCAGAAGACAGCAGTGGAGAGGTAAAAGCAAAGTGAGAACATTCAAACCGATATCGGAGGATAAAAAAAAAGGGGGGAAGGAGCCACCAGAAGCGATCCAAGGACAGTAATACCCCAAAGGAAAGTGCCCAGTGGTGGGAGACCAGCATTAACGTAGAATCCAGTTAAAAACACTTAAAAAGAGCAAAAGGTTCTCAGGAGCAACTAGTGGAAGGGGGTGGTTGTGGGCACGGGCCTGGGCCCACACTCCAGGAAGGAGCGCCCCAAAATGAGACTGGTGGGGGGATCCAGTCTGCTGTTCCTGAACCTGCAGCTTTCCACTCTCTGCAACATTCTGTGGGCTGGGCATGCACCTCCATCGCCTTTAGAGAACCTCCTGTGGTCCAGGAGCTTTTTTCTGGGTGCACCCGCGACCACGACATTCACAAACCACAGGGTCTGAACAATTCCAGCCCTGGAGAGAATGCGGGCAGGTGCCCTATCTACCCTGTCCACCTTTGCGGAGCCGCAGAAAGGCAGCTGGGGTCACAACATTCACAGCCCGCTGCAGGGCCCGGGCCCCAGAGAGAACACAGGTAGGTGGCCTATCTACCCGGTCTGCACTTGCGGAGCTGCAGAAAGGTGGTTGCGGTCGCACTCCACATCAGTCAGGCTACACTGTGAGCAGAATTTTACGGAGAGGAGTGTGTGTTCTGGACCACACAGAGGGGAGCAGACTCAAGCTTCTCTGCAACACACAGGTCTGAGTGCTTCTGGGAAGATTCATTGCTTGGACTCTATGAAAAGGTGAAAAAGCTACAAAAGGCCAAAAACTTTCAGAGGGCAAAAGACTGAGAAATCTGTTTCCACAGAGCTCAGCCCCTTGACTGGGGGGGCAGGGTGAGTCAACCCAAGCAAGACTGACTGGAAAAGAACACGGCAGGCCCTTTCCCCAGAAGAAAAGTCAAAAAACAAAAGGACTATAACCACAGGGGCCCCATAAAATTTTAAATCCAAAACACCAGGGGAAACCAATATATTAAGCTCCTGATAAAACCCTCAAACCTGTATATTTCATAGATACAAGTTTTTTTCTTTATTATTCTCTCTTTTCTGTTATTCACTTGCTTTCACATTTCTTTTTTCTTTTTTTTAACTACTTAATATTACAAACAGAGGCTTAATACAACTAGAAACCAAAGAGAACCTGAAATAACCTTCCTCACCTGCAAAGAGTTATAACCACACTCCCATCTTATCCTTCTATCAGTGTTTGTACGTATTTGCTTTTGTTCTGGTATTATATAAATCTTATTCTTGGGGTTCATTCTGACTAGGTTCTTTTATTTCTTGTCATTTATTTTTGTTGGTCTTATGTTTGTTCGTGTTTGTTTACATACCTTATAAACCTTATTTTGGGGGCCCATTCCAGCTGGGATTTCCTCTTTTTGTCTATCTTTTTTTATCCTTATTCTTTATTTTTGGTGATGAATCCCAATTGCTCCAAAACCTTCCAGGATGCACCCTGTCTGGATCCAGTATATCCAGCCATACATCCTCTCATTCACTTCTCATCAAAATGACTAGGAGGAGGAACACCCAAAAGAAGAAAAACTCAGAGACTGAACCCTCTCTCTCAGAACTATTGGACATGGAGATAAACAGTATGTCAGAAAGGGAATTCAGGGTGACAATTATCCAGGCAATGGATAGGATGGAGAAAAACATTAAGGACAACATAGAATCTGCAAAGGCAGAAATGAGACCCAGTATAGCTGATGTAAGAAGCACTATCAATGAGATCCAATCCAATCCAATCTAACAGTCTAACAGCTAGAGTTACAGAGACAGAGGAGAGAATTAGTGATCTAGAGGATAAAATGATTGAGAAGAAAGGCCAGGAGGAGAGCTGGAGCAAACTGCTCAGAAATCATGAGAACAGACTTAGGGAAATAAATGACGCCACAAAACATTGCAATGTCAGAATCCTTGGAATCCCAGAGGGGGTAGAGAAAGACAGAAGACTAGAAGATATAGCTGGCTAGATTCTGAATGAAAATTTCCCCAATCTGGGGAATGGAACAGTGTTCGTGTCCTAGATGCGGAAAGAACACCTGCCAAGATCAATGAGTCTAGAAAAACACCCAGACACATAATCTTAAAATTTGCAAATTATAATTTTAAACAGGAGATCCTGAGGGCAGTTAGAGGGAAGAGATCCCTTACATACAGAGGAAAATCCATCAGAATAACATCAGAACTGTCCACAGAAACCTGGCAAGCCAGAAAGTGATCCCATGATATAAAGGATGCTAAAGAAGAACATGCAGCCAAGAATACTTTATCCAGCAAGGCTGACATTCAAAATGGATGGAGAGATAAAGAGCTTCCAAGATCGGCAAAGATTAAAAGAGTATGTGACCACCAAGCTGACACTCCAGGAAATATTAAAGGGGGTTCTATAAAAGTAGAAAGAACACATGAGTGACTTAGAACAGAAATTTGTCATCTATAGAAACAAGGACTTCACAGGCAACATGATGTCAATAAACACTTATCTTTCAATAATCACTCTCAACGTAAATGGCTTAAATGCTCCCATAAAATGGCAAAGGGTTGCAGAATGGATAAAATAACAAGACCCGTCCATATGCTGTCTACAAGAGACACATTGGAACCAAAGACACATCCAGACTGAAAGTGAAAGGATGGAGAACCATCTTTCATTCCAATGGACCTCAAAAGAAAGCTGGGGTAGCAATTCTCATATCAGATAAATTACATTTTAAGCTAAAGACTGTAGTCAGAGATACAGAAGAACACTACATCATTCTTAAAGGGTCCATCCTCCAAGAAGACCTAACAGTTGTAAACATTCATGCCACCAATATAGGAGCAGCCAACTACATAAGCCGGCTGTTAATCAAAAAAAGAGTCATATTGATATGAATATATTAATAGTAAGAGATCTTAACACACCACTCTCAGTAACTGACAGATCATCTAAACAAAAAATCAATGAACAAGAGCTTTGAATGACACATTGGACCACATGGACCTCATGGATATATACAGAACATTCCACCCTAAAACAAGAGAATACTCATTCTTCTCGAGCACACATGGAATTTTCTCCAGAATAGACCACATACTGGGCCACAAATCATGTCTCTACCAATACCAAAGATAGAGATGATTCCCTGCATTTTCTCAAACCGCAATGCTTTAAAACTGGAATTCAACCACAATAAAAAGTTTTGAAGAAATTCAAACACTTGGAGGCTAAAGAACAACATGCTCAAGAATGCTGGGATCAACCAGGAAATCAAAGATGAGCTTAAACAATTCGTGGAGACCAATGAGAATGAATACACATCCATCCAAACCCTATGGGACACGGCAAAGGCGGTCCTAAGGGGGAAATACATAGCCATCCAAGCCTCACTCAAAAAAAATTGAAAAATCCAGAATACACCAGCTTTCTTTACACGTTAAGGAACTGGAAAACCAACAACAAATCAAGCCAACCCCACGCACAAGAAGGGAAATAATCAAGATTAGAGCAGATATCAACGACTTAGAAACTAGAGAAACAGAAGAACGCATTAACGAAACCAGAAGTTGATTTTTTTTAAACAATAAGATCGGTAAGCCACTGGCCAAACTCATCCAAAAGAAAAGAGAGAGGACCCTAATTAACAAAATTACAAATGAAATGGGAGAGATCATGACTAATCCAAAGGAAATAGAAACAATCATCAAAAATTCTTATCAACAGCTATATGCCAATAAGCTAAACAACCTAGAAGAAATGGATGCATTCCTGGAAACCCATAATCTTCCAAGACTGAAACAGGAAGAAACTGACAACCTGAATAGACGAATATCTAGGAATGAGATTGAAGCAGTGATCAAAAACCTCCCAAAAAACAAGAGTCCAGGACCTGACGGATTCCCTGGGGAATTCTACCAAACATTCAAAGAAGAAATAATACCTATTCTCCTGAGACTGTTTCAAAAAACAGAAACAGAAGGAAAACTCTCAGACTCTTTCTATGAAGCCAGTATTACCCTGATCCCCAAACCAGACAAAGACCCCATCAAAAAGGAGAATTTCAGACCAATATCCCTGATGAATATGGATGCCAAGATTCTCAACAAGATCCTAGCTCATAAGGATCCAACAGCACATTAAAAAGATTATTCACCATGACTGGGTGGGATTTATCCCTGAGATGCAAGGGTGGTTCAATATTCGCAAATCAATCAATGTGATAGAACAAATCAACAAGAGGAGAAGAACCACATGGTCCTCTCAATTGATACAGAAAAAGCATTTGACAAAATTCAGCATCCATTCCTGATTAAAACTCTTCAAAGTATAGGAAGAGAAGGAACATTCCTCAACATCATAAAGTCTATCTATGAAAAGCCCACAGCAAATATCATTCTCAATGGGGAAAAGCTGACAGCCTTCCCTTTGAGATCAGGAACACGACAAGGATGCCCACTCTCCCCACTCTTGTTCAACATAGTGCTACAAGTCCTAGTGACAGCAATCAGACAACAAAAAGAAATAAAAGGTATTCAAATGGGCAGTGAAGAAGTCAAACTCTCTCTCTTCGCAGATGACATGATACTTTATATAGAAAATCCAAAAGACTCCACCCCCAAACTACTAGAACTCATACAGAAGTTCAGTAATGTGGCAGGATACAAAATCAATGCACAAAAATCAATTGCTTTCCTATACAATAACAATGAAAATATGGAGAGGGAAGTTAGAGAATCAATTCCATTTACTGTAGCACCAAGAACCATAAGATACCTAGGAATTAACCTAACCAAAGAGGTAAAGACTCTGTACTTGACGAACTACAGAAAGCTCATGAAAGAAATTGCGAAGACACAAAAAGGTGGAAAAGCATTCCATGCTCATGGATCAGAAGAATAAACATTGTTAAAACGTCTATACTGCCCAGAGCAATCTATATTTTCAATGCCATCCCGATCAAAATTCCACTGGCTTTTTTCAAAGAGCTGGAATAAACAATCCTAAAATTTATATGGAACCAGAAAAGACCCTGAATTGATAAAGAAATGTTGAAAAAGAAAAACAAAGCTAGGGCCATCACAGTGCCTGATTTCAAGCATTACTACCAAGCTGTGATCACCAGGACAGCATGGTACTGACATAAAAACAGACACATAGACCAGTGGAATAGAATAAAGAGCCAGATATGGACTTGCAACTCTATGGTCAAATAATCTTTGACAACACAAGAAAAAATATCCAGTGGAAAAAAGACAGTCTCTTCAATAAATGGTGCTGAGAATATTGGACAGCTATATGTAGAAGAATGAAACTTAACCATTCTCTTACACCATACACGAAGATAAACTCAAAATGGATAAAAGGCCCAACGTGAGGCAAAAATCTATCAAAACCCTAGAGAAGAACCTAGGCAGTAACCTCTATCACATTAGCCACAGCAACTTCTTTCAGGACATATCTTCAAAGGCAACAGAAACAAAAGCGAAAATGAACTTTAGGGACTTCATCAAGATAAAAAGCTTCTGCACAGCAAACAATACAGTTAATCAAACGAACAGGAAACCCATGGAATGGGAGAAGATATTTGCAAATGACAACACAGACAAAAGTCTCATATCTAAGATCTATAAAGAACTCCCCAAACTCAACATTCACAAAATAGATAATCGCATCAAAAAATGGGCAGAAGACATGAACAGACACTTCTCCAAAGAAGACATACAAATAGCTAACAGACACATGAAGAAATATTTCATCTTTAGCCATCAGGGAGATTCAAATCAGAACCACATTGAGATAGCACCTTACACCAGTTAGAATGGCCAAAATCAACAAGGCAGTAAACAACAAATACTGGAGAGGATGTGGAGAAAGGGGAACCCTCTTCCACTGTTAGTAGGAATGCAAGTTGGTTCAGCCACTTTGGAAAACAGTATGGAGATTCCTCAAGAAATTCAAAATAGACTACCCTGTGACCCTTCAATTGCACTACTGGGTATTTACCCCAAAGAAGCAGATGCAGTACAAAGAAGGGCCACATGTACTCCAATAATCATAGCAGCAATGGCCACAATCACCAAACTGTGGAAAGAACCAAAATGCCCTTCAGCAGGTGAATGGATAAAGAAGATATGGTCCATATATACAATGGAATATTATGCCTCCATCAGAAAGGATGAATACCCAACTTTTGTATCAACATGGACGGGGCTGGAAGAGATTATGCAGAGTGAAGTAAGTCAAGCAGAGAGAGTCAATTATCTGATGGTCACTTAAGTATGGAGCATAAGGAAAAACATGGACGGCATTGTGAGAAGGAAAGAAAGGGTGAAATGGGAGAAATCAGAGGGGGCGATGAACCATGAGAAACTGTGGACTCTACGCAAGAAACTGAGGATTTTGGAGGAGAGGGTGGGTGTTGAGTGAGCCTGGTGCTGGGTATTGAGGAGGGCATGTATTGCATGGAGCACTGGGTGTGGTGCATGAACAATGAATTTTGTAACACTGAAAAAATATAATAAAAGTTTTTGTGTGGAAAAAAAAATAAAAGTGAGGCTGGCATCTCAAGAAAGGACCAGATGTGCCACAACTTTAACCCATAATTAGGAATTTGTACTTCAAAGGACAATGGGATTTTAGGGCAAGAAAGTTAACATGAACAGATTTCATTATGAAAGATAACTAGATGTCATATGGGGACTGGACTAAAGACAGTAAATTCTGGGCAAAAGGACAGCAGTTAGAATCCTGCTGGCATCCTGGGAATTGCCAGTGAAACCAGAAAAAAACAGGCAAAATTTTATGGCTAATAACTGAATTGAGAAAAAAAAACAGAAGAGACAAAAATGATTCCCAAGGTTCTAGTTTCAGCAATTAGTGTATAAGGATGTCAGGAAACTGTGAATACTAGAAGAAGAAGCAGTCTAAAAAGAAAGCAATTAGTTCATTTTAGGACATGATGAATTTCTAGATTCTGTGGACTATTCCAGTAGGTAAATTCAGTGGACTGACAGATATTAGGTCTGGAAATTAGGTGATATCTGGGTTATAGATAAAAGATTTATTTGCCTCTTAAAGCCATAAACGTACATAAGCATGCTCAGAAAGAGAGAAAACTAAGAGAAACACCAACAGTTAAAGAATGAATAGTACAAGAGGAGACCAAAACACAGTATCAGAAAAATATATAGAGAATAAAATAATTATTCTATCTCTAAATCAAAATGCAGACTACATTAAAAAGGAATAAATGGTCAGGGGGTGCCTGGATGGCTCAGTAGGTTAAGCATCTACCCTTGGCTCGAGTCATGATCCGAGGATCCTGGTATCAAGCTCCACATCGGGATCCCTGATCAGCAGAGAATTTGCTTCTCCCTCCCCTCTGCCTGTCACTCCCCCTATTTGTGCTTGCTCTCTCTGCCAAATAAATAAATAAATTTTTTAAAAAAAGAAAAGAAAAGAAAAGAAATAAATGGTTGGGGTGCCTGGGTGACTCAGTCAGTTAAGCATCTGCCTTCTGCACAGGTCATAATCCCAGAATCCTGGGATTGAGCCCCACATCAGGCTCCCTGCTCAACGGGGAGTCTGCTTCTCCTTCTCCATCTGCCCTTCCCCCTGCTTCTGCTCTCTTTCTCTCTCTCTCTCCCTCTCAAATAAATAAATAAATAAATAAATAATTTTTAAAAAGAAATAGTCAAACATCAAATAATACTAAGAGGATAAGTGAGATAAAACTATAAAGCATTCAAAAAAAAAAACTATAAAGCATTCTTCAGAATAAAATCAAGTAGATTTGTTATGACCTTGGCAAAAATAGTTTTAATATGGTGGTTGGGAAAAAAGATTATAGTTAAACGAAGAATTACAATAAGAACATGGGGACAGTGAGTATGAACAACTTCTATTCCATCAAAAACTTCAGTAATGATTTGTTTCATTATTACCAGAGCAGGCCAATACAAATAAATGGTATTATATACACCATCCATGCAAAAAACCAAGTATTTAATAAGAATTGTTAAACTGATATATATAAGAAGAGAGGTGTGTGTTAATCTATTTATAAAACCACTAAAAACAAAAATCACTTACCCAGGTTGAAGATACCTGGTAAAATGCTTCGGGTAATGAAGTTGTTCTTTCAAACTCATCTTACTTTTTAACCTAATGTTTTCTATTTAACTTGTCATATATGACATACAAGCCTTATTTTAGGTTTAGGGGGGAAATCCTTGGAAATAAAAAAACACTAAGCCTATTAACAAAGTGAGAGTTCAAATACAGTCACACAGAATAGCAAAGAAGATATCCTGACATGATTTTGAAGCCAGAAAGACCTAGGTTTGAAGTCTAATTCAACATTACTATGATGTTGCATAGTTAATTTTTTTAGGCTCCAGTTTCATCTTCAAAATAGGGGTGCTGATAGCTATCTTATTTATTACTTATTCTGTAAATGATTAGCACCTATTATTGTGTAAATGACTAGCACATACACAGGAAATCATCAGCATATTTTATGATAGAGGATATAAAATGACCGACACATTTTAAATTGTGTTATTGCACTTTATCTTTGCCTTAGGCCAGTTCACAGAAAAATGCATTTCTAAAAAATTTGCTTTTGTATTCAATCAAACCCCAAAAACCCCCTAATACCTTAATAATTTCCTTTTCACTAAGAGCAATTTTTTTTCCTTTTTTATCTTTTCAAGAAGAAACTGACATAATTTGCAATTAAAATTATATACAATAATTATTGTATTGGTTAAGTCACCCAAATTATTGTATTGAGTTAAATATGTATTGGGGATTAAGGAGTGCATTTGTTGTGAAGAGCACTAGGTGTTATATGTAGGGGTTGAATCACTAAATTGTATACCGGATATTAACATTACACTGTATGTTAACTAACCAGAATTTAAATAAAAACTTAAAAGATTATATACAAAAAAAGATTAAAATAAGGATAAAATTACAGTGGATGATAGTCTCCTTAAAAAAGAGTATTGGCCTTTAATTTTACTTTATTAATTTCCCATTTGTTAGTTTACTATGCTATCTCTACTACAAACTCTCATTCTGAAAATAAGAAGGACACTAAAGAATATAAAATACTATTAAAGAAATAAGAGACCTGATAATAGCTATCCTGCTAGAACAAGGATAAGCAAAATTATATTCTTAACCGTTTTTGCTTTACTTCTTGAACTCTTTCCATTACTTGTCAATAAAGTTGCTTATGTGTAGACTGTTATTTTCTTCTAAGGCACAGATTAATAAATCTGAATATTCAAGAAAGAGCTTCTGAATCCACTGCACAACACAAACAAAAATACATTTTTTCAAGACTTTTTCCCCACATATAATAGCAACACTTGCAGTGAGCAAAGCATAACACACATACTTAACAAATCACTATGCTGTACACATGAAACTAATACAACATTGTGTGTCAACTGCACTTCGGTAAAAAGATAAATTTGAGAATGTTTTCCCATGGCTTTGCATTTACATTTAATTTTGTTAATTTATAGCAAAATATCTTTGGTCTATAAACTCCTATTTTTTTTCCTGGCTCTCAAAACTCAGTTGTTTATATCATCATTCAAAATCAATACATATCTAATTTATAAATTTGTATTGAAAAAAATCAATTGTTATAACCAAAGGTAAAAGGCAAAAGTCCTAAGCAAAAATAACAGGGCATAGAATTTTTTTGAAATATTATGTACTAATGAAGGAAACAATATAAAAGATAATCTTACAGTAAAGACTACTGTTTTTCTGTCTTCTACTGTTTTCTCTATTTCAGTAATTTCTTACCCGTAGATGTTCTTGGATTTTAGAATTTGTCTTTTGTCCACCTGAATCTGTAACTAGTGATTTCCTTGTTCCTCTCTCCAATGGCATTTCTTTTGAATCTTCAACTTTTATTTTACTAATATCCATTTCCATTGTTGTCTTGGTATTCCCTTCACTTTTAAGTAATTCTTTCCCTTGATTTAGAAAATAGTCAAGTTGATGCTTAGCTCTTTCAGCTTCCTGTTTTTAAAAAAGTAATGATTTATCAAGCTTTATGTGTGATATTTTTTGTCAATATTACAACTTTCAAGAATAAGAATATGTTCATGTCCACATTATTTCTAAACTTTATTTTTACTAAATTGGAGGAAGCTAAGTTAAACCACTGATATAATCCATAGTTTAATCCATAGATTAAAATTAAAAACTGTAAAGAAATGTCTCTCACTTTGAAGACTATTTTTATATCCCAGGAAATTCCGCTATTATTTTTTTAAAGCTCTAATTATTATAGAGGCATAATAAAAGTAAATAAAAGATATACATCAGAAAAATGATAGAATGCAACAGGGTAATTAATATGTATATCAAATAATAAAGGAAAATGTGGAAAATAATTTATTTCTCCAGAATATAAGGTTTTTAAACACCACTTTTAATAATTTTTTATTTAGATCAACAAAAATAAAGTTCACAAATAATCTCACCACAAACAGAAAACTCACTGTTAACATTTGATATATATCCTTTCTCATTATTTCTAAATACAATCAGTGCATATATGTATTTTTAAAATTTTTATCTATACTGGATCCTACTATACATACATGATATGCTATTTTTATTAAATGTCATAGATATGTTCCAATAACAATAAATGTACATCTAAATCTGAATAACTAATAGAAGTACATTAACAGCATACTTTTATTTAACAAATTTCTTATAGGGAAATTTCTTATACTATTAATTTCATACACTATAAATTTCTTATACTATTAATTTAAAAATATTTGCTATTAAAATTTTTATATTATACATACTTGTACAAAATCTCTGTACATTCTTTTCTTCTTTATGATAAATTTTTGTAACTGCAATGATTCATGAAAAGCCTATCTTGTCCCAAAACTTCTGCAATATATTTTCTTCCAGAGAAGTATTAATTCGTAGTAATATAATTATATAAAAGATTACTTATTTCAGCATATACCCACAAATATTCGACATTTCTGTTCCAAAAATTTTTACTGAAATGGAAGGTAAAAAAAAAATCTATGTAGAGAAAGGGGAACCCTCCTCCACTGTTGGTGGGAATGCAAGTTTGTGCAGCCACTTTGGAAAACAGTATGGATATTCC
>CM052807.1:24315471-24342743 GCA_028533885.1 Nasua narica | reverse complement strand
GTTGAGACCTGATTTGTGTCCCAGGATGTGATCTATTCTGGAGAATGTTCCATGTGCACTAGAGAAGAAGGTGTATTCTGTTGCTTTCAGATGTAATGTTCTGAATATGTCTGTGATGTCCATTTAGTCCAGTGTGTCATTTAGAGCTTTTATTTCTTTGTTGATCGTTTGCTTAGATGATCTGTCCATTTTGGTGAGGGGGATATTAAAGTCCCCTACTATTATTGTATTATTGTTGTGTTTCTTTGACTTTGTTATTAATTGGCTTATATAATTGGCTTCTCCCACGTTAGGGGCATAGATGTTTACAATTGTTAGATCTTCTTGTTGGACAGTCCCTTTAATTATTATATAGTGTCCTTCTTCATCTCTTATTATAGTCTTTGGCTTAAAATCTAATTTATCTGATATAAGGATTGCCACCCAGCTTCCTTTTCGTGTCCATTAGCATGATAAATTGTTTTCCACCCGCTCACTTTAAAGCTGGAGGTGTCTTTGGGTCTAAGGTGAGTTTCTTGTAGACAGCATATCGATGGGTCTTGTTTTTTTTATCCATTCTGATACTCTGTGTCTTTTGATTGGGGCATTTTGCCCATTTACATTCAGGGTAACTATTGACAGATATGAATTGAGTGCCATTTTATTGCCTGTATGGTGACTGTTAACTGTATATTGTCTCTCCTGTTTTCTGGTCTATGTTCCTTTTAGGCTCTCTCTTTGCTTAGAGGACCCCTTTCAATATTTCCTGTACGGGTGGTTTGGTGTTTACAAATTCCTTTAGTTTTTTTTTGTCCTGGAAGCTTTTTCTCTCTCCATCTATTTTCAGTGACAGCCTAGCTGGGTATAGTATTCTTGGCTGCATATTTTTCTCGTTTGGGGCTCTGAATATATCATGCTAGTCCTGTCTGGCCTGCCAGGTCTCTGTGGATAGGTCTGCTGCCAATCTAACATTCCTGCCTCTGTATGTTACCGATTTCTTGTCTCGAGCTGCTTTCAGGATTTTCTCTTTGTCACTAAGACTTGTAAGTTTTACTATTAGATGACAGGGCATAGACCTATTTTTATTGATTTTGAGGGGGGTTCTCTGTGCCTCCTGGATTTTGATGTTTGTTCCCCTCACCAGATTACGGAAAGTCTCTACAATAATTTGTTCCAATATACCTTCCAACCCTTTCTCTCTTCTTCTTCTGGAATCCCAATTATTCTAATATTGTTGCGTCTTATGGTATCACTTATCTCTCTAATTCTTCCCTCGTGGTCCAATAGTTGTTTGTCTCTTTTTCTCAGCTTCTTTATTTTTTGTCATTTGGTCTTCTAAGTCGCTAATTCTTTCTTCTGTCTCACTTATTCTAGCATTAAGAGCCTCCATTTTTGTTTGAACCTCATTAATAGCTTTTTGATTTCATCTTGGTTAGATTTTAGTTCTTTTATTTCTCCCAAAAAGGATTTTATTTCTCCCGAAAGGGATTCTTTAATCTCTTCCATGCTTTTTTCGAGCCCTGCTAGAACCTTGATAACTGTCATTTTGAACTCTATTTCCGACATATTACAGATGTATGTATTAACTAGGTCTCTAGCTGTCAGTATTGTCTCTTGTTCTTTTTCTTTTTGTGGTAAGTTTTTCCGCCTTGTCATTTTATCGAGCTAAGAATAGATGCTTGAGAGAGAAAAGTACTCTGGAGTTCCACAGTTTTCACTGATTGATGAACTTGGCCTTTCAACTTGGTTCTCAGATGTCTTTGCCTGAGGCGGAATTGCCCCGCCCTTCCCCAGGAGGGGCCAAGCAATTTGCTCAGGTTCACTCTCGGGAGTCTTTGTTCCCTTAGCACTTTCTGTACCTCCATGGAGGCCGGTAATGCAAATTGTGGCTCCCAGTCTCCGGTCAGAGGAGCTGAGCACTGGAGTCCGGGCTCCTCAGTGCACCCTCAGAGGAAAGCAGTCAATCACTCCTGTCTTCCGGGTCCCTGCACAGGCTCCGAGCTCAGCCACCAGTGGTGGCGCATTTCTATCTCTGGCGTGCAGCCCAGTCTAGAGTCTTCAAACCCAGCAGATTCCTGACGCACGCTCCTCGCCGCTCCTCCCCAAGGAGGAAGGAGGGGGTCTCTCCGGCATGCCTTATGTGGTCCCCGCTCGAAGGGCTGCAGCCACGGTCTAGGGTAAGCCCCAGTTGAAAACACACTGCACGGCTCTTTCTCTGCCGCCGGCTTCTCCAGCCCGATACCTGGGAGCTCTGCCGCACAGACACCCCCGGTCTCTTTGTGATCTTGCGGGTCCTGAAACCACTCTGTTCCCATGAGGGCTAAGCCTCCGGCTTAGCCTCTGGAGGGATTTCCCTCAGCAGAGCAGACTCTAAAAGTTCCGATTTTGTGCTCTGCGGCTCTGCGGCTGCAGGGAGCCGGCCCCTCCCCCCGCGGTCTCTCTTCCCGTCGCTTTGGAATCACTTTTCCAAATGTCCTACCTTTCGGAAAGTGGTCAATTTTCTGCTCCTAGAATTGCTCTTCTTCCTCTCTTCTCTCTTCTGTTGAGTATGCTGGATTTTAGAGTGATTTAATAACTATCGAGATGAACTTCTGGGATCCGACTCTATCTCAACCTCCTACTTCTCCACCATCTTGCTCCTCCAAGCTTTTTTCCTTTTCCTTTTTTTAAATTTTAGCTCCAGTGTAGTTAATGTACATTTATATTAGTTTCAGGTGTACAAAATGGTGATTTACCATATATTACTCAGTGCTCATCAAGATAAGTGTACTCTTTTTTAGTTTTAATTTGGATTTCTTTTTATTATGTTATGTTAGTCACCATACAGTGTATCATTAGTGTTTGAGGTAGTGTTCCATGATTCATTGTTTGCCTATAACACCCAGTGCTCCATGCAATTCATGCCCTCCTTAATACCCATCACCAGGCTCACCCATCCCCCACACACCCTCTCCTCTAAAACCCTCACTTTGTTTCCCAGAGTCCATAATCTCTCATGGTTCATTGCCCACTCCAATTTCTCCCTTCTTTTTTCCCTTCCTTCTCCTAATGTCCCCCATGTTATTACATATTTTCCACAAATAAGTGAAACCATAAGATAATTGGCTTTCTCTATTTGACTTATTTCGTTTAACATAATCTCCTCCAGTCCCAGCCATGTTGATGTAAAATTTAGGAATTCATTCTTTCTGATGGCTGAGTAATATTCCACTGTGTATATGGACCACATCTTTATCCATTCATCTGCGGAAGGGCATCTTGGCTCTTTCCACAGTATGGCTACTGTGTACATTGCTGATAGGAACATTGGGGTGTATGTAGCCCTTCTTAAGATAAGTGTACTCTTAATCCCCTTCAAACTATTTCACCCATCTTCCCACCCACCTTCCCTCTGGTAACCATCTGTTTGTTCTCTAAAGGTTAGAGTCTGTTTCTTGGTTTGTCTCTCTCTCTCCCTCTTTTTTTCTTTTCTTTTTTTAAAGATTGAATTGAGAGAGAGCACAAGCAGAGAGGAGAGGCAAAGGGAGAAGAAGAAGCAGGCTCCCCACTGAGTAGGGAACCCAACATGGGTCTGAACCCTGGGTCCCAGGACAATGACCTGAGCTGAAGGCTGACACTTAACTGACTCAGCCACCCAGATGTCCCTGTTTGTTTTGTTTCTTAAATTCCACATATGAATGAAATCGTATGATAACTGTCTCTGACTAGCTTACTTTGCTTAGCATTATACTCTCTAGCTCCATCCACATTGTTGTAAATGAAAAAATTTTGTTCTTTTTTATGACTGAATAATATATATTATGTTATACATAACATATATGTAACATATATATACATATATAACACATATAAATATACATATGTTATGTATATATAACATCTTCTTTATCAATAGACATTTGGGGGGCTTCCATAGTTTGGCTTTTGTAAATAATGCTACAATAAACACAGAGGTTCATATATCCCTTTGAATTCCTATTTTTGTATTCTTTGTGTAAAATACCCAGTAGTGTAATTCCTGGATCATATAGTAGTTCTCTTTTTAATATTTGGAGGAACAGCAATAATGTCTTCCATAGTGGCTGCACCAGTTTGCATTCCCACCAACAGTGAGTGTACCAGGGTTCCAGTTTCTATACATCCTCACCAATATTTGATGTATCTTGAGGTTTTGATTTTAGCCATTCTGCCAGGGGTGAGATGATATCTCATTGTGATTTTGATACTTTTCAGAGTACAAGTCTTTCCTTCTTTAAGTTTATTCCTATCTAGTTTATTATTTTTGATGCAATTGTAAATGGGATTATTTTTTTGTTTTTTCTACTGCTTCATTATTTATTAGGGCGTAGAAATGCAACAGATTTATGTACATTGATTTTGTATCCTGTGACTTTACTGAATTCATTTGTCATTTTTAGCAGTTTTTTAGTGGAATCTTTCAGGTTTTCTATATATAGTATCATGTCATCTGCAAAGTTTTACTTTTTCTTTGATGATTTGAATGCCTCTTATTTCTTTTTGTCTTCTGATTGCTGTGGCTAGGATTTCCACTACTGTGTTGAATAAAAGTGGTGAGAGTAGACATCCTTGTCTTGTTCCTGATCATAGAGGAAAAGTTATTTTTCCCTATTAGGATATAAGCTGTGAGATTCTCATATAAAACTTGTTTTCTTATTGATTTTCTGCTTAGATGATCTATCCATTGATAAAAGTGAGGTGTTAAATTTCCCTATTATTGTATTATTACTGACTGGTTCCTTTATGTTTGTTGTTAATTATTTTATGTATTTGGGTACTCCCGTGTTGGGGGCATAAATATTGAAAATTATATCTTCTTGTTGGAATGCCCTCTTTATTATTATATAGTATCCTTCACTGTCTCTTGTTATGGTCTTTGTCTAGTTTGTCTAGACTTTGTTTGATATAAGTATTGCTACTTTCTTTTGACATACACTTGAAGGATGAATGTTTCTCCATCTACTCACTTTCAAACTGCAGGTGTCTAGGTCTAAAGTGGGTCTCTGGTAGGCAGGCAGCATATAGATGGATCTTGTCTTTATATCCACTCTCACAACCTATACCTTTGATTGGAGCATTTAGTATATTTACATTCAAAGTTATTATTGATATGTATTTATGTATTTATGCCATTTTATTGCTTGTTTTGTGGTTGTTTCTGAAGATTTTCTCTGATTCTTTGTCTTTCTCTCTTTCATGGTTTGATTTTCTTTGGTGATATATTTGAATTCCCTTCTCTCTAATCTTCGCATATTTGTTGCTGGTTTTTGATTTATGGTTACTATCAGGTTTGTATATAATCTGTCCTGCAAATAGCAGTCTATAGTAAGTGATGATCATTTTAAGTTTGAACCAACTCTTTTATCCTCTCCTCCCCATGTTTTAGCTATATGTTATATTTTACACCATTTTTCTGTGAGTTACTTGACTAATTTCTTACAGAAATGTTCATTTTTACTACCTTTGTTTCCTGCCTTTATCACTTTTGATCCTCCTTTCCATTTAAAGAGTCCGCTTTAATATTTCTTGCAGAACTAGTTTGGTGGTCATGAACTCCTTTAGTTTTTGTCTGTGAAATTCTTTCTCTCTCCTCCTATTCTGAATGATAGCCTTCCTGCCTAGAGTATTCTTGGCTGCAGATTTTTCCCATTCGGCAGTTGAATATATCTTCTGTCTTGCGAAGTTTCTATTGAAAAATCTCCTGCTAGCCTTAAGGGTTTTCTCTTGTAAGTTAGGGACTTCTTTTGTCTTGCTTTTTTATTTTTATGTTCAAATAGCCAACATATAGTATATCATTAGTTTCGGATGTGTGTTCAATGATTCATTAGTTACATATAACACCCAGTGCTCATCACATCATGAGGTCTCCTTAATACCCATCACGTGGTTACCCCATCCCCCACCCCCCATGTTTGTTTCCCAGAGTGTCTCATTGTTTGTCTCTGTCTCCCTCTCTGATATCTTCTCATTCAGTTTTCCCTCTCTTCCCCTATGATCCTCTACATTCTTCCTTATGTTCCACATATGAGTGAAAACCATATGATAATTGTCTTTCTCTGACTGACTTATTTCACTTAGAATACTCTCCAGTTCCATCTATGTCAATGTAAATGGTATATATTCATCCTTTCTGATAGCTGAGTAATATTCTATTGTATATATGAACCACATCTTCTTTATCCATTCATCCATTGATGGACATCTCACCTCCTTCCAGTTTGGCTATTGTGGATATTGCTGCTACAAACACTGGGGTGCAGGTACCCCTATAGATCAGTACGTTTGTATCCTTTGGCTAAATACCTAGCAATGCAATTGCTGGGTCATAGGGTACCTTTATTTTTAATTTCTTGAGGAATCCCCATACTGCTTTCTAGAGTGGCTGTACCACCTTGCATTCCCACCAACAGTGTAAGCGAGTTCCCCTTTCTCCACATCCTCATCAACACTTGGTATTTCCTGTCTTGTTAATTTTCCCCATTCTAACTGGTGTGAGGTGGTATCTCATTGTGGTTTTGATTTGTATTTCCCTGATGGCTAGCGATGTTGAACATTTTTCATGTGTCAGTTAGCCATTTGTATACCTTATTTGGAGAAGTGTCTGTTCATTACTTCTGCCCATTTCTTGACTGGATTATTTGTTTTTTGTTTGTTGAGTTTGAGAAGTTCTTTATAGATCTTGTATACTGGCCCTTTATCTGTAATGTCATTTGTAAATATCTTCTCCCATTCCGTGGGTCCCCTCTTAGTTTTGTTCACTATTTCCTTTGCCGTGTAGAAGCTTTTTATCTTGATGAAGTCCCAAGAGTTCATTTTTGCTTTTGTTTTCCTTGCCTTTAGAAACATGTCTTGCAAGAATTTGCTGTGGCTGATGTGGAAAAAGTTAATGCCTATGTTGTCCTCTAGGATTTTGATGGATTCCTGTCTCATATTGAGGTCTTTTATTCATTTTGAGTTTATCTTTGTGTATGTTGCAAGAGAATGGTCCAATTTCATTCTTCTGCATGTGGCTGTCTGATTTTCCCAGCACCATTTATTGAAGAGACGGTCTTTTTTCCATTGGATATTCTTTCCTGCTCTGGTGAAGATTAGTTGACCATAGAGTTGAGGGTCCATTGTCTTGCTGCTTTTAAGAATTTTTATCACTATATTTTATAAATTTAATATTTCTTGGTATCAGCCTTTTGTTGATTTTGATGGGAGTTCTCTATGTCTCCTAGACCTGGGTGTCTGTTTTCTTCCCTAGATTAGATTTCAGTGATTATTTCTTCAAATAAATTTTCTGCTCCCATTTCTCTCTTCTTCTTCTGGGACTCCAGTAATACACGTTATAACCTTTGATGGAGTTGCTGAGTTCTGTAAGTCTATTCTCATGTTGCATAATTCTCTCTTTTGTTCACCATTATAAGCTTTCCAATATTTTGTCCTCCAGATCATTAATTTATTCCTCTGCTTCTTCCAGCCTGCTGTTCATTGCATCAAGGATCTTTCTAACCTTTATTGCACTTTTCATCTCTGATTAACACTTTCTTAACTCTTTTATCTCTGTGGTAAGGGTCTCGCTGATGTGTTCCATTCTTTTCTCAATCCCAGTGAATATCCTAATGATCATTGCTTTAAATTCTCCATCAGGCATTACTTATATCTGCTTCACTGAGATGTCTGGCCATGACCTTATCTTCTTCTTTCATTTGGGATAAATTCCTCTGTCTTCTCATTTTTCTAAGACTCTGCCTTCTTCTGTGTGTTGGAAAAGCCAGTTATGTTTCCCCTCTCCTGTCCTAAAAGTAATGGTCTTATAAAGAAGAAGTCATGTAGTGCCCAGGGCCTAGAGGTTCAGGAAATGTCTACAGTGTGTTGCTCATCTTCTGCTCTTATGTTCTGGCTGCTCTATCCTTCAAGTGAGTCATTACAGAGGCTTTCTTTGCCTGCTGTTGGCAGTGTTTAGTCCCTGGCCTGAATGTGGTGAGTTTTAATTAGGTGTACTCAGATCTGCTCGTGAAATGAGACCTGTAACCACCTCCACTGGAACTGAGGCCCTGCAAAACTCTCTTGATTGGTACATGTGATGTGGGCAGGTGTTTGTGTTGGTCTTTTGGGGGATGCACAAACTGCACAGGACTGAGGTAAGCGTTACTGAGAAGGGCAGCTCCACTGGAGTACAGGGGAATGGGGCTTAGTGTAAGCAAGGCAGGCCACCAGTGTCCACACTGAACTACTTCCTGTAGGTGGCTCTGTGTTTATACTGAGGGATGGGGCAGGGAACTAGTGACCAGCTGCTTTGTTCCCAGAGAAGTGTCTCAGTGAATGCTGCCTCTCAAGGAAAAGCAAATAATGTCCCCCCTATGTGCCGCAAGCACTCTTCAGATCACTGTTTGCAAACTATATATCCCCAAGTTTTTTGCCTGCCTTCCCTCCAAAAACAACACATTGCCCTCTGGGTTCTATCCTAACAAAGCCTGTTGACCTTTAAAACTGTGGGCTTTACGCTGTGCTGGTTTCAAGAACTCATGAAATTCAGCCCCTTTTGTTTTTCAAGCCAATTACTTTGAGGAGACATTCTCCTTGTGCATTCCACTGCATGTTCTTCTCTCTCCCACCATTCACAATGACCACAGCTGCTTCCCCGCTGCCACAACCAGGATCTGTTTCTCCCCTAAACCACATCTCTGCACTCCCTATCTTCTTTGATGTGGGCTCTTCCTGTAGTTGTCAGTCTTTGGTTTGGTTTCTGTGGTATTTAGGATGATTTGATAGTTACCTAGTTATAATCATGAAATGAGGTAAGTCTAGGGTCCTCATATTCTGCCATCATCTTCCTGTCTTCTCTCTTGCTACTTTTAATTTTTTTTTCTTTATCAATATTTTTTTCATTTTGATTACAATTGATTTTGTTGGGGGAATCTCTGCTTTCTGGATATGGATATCTGTTTCCTTTCCCAGATTAGGGATGTTTTCAGCTATTATTTCTTCAAATAAAGTTTCTGCACCCTTTTGTCTGTCCCTTTTTTGGGATCTCTATACTGTGAATATTATTATGCTTGATGAAGTCACTGAGTTCCTTAAGTCTTTCTCATTTTGCATATATTTTTTTCTATCACTGACTTTGAATACTTTCCATTAGTCTGTCTTCCAGGTTATTAATTTGTACCTCTGCTTCCTCTAGCCTATTTATTCCATCATGTGTATTTTTTTAATTCCAATTATCATGTTTTTGGTCTCTGCTTGATTCCTTTTAATCTCTTTGTTAAGGGTCTCACTAATATCTTACACTCTTTTCTCAAGTACAATGAATATTATAATCATTACTTTAAATTCTCTATCAAGTATAACACATATCTATTTTGCTTAGGTATCTTGAAATGGTTTTGTCCTATTCTTTAATTTGGGACATATTCCTTTGTCTCATTTTGTCTAAGTCTGTCTGTCTGTTTCTATGTTTTAGGAAAGTTAGCTATATCTCTTGTTCTTAAAAATGGCCTTATGGAGACAAGATGCAGTGCAGCATCTCCTGTCCCAAGGAACTGATGCTCATCAGGTGTCTCCTATGTGTGTTGAATGTGCCCTGATGTTGTATCCTGGTCAGTTTTTTCTGCAGTCATCTGCAGAAACTCTCTATTACTGACAGCGCTTGGTCCTTGGCAGTAGAGGAGCACATTTTTCAAGGTACACACTAGTCTGCTTGTAAAATAAGACCTGCCACTGCTTCTGTGGCAGTGAACCAGTGCTGAATGGGTAAGGTACACAATTTTAACAAGGTTGTAGCTTGGGCTTCCATAGGGCCTGCCACCACTGCCAGGACCAAGAGGACCAAAATAAGTACACCAAGAGAGGAGGTATTAGTGAAGTTTGGATGGGTCTTCTGGGGAAAGGGATCCACAACACTGGGACTGAGGTAAATGGGAAGTTTGGGTCTACTGCAGGATGAGAGGGTGGAGCTTAGTGTAATCAAGTTAGGTACTAAATGTTGGCATCATGCTGGTTCTTACAGGTGGCCTTATGTTTATGCTGGAAGGTGGGGAAGGGAGATGCCCTCTATCACCTCCTTTGTTCCTGGAGGGATTTCCCTTTGATTCCCACCACTCTGAGATGGGCTCTGAGATAAGTAAATAACTCTCTCTCCCATATATTCCATGCATTTTTCAAACTGCTGCTACTATAGTATACCTACACAAACTGTTCATTGTGCTGTCTCATTAAAGACAAAGCCTAGCTTCCTAATAACCTCTGGGCTCTCTCATAGCCAGCCTGCTAATTTTTAAGATTCCAGGCTTTAAGTCCTATTACTTGTAACAACTCACAAAATTTGGAGACTCTTGCTTTCAAAGTCAATTATTATAGAGATTCATCTTCTCCATGCGGGCTTCCCAAAGTAGCAGTCCGTTTCTCTTCCCTCATTTTACCCACAGTGTCCCTTCCTCCTGGGGACAGTCCCACATGCATGTTTACTTCCCCACCGTGTTCTAACCTGCCCTAGCCTCTTCAGTGTGGTCTCTTCTCTATCTTTAATTGTGGAGTTTGTTCTGCCAGGCTTCAGGTTGTTTTCTGGGTTATTTATGCTGATATGAGTGTCATCTAGCTGTATCTGTAGGATGAGGTGTGCTTAGGGTCCTCCTATTCTGACATTTTCCCAGCCTCCTTCCATTGTTCTTTATATCTATTTTATCCTCATTTTGGAATGAGGATACATTTTGGAGCTACATTTTGGAATTATATCACTAATAAATTTGTGTATTATCTTGCATTTTTTCAAAGGAAGATAAAAATAAAATTATACTTTTGTCTATACACTTATGAAAATGTTTGTAGATTTTTTAATTTCTTTACTCATTTGACAAGAATTCCACAAAGAGTAGTAAAAACCAACATCCTAGTTTGAGTTAAGCTGGAATGCCTGCATTACTGTCCACATAACAGTGTCTTAGTTTGAAATAGATTTATTTTATTTGATTAAGGAAGTTTATTTTTCTGTCTAGTTTATTGTTTTTAATAAGAATGAATATTAAATTTTATTAATATATTCCTAGTACACAAAATGAATGAATGTACTTTAAATCTGGAAGATTAGTATGATACATAAACCTCTTAGTTTTCAAGGTCAAAATTATTCATTAAACAGTTGTTTATAGATATTTCCTTCACTTGTTAACAATTTTTAAAAAATATAATGTAATTTACCTGGAAAGCCTGTTTTAGTTGTTCCTGAAGGACTTTGTTCTCAATTTCCAGAGCATGCGCTACTTTCTATGATGTAATATAAGGGAGAAAGTGCATTCATTTTAGTATTTGTTTCTATAAATTCATTGTTATAATTATTACCTTTCTAAAACCCACAGATAGCCAAGATGATGACTAGAGCACACACACTTACTTGCACATTTTTCAGAAATAATGGTGGATAATTTATGCAGCTGTAACTTCCTCCTGATTTTCTACAGGAAAATTGACTTGAATTTGATAAATTATTACTATAACAAATTAAGTATTTCATTTTTCCCTTTTCTCTAGGCCTAAAATATTTAAATACAAACATTTCAAATTTTGTGAAAAGAAGAAACTCTACTCTTAGCAAAAAATAAAAATAGTTCTGATTTTGTGAGAATGAATGGATTCTGTTACACATGAAATGTCTCAGCAATTCTCAATCAGATAAGAGACAGTTTGAATAATCATATCTAAATTCCCCAGCTCTGTTTCTGGTACAGCAGGGTAAGTTCCTACTGGACAGACCCCACTACACATAAAAACCACAAACCTTAAACAAAATACAAATATCAACACTAGATAGAAACCAAAAATAGGTAGATTCTTGAGAGAAAGTGATGCTTGGAAGAAGAAAGAGCCCTAGGTAAGATTCTTGTTTCCTGGTTTCTAGTCTGAGGGCAACCCTACCTGAGCCAGACAGGGCATCTAATAGCTGATAAAAAACATGAATTTTTAGAAACCAGAAGAAGGAAATCAGGGCAATTGGCATCCACTGAAAAACTTAGGGGAAGTCACACAAAGAAGAGAAAATGAGAGAAGGAGACCCAAACTCTATATAAACCCTCCCCAAGCCCTGAACCACATCTGTATAAGGAAGACTCAAAGTAGCCTACCAAAACCTAAAAGAACTGAAATGCAATTTAAGTTGCTGCCTAAACACAGAATTTTCATTTTGCAGCCAATAATGTTAAGTATATTAATGCAAAACAAACAAAAATAAGGATAACCATACCAGAAGAATATAGTAGAATCCAGAGTTTGAACAATATGATATTCCCAATATTCAGAACCAATTTACAATTACTTGACATTTAAAGAAACAGCAAAATGAGACTTACTCATAAGATAAAAACAATCTACAGTAATCCCAAGATAGATTCGATTTTAAAGTTGGTGTACAAGAATTTTAAAGCAACTATCATAACAATATCCAAAGGGAAAATATGTTCATAATGAAGGAAATAAAAATTCCAGCAAATTAGTATGACCTATAAAAAAATAGCCAATGTAAATTATAGTAGAGAAAAACACAGTATCTGAATTTTAAAAATTTAAAGGATAAGCCTAGGAGCAAATTGGCTAGGACAGTAGAAACAGACCAACTTAAGATACATCAGTACAAGACATGAGAACAAGTATTTTAAAAATGAAGAGAGACTGAGGAGCATTTGTGATACTATGAAATATCTAACATGTGTTGCATTCTCATAAGGAAAAGAGAGAAAAAGTGATAGAAAAAGTAGTTGAAAAAGGTGAAAATTTCTCAAATTTGGTGAAATTTACATACTTGAGATACTCAGCACACCCAAGCTGATGTATATAAAGAAAATAATGCCTACACACATCAGAGTGAAAGTTGAAAACCAAGTAAAAAGAGAACACCTTTTTTTTTAAGATTTTTGTTTGTTTATTTGACAGAGACAACAGCGAAAGAGGGAACACAAGCAAGGGGAGTGGGAGAGGGAGAAGCAGGCTTTCTGCTGAGCAGGGAGCCTGATGCAGAGCTCAATCCTAGGACCCTCGTGTCTCATGACCTGAGTGGAAGGCAGATGCTTAATGAATGAGTCACCCAGGCACCCCTAAAAGAAAATCTTAAAAGCAGACAAAGAGAATGCCAAATTACAGAGAGAAATATTGATTTGAATGATTGCTTCCCATCAGAAAAATATGAACTTTAAATGAAAATGGAAAACCATCTTCAAAGTGTAAATGTTTCTCTTCTGAAAGTGTTATCTTAAGAAACAAAAGAAAGCTTTAAATCTATATTTTAGTTCTCACTGAAATTTGAGAGGACACAGCATCAATAAAAACAGAAAAAGGTAATAATGAGGACAAAAACAAGCCTTCCTCTTGTTACTGTTCAAGAGATCTCTATATAGGACTATAATGTACTAAGGAAACTCACATTCATAAACAGGCACAGAAATATAATAAGCCATATACTGGGATTAAGTAACTTCAAAGAGGAAGAACAAGTTAAACAAACCAAGGAGGTATCTCCACTAAGGCAGATCTAAAGGGACAGACGGAAAATAACTACAAGAAAACAGAATGCAGAAAATTCTAATGAATGCAATTATAGCCATAAATTAAGATCCACTGAGATTATTTTTAAACATGGTTTTGAACTTAAAATGTCAAGAGGGAAGACACTATTAGACTTCATGGGAAGATGACAGAGTAGGAGGATCCTAACCTCACCTCATCCCACAGAAACAAATAGATAACCCATCAGTGAAAATAACCCAGAAAAATACCCAAAGACTGGCAGAACAAAGTCCACAACTAAATGTAGAGAAAAGACTACATTGAAGTGGGAAGGAAGGGTGGAGACACTGTAGGGACCTAAATGGATAGTGTTTCATCCATGGGAGGGAGGGGTCTGTGGACACAGAGAGGGGTGAGAAATAGACTATCACAATGGAGACCCTGACAGGGAAGATGAATCCCCATAGCATTTGGCTCTTAAAATCAGAGGGTCCAAATTTCATGAGTTCTTACAACCAGCAGGACTTAAACCCTAGAATTTTCAAAAATCAATGGCTCTACTCTAAAAGAACCTGAAGTATATTAGGAAGCTAAGGCCCCAGGCTTAAAAAGAAAGCACACTTGCTAGGAAGACACAGCTTAGAAACAGTAGTTCCAAAAATATCTGGGGCATATAAGAGGGAGAGTTAGTTAGTAATCCCAGAGTTCACTGAGGAACTTCTACAGAAAAAAAGGAGCTAGCAAGTACCATTTCCTTCCCCATCCCACAGCATGATCACATAACCACATGCAGGAACCAGCCAGGCACTGGCATTCACTACCTAACTTGCCTACACCATGCCCTTCCCCCCTCCAGCTGAGACTGCCTCAGTCAAAACTGTGGGTCCCCTCCCCAGAAAACTAGTGCAAATTATGCCAACACTGTATCTCCTGACTTCTTGCAGAGGACAAGTGAATATTATTAAAATTGCACCCCCTGAGCAGCTGTGTCTGGCTCATACAAACCACTGCAGGAAGAAGACAGACGCAGCCTTGTTAAAAGAGCATGCCCCACCCATCACTTTCAAGGGCAAGAGACATAAGTGATTCTCCTAACACAGAGAAATAGACACAGAGAATTGGGCAAAATGAAGAAACAGAGGAATATATCCTAAATTAAAGAATAAGACAATATCACAGCAAGAGACCTAAGTGAAACAGATGTAAGTGTTATGCCTGATAGAGAATTTAAAGTAATGATTATAATGATATTCAGTGGACTCAAGAAAAGGTAAAAGACATCAGTGAGACCCTTAAAGAGATTACAAAGAAAATAATCAGATCAAGAATATGATAGTTGAAATTAAAAATACACATGATGGAATAAATAGCAGGCTAGAGGAAGCAGGGGATCAAATTAATAACCTGGAGACAGACAAATGGAAAGTATTAAAGCAAAGTCAGTGAGAGAAAAAAATACATACAAAATGAGAACAGACTTAAGGAACTCAGTGACTTTATCAAGCATAATAATATTCACATTATAGAGATTCCAGAAGGACAGACAAAAGGGGGCAGAAAATTTATTTGAAGAAATAATAGCTGAAAACATCCCTAATCTGGGAAAGGAAACAGATATCCAGAAAGCAGAAATTCCCTCAACAAAATCAACCCAAGGAGGTCCACACCAAGATTTATGCTAATCAAAATGTAGTGATAAAGAGAAAATTTTTTAAGCAGCAAGAGAAGAAACAGTTACATACAAGGGAAACCTTATAAGGCTATC
This sequence comes from Nasua narica, assembly GCA_028533885.1. Taxonomy (NCBI): domain Eukaryota; kingdom Metazoa; phylum Chordata; class Mammalia; order Carnivora; family Procyonidae; genus Nasua; species Nasua narica. Next base: position 24,327,508 of record CM052807.1, on the reverse strand, counting down.
AGCTGGTTTTTCAGCAGAAACTTTGCAGATTAGAAAAAATTGGCATGATAAATTCAAAGTGCTGAAAGGGAGAAACCTGCAGCCAAAAATACTCTATTCAGCAAGGCTATACTTCAGAACAGAAGGAGAGATAAAGGGTTCCTCAGACAAATAAAAACTAAAGGAGCTCATGACTACTAAACCATCCCCACAAGAAATATTAAAGGGGACTCCTATAGTGGAAAGGAAAGACCATAAGTGAGAATATGAAAAGTATAAAACAGAAGTAAAAATAAGTTTATCTGTAAATATCAGTGAAGAGATTCACAAAATAAAAGGATTTATAATATGAAACCACATACCTAAAATGGGGGAGAGTGAGAGAGTAAGGAATGGGTTCTAATTTAAGTGACCATCAACTTCATACAGATTGTTACATGCAATTTTCTATACAAACCTAATAGTAATAACCACAAAACCAAACCCAGTAATAGATATGCAAATAATAAAGAAAAAGAAATCCAAGTATATCACTAAAGAAAACCAGAAAATAATTAAAGATAGCTAGAGCTAAAGAGATCAAAGAAAAACTATAGAAACAACCACAGAACGTAACAAAATGGCAATAAGTATATCTCTATCAATAATTACTTTGAGTGTAGATGGATTAAATGCTCCAATCAAAGGACAGAAGGAGACAGAGTGGATATAAAAACAAGACTCACCTATATGCTGAGTACAAGAAACTAACTTCAGACCTAAAGAGACCTGCACACTGAAAGTGAGGGACTGGAGAAACATCATGCAAATGGATGTCAAAAGAAAGCTGTAGTAGCAATACTTATGTCAGACAAAATAGACTTTAAAACTAAGACTGTAATCAGGGACAAAGAAGGACAGTATATAAAAGTGAACAATCTAACAAGAAGATACAATTGTAAATTTTATGCACCCAACATGGGATCACCAAAATACATAAAACTGTTAATAACAAAAATAAAGGAACTAATCCATAGCAAGAAAAGGACTTTAACACCCTACTTTTATCAAGGGACAGATCATCCAAACAGAAAATCAACAACAAAACAGTGGTTTTGAATGACACACTAGACCAGATAATGTATGTATTCAGAAAATTCCATTCTAAAACAGCAGAATACATATTCTTTTCAAGTACATATGGAACATTCCTGAGAATAGACTACGTATTAGGCCACAAACAAGTTTCAAGAAATTTGAAAAAATTGAAGTAGTACCCTGCACCTTTTCTGACCACAATGCTATGAAACTAGAAATCAACCACAAGTAAAATCTGGAAAGACTACTAATATATGGAGGTTAAACAACATGCTACTAAACAATGAATGGGTCAACCAAGAAATCAAAGAAGAAATCAAAAACTGCATGGAAACAAATGAAGTGAAAACAAAACAATCCAAAATCTTTGGGATGCAACAAAGGCAGTTCCAATAGGAAAGTTTATACCAATAAAGGCTCACCTCATGAAGGAAGAAAAATCTCAAATAAGCAACCTACCCCTACCCCTAAAGGATATATAAAAATAAGAGCAAACAAAACCCAAACCCAACAAAAGGAAAGGAATAGTAAAAATTTGAGCAGAAATAAATGATACAGAATTTTAAAATCAATAGAACAGATCAATGAAATCAGGAGCTGGGTCTTTGAAGAGATAAAAAAAATTGGTAAACCTCTAGACAGACTCATAAAAAAAAGAGGACTCTAATAAAGCAAAATCACAAATGAAAGAGGAAAAATAACAATTGATACCACATACTGCAAAAAATTATGAGAATATTATGCAAAATTATATACCAACAAATGGGATAACCTGGAAGAAATGGATAAATTCCTAGAAACCTACCAATAATGAAGCAGGAAGAAATAGAAAATTTGAACACAGTGATTACCAGCAAGGAAACTGAGTCAGTCATCAAAAAAATCCCAACAAAGAAAAGTCCAGAACCAGAGGACTTCACAGGCAAATTCTAGCAAACATTTAAAAGACGAGTTAATATCTATTTTCTCAAACTATCCTAAAAAATAGAAGACAAAGGAATGCTTTCAAATTCATTCTATTAGGCAAGCATTACCCTGATACCAAAACCAGATGGACATCACAGAAAAAGAGAACAATCACCCAATATCTCTGATGAAAACAAATGCAAAAATCCTCAATAAAATACTAGTAAACCAGGGCACCTGGGTGGCTCAGTTATTAGGCGTCTGCCTTTGGCTCAGGTCATGATACCAGGATACTGGGATCGAGCCCCACATCGGGCTCCCTGCTCCTCAGGAAGCCTGCTTCTCCCCTTTCTCTTGTGTACCCTCTCTCACTGTGTCTCTCTCTGTCAAATAAATAAATAAAATCTTAAAAAAATAAAAAATAAAAGAAAAATACTAGTAAACCAAATCCAACAATATACTAAAAATATCATGCACCACAATCAAGTTTTCATGCAATGCAAGGTTGGTTCAATAATTTTGTGATGCATGACAACAATAAGAGGAAAGATAAAGACCATATGATCATTTCAGTAAATGCAGAAAAAGCATTTGACAAAGTATAACAACCGTTCATGATAAAAACCCTCAACAAAGTAGTTTAACAGGAACATACCTCAACATAATAAAGGCTTTATATGAAAAACCCACACAACATCATACTCAATTGTGAATAACTGAGAGTTTTTCCTCTAAGGTCAGGAAAAAGACAAGGATGTCCACTTTCACCACTTTTATTCAACACTGTACTAGAAATCCTAGCTAAAGCAATCAGACAACAAAAAGAAATAAAAGACATCAAGTTGTTAAAGAATAAATTTTCACTATTTGCAGATGACATGATACCATATACAGAAAACTCAAGACTCCACAAAAAAAATTATTAGAACTGATTATTGAATTTAGTAAAGTTGCAGGATACAAAATAAATGTACAAAAATCTGTTGAATTTCTATACACTAATAATGAAGCAGTAGAAAGAGAAATTAAGAAAATAATCCCATTTACAATTACACCAAAAACTTAAGATACCCAGGGATAAATTTAACCAAAGAGGTGAAAGACCTATATTCTGAAAAGTCTAAAACACCGATGAAAGAAATTCACAATGACACACAGAAATGGAAAGACATTCCATGCTTATGGAGTGGAAGAAACGTATTGTTAAAAGGTCTATATCAGGATGCCTGGGTGGCTCAGTCGGTTAAGCATCTGCCTTTGTTAGGCTCAGGTCATGATCCCAGGGTCTTGGGATCAAGTCCCACATTGGGCTCCCTGCTCAGCAAGGAGCCGGCTTCTCCTTCTGCCTGCCACTCCCCCTCCTTGTGCTCTTTTTCTTTCTGACAAATACATAAATCTTTTAAAAAAATGATAATAAAAATAATAAAATAAAATAAAATGTCTAAACTATCCAAAGCAACCTGCAGATTTAATGCAATCTCTATCAAAATACCAATAGTATTTTTCACAGAACTAGAACAATCCTAAAATGTGTATGGAACCACAAGAGACCTCAAATAGCCAAAGCAATTTTGAAATTGAAAAGCAAAACTGGAGGTATCATAGAGCCACAGTAATCAAAACAGTATGGTACCGGCACAAAAATAGACATATAGCTCAATGGAACAGAATATAAAACACAGAAATAGGCTCCATGATGATAAGGTCAATTAATCTTCAACAAAGCAGGAAACAATACGCAATGAGAAAAAGACATTCTCTCCAACAAAGAGTGTGGGAAAACTGGACAGCAACATGCAAAAGCATGGCATTGGGCCACTTTCTCACAGCATACACAAAAATAAACTCAAATGGATAAAAGACCTAGATGAGAGACCTGAAACCATAAAAATCCTAGAAGAGAACATAGGCTTTAATTTCTCTGACACTGCAGCAAAATATTTCTAGTTAGGTCTCCTGAGTAAGGGAAATAAAAGCAAAAATAAACTGTCAGGACTATATCACAATAAAAAGTTTCTGCACAGTGAAGGAAATAATCAATAAAACTAAAAGGCAACCTATGGAATGGGAGATACTTGCAAATGACATATCCAATAAAGGGTTAGTATTGAAAATAAATAGAGATCTGATACAACTCAACACCTAAAAAACAAATAATCCAATTAAAAATAGCAGAAATGAACAGATATTTCTCCAAAGAAGACATCACAATGGCTGACTGAAAAATGTAAAGATGCTCAACATCACTCATCATCAGGAAAATGCAAATCAAAACTACACTGAGATATTACCCTCATACCTGTCAGAATGACTAAAATCAAAAACACAAGAAACAACAGGTGCTGGTGAGGATGGGAAAGACAAGGAACCCTGGTGCAGTGTTGGTGGGAATGCAAACTGCAACAGCCACTGTGGGAAACAGTATGGAGCTTCCTCAAAGAGTTAAAAAGAGAACTACCCTAGGATCCAGTTATCCCATACTACCAAAAAAAATACATAAACACTAGTTCAAAAGGATACATACACTTCTATGTTTATTTTGACATTATTTACAATTGCTTAATTACTGTAGCAATTAAAGTGTTCATCAGTGGGTGAATGGGTGTAGAAGATGCAATATGTATGTATGTATGTATGTGTGTGTGTGTGTGTGTCTGTGTGTGTGTGTGTGTGTCTATAGATATATACATATATATGTATATATTCCATTGGTTGTGTCCATATATTCCATTGTGTGTGTCCATATATTCCATTGTGTGTGTCCATATATATATACATATATGTATATATATGATCTAAGTGACCATCATCTTTATACAGTTTGTTGCATGCAATGTTCATAAGAACAGAATCTTTCCAACAACATGGATGGAGCTAGAGAGTATAATGCTAAGCATAAGAAGTCAGTCAGAGAATGACAAAGAATTTAAGAAACAAAACAAATGAACAAAGATGAAAAGAAAGAGAGAGAGAGAAGCAAACCAAGAAATAAACTTTTAACTATAGAGAACCAACAGATGGTTACCAGAGGGGAAGTGGGTGAGGTGATAGGTGAAATGCGTGATGGGGTTTTAAAAAAATACACTTATCATGATGAGCACTGAGTAATATATAGAATTGTTGAATCACTATATTCTGAAATATCACTATATACCTGAAACTAACATGAGACTATATAATAACTACTTAGAATTAAAATTAAAAAACAATTTTAAAAAGTCGAGAGGAAATGGAAAGGAGAAAGGCTACTTCTGAGAATAAGTTTAGAACTATCGTTGAGTAAATGAAATAAATATTTCATAGTACAGAACAAATACATAAACAGAAGACCAAAAATATAGAGAACTTAAAAATTAGATCTAGGAATCACAATATTCAAATATTAGTTTCATAAGGGTAAAAGAAAAAAAAAGATTAATAATAATAAAATAAGTAGGAAAATAAAACTTAGTTGAATAAAAAAATTAAGATCTGGTAAAATTTCTATACTTCAATGAGAAATAAAGGTAAGAAGACGACTGGGTCCCAAATAACATCAAACTACTATACCTACCTGAAACTCTATACCCAAATTTTCCAGGAAAGAAAAATAATATTCTGTCATGTTTAAGTTATTGAATTTTATGGGGTCTCTCTATATAGCAGCCTCGCCTATTTACTAATACAAATACAGAGTTAAATAAAGCAAATCTAGATTTAATTGAATTTTATATAAAGAGAGAAAGGGAAGAGAGAGAAAGAAAGGTAAAGAAAATATATACGCCACTTATGGTAGACTAAAATGGTCATAGATTCTTTGTAGTAGTTCCCCTCAGATATGAAGTCCACTTCCTCAACTCCTTAAAACTGAACTTCCCTATGACTTGCTTTGGTCAATAGGGTACAATGAAAATGGTAGTATCTGAGGTCTGAGCTTATTAGACCCCAAGATGTCTTCCAGCTTTGTTTTGCTCTTGTTGCTAGGAATCCTGTAAACTACTCCAGGCTACTCCTACCCTGGGGCTAGCCTCCTAGCTAAGAGACTAGAAAGAGATCCCATCTGTCACAGATGTCGCAGCTGGGACTTCATATATATGAATAAAGCTATCTAAGATCATCCAACTAAAGCCAAGCATTCCCAGAGAGAACACTTAACCAGTCACCAAGAGAAATAATGAGTATCTGCTACTTCAAATCACCAAGTTTTAGAACATTTTGTTATTTAGGAAAACTTAACTGGTATATTTAGCAATAGAAAATGTGTATGGCTTTATGTCATTAGAACATTTATAAAAATTGAATACTGTTTTGGATTATTTCCACAATTTCTCCCACTCTATACAGGGCACTCTTCCTTGTGAATTTTGGCTAACCTTATAACTTCCTTAAAGAATATAGTGGAAAAACTACAAGGACTTTTAATCCAACAGTCTCTAACAAGTTTTATAGGTTTTGCTTTTGCCAGTGTGTTAAATTGATATTGGAAGTTGAAAAACAGGGTAGGAACTCTGTTATGTAGCTATAGAACAATTAACAAAGCTCGGCCTAGAGTAACTTTCAGGGTTAAAAACATACCTAATAAACTTGTGGATCTGGCTAAGGAAATTTCCAGCCAGAATGCTAAAAATACTATTTGGCTTATACTACTGAAATCCAATAAGGTTACTGCAAGAGAAATAAACTAAAGAAAGAACTGTTCGCTTGGACAAATTAATTTAAATTTTGTTTTTATTTTACTGCATTTTACTCTAATATACAAATAACTGTTGCAATAAGAAAAGAAAGAAAGAAAGAAAGAAAGAAAGAAAGAAAGAAAGAAAGAAAGAACTGTTCAATTTTAAAACAGGAATTAGAAGATATATAGAGAATCCAGGACAGTAACTCCGGCCCATAAAAGAAATTCTCAAGGTAAAAAAAATTATTTTAGGGCAAAGATCAGTCATAGTACTGACAGTAAAATATAGACTCAGAGTCAAAATCAGGTCGAGGGTGTAACTATAAGACTCCCCGTTAAGAACTCAGAAACACTTAAATATTCTTTGTGAATCCTCCAATAAGACAAAAGAACTTGGGGCCCCTGGGTGGCGCAGTTGGTTGAGCAACTGCCTTCGGCTCAGGTCATGATCCCGGAGTCCCAAGATGGAGTCCCACATCTGGCTCCCAGTTCCATGGGGAGTCCGCTTCTCACTCTGACCTGCTCTCTCTCACTCTCTCTCTTTCCTAATAAATAAATAAATAAAATCTTTAAAAAAAAAAAAAAGACAAAAGAACTTGAATAATCTTGAAGGTATTGTCCTGTAGAAGCCTGACATACTTTAAGTAAAAAGAAGTCTATCTCAAAAAGAATTATGGACGTAGCTTTGGGGTATATGAAAGAATAGTAACATATATAGAAAACAAATTTTTAAGAGAAACACCATCATATTAGACTAAAAAAGACAGAGACATTTCAAAATGAAAAGCGATCTCTGAGTCCCCAGTATTAGAGGAACAGGAAGCAGGTTAAGTGAGCTATTCAGCTGCAAACATGGGCAATTTTTTATGGTAAAGGAGTGATGATTCAGAGTGTGGAATCTATGTACCACACTGCAAATAAGGGCTACTTTATTTTGGATTAGGAAATCATTTCCAGGGACCAAAACTAGCCCTCAATCAAAGTCATACCCCATCCTGAAAGTCAGGAGAACTGGTGACATGTGTCTAGTTGGATTTCAGGATTGCCTTTTGTTTTCCCCCTATTTGAATAACAGTGTCTACTGCAATTATCCTATCCTTTTCACAATAGTATGTGTTATGTGTTGGGAGGGGTGAGGTAGGGATAACCTCCCTTTTTAGATAACAGATCTCCAGATCAAGAAAAGCTGTGCTAAGAACCCATACCTAGACCTGGTACCGTATCTAGACCTGATACAGATGATAAGATCCTAGACTTTAAGATAAAACTAGAATGTAATGGGATTTTAGGAGGAAGGAGTGAGCACATTTTGCCTGTGGAAGAAATATTAACATGTGGCCAGAGGAAAGATATCACAATTTCTAAAAATGACCATCTATAATTTGTCTAATACATAAATATATTTTATATTTATATGAGTATATATTATATATCATATATTTTTATTTACATATATGAGATATATATTATATACATTCCTATGTATATAATATTCCTATTCCTATATTCCTAAATATATATAACATTCCTATATATATAACATTCCTATATATATATATATATACACACACACATGCATACATATGTATATATATACACACACACATAGAGGAATATAGGAATATATGCCAGATGTCACAGTCTTGCTTTCTGCAGTTTCAGTTACCTATGCTCAGCCACAGTCTGAAAGCAGTTGACTATAGTTAGAAGATCAATAGTAGCTTAATGCTATGGCACAATGCCTACATAATTTCATGTCACTTTATTTCATCATGTATGCATTTTATCATCTCATGTCATCACAAGAGGAAGAAGTACCATACAATAAGATTTTGAGAGAAATCACATTCATATAACTTTTATTGCAGCGTATTGTTATAATTGCTCTATTTTATTACTGTTAGTCTCTTACTGTATCTAATTAATAAATTAAATTTTAGCACACGTATGTATGTATGTATAAGAAAGAACATAGAATATACAAGGTTTGGAACTATCTACAGTTTCAGGCATCCTCTGAGGGTCTTAGAATGTATCCCTATGGATAAGGGAGGACTACTATAATAGTAATTACTGCTAAGCCTACTACTTTTTCTTATTTGATTTTTATATCTCTTATACCTTTTTGAGATAGAGATTGTTTTACCCATTTTAGCGACCAAAAACATAAAGCTCAAGTAGGTTAAAGGGACTTGTCCAATGTCACAAAACTTAGTAAGACCCTGTTATGACTCCCAGTATGATCTTATTTCCTCCATGATATTACCTGTAGTTGAGTAACCCATGGTAATTTTCATAACCTTGACAATAAACATGCTTGGATTTACCATTTTTGATTTTCTGGAACTAGAAAAGTGAACCAATAAGCAAGGACTACCTCAGAAGGAACTTCAATACACACACACACAAATATACACACATACACGTACAAATCTCTGTGTTCACATGCATTCTAGTGTTGTCTACATATATAATTATCAGAGCATATACTAATTAAATTTAGATGCATAGAGGGAGTATGTGTCTCACCTGGACTTCAAGCAAATCTCCTTTTATTTTAAGTTCTTTGACTAGAGACTTCTTCCTGTTATTAAAAAATTTTTAAATATATCATGATATTTTAAATTGCATGACTACTTTGATTTCTTTATATCTTAATTTGATTTCTTTAATACTTAAACCATTTTTAAATAAAATTTCTCAGAAGAAATTCATATTTTTAAGAATCATAAATCCATATAAATGATAAATAATTGAATAACATTTCTCAAGCTAATTTCTCATTGGTATGATTAAAATAGTGAAATAAGGCAAGGATTTTTAAAGTACATTGAACAAAGTACATCTATGATCATCTTAAGTTTTCATTTAAATTCCAGTTAGTTAATAATGAATCTTGTAACACTGAAAAAAAATAAAAGTATTTGGGGAAAAAATGAATAAATAAATTCCAGTTAACATGCAGTGTAATATTAGCTTCAAGTGTACAATGCAGTGATTCAACACTTCCATACAACACCCAGTGCTCATCACAGTGCACTCCTTAATACCCATCACCTATTCAATCTATCCCCTTACCCACTTTCCCTCTGGTAACCATCAGTTTGTTTTCTATAGTTAAGTGTCTGTTTCTTGGTTTGCCAACAACACAAGAAACAACACGTGTTGGCAAGAATATGGAGAAAGGGGAACACTCTTACATCATTGGTGAGGATGCAAATTGGTACACCCACTCTGGAAAACAATATGGAGGTTCCTCAAAAAGTTAAAAAATAGAACTATCCTATGATCCAGTAATTTCTCTAGTAGGTATTGACCCAAAGAATACAAAAATGCTAATCCAAAGGGATACCTGCACCCCGATGTTTATAGCAGCATTATCTACAATGGCCAAATTATGGAAACAGCCCAAGTGCCCATTGACTGATGAATGGATAAAGAAGATGTGATGTGTGTATATAGATATAAAGTGAACATGATGAGCAGGGGGTGTTTTATGGAAGTGTTGGCACACTGTATCGTATACCTGAAACCAATATTGCACTGTATAACTGGAATAACTGGAATTTAAATTAAAAAGTTAAGATGACGAGAGGAAAAAATGATCAATGCACTTTGAAAATCTTTGCCTTAGCTCACTTCCACATTTTAATCATACCAGTGAGAAATCACCTTGAGAAATGTCATTCAACACACACACACACAGGAACACACACTGGAATATTACTCATACATTACTGACATTAAAAAGAATGAAATCTTGCCATTTGCAGTGATATGGATGGAGCTAGAGAATATTATGCTAAGTGAAATAAGTTAGAAAAATACAAATACCACATGTGGAATTTAAGAAACAAAACAAGCAAAAGGAAAAAAGGAAAGAGAATGGTCATCTTTTCTTTTCTGAGACAAAGTTCAAGGCTGTTTGTCCACTGAATTTTTTTTTCAGAATCTTTAAAACTCTATAAAGATTGAATTCACAGTTTCTTTTTAAAATTGTATATTTATATTAGTATTTGACTAAAGCAACTTCAAAATGCAAAAAAATATTTTATATTATTAAAGAAAATATTCACTTAATAAGGCCACTTTAAATAATCTGCATGCATAAAAAATAAATGGTTTTACAAAATAATCAAGCAGTAAAAAAAAAAAAGAACAGCCCAGACTAAGGAGTTAATGTACAAATCACAAATCATTACCCAAACCATTAAGGAAACAATGTAAATCCTTTTGTACCTAAAATGATTTTCAGATTTAATTCTGTTTACTTATTCCTTAATATCTTGTGATTCAGGGGTACCTGGGTGGCTCAGTCGTCGAGAATCTGCCTTTGGCTTGGGTCATGATCCCAGGGTACTGGGATCGAGCCCCGCATCGGGCTCCCTGCTCTGCGGGGAGCCTGATTCTCCCTCTCTCCCTCCTCCCGCTTGTGTACCCTCTCTCACTGTGTCTCTCTCTGTCAAATAAATAAATTAAACCTTTAAAAAAAAATATCTTGTGATTCATTCTCCTCTTCTAAACCACCTTTATTTCTTTGTTCTTCCCGTCTCAGCCCTCTTCCATCATCATATCCTGGTCTGTCTGCAAAATTATGTATTACATAGTGTTAAATATTTTTTAGAAACTGTTAATAAGTTATGTTTATATGACCTTAAATTATTTGTGTGAAAAGAAAATATAAATTAACAAGGAAAAATTATTAACATGCAGCTTTATGTCTTACTCTTCTGAGTCCTCAGGTTTTCCTTTGTCTTTTTTCTTCTCAGTTTTTACAGTTTTCTTTGTCCTAGTGTATGCAGACTTTGTTTTCTGTGTAATCTTATATAAGCCAGAAATAGATAGTTAATGAGGTAATAAATTAGAGGGAAATAAAAGATAATATACATTACTAAGATTTCAATTTTACTTTGAGAATCACTATGCTATATTTCAAGGAAAATTATCTAAACAGAAGCAAAACAAAATTAAGGAGACAGAATGTTTCTTATGGCAATTTACTGAATATAAATTGTATATAAGCTAATATGTATATGTATATAAGCTAATATAATATCAACAAATTAAGTGCTCCTGACAAATTACAGCCAGTTCTATAATTAACATAGTGATCATCATCTCACTATGAAAAATCATGCACTGGGGGGAGGGGGCAAGATGGTGGAGAAGTAAGAGATCCTGCAGCAACCGGTCCCCAAAAGTGAGCTGGAAATATACCAGAACACGCTGAACACCCATGAAATCACCCGGAGGAGCAAGATTTCTCACTCCGGGATCTCTCCGAGAGCAGAAGACAGCAGTGGAGAAGTAAAAGCAAAGCGGGAACACTGGAACTGATATCGGAGGATAAACAAAAGGGGAAGGGAGCCATCAGAAGCTAACCAAGGACAGTAATACCCCAAAGGAAAGTGCCTGGTGGCG
>CM052807.1:24303887-24314971 GCA_028533885.1 Nasua narica | reverse complement strand
TTTATATCCTGAGACTTGACTGAATTCCTATATGAGTTCTAGCAGTCTTGGAGTGGAGTCTTTTGGGTTTTCCACATAAAGTATCATATCATCTGCAAAGAGTGAGAGTTTGACTTCTTCTTTGCCAATTTGGATGCCTAGTTCTGTGCATTTTGAATAATTAATTTAATTGCAGTCCCTCTAACTACCATGGAAAATGCCAACCTAAACAAAAAAAATTAACTTAAAAAAGTTTTTAATTATTATGCAAAATTTTAAATAACTTCAAAAGGAATATAGCTCATCAAACTTTGAAATGTTTTTTAACAGCTGTATCACTACAATTCTGAAGTTGTTTTATTTAAATTCAAGTAGACAACATATGGCATATCATTAGTTTTAGATGTAGTGTTTAATAGTTCGTCAGTTGCATACTTAAGAGACCATGGTTTTTCTACCTCTCTAATGATTTCCCATTCAGTATTCCCTCTCCTCTTTATGATTGTCTGCATTTTTTTCTTATATTCCACATATCAGTGAAACCATATAATTGTCTTTTTCTGATTGACTTATTTCTCTCAACATTATACCTTCCAGTTCCACCCATGTTGATGTAAATTGTAGGTATTCATCTTTTCTGATGGCTGAGTAATATTCTACTGTATATATAAATCACATCTACTTTATCCATTTATCTGTCAACGGACATCTTGGCTCTTTCCACATTTTGATTATTGTGGACATTTCTGCTATAAACACTGGGGTGCAGGTGCCCCTTTGGATCAATGCATTTATATCTTTGGGGTAAATAACTAGTAGTGCAATTGCTGGGTCATAGGGTACCTCTATTTTTAAGTTCTTGAGGGACCTCCATACCGTTTTCCAGAGTGGTTGTACCAGATTGCACTCACACCAACAGTGTGAGAGAGCTCCCCCTTCTCTGCATCCTCATCAATATTTGTTGTTTCCTGTCTTGTTAGTCATTCTGACTAGTGTGAGGTGGCATCTCATAGTGGTTTTGATTTGTATTTCCCTGATGCCAAGTGATACGGAGCATTTTTTCATGTGTCTGTTGGCCATCTGGATGTCTTCTTTGCATAAATGTCTGTTCATGTCTTTCTGCCTATATCTTGACTGGATTATTTGTTTTATGTGTTTTATGAGTTTGATAAGTTCCTTATAGATCTTGGACATTAGCCCTTTATCTGATATGTCATTTGTGAATATCTTCTCCCAATCTATAGGTTGACCTTTAGTTTTATTGACCACTTCCTTTGCTGTACAGAAACTTTTTATCTTGATGAAGTTCCAACACTCCATTTTTGCTTTAGTTTCCCTTGCCTTTGGAGACATGTCTTGCAAGAAGTTGCTGCGGCCAAGGTAGAAGAGGTTACTGCCTGTGTTCTCCTCTAGGATTTTGATGGATTCCTGTCTCACGTTTAGGTCTTCCATCCATTTTATCTTTGTGTATGGTATAAGAAAATGATCCAGTTTCTTTCTTCCAGATGTGGCTGTCCAATTTTCTAAGCACTATTTATTAAAGAGACTGTCCTTTTTCCATTGGATATTCTTTCCTAATTTGTCAAAGATTAATTGACCATACAGATGAGAGTCCATTTCTTGCTTTTCTTATTCCGTTCCACTGATCTATGTTTCTGTTTTTGTGCCAGTACCATAATGACTTGATGATCACAGCTTTGTAATACAGCTTTAAGTCTTAATTTAAAAAGTTATTAATTTAAATAATTAAATTGTGATGCCACAACTTTGGTTTTCTCTTTCAACATTCCTTTAGCTATTTGGGAATTGGGGGTTTGTTTTGGTTTGGTTTGGTTCCATACAAATTTTAGGACTGGTTTTTCCAGTTCTGTAAAAAATGTCGATGGTACTTTGATAGGGATTGCATTGAATGTGTAGATTGCTCTAGGTAGCATAGATATTTTAACAGAATTTGTTCTTCCAATCCATGAGCATGGAATGCTTTCCATCTCTTTATGTCTTCCTCAATTTTTTCATAAGTGCTCTGTAGTTTTTAGAGTAAAGATTGTTTACTTCTTTGTTTAGGTTTATTCCTAGATATCTTATGGTTATTGGTGCAATTATAAATGAGATAGATTCCTTAATTTCTCTTTCTTCTGTCTCACTGTTAGTGTATGGAAATGCAACTGATTTCTGTGCATTGATTTTGTATCCTTCCATGTTGCTGAATTGCTGTATGAGTTCTAGCAAATTTGGGGTGGAGGCTTTTGGATTTTTCACATAAAGAATCATGTCACCTGCAGAGTGAGAGTTTAACTTCTTTGCCAATTTGAGTGTATCTTTTTTTTTTTTTTTTTGGTCTGAATGCTGAGGCTAGGACTTCTAGTATTATATTGAACAAAAGAGGTGAGAGTGTGATTCCCTGTCAAGTTCCTAACTTTAGGGGAAAAGCTCTCAGTTTTTCCCTATAGAGAATGATATTCGCTGTGGGGTTTTCAGAGATGGCTTTATGATGTTCAGGTATGTTCCCTCTTTTCCTACACTGTGGAGAGCTTTTATCAAGAAAAGAAGTTATTTTTTCTCTAATGTTTTTTCTGCATCTATCGAGAGGATCACATGGTTCTTGTCCTTTATTAATGTGATGTATTGTGTTGGTTGATGCGTAAATATTGAACATCCCACTTGGTCATGATCCTTTTAATGTACTGTTGGATCCTATTGGCTAGTATTTTGGTGAGAATTTTTGCATCCATGTTCATCAGGGATATTAGTCTACAATTCTCCTTTTTGGTGGGATCTTTGTCTGGTTTGGGGACTAAGATAATGCTGGCCTCATGAGTTTGGAAGTTTTCCTTCCATTTCTATTTCTTAGAAAAATTTCAGAAGAATAGGTATGTATTCTTCTGTAAATGTTTGGTAGAATTCCCCTGGAAAGCCAACTGGCCCTGGACGCTTGTTCGTTGGGAGGTTTTTGATTACTGCTTTAATTTCTTGGCTGATTATGGGTCTGTTCAGGTTTTTTATTTCTTCCTGTTTCAGTTTTGGTGTTGATCATGATCTTTCCTCTTTCATTCATGATTTTATTAATTTGGGTACTTTCTCTTTTCTTTTTGGTAAGTATGGCTAGGAGTTTATCAATCTTATTAATTCTTTCAAAGAACAAGCTTCTAGTTTCATTGATTTGTTCTGTTCTTTTGGTTTCTATTTCATTGATTTCTCTTCTAATTTTTATTATTTCTCCGTGCTTGGTTTAGGCTCTATTTGTTGTTCTTTCTCCAGCTCCTTTAGGTAAGTTTAGCTTGTGTATTTGAGTGTTTTCCAATTTTTTGAGAAAGGCTTGTATTGCTATGTACTTCCCTCTTAGGACAACTTTGGCTGTATCCCAGAGGTTTTGAACAGTTGTATTTTCAACTTCATTTCTTTCCATGAATTTTTAAAATTCTTTAATTTCCCAGTTGACCCATTTAGTAGGATGCTCTTTAGACTCCAAATGTTTGTGTTCCTTCCAACTTTTCTCTTGTGATTGAGTTCAAGTTTTCAAAGCATTGTGGTCTGAAAATATGCATGGAAAAATCCCAATCTTTTGGTACCAGCTGAGACCTGATTCGTCATCCAGTATGTGATCTATACTACAGAATGTTCCATGTGCACTCAAGTAGAATGTGTATTCTGTTGATTTAGGATGGAATGTTCTAAATATATCTGTGAAGTCCATCTGGTCCAGGGTATCATTCAAAGCCCTTGTTTCCGTGTTGATTTTCTGCTTAGATGATTTGTCCGTTGCCTGAGTGCAGTGAAGTCCCCTAGTATTATTGTATTATCAATTTGTTTCTTTAATTTTATTATTGATATGTAGTTGGCTGCTCCCAAGTTAAAGAGCATATTTATAATTATTAGATTCTTGTAGGATAGACCCTCTAATTATGACACTATATCATAATGTCATACTGTCATCCGTTATCACAGCCTTTGGCTTATAATCTAATTTTTCTGATACAGGGATTGCCACCCAGCCTTCTTTTAACATCCATTAGCATGATAAATGGTTTTTCAACCCCCTCACTTTCAATCTGGAGGTGTCTTTAGGTCTAAAATGAGTCTGTTATAGACAGTATATGGATAGGTCTTGCTTCTTTATCAAATCTTATACCCTGTATCTTTTGATTGAAACATTTATCCCATTTACATTCAGAGTAACAATTAAAATATATAAATTTAGTGCCATTGTATTATGCGTAAAGTCCTTGTTTCTATAGATTATCTCTGTTTCTTTCTGTTTACTGTTACTCTCGGGCTCTCTCTCCACTTACATGGATTTTTCAACAAAAAATACATGATTTTTCATTCATGTATTCCACAATCAAAATATTCAAAATAAATCATAATTTAAAGCCATAACAATCTGAAAAGGTAGAGGAGACTTTGTGTCACAGCTGCATTAATAAAACACACTGGTCTAAAGTGCAACACAAACAGGTGTTTTCTGTTCCCAAAGTGGAATAAAAACATAACAATTACACATAAAATTTCACTAAAGGTCTGAGATGAGGCAAATAACCCTTGGAAACAAACTGTCCAATGAACAGAGGCAGGCTCAAAATCATTTTTAACAGTTTACTGCAAGAAGGAAAAACTCCCAAGTTGTCTACTAACACAAACCCCCATTTGATGCTCCTGGCCTTGGTTTCTCTCTTTCCTCAATCACACCCAAATCCAGAAAGGCCTCTGCACCCCATGCTCAAAAACACCACTGTGAGTCCCTAAGGACCTAGCACAGACTGCTGTCAATGAGTCTGTGTGCAGCCGTCCTCTAGAACATCCAGGGAAATCAGAAGCCCAAGGAGCAGCAGCATTTCTTTAAACAATAGTTTTAACTGTCCAAGGAGCTGATTTAACAACCCTTTTTTAACAATCACAAATTCTTTTAGTTTCTGTTTGTCCTGGAAGCTCTTTATCTCTCTTTCCATTCTGAATGACAGACTTTCTGAATAAAGTATTCTTGGCTGTATGTTTTTCTCATTTAGTACACTGAATATATCATGCCAGCCCTTTCTGGCCTGCCAGGTGTTTTGTAGATAGGTCTGCTGCCAATCTAATGTTCCTACCCTGTAGGTTAAGGAGTTCTTGTCTCAAGCTGCTTTTAGGATTTTCTCTTTATCTCTGAAATTTGCAAGCTTCACTGCATATGTAGGGGTATTTTTATTCTATTTTAATCTATTTTTATTGGTTTTGAGGTAGGATTCTCTCTACCTCCTGGATTTGAATATGTTTCCTTCCCCATTTATTAGGGAAGTTCTCAGCTATGATTTGCTCAAATATACCTTCTGTCCCTTTCTTCTTCCTCTGGGACCCCAATAATTCTAATATTATTTTGCTTTATGGTATCGCTGATTTCTCAAAACCTCCCTTCATGGTATATTAGTTGTTTTTCTCTCTTTTCTTCAGCTTCCTTCCTTTCCATCAACTTGTCTTCTATGTCACTGACTGTCTCTTCTGCCTCATTTACCCTGTTAGAGCATCCATTTTAGACTGCTATCAGTTAAACCATTTTAATTTCAGCCTGATTAGATTTTATTTCTGCACTAAGAGATTCTCTAGTGTCTTCTATGCTTTTTTCAAGCCCAGCTGGTAACTTTATAATCGTTATCCTGAATTCCAGCTCTGACATTTTACTTATATCCATATCAGTTAGATCTGTAGCAGACAGTGTTACCTCTGGTTCTTGCTTTTGTTGTGAATTCCTCCTTCTAGTCATTTTGCCAAGAGCAGAATAGATGAATGAGAGAACAAAATCAAAAATATCAAGCATGACCCAAGAGAGGTACACACTAGATAAATCCAAGAGGTCAGAAACCAAAGAAGAAAAGAAAAGGAAAAAGGGGGGGAAAGAGAGATTATAATCTCACAAGTGGACAAAACAGGGTGATCCACTTGATCTTGGGTGTATTTTGGTCCATTTGTTAGAAGACACTAAATCCCAAAATTGTAGAGGAAGCAAAATTTATACATATATAAAAATAAAATTGGATACAATGAACTGAAGCCAAAAATGAAGGATATATGTATAAAATGTAACTGTAAAAACGAAAATTTTAAAAAAGAGTTAAAAACAAAGAGTTGATAAAATAAGAAACTAGTTGAAAAGAAAAAGAAAATTTTAAACTGAAAGACTGAAGATTCATGTAAAAAAACCCTACAATTCTCTATACTATTGCCCTTAGGACATGAATTTTTCAGTTCTGAGTGATCTGTAAACTTGGTAGTTGCCTGAGGATCTTTCTGATCTTCTGTGGAAGGAGCACCGATTTTCAGGTGTCTTTGCCTGAATGGAGCTGAACCACCCGTTGCTGGGGGACCGGGCTCAGTATAAGCTGCTTTGGGTTGTTCTGTGTGGTTTTTGCTCCCTGAAGCCTTTTTACATCCCTTTAGAGAATGAAAAAAAAGCAAAGATCGGCAGCATCCGATCTCCAGCCCTGGAACTGAAAGATCTGGCCCCACTCTTCAGTGTATCCTCAGGGAAAGGTAGTCAATCCCTTTCCTATAGGCCAAACTCCTCAGACTCCTGTGGTGCACACCCACACCAATCCTCCCAGGGGAGAGAGGGGTGTCTCACTGACACTTTGCTGTTCACTGGGGCCCTGTGCAAGGAGTATGTGCCCAATCGTGCATGCACTCCCACTGCTTCTCTCAGGGAAAGGAACCAGATTTCACAGTGGTTGTCACTTACTGGGCCCCTGCTCTGAGAGCGGTCGCCAACTGTGCTGTGGTTTGCAGTTTACAGCAACACCTAGCAGAGAAGCCACTCAGCAACTCGCTAATTGTAGCCAGCTTCCCTGCTCCAAAGCTCGGGAACTCTGCTACATTTAGGCTCCCCCCTTTCTTTCTGTGACCCTGAGGATCCTGAGATTACACTGTCCCACCTAGGATTCCACCCTGCTTTATCACTTGAGCACCTTTCAGGCAGGGTCATTCCTCACAGGAGAAGACTTCTAAAAATTCTAATTTTGTGCCCCACTGCTACATCACTTTCCGGTAGCCCAGTGACAGAGTTTCCCTCCCCTCACAATTTATCTTCCGATATATCCCCTCAGATTCACATCTCCACACCTCCTACCTTGAAAAAAGTAACCACTTTTCTATGTGTAGAATCACAGCAATTCTTTTCTTACATCTCATGTTGAATTCACATATGTTCAGAATGATTTGATAGCTATCTGGCTAACTCAAGGTACCAGATGAAACATGGGTGCCCTAATCTTTCACCATCTTCCCTCCCTCCTACTTCTGAAGTTATTAAGGCTTAAAACTACAGTAAGACTTTTGCCACACCCTATCTTTATTTTAACAGAAATTTCAAGGATGTAACTGTAACAAGTTGTATAAGGAGGCATCAATGGAGACTCTAAGTTCCCAGTATCACATGCCAAAATAATGGGTAAGGCATTTAAAAAAAAGAAGGCAACTAAGAAAGAGCACTAAAACCTTGCACTGATATGGACAATATAAAAAGGGTCAGGAAAGAAGACTTAAGAGTATTTCTTTGCAGAGAGCTATTGAATGCCTTGAGCCATATACAGACCCTTAAGGGAGAGGAGGATATGCTTGCCCTGATCTCAAGCCTAGTGAGAGGCATTTTAAGTAGAATACTTAGAAAATTTGGTGTTGTCTGTAGTTATGGAGAAGGAAGCCAGACTTTTCCTATATAGCTTATCTTTATTGCCTCTCTTCCCAAACACATGGAGAACAGAAACTAGAACTAGTTAGTTGAAAGTGGGTAATGAAAGAGAAAAACCAATCATAACCCTTAGCAGTTTCCAGCTAGTATACTGGGTGGGAGGAGGAAGTTTTGTAACTAATTTAACCTTGGTCACCTAAAAATCATCCACAGTGACTATACTAGGTACCTCATATAAGTGAAATCATGTACCTTTGTCTTCTTGTGACTGGCTTATTTTACCTAGCATAATAGCATCAAGGTTCATTCATGTTATACCGTATGTCAGAATTTCCTTCCTTTTTAAGATTAAATAGTATTCCATTGCATGTATATATCACATTTTCTTTATCTATTTATCTGTTTTCGGACACTTGGGTTGCTTTCACCCTGTGCTACTATAAATAGGGTTACAGTAAACATGGGTGCATAAATATCTTTGAGAGCCTGATTTCAATTTCTAACCAGAAATGAAATTACTGAATCATATGGTAATAACATTTTTAATTTTTTGATAAACTGACATACTATTTTCCATTGTGGCTATACAATTTCATATTCTGCCTGATTATAATTTTAAAATTACACACATCACAAAAATTGACATGAGAACACTAAATTTTTTTAACAGTGCTCTTATTTATGTTTCTAATTTTTCTAAAATGAATGTCTACTTATTTTCATAATTAGAAAAAGGAGTTCTTTTAAAAGCTTACCTCTCCAACATATTTGACTGTTTTTCAAACATTTTCAACATGACATTCAATTGATTCATCAGTGAATAAGTAGTTTCTATAATGAAAAAAATGAAAAATTTTAAAGTATTACAAATGGCTAAAGTTATACCTCTAAGCTGATATAACTCACTGCTATATGAATGAGGAGAGGGTACTCAAAGAACAAATACTTATGATAATTATAGTTACCATTTTATTAAATTCTCATATGTCACTATGTTACTTTACAATTCTCTTAATCCTCAAAGTAACTCAAAAAGAAAATATTGTCACCATTTTCAAATAAATAGTCTCAGAGAGGTTCTATAATTTGATCAAAACTATGCATCTAGTAAGTGACAAAACTAGACTGAGGTCAGTGTGTGTAACCTCCTCATAACATTACATGTAAGAGGACTCTAAGATGCTAAGAGAAAAGTTGCTGCCTCTAAGTCAATAAAGTCTGTGGGAAGATGCTAACAATCCCATTAAATTTTCCACCTGAATCAAATAACCAAGAAGGTTAACTAAAATGCTACTTAAAAGGAAACCAATATAAGGATGTCTGGGTAGCTCTGTAGGGTTAAGTGTCTGCCTACAGCTCAGGTCATGATCCTAGAATCCTGAGACTTCGTCCCACAATGGGCTCCCTTCTCAGGGAGAAGCCTGATTCTCCCTCTGCCTGTCACTCCCCCTGTCACTCAAGCTCTCTCTCTGGTAAATAAGTAAATAGAAATCTTTATTAAAAAAAAGGAAAGGAAACCAACATAATGAGAATCCATAGTAATTAATGAACTCTCAGGGTAATAACACAAGATTCTTCAATCTTATGACACAAAAAGTATATGAGAGAAGACAAAATTCACTGTTTGCTGCTAGATAAACCAAACATGAAATGGACAAAGATAATCTCAAATAACATGGAAGCAGTCCAAAGTTCCTAAATATCAATTATATTTTTTTCTATTCCACATGTCAAAATAGTGGTATAGAGAAGAGAAAGGAAGAGTACAGAAATCAGTTGGACTTAAAGAATGGAGACTTTATTAGAAAGAAACAGGTAAGAGGCTTTTCAGTAAGATGGCAGAGAAGCAGGAGATCCTGTTGCAACCTGTCCCCGAAAGTGAGCTGGATATCTACCAGAACAGGCTGAACACCCATGAAATCACCCTAAGGAGCAAGATTTCTCACTTCTGGATCTCTCCAAGAGCAGAAGACAGCAGTGGAGAGGTAAAAGCAAAGTGGGAACACTCGAACTGATATCAGAGGAGAAAAAAAAGGGGAAGGGAGCCAGCAGAAGCAATCCAAGGACAGTAATACCCCAAAGGAAAGTGCCCAATGGTGGGAGATCAGCATTAACGTAGAATCCAGTTAAAAACACTTAAAAAGAGCAAAAGGTTCTGAGGAGCAACTAGTGGAAGGGGGTGGTCGTGGGCATGGGCCTGGCTTCCTGCACTCCAGGAAGGAGCACCCCAAAATGAGACTGGTGGGGGGATCCAGTCCACTGTTCCTGAACCTGCAGCTTTCTGCTCTCTGCAACATTCTGTGGGCCAGGCTTGCACCTGCAAGCACCTTTAGAGCATCTGCTGTGGTCCAGGAGCGGCAGCTTTTCTCTGGGTGTGCCCTTGACCACTACATTCACAGCCCACAGAAGAGTCTGAGCTATCGCAGCCGGCCCCGGAGAGAATGTGGGCAGGCGGCTTAACCTCCCCTGTCCCCACTCGCGGAGCCACAGAAAGTCATGCAACACCTCAGTCAGGCTGTGCTGTGATCAGAATTTTTGCAGACGGGAGTGTGTGTTCTGCACCACACAGAGGGGAGCAGACTCAGACTTCTCTGTGACACGGAGGTCTGAGTGCTTCTGGGCAGATTCATTGCTTGGACTCTCTGAAAAGGTGAAAAAGCTACAAAAGGCCAAAAACCTTCAGAGGGTGAAAGACTGAAAAACTGATTTCCACAGAGCTCAGCCCCTTGACTGGGGGGCAGGGTGACTCAACCCAAGCAGGACTGACTGGAAAACAATGCAGCAGGCCCCGCCCCCAGAAGAAAAGTCAAAAAACAAAAGAACTATAACCACAGGGTCCCCATAAAATTTTAAACCTACAACATGAGGGGAAATCAATATATTAAGCTCCTGATAAAACCCTCAAACCTGTATATTTCATAGATACAAGGTTTTTTTTCTTTCTTATTCTTTTTTTTATTTTATTAACTTGCTTTCACATTTCTTGTTCTTTTTTTAATTTTTTTAAACTACTTAACATTACAACTAGAGGCTTAATACAACTATAAACCAGGAAGAACTGAAATAACCTTCCTCACCTGCAACGAGTTATAACCACACTCCCATCTTATCCTTCTGTCAGTGTTTCTATGTATTTGCTTTTGTTCTGGTATTATATAAATCTTATTCTTGGGGTTCATTCTGACTAGGTTCTTTTATTTCTTGTCATTTATTTTTGTTGGTCTATATGTTTGTTCGTGTTTTTTACATACCTTATAAACCTTATTTTGGGGGCCCATTCTGGCTGGGATTTCCTCTTTTTCTCTATCTTTTTTTATCCTTATTCTTTCTTTTTGGTGGTGAATCCCAATTGCTCCAAAACCTTCCAGAGTGCACCTTGCCTGGATCGTGGGCAGTATATCCAGCTATACATCCTCTCATCCATTTCTCATCAAAATGACTAGGAGGAGGA
>CM052807.1:24246328-24303787 GCA_028533885.1 Nasua narica | reverse complement strand
ATGAGATCCAGTATAGCTGATGTAAGAAGCACTATCAATGAGATCCAATCCAATCTAAATAGTCTAACAGCTAGAGTTACGGAGACAGAGGAGAGAATTAGTGATCTAGAGGATAAAATGGTTGAGATGAAAGGTCAGGAGGAGAGCTGGAGCAAACTGCTCAGGAATCATGAGAACAGACTTAGGGAAATAAATGACGCCATGCAACATTACAATGTCAGAATCCTTGGAATCCCAGAGGGGGTAGAGAAAGACAGAAGACTAGAAGATATAGCTGACCAGATTCTGAATGAAAATTTCCCGAATCTGGGGGATGGAACAAGTGTTCGTGTCCTAGAAGCGGACACGCCAAGATCAATGAGTCTAGAAAAACACCCAGACACATAATCTTAAAATTTGCAAATTATAATTTTAGACCTAAAGAACTCTATAGCCCAAAGACTATGTAACCTATGAACCTTATGTAAACTACAGAGTTTAGGTGATAATATATCAATATTGGTTCATCGATTTTAACATAGGTAGCACATTAATGCAAAATGTTAATGAAACTGTGTAGTGAGTAGGAGGCAGAGAATGGATATATGGAAACTCTGTACTTTCTGCTCAATTTTTCTATAAACCTAAAACTGCTGTAAAAAAATTAATTCCATGGGTGGCTCAGTCGGTTAAGCATCTGCCTTCAGCTCAGATCATGATCCCAGGGTCCCAGGACTGAGTCCCACATCAGGCTCCTTGCTCAGTGGGGAGCCTGCTTCTCCCTCTGTCTGCCACTCCCCTTGCTTTTGCTCTCTCTCTCTCTGTCTCTCTTTCTCTCTCAAATAAATAAATCCTTTTCTTTAAGTTAATTCCATTAATTATTAAATGAAGCAACATCAAAATCAAATAGTGGTATAAAAACAGTGGAATACAAAGGTAGCTTTTGTCTTGTTTAGACTATGATATCAAATAGAATTTAGAGAGTGGGAAGAGATGAGAATAAAGTTGGTCTGGATGAGATGAAAAGGGATACTTTTCACAGAAAAGAAGTGTATACAAGTAAAACTGAACAATACTGAGACAGTAGATATACATCAAACACGCTCAGGGACTGAGGCAGCCACCATGGAAAAAGATAGCTCATGGATACAGAGAACATATTGGGGGCTTTCAGACATAGAGGGTGGGCAAAATGGGTGAAGGAGGTCAAAAAATACAAACTCCCAGTTATAAAATAAGTAAGTCATGGAATGGAATGTACAGAATGGCATCTATAGTTAATAATGTTATATTGTATATTTGAAAGTTGCTAAGAGAGTAGATCTTAAAAGTTCTCATCACATGAAAAAAATTCTTGCAGGGTGTGGTGATAGATGTTAACTAGACTTATTGTGATGATCATTTTGCAATATATAAAAATATATGAAATTAATGTAACATTGTATGTCAATTATACCTCAATTAAATTATACCTCAATTAAATACCTCAATTCATTTAATTATACCTAATTAAATGAATGAATGAAGAAAGAGACAGAAAGCAACAGACAGAGAATAGTTTTAAATCATCATTAACATTTCTACTATTATATTTTATTTGTTCGGTTTGGTTGAAGGATATGATCCATCAGCCCATACATGGACATAAAGACTTCTGGTTTTGTCCATGATAGAGCATCAGGAACTAGAATTATCCTTTCACCCTAAACCAATTAAAATCTGGACAAAAATATGGGAAAAAGAAATATGCAGACATTGGGAAATAATAAGTGCAAAGCAGTAATCTCTGACAGAAGGAAAACAAAGGTTTGATAATCCCTTTGATATCAAAATCCCTTTGATAATCCCATCTTATTTCCTAAAGTTTCCAGGCCACAGCATAAGGAAAGGGGACCCAAACAGTCTATTATTCTCCCAGAGTTCAGAGACAAGGTTTAGAGTTTTGGACGTCCAAAGCAGCTAGAATTCACAGGGCACAGTATTAGAAGACAGCTGCACAGATAGAGAGAGCGCTCCATATATGTGCAGAGGGTTTCCCTTGAGGTAGAAAGAAGCTTTCACTGTCCACTCTAAACTTCTAGATATCTTTCTATGCATCTAATCATTCAGGACTCTCTTGGATCAAAGGTGTCTACAGAACTTGGGAGTCTGTAGCATCAAGCTGTCCTTGGCTTAAATACAGCAACATTAGTTGAAAAGAAGCTGAAAGAGGACAGGATTCTCATCAAGGTTCTTATCAACCTTTTCCAATCAAATCTTATTTTCCACTTCTAAATTGCATTCCATAGCATACATTACATGACTGCTTCAAAATTCTTTCCAGTACTAAGACATAAACAAGGTAATTTCTCCTTTCTGTTGATAAGTAGTCAGAAGCTTAACATACTAGTTCTAGCAGCTCCTTATATTCATGAAATAACAGGTACTCAGCTGTTGTCGAGGAATTAGTACATATGAGATGATCTATAATTCATAGAAACAAAATCTACAAATGACCTCTTAAATTTATCACTGTTCATCTCAGAGGCCTAGCACTACTGAAACATTTCAGTAGCATACTCCAATCAAAACTAAAAATTCTTCAATCCAAGTGATAGCAAGGTATTCCTCAAAAATGAGTCTATTTTTTTGTAGCATGTAGCCTTAACTAGGAATTTCAATACTTCTTTGATAGCTCAATTGTATGGCTCCAACTCCAGGGGATCTATGTTATTACCATAATAATAACTTTAAATTATAGAAAATTATAGAAATTAATGCACTTAACATAAGTTATTAACACGATAATGCTTAAACAAGTGGAAACTTACGTGGATCAATTGCAGAAACATCTCTAAATTCTTCATTTGAGTGAGTTTTTATGAATTCTGAAATAATAGTAAGTTTGTCATGATTCAAATATCAATTATATCTATTGAGTTTAAATTTCATAGTTCTTTTTTTAAATAACTCATTAAAAGAAAGAAAACTCTAAGAAAAACAATAGAACTGCCAACACTGGAGATCCTCCCAGTCAGGCAACAAATGGAAATATATGAATGAATGTATATAACAACTAAGTGAAATGAACTCATCATTTCCTCAACACTTGTTTTTCCTCTTCTATTCTCTTAATGCTACCACGATTTAATTTCTCTTCCTTTCATATCCAATCACCAAGTTTTGCCCATTTTACCAGTAAATTTTCTCAAATCTGCCCCTTTTTTTCTTGTTTGTGTTCTAATACAAGCACTTATCATACACATAAAGCAGAACAATAACTTCCCTTTCCTATTCCTAGTACCAAAATGTAGCTTCTACAAATGGCCAGAATAATCTGTATACAATGGAATCCAACAGTGCCACTTCCCTACAAAAAGTCTTCAGTGATTCCCTATTAAAAAGAAAAATTCTTAGCACGCCATCTAATACCTCTGATTGGCTCTCTATTACCTTATCCCTACTTAATTGTTTCACATTCTAATAGCATTCTACTTGTAATTCCCTATTCATTCTGTTTGTTCATGCTACATCCTCTTTGTAAAATACCAGATATCTGCCTTCTTCACTTGACTAAATCCTATTCATTTTTTTTCTCCCCAAATATGTTTAATTTTTCAGTTACAAGATTGATTGATTATGCACCACACCCAGTGCTCCATGCAATATGTGCCGTTCTCAATACCCACCACCAGGCTCGCCCAACCCCCCTCCAAAACCCTGTTTGTTATTCAGAGTCCACAGTATCTCCTGGTTCATCACCCCCTCCGATTTCCCCCCATTCACCCTTCCCTTCCTTCTCACGATGCCCTCCATGATTTTCTTTATACTCCACACGTGAGACCACAAGATAATTGACTCTCTCCACTTGACTTATTTCACTCCGCATAATCTCTTCTAGTCCTGTCCATGTTGATACAAAAGTTGGATATTCATCATTTCTGATGGAGGCATAATATTCCATTGTGTAGATGTACCACATCTTCCTGGATGGCTCAGTTGGTTAAATCCTATTCATCTTTTAAGGTTGCATAAAATCTTCCCAACTTCCTTGGGTTGAACAAATTGGCTATTTGTGGACTCACTGCAAACTACCTATAACTTTTACCATGTATTACACTATATATTAAAGTGATGCATAATGTGCTTGTGTCCTTACTCAATTACACATTTTATGGTGGCTAACAACCAAGGTTTATTTGTTTCATACAACTTTTAGAATCTGAAACATAAGAACTTTTATTGAAAATATCAAACTCACTACTGAATATCTTTTTTAATTTGCTATTGTATAATTTTATGGTTATAAATTTTTAAACTGTGAGTCTCAAAATTTTAATGTAATGTAGAAAACCCTATAAATGCTAAACATGTATAAAATATTATTACCTTCAATTATCTGCTGTACAATTTCATAACTATGTACTGCTCCTGATGAATTTTCACTATCCCTGTTAAAATTTTAATAAGTACATTTATTATCAGAGAATAAGAGTTTAAATTACACTTAAGAAATAAAATATATGCTCTAGATATATGTAGTTTGAAAGTAAAATTTAACATAATCTTTAAGCTTTATTCAGACACTAAGGTAAATTAGTATAATTGCAAGCAGACAAGTATAAAGTCACACTATGTAATTCTATGAATGCTATATATTCCATGAATAATTATATTCCATGAATATAATTAGGTATCCCAAAAATATTAACAACAAAAATAACAAAAGTAAATTGGGTAGAAGCATGAGATTTCTTTTCATATTGTAATTGTTAAGAGCATAAGTTCTATAGTCAATCTGCTTGGCTCAAAATTTGTTTTACCCACTTACTAATTTATGACTTTGCTAAGTTACTTAACCCCTCTGACTTACAGCTTCTTCATCTATTAAAATTGGGGTATTAGAGTACATATCTCATAAAGTAGTGGTAAGGATCCATATATGTTAAGTTACAAGGAAAACGCCTGTACACATCAGACACTTCAATTTCAGGTATTACTATTAATTACTATGTTAATTAATTACTATTAATATACAATCTGAAATTAATTTGCACTTTACAAGAGACACCTCAAGTGAGTCTATCTGAGCCTCTGAACTAAGGATCTAGTTATGCAGCATCTACTGGAGCCAACTCAAGAGCAATTCCTTTCATTCCTTTAAATCTAATCATGACAGAGATATAAATAAAGTAATTGCATAATAAATAGTAGTCCCTCCCAATTACTCTCTATTTTAACACTATAAAAGGGTTTTTGTATATGTTTAATGCAAAAAAAATGGCTATATGTAAACTTTTACTTGGATAAGTTACTATATACCAGATACAGCTGGCAATAACAGAATAACAGGGGAACAAATGAGTTGAATTAATTCAGATACTCATAAAGTTACACATATTTATTTACTGTTTATATGTGATAGGAAATATTTAGATGTGTGTGACTAGTTCCGAACTTGAGGAAACAGTCTTTCCAGGAAGCCTTACACAGGAATCATTAATTCATAATACAAAATTACCAAGTACGGGCATCCATTATTTTATTGTGTTTCACTTTACTGCACTTCAAAGACTGCATTTTTTATAAATTGGTTTGTGGCAACCCTGCATACAAAAAGCCTATCGATGCCATTTTTCCAACAGCATCTGTTCATCTTGTATCTCTGTATCATATTTTGGTACTTCTCACTATATTTTAAGCTTTGTCATTATTATTGTATTTGTTATGGCTGTTTTCACTGATCTTTGATGTTACTACTGTAATTATTTGGGGGTACCATAAACCATGTCCATATATGGCAGCAAACTTAACAATAACTGTTGTGTATGTATGTTGAGCTCTAACTGCTCCACCCACTAGCCTCCATCTCTTTCCCTCTCCTTGGGCCTTCCTATTCCCTGAGACACAACAATACTGAAATAGTAAAATTATATTGGCCTCTCAGTATTCAAGCTACAGGAAGAGTCTCATCACTTTAAATTAAAAATTAGAGGGACGCCTGGGTGGCTCAGTTGGTTGGGCGACTGCCTTTGGCTCAGGTCATGATCCCAGCATCTTGGGATCGAGTCCCGCATCGGGCTCCTTGCTCTGCAGGGAGCCTGCTCCTCTCTCTGCTTCTGCCTGCCTCTCTGCCTGCTTGTGTTCTCTCTCTGTTAAATGAATAAATAAAATCTTTAAAAAAAATTAAAAATTAGAAATGATTAAGGTTAGTGAAGAAGGTACATCAAAAACCAAGACAGGCTAAAACCTAGAACTCCTGCATCAGTTATCCAAGTTCTTAATGCAAAGGAAAAGTTCTAATTCTAAGGGAATTAAAAGTAATACTCCAGTGAATATACAAATGACTAAGAAAGCAAAATAGTCTTATTGCTGATCCGGAGAAAATTTACAGGTCTGGATAGAGCAAACCAGCCACATTATTCACTTAAGCCAAAGCATAATTCAGAGCAAAGCCCTACATCTTCAATTCTATGAATGCTGAGAGAGGTGAGGAAGCTGCAGGAAAAAAAAAAAAGTCTGGAGCTAACAGAGGTTGGTTCACAAGGTTTAAGGAAAACTAGCCATCTCCATAACATGAAAACACAGGGTGAAGCAGCATGTGCTAATACAGAAGCTGTGGCAACTTATCCAGATCTAGCTAAGATAATTAATAAGGGTGGCTACACTAAAAGACAGATTTTCAATGTAGACAAAACAGTCTCTTATTGGAAGAAGACGGTGCCTAGGACTTTCATATCTAGAGAGAAGTCAAAAGCTTCAAACAACAGGCTGATTCTCTTGTTAGGGGCTAATGCAGATGGTGACTTTAAGTTAAGCGAATGCTCATTTACCATTTTGAAAATCCTAGGGCCCCTAAGAATTATACTAGAGAGCTTGGAAGATGACAGCAGAGTAGGAGAACCGTAGGTTCACCTGGTCCCCTGAATACAACTAGATAACAATCAAATCATCCTAAAGACCACAGAAATCAACTAGAAGACTGGCAGAACAAACTCTAGAGCTAAATGTAGAGAAGAGGCCACATCAAAGAAGGTTGGAAGTAAGGAGATACAGTTTGGGAGAGATACAGTTTAGCCCTGTGGTGGGTAGGGAGCTCCAGTCATAGAGTAGGGCAAGAGACAGACTAGAGCCCATACGGGGAAGATGAATCCCAATAGCAATTGCCTTGAAGAGCAAGAGGGGCTGAATTTTGTGAATTCTTGCAACTAGTAGAACTTGAAGCCTGGAATTTTAAAGATCAATGGGCTTGGCTGGGGGAGACCCTAGAGGGCACCAGGGTTACTCTTGGAGAGAAGGCAAGGTAAACAGCCTGTGAACATATAGCATGGCTACGGTGATTGAAAAGTGCCTGGAGTACCCAGTGGGAAGGTTATTTGCTCATCTCCCACCATGTCCCAGACAGGCAGTGTTCATAGACCCCTCTGGGAACAAAAGAACTGGCAGGTACTGTGTCCAAAACCTTCCAGATACTGCAAAAACAGTTCTAAGAGGCAAGCTTATAGCAATAAAGACCTACCTCAATAACAACAAAAAATCTCAAATAAAAAACCTAACCTTACATCTACAGGAGCTACAAAAAGAACAACAAAACCCAAAACCAGCAGAAGGAAGGACATAATAAAGATTAGAGCAGAAATAAATAATATGAAAACTTGAGTATGTCTCTGAGGATCTAGACCCTGATGCTGAAGCTCGCTCCATCTCAGGACTATGACCAGGACCTCTAAGATTTTGACCCCATATCTTCAAGTTTCCATCTTGATCCAGACATCACTAATCCTGTCTCTGAGGTTATTTTTTTTAAGATTTTACTTATTGGGGTGCCTGGGTGGCTCAGATGGTTGGGCATCTGCCTTCAGCCCGAGTCATGGTCTCCAGTTCCTGGGATCGAGCCCCATGTCAGGCTCCCAGCTCAGCGGGGAGTCTCCTTCTGCTTCTCCCCCTGCTTGTGCTCTCTCTGTATTTCTCTCAAATGATAAAATAAAATTAAGAAAAATAAATAAAATAAAATAAATAAAATAAAATAAAAATAAGATTTTATTTATTTGTTTGAGAGACAAAAACAGCAGGGACAGGGGTAGGGACTGAGGGAGAGGGAGAGGGGAGCTGACTCCCCCTCCTTGTGAATGGAGACCCAGCAGGGCTGATCCCAGGACCCTGAAATTATGACCTGAGCCAAGGTCAGACGCTTAACCAACTGAGCCAACCAAGTGCCCCTGTTCCCCTGGTTCTTGACCCAGTGTGCATGTCAACACGACCAAAGCCCCAGACCTGAACCCCCTCTCTCATCCAGACTCACTACTACATACCTAAGATCCTGGCCACTAGCCCCATGGTGCTCCCTGCACCTGCCAGCCCTATCCCACCCTTCTCCTGCCCCGATTATGGTGGAGCCTTCTGCCACTGCTCTGGACTGAACCAGGACTGCCACACCCACAGCAGCAAGAAGCCATACCACTGCCCAATTTGCAATAAGTCATTCGGCCATGGTGCCATGCTGGCACAGTACCGCAGTGTCCACACTGCTGGGTGGCCCAACCCAAACACCCTCTGCAGCAAAGCCTTCAGTTGGCACTCCATACTGCTGAAGCACTGAGGCAGCCACAGCCACAAGAAGCCACAGCACTGCCCAGTGTGTCAGGGTGTTCAGCACAGCTTGCTGCTAGTACAGCACCTGCACATGCACAGTAGCCCTCAGCCCTGCAAGTGCCCAGTGTGCACCACGGGCTTCAGGCAAGGCTTAGCATTGTTGATGCACCTGCGAGTGCACACCGGCAAGCAGCCATTAAATGCCTGCAGTGCAGCAAGGCCTTCGGCCAGAGCTTAGCAGTGCCACACCACTGGTGCCTGTACACACACATGCGCGTGTGTGCGTGAGTGTGTGCACACACACACACACACCACACGGCAGAGCACCCTTACTGCTGTCGCCACTGCCGCAAGGCCTTCAGCCAGAGCTTCAACTTGCTGCAGCACCTACAAATCTGTACCAGCAAATGGTCCAATGCCTGTCCCCACTCTCCAAGCCCTTTAGTGGGAGAGTTCCTCCCTGCTACTGCAGCACCTGCATATGCATTCCCGAGTGTGCCCCCTACCGCTGTCAGCTCTTTGGCTGCTGTCAGCTCTGTGGCAAGGCTTTCTGACAGGCCTCTAGCCTCACCAAGTACAAGTGGGTGTGTGAGGGTGTAGCTACAGCTGCCACCACAGGCCAGGACCTCAACCATGCTTCAATGTTGAGGCCAGAGTACGTCTCCCTCCTGGGTCCTGAGGCTCTCTGTTCTTGGCTCTCGCCCAGGCCTCAGCCCTAACAGCAGCTCTGGCCTTGGTCCTGACCCTAGCTCTGCACAGTACTCCCTCCCTAATCCTACACCAAAATTATTTCTGGTTCTGAATCTACCCTCACCCGATTCTGTGATATCTTCTGACCCAAAGCCTCATCACAAGGCCAATCCTGACTTGTGGCCAGCCTTGACCATCGATCTGGTCCCACCCCTATCAGGATCCTGTGTCCAGCCCTCACCCTCACCCCTGCTCTCCCACCCATGACACTGTTAGTGCAGCCCTCCCTACTGGCTAAGAGTGCTGAGTGTAGAAGCAAGGGACTGGCCCCATGGCTGAAGTGGACTCCCAACACTCAAGGGGACCTGAGGAAGTTGGATGTCATGTAGTTTAGTAAAATCCTCCCACTGCTTCCTGAAAAGAAAAAAAAAAAGGATATAGAATCTAAAAAACCAAAATCAAACCAACAAACAAAAAAAAGATAAATAAAATGAAGAGGAGCTGGTTCTTTGAAAAAATAAATAAAATTCATAAGCCTCTAGCCAGACCCATCAAAAAACAAAGAGAAAGGACCCAAACAAAATTACAAATGAAAGAGGACAAATAAAAACACCATAGAAATACCAACAACTGTAAGAGAGTATTATGAAAAACTACATGTCAACAAATTGGGCCACCTAGAAGAAATGGATAAATTCCTAGAAACATATGAACTACGAAAAGTGAAGCAGGGAAGAAAGAAAATTTGAATAGACCAATTACCAGCAAGGAGATTGAATCAATAATCAAAAACTCCCAAAGAACAAAAGTCCAGGACCAGAAAACTTCATAGGTGAATTCTACCAAACATTTAAAGTTAATATGTACTCTTCTCAAACTATTCCAAAAAACAGAAAAGGAAATAAAACTTCCAAATCCATTCTATGAGGGCAGTATTACTCTGACACCAAAACCAAATAAAGACACCACTAAAAAAGAGAAATACAGGCCAATATATTTGATGAACACAGATGCAAAA
This sequence comes from Nasua narica, assembly GCA_028533885.1. Classification (NCBI taxonomy): domain Eukaryota; kingdom Metazoa; phylum Chordata; class Mammalia; order Carnivora; family Procyonidae; genus Nasua; species Nasua narica. Next base: position 24,293,529 of record CM052807.1, on the reverse strand, counting down.
ATCCTCAACAAAATATTAGCAAACCAAATCCAACAATACATTAAAAAAATCATTCATTACAATCACGTGGGATTTATTCCTGGGTTGCACAAATGGTTTAACATTTACAAATCAATCAACATGATTGACATCAATAAGAGAAAGGATAAAAAAAAACCATATAACCCTTTCAATAGATGCAGAAAAAGCATTTGACAAAGTACAACACCCATTCATGACAAAAGTCCTAACAAAGTAGGTTTAGAGGAAACATACCTCAATATAATAAAGGTCATATATGAAAAACCCATAGCAAATATCATACTCAATGGGGAAAAAGTGCGAGCTATCCCCCCAAGGTAAGGAACAAGACAAGGATGTCTAGTCTCGCCAGTTTTATTCAACATAATACTAGAAGACATAGCCACAGCAATCAGATGACAAAACGAAATAAAAGGCATCAAAATTGGTAAGGAATAAGTAAAACTTTCACTATTTGTAGATGACATGATACTCTATAGAGAAAACCTTGAAGACTCCACCAAAAAAATCAATAAATGAATTCAGTAAACTCACAGGATACAAAATTACTATGCATAAATATGTTGCACTCCTATACCCTAATAATGAAGCAGCAGAAAAATAACTCAACAATCCCATTTACGATTGCACCAAATATAACAAGATACCTGAGAATAAACCTAACCAAAGAGGTGAAAGATCTGTACTCTGAAAACTGCAAAACACTAATGAAAGAAACTGAAGACAACACAAAGAAATGGAAAGACATTCCATGCCCATAGTATAGAACAACAAATATTGTTAAAAGGTCTATACTATCCAAAGCAGCTACAGATTAAATGCAATCCCTCAAAAACACTAATAACATTTTTCACGGCAGAACAAAAAATCCTATAATTTATATGGAATGATACTGAAATGATCCTGAATTTCCAAAGCAATTTTGAAAAAGTAAAGCAAAGGTAGAGATATCACAATTCACACTTCAAGTTATATTACAAAGCTACAATAATCAAAAAAGTAGATGCTGGCACAAAAATAGATATAGATCAACTGAAAAGAATAGAAAACCCAGAAATGAACCCACAGTTATATGGCCAATTAATCTTCAACAAAGCAGAGAAGAATATTCAAAGGGAAAGTCAGTCTCATCATCAAATGGTGTTGGGGAAAATAGACAGCAATATGCAAAAGATTGAAAATGGACCACTTTTGTAAAGCATACACAAAATAAATTCAAAATGTATTAAAGACCCATATACAAGACCTGAAACCATAAAAATTCTAGAAGAGAACATAGGCAGTAATGTCTCTGACATTGGCCACAGCAACTTCTTATTAAATATATTTCCTGAGGTAAGCGAAACAAAAACAAAAATAAACTATCAAAATAAGCTTTTGCACAGTGAAGAAAACAACAACAAAACTAATAGGCAAGAGATATAATGGGAGAAGATATTTGCAAATGACATATCTGATAAAAGGTTAGTATCCAAAATATACATAAAGAAATGATACAAATCAACACCAGAAAAAAAAAAAAACCCAAATAATGCAATTTACAAAGGAGCAGAAAACATGAACAGACATTTTTCCAAAGAAGGCATCCAGATGGTCAACACACACATGAAAAAATGCTCAACATCACTCTGAATCAGGGAAATACAAATCAAAACTACAATGAGATTTTGCCTCACACCTGTCAGAACAGCTAAAATTAACAACACAGGAAACAACAGGTGTTGTCAAGGATACAGAGAAAGAGGAACCTGCTTGCACTATTGGTGGGAATGCAAACTGGTGCAGCCAGTCTGGAAAACAGGATGGAGGTTCCTTAAAAAGTTAAAAATAAAACTATCCTATGATCCAGTAATTCCAATACTGGATATTTACCCAAAAAATACCAAAAAATTCAAAAAGATACATACATACCAATGATTATAGAACATTATTTACAATAACCAAAATTATGGAAACAGCACGTGTCCATCAACTGATGAATGGATAAAGAAGAAGTGGTATATGTATACACAATGGAATATGATTCAGCCATCAAAAACCATGAGATCTTGCCATTTGCAATGACACGGGTGGAGCTAGAGAGTATAATGCTAAGTGAAATAAGTCACTTAGCAGAAAGATAAATACCATATGAATTCACGTACATGTGGATTAAAGAAACAAACAAGCAAAAGTGGGGGGGAAAGAGAAAAAAAAACAAATTAAGAAACAGATTCTTAATTATAGAGAACCAAAACTGATGTTTATCAGAGGAAAAGAGGATGGGAGGTTGGGTGAAAGAGGTAATGGGATTAAGGCATGGACCCATTGTGATGAGCACTGGGTGGTGTATCAACAATTCTATTGAATCACTATATAATCACTAAATAAAAAATAAAATAACAAAAGTTGAATAAGTCAGAGATCTAATGAACAACATGGTGTTTACAGTTAACAATACTATTGGACACTTGAAATTTGCTGAGAGTGGATCAGAAGTGTTCTCACCACAAAAAAAATAAAAAAACAAAAAAAGTAACTGTGTGAAGTGGAATAAAAGTCATGAAAGGTATTCTGTGATGATAATTTTTTCATCTATTTAATTTTAAGACAGCTACACCTCAAGTATCAAAAGTGAGTATCAACAGTTAATAGGAGTATCATTATAGTCATTATTTGAATCTTCCTCCCATCTACCAAAATAAAGGCTTTTCTCAATTGAGAAATAGGAAATTATTCTTTGGAACATATTCCTGTCCCTTTGGAATTTTTAAAAATGCTGTTCAAAAACAATTTATTTAATTATATCCCAGTTTCCTATTTATTATAGAAGCTACATAATCAAACTGAGGGAAGATTTTAAACCCAGATATTCAAAGCCAGCCATGTCAAATAGAACTTTCTAACAACAACCACATTGGCTACTAGGCATTTGAAATGTGGCTCATGTGACAGCATAACTTATTTTTTAATTCAATTGAACTCAATTTTAATTTTAGTAGCCACATGTGACTAGTGACTACTGATTGGACACTGTCATTTCAAACTATTAAAAATTTCAAATAGAGCAAGCTATTTTATTTGATTTAGAAACTCTATGTACAGTATAATATCCGAACCATTATCTTACATGCATTACTAATTATATACCCGTTCATTGTTTTGAATTCTATTAACTCTTATATTTTACTTACTTGTCTTTAGACAACGTGGCTCTCGAGGAGTTTGTAGGCCGTTGTTTAAGGCGATTTTTCAGTTCTTCTAGTTTTTGTACTTGCTTTACTACTTGTGCAATGCTTAAAGTGACTGTTTTGTCAGGTGTTGGACACTCTGCCTCTGAAAAAGTTTGATCTTTACTTATCTAAAATGATAAAATTAGCCAGTTACTTAGGAAATACCCATTTTGCTCCTATACCTCAAAGAAATTTCATTTACTATATTTAAATAATTTTTATAATACTCTTATCTATAGCTATAATCAAATACTGATATTTCATAAATATAATTTTGTAATTACCTAGCAACAGAATTATAGCTGAGTGTTGACTTTTACATGTCAAAACTCAAATCCAATCTTCTGTTTATTATCTTAATATATAAGAATTTTAAGCAAGTTCAATAATACGATCAGTTGTAACAGGATCAGGATTTTAACAGGATCAGTTAAGGGTAATTCAAAATATTTACAAGAGAATTCTAAAGTAATTGCTTCCCCAAAACCCTTTCTAAGAATAATCTTACCTATGATAAACATGGAAAGACAGTAATTTGCTCTCAAAAGCATTACCTTCTCCTACTAACTCCCAGAAGTTAATATATAAAAGTCTATGAAACTGGCATTCCTTGGTCTCTCTGGGAAAAACAGAGACCCATTTGGGTGTCTCAAGACTTTTAAGATAGACTAACCTACAGAATAATGAGGAATCAGGAGAATCAGTAAGATCCACAGAATAATATGATAGACCATAACTGATATTCTGATATTCTAGGTATTAACTCTGTTTAAAGAAAGCTGAGCAGGATGAGTGCCTCCAAGCTTAAAAAAAAAAAAAAGCACAATTAAAGAAACATGGGAACAGCCAATATGTGGAGACATAAACAAGCAGAGTAGCAAAAAAAATTTTTTTTTCACAAAATAGCAGAGATCCACCTATGTATATATACACTTACAACTCTAATGATGGGAGGGAAAGTGAAGAAGAAGAAGAGGAAGAAAGAGGAGGAGGGAGGAAGGAGGAGGAGGAGAAAGAAGAATGAAGAGGAGGAGAAAGATAAAGAAAGGAGAAAGAAGGAGAAAGAGAAGAGAAGAAAGAGAGAAAGAGAGAGAGAGAGAAAGAGAGAGAGAGAGAAAGAAAGAGAGAAAGAGAGAGAGAGAGAGAGAGAGAGAAAGAAAGAAAGAAAGAAAGAAAGAAAGAAAGAAAGAAAGAAAGAAAGAAAGAAAGAGAAGGGAAGGAAAAGAAAAGAAAAGGGAGGAAAGAAGAAAGGAGGAGAAGAAAGGGAGGAGGTGGAGGAGGAAGTAGAAGTAGTAGTAGTGGCAGTAGTAGTAGTAGTAGTCATCAAGGCATAGACCTAAAACCTAGCAAAGAGAAATTCTAGCAATGGGATTTAAAAGAGACTTCATTTTAGTACTGCCTACTTGTAATGGAATTGCAGGAAGGAATGGATGGAATAGCAGGAAGTATATACTGGGCAATGAACCAGAAGTCTGAAATTGAGGGATGCAGAACAGGTGGAAGGGAAAAGGGAGATGTATGGAAACTCTATGGACAAAGGCATGATCCCAAAGAGAGGACATAATTTGGTATATCAGATATATTACCAAATCATAAATGGAGTCTAAAAGTGATGTAGCAATAGCCAGTTATCAGTTTATTGCCTCTCATCTAAAAATCCATTTTTCACTGTCCTGCTTATAATAGTGGAATATTTCTCTCTTGACAAGTTTCATGTTAACCCTTATTGATAGAGGGTCCTAGACACTATAAAAAGAAGCAGCTTTCTTCCTAAGTCTGTCATTTCTCTCTGCTTAATCCTAAGACACTGCATAATATACCTAGTACAGCTCACTCCAGAAAGTCTCAACAGCCCCACCCCCATAGGTATTTTCCTCACAAGGTCCCTAGTATGACTCATTCCCTTGGGCAGCTTCTCCCAGAATTTCTCAGCAAAATCTACTAGTGCAGAACCTCCCTCTGGGAAGCGTTCCCGCATACCACCCTTGTAGACAGCTAGAGATACACCACCTCCCTGGAAGATGGCTTTTCCCAGCACCACAACACCAATGTACTACCATCATGGTAACCTTCCCAGTAAATCCCAGTTCCACCAACATGGCACCCCAGCAAACTTCTCTGCCACTCAGTGATGACAGCTGCTCCTTCTTCACAAGGTGTGGACCTTAGCCCCAAGTTAGGGAGAGGGTAAGGATATAGTAATTCTTTATGTTAAACTTTTCCTATTCAGATTACTATGTAGTTTTCATCTTTTGATCAGTCCCTAACTGATACCCTGTATTCCTAATTTCCCATTAGGAATTCAATTTAAACAGAAGTACTTTCTGGGAGAAGAGATGATGTCACAGAACTAAAGGAATATGGAATAGACAATGAGATTATAGGCTATAAGATTTCATCAAAGAAACATACTGGGCACAGGTTCCAGTGGAACAACTCTGAAGCTCATAGACTATATGCTTATCCTACATTTCTCCGCTGCGACACAGCATACATTATGAAAGCTTCCACATGTATCTTGTTAATGTAATATGATGACAAGCATACAAAAACTCACCAGCCATGTGCTAACAATAAAATGTGTCAGCAATAAATACGAGATTATTCCACAATTCTCAAATCTTAGTGCACATAGTAATCCTCTAAAAGATCCTATTAAAAAGGCAAATTCCTAACCTATATGCACACAAGAAAACTTTAATTCAGTAAGTCTGACTTGGAATTCTGAAATGTGCATTTGTAACATATCTTGGGTGCTTTTTAAACATGATCCATCAAATGTATTTTAAGAAACACTCAACGAAAGGCAGAAGATAATACAAATACTTTGGCAATGTATCTGACACAACAAATTAAGTAACTATTCAAAAGAATTAATTATGGATGTAAAACTGAAAAATTTAGAATTCCAGATCAGAAGTTTAGATGTATACTGAAGATTCCTCTTGGTGAACATGAATGCATAAATCAGGATTTGAGGAATACCAGAAATGACGGTAACTGGCACTAAGGTGCAGATAGTAGATAAAAAGAAAAATAGACACATATGATAGGTATTTAGATTATAAAATCAAAAGGAGGGGCGCCTGGGTGGCTCAGTGGGTTAAAGCCTCTGCCTTCGGCTCAGGTCATGATCTCAGGGTCCTGGGATTGAGGCCCATATCAGGCTTTCTGCTCAGTGGGGAGCCTGCTTCCCCCTCTCTCTCTGCCTGCTTCTCAGCCTACTTGTGATCTCTCTTTCTGTCAAATAAATAAATAGAATCTTTAAAAAAATTTTTAAAAAAACCCTGTTAAAAATTTTTTAAAAGATTTTATTTATTTGAGAGACAGAAAGAGAGAGAGAGGAAGAGCAAGGGGAGGAGCAGAGGGAGAAGGAGGAGAAGCAGACTCCCCGCTGAGTGGGGAGCCAGACATAGGGCTGGATCCCAGAACTGTGAGATCATGACCTGAGCAGAAGGCAGACACCTAACCAACTAAGCCACCCAGGTGCCCATTCTCTCCTCTCTTTTATAAATCTCAGGTTTTGCCTTTATCCCCAAGTTATCTAATAACTATTTCCCTTGTGAGCAAATTTGCATACAAAGTAGTTTTTAAAAATTGGTTATAAATGGGAAAAGAGAATTAGGCCTGTAACTGTAGGGAATGTGGCATCAATTAGAGAGACATATGAGCATATTTAAAACCTGAGAAGAATGAAATAATTGACTAGGAAAAGTTTAACATATAAGAGAGAATGATTAATCAAATTTTTTTATTATTATTTATTTATTTATTTGACAGACAGAGAGAGAGAGAGAGCGCGCACAAGTAGGCAGAGAGGCAGGCAGAGAGACAGGGGGAAGCAGGCTCCCTGCTGAGCAGAGAGTTCGATGCGGGGCTTGATCCCAGGACCCTGAGATCATGACCTGAGCCAAAGTCAGAGGCTTTAACCCACTGAGCCACCCAGGCGCCCCGATTAATCAAATTTCTTAAGATCCACAACAAGTAAAAGAATGAATTTTACATAGGAAGAGGAAAAATATCTGTTTAACAAGAGCAAAGGAGGACAGAATGAGCATGGATATAAAGAAATTTTTGTTTGGTAGCAAAAACTGAAGGAGTTCTAACTGGTGGCTTATATTTTTAAGCATTTTAAGTGACTGGCTGACAATGAAAATGAAAATGGGATAGAGGGAGTGTGGGTTTGAGATGATAGACAAAAAGGACTGAGATTCATTTTGGAAATGCAAAGGAATTGCCAGGCAGTATTTGGAATAATTATGTCTAAATAACTGTGTCATTTTCTTTATCTGTGTTTCACAGCTAAGCTAAAGGCCCAAAGAGTAAATAACTGCATTTATTCAAGGCTAAATTTCTTAGACTAGTGAAATAAAAAAAGCAAGAGGTAAAGAAGAGTAGTAAGTTAAGAAATTCACTGTTATCAAGGACATATTCTCCAAGCTGAAAAGAAAAATGAGTAAAAAAGACTGCAGGAAGGTTAAGGTATGAATGAATTAATGGTCTTGATAAAGTCAAAGAGTGGCCAGAGTAGCATGTAAGTAATAACTGATAAGATAAAAATCCTGCCTCTCTGCCTACTTGTGATCTCTCTCTCTGTCAAATAAATAAATAAAATCTTTAAAATATAAAAATTTTGTAGTTCAAGTATTAGTTGCTTGAATAGTGATTTTAAAATAAAGCAATTTGGTTAATGATAAGGTCTAAAGTATGACTAGAAGTAAGGGCCAAAGGTAAAGAAAGAGATTAGTACTGAGGAGATAAGGAGTCAAGGAACTGAGAGGCTAGGATTTGGAGTGGGTCTTCATATTGACAGGACTAAGTATAAAAAGAAAAAAGTGAGACAAATCCATGAATAAAACAGAATAATAAGAAGTTGCAAGATGAAAGAAAGAAGGCAGAAGGCAAGCTAGATTGTTCAAGTTGCAAAGTATGCATTTTATAAGAAGGGAGAATAGTGGACTTCACCTCAGTCCTACATTCTCTGGAAAGATAATGACCCATCTACCATAGTCAGAGAAGAGCTCCTAACACTCTCCCAATGTCAGCCATATCTATCCTAAAGCAAAGAGTATACAGACCATAAAAGTCTACTCTGGGGCCAAAGGTAAAATAATAAGAGGGTGCTAGGAGACAGTTACAATTTCTATCTTCACTTTTTAATTTTATATCCCAAATAAATGAACTTACTTAAAGTGCCTGGGATTCAAAAGTGTTTAATTAGATTAAACCATAACCACAACCAAGGGAGAACAAGAATTATTCTATAAGTCAATGAGGCAGGCTACCCTAGAAATCTTTCTGCAATTAACAGCATAAGGTCTTTCTCAAAACAGAATTAAAAACCCTTAAGGTTAGAGATCACTAAATTTCAAAATGGTCATAATATATCTGAAAATCTAAAAAAAAAAATAATAAAGCATTAAAATAACATTAAGTTTAAAGAAAACCAAATATAATTTTATAAGTAAATAGATTATCATATTATACATGCTTTTTTAAATACAGGAGAAATGTTTAAGTTGCTAAGTTTTCTCTTGTCACTTACTCTTTTATGTAAATTAGTGAAAAATAATAATTAAATTTTCATTATTTAAGTTTAGGAGAAAGAATGTGTCAAATAGAGCATTCCAGACACATGCAGCAATGTAGTATGCAATCACTGAAAAACATTTTGCTCTACCCATTTGTTCTTTCTCTCCCTAAATTAAAAGATGACAAATAATAATCATTCAAATTTTTTTATTTCAAATTGATTTTCAGATGAGACAAAATATCAATTTAATTTACAATTAAGAAATGTTATACTTACCTCTTCCATCTGATTGACCTGTCTCTGAAACCACTTAAAAAAAAAAAGAAATACTTATTGGCAAGTTATTCAAACATACGGCACACATGAGTGCGTGCGTGTGTGTGTGTGTGTGTGTGTGTGTGTGTGTGTGTGATAGCTATCAAATATTAGCCCTGAACCAATATTATTATCATTTATCCTATGGTTCAGAATGGGGCTAATGCAACATACAACTCGAACATAACATTTTTAAATATATATAGTAGCAAGTTTGGGAGTTTTTACTTCCTCAAAACTTAGAAACCTCTTCTCCATTAATATGTATTTCTGTATTAAATGTTAGTAGGCTTAAACTGCAATATATTAAACATACCTTAAAAAGAGATTCCAAAATCTGGAAAATAAAGTTTTAATTAAAACGTGTAAAAATAAAAATTCTTCACATTGTATGATGTGATGAAATAAGTCTCTATATTCTCAATCAGAAAAATGCACAAATTACTAAAACTATAAATCTATCATCCAAAATGTTTATAATTACAGACACAATTTTTAGTATATCTTGCATAGACAACTCAATTCTAGAAAAATTTCCATCATTATAGATCTATATTAGGATAGCCCAAAATAATTTATGTATATGATTTCACATATTTTCTTAATATAGGTAAAGAAAAAAATTAGAATTCCTCTTGGAAGAGATTTTTTTCATATAGCAGAAAGTACAGTAATGAAAATCATTATCGTAAGAACATTATCTCTTCAATATGACTTTACTTTGATAACGGGCCTAAAAATCAAGATATAAAATACTATACTATTACCTGATTTTTTTTTAAATATTTTATTTATTTATTTGACAGAGAGAGAGAGAGAGAGAGATCACAAGTAGGCAGAGGCAGGCAGAGAGAGGGGGAAGCAGGCTCCCTGCTGAGCAGAGAGCTCAATGCGGGGCTCGATCCCAGGACCCCGAGATCATGACCTGAGCCCAAGGCAGAGGCTTTAACCCACTGAGCCACCCAGGCGTCCCTATTACCTGCTATTTTTAATGGAAAATGTAAAAAACTGGTTTGGGAGATTGTGACAAAAATTGAATATCCCAAATGAATTATACAATCCAAAATACCAATATTTAACAATTAGACAATGTAATGTTAAAATGATTATGTTTGCCACACAAAATACAAACACACTCTATTACAACCAGGTAAAAGTTTTAACTATTTTGTTAAAGAAAAATATTACTACATTCATTCAGGCAGTAAAAAAAAAAGTTACTCAACTAAAAAATCAAGCTACTCTAAAATCTCTCTTGTTACACTAACTCTAAATCAATAGTTCAAAAAGTGTGGTCCCCAGTCAAAAGCATCAGCATCACCTAAACAAAGATATTCATTTCATTGACAATGTAGATTCTTAAGCCCCACCCCAATCAACTGAACCAAAAGCTCTGGGAATAAGGCCAGCAATTTGTGTTTTAACTAGCCCTCCAATTGATTCCATTGCATGCTAAATTTTGAGAATCCCTGTGCTAAGTAATAAGAAATCAGAAATCTAAGCAAAAAGGGCTGAGATCCTCAAGAAAACATATCAAAGTAAATAAATATCCAACTCTGAGGGAAAATATTTTCAGCTACATAAGGATTTAGAAACTAATGTTCACCGAGGCACACTAACTTGGAATAAACTTATTCTTCCCACTATCAAAAGAGATTCCAAGGTTCTCAAAACCTCTTGTCCTATCTCAGAAGATGATGAGAAACCATCATATATCAATTCACCTATTCATTAGAGCCAGAGTTCAACTATTTAAACCACTAAAAGCCTGGAGAACAAAGGCTTTCTCAACTACTGAGAAAAACATCAGTTCTAGTAATGCTGAATCTAGAACATTATTGATAAAGCAGAAAATGAAAACTTGACCAGAAGTGAGAAAACCAATTTTAGGCAAAACCAAATTTCTCTATTCTAAATAGAGAAATTCTATGAAAATGTGGAAGAACATATATAAAGTTCCCCAGGAAAATATTTAACTTCCACCATTCTAATTTTAAAGATATTATCATGTAAGTGTGAAGCCAAAATAAAACTATTTTCAGAAATTTGAAGTCTCAGAAATGATTTCACCACACATTCTAACCTAGCAAACAAAATTTATTCTTAGAAAAGTAAACACAAGAAAAAACTATAAGCAGGGTAACCAGTAAATACTCTATACTCTTTGTTTCAACCTTTTATTTAAATTCCAATTAGTTAGCACATAGGGTAACATTAGTTTCAGGAGTGGAATTTAGTGATTCATCACTTACATATAACACCCAGTGCTCATCACAAGTGCCTTCCTTAATACCCATCATCATTTATAATCCATCCCCTTGCCCACCTCCCCTCCAGCAACCCTGTTTGTTCTCTATACTTAAGAGTCTGTTTTAGGATTTACCTCTCTTGTTTTTTTCCCTATATTCATCTGCTTCACTTCTTAAATTCCACATATGACTGAAATCATATGGTATTTGTTTTTCTGACTCACTTATTTCACTTACCATTATACACTCTAGCTCCATCCCTGTTGTTGCAAATAGCAAAATTTCATTATTTTTTATGGTTGAGTAAATCCCATTGTGTATATATACCACAAGTTCTTCAGTCAATGGACATTTGGGCTCTTCATAATTTGGAAATTATTGATAATGTCTCTGTAATATAAACCTCTGAACATATGTTTAGATGATACATTAGATAAACATAAACATATAAACATGCATGTGTCCTCCCTTCAAATTAGTATTTTTTATTCTTTGAATAAATACCTAGTGGTGCAATAGGGTAGTTCCATTTTTAACTTTTTGAGGAACTTCCATACTGTTTTCCAGAGTGGCTAGACCAGTCTGCATTCCCACCAACAGTGTAAATGGGTTCCCCTTTCTTTGCATCCTCACCAACATCTGTTGTTTCTTGTATTGTTAATTTTAGCCACTTTGACAGATGTGAGGTGACATCTCATTGTAGTTTTAATTGGTATTCCCCTGATGATGAGTGAAATTGAGCATCTGTTAGCCTGTTAGCCACCTGAGTAAATACTCTACTCTTAAAAAAAAATTGTGGCTAATGGGGCTGGCACTCAATGCTGCTATCATAAAAAGCTTCCTAATGAGAAGATGGCATGATATTTTTTAAAGTGAAATAATAACCTGTAACTAAAATTCCAGATAGACATATAGTGTCACTGAAGCCAAGAGAAATCCTGAAGGACTGGAAACTTTGCCTTTGCTTCCTCTAGCTCAAAATTCTCTTGAGGCAAAAAAGAAACAAAACAAAACAAAAACCAAAGAGCAGAAAACCTAACTAGATGGAGGGCATTCCTCATCACTGAAAGGCAAATAAACAAACCACAGCTACCTGGAGCAGTTGTGGCAAATAATACACCTGTCAACAGCCTAGAAGAAAAATCTGGGTAGAGAATTACTTTGGAAGAAAAGGATTTTGAAAAGATCCCATATATAAGGGGAAATCCTAATAAGCCATGCATTTGACCAAGCCAGGACTCATGCTCAGAAAATATCTGAGTGGACACTAAACTTCCATCTTAGGCTTATCTTCAGCTTAGAGCAAGCAGAAAAGGAAGGCTAACTCAAGATTAGTAAATAGCCAGGCTAAACTTTGAAGGAGTGCCCCAACACAGCCAATCTTGAAGGAACAGGGAAACGTTTTTTCTCCTTTTATTTTTTTCTTTTTGTGGCTCAAGGCATTTAAGGAAATCTTTCTCAATCCACCAACTGACCATAAGCAATAGGAACAGAGGCCTGAGAGACAAAATACTCAATCAAGGAATATAGACTTTCAAAATAAATAGTTTACATTTCTGGTTTCCAATCCAGCATGCAAAGAGTCTGGCTTAGTCACTCTGTCCTAACAAGAAAAGCTGAATGAATTGAAAATCAATAACTCTTCTTATATCACAGAATTAAGATCACTGAGCAAATCACAGCACCAAAAATTAAAGAGACACATGATATTGAGAATCAGAAATTATCAGAGCAGAAATCCATGAGAACAAACCTCCACAGGAACTAGCAGTGGGATAAGAAAACCCAAGCTGTAAATGAATTACTGGAAGCCCAGCATGGACAAGTTCAAGAGTTAAAAACTTCAGTGGGGACAAGTTTTGAGGAGTTTCTTTAAAAACTAAGCATTCTTACCATATTACCTAGCAATCATTCTCTTTGGTGTTTAGCCAAATGAGTTGAAAATTTATCTCCAGTGAAGCATTTGCCTTTGGCTCAGGTCATGATCCCAGGGTCCTGGGATGGAGTACCACATTGGGCTCCTCACTCAGCAGACAGCCTACTTCTCACTCCCTCTGCCTGCCACTCTGCCTACTTGTGCTCTCTATTCCCCTGTCAAATAAATAAATAAAATCTCTTAAAAAAAGAGAGAAAGAAAAGAAAACTTATGTCCATGCTAAAACCTACACACAGAAGTTTACAGCAGCTTTATTCATGGGATATCATCGACAAGGATTTGTATGACAAATTGCATAATTACCAAAACTTGGAAGCAAACAAGGTGTCATTCAGTAAGTGAATGGATAAACAAAGTGTGGTATGACTATACAGTAAATCATCATTCTGTATAAATAAATAAATAAATAAATAAATAAATAAATAAATAAATAAGCTGTCAATCCATGAAAAGACATGTAGGAATCTTAAATGCATACTACCAAGTGAAAGAAGCCAATTCAAAAAAGACTATACACTGTATGACTCCAACTATGTAACATTCTGGAAAAGGAAAACTAAAGACACAAAAAGACCAGTGGATATCAGGGGTTGGATAGGGAAAACAAGATGAATATATGGAGCACACAGAATTTTTAGGGCATTGAAACCATTCCAAATGATACCATAGTTACACATACATATCATTTTACATTAGTTAAAACCCACAGAATGAACACCAAGAGAAAGTCTTATGTAAACTATGGACTTTGGGTGATAATGATGTGTCAGTATAACTTCATTGATCATATGAAGACACCACTCTGGTGCATGATGTTGATAATAGGGAAGACCCATACATGCATAGGAATAGCAGGTATATGGAAACTCTCTGTACTATATGCAATTCGGCTGAGAACATAAAATTGCTCTAAAAATGAAGTCTATTTAAAAAAATGATAGTTTAGAAAAGTCACAAAATAAAAATAACAAAATTTACCAAGAAGGGACAATCTGATATCCAGAGTTACCACATAAAATATGCAAAATATCTTGTTTTCAACAAAAAATTACGAAGCAAGCATTCAATGAAATAAGAAATTGTGACTTATTTGAAGGAAAAAATAGATGCTGTCCCTAAGGAAGTTTATATGCTGAATTTAGTACACAAAAACTTTTAGCCTACTTTTTTTTTTTGTTTTCCCAAATACATTTATTTTTTTTTTTCAGTTTTACAAGATTAATTGTTCATGCACCACACCCAGTGCTTCATGCAATCTGTGCCTTCCTCAATGCCCACCACCAGGCTAGACCAAACCCCCACCCCCACCCCTCCAAACCCTCAGTTCGCTGCTCAGAGTCCACAGTCTCTCATGGTTCATCGCCCCCTCCGATTTCCCCCATTTCACCCTTCCTTTCCTTCTCACAATGCCCTCCATGATTTTCCTTATTCTCCACACATAAGTGAAACCATAAGATAATTGACTCACTCTGCTTGACTTATTTCACTCCACATAATCTCATCTAGTCCCATCCATGTTGATACAAAAGTTGGGTATTCATCCTTTCTGATGGAGGCATAATATTCCATTGTATGTATGTGCCATACATTCTTTATCCATTCATCTGTTGAAGGCCATCTTGGTTCTTTCCACAGTTTGGTGAGTGTGGCCATTGCTGCTATAAACACTGGGGTACATGTGGACCTTCTTTGTACTGCATCTGCTTCTTTGGGGTAAATACCCAGTAGTACAATTGCAGGGTCATAGGGTAGCTCTATTTTGAATTTCTTAAGGAATCTCCATACTGTTTTCCAAAGTGGCTGCAACAACTTGCATTCCCACCAACAGTGGAAGAGGGTTCCCCTTTCTCCAAATCCTCTCCAACATTTGTTGTTTACTGTATTGTTGATTTGGGCCATTCTAACTGGTGTAAGGTGGTATCTCAATGTGGTTTTGGTTTGAATCTCCCTGATGGCTAAAGATGAACATCTTTCATGTGTCTATTAGCCATTTTATGTGTTCTTTGGAGAGGTGTCTGTTCATGTCTTCTGCCCATTTTTTGATGTGATTATCTGTTTTGTGAGTGCTGAGTTTGAGGAGTTCTTTATAGATCTTAAATATCAGCCCTTTGTAGTGTCATTTGGGAATATCTTCTCCCATGTTGTGGGTTGCCTGTTTGTTTTGTTGACTGTTTCCTTCACTGTGCAGAAGCTTTTTATCTTGATGAAGTCCCAAAAGTTCATTTTCGCTTTTGTTTCCTTTGCCTTTGGAGAAATGTCCTGAAAGAATTTGCTGTGGCTGATGTTGAAGAAGTTACTGCCTATGTTCTTCTCTAGGGTTTTGAGAGATTCCTGCCTCACATTGAGGTTTTTTATCCATTGCGAGTTTATCTTTGTGTATGGTCTAAGAGAATGGTCAAGTTTCATTCTTCTACATATAGCTGTCCAGTTTTCCCAGTACCATTTATTGAAGAGAATGTCTTTTTTTCACTGGATATTTTTTCCTGTTTTGTCAAAGATGATTTGACCGTAGGGTTGTGGGTCCATCTCTGGACTCTCTATTCTGTTCCACTGGTCTATGTGTGTTTTTGTGCTGTCTTGGTGATCACCACTTTGTAGTAAAGCTTGAAATCATGCAATGTGATGCTCCCAGCTTTGTTTTTCTTTTTCAACATTTCCTTAGGAATTCAGGGTCTTTTCTGGTTACATACAAATTTTAGGATTGTTTTTTCCAGCCCTTTGAAAAGAACCGGTGGAATTTTAATCAGGGTGGAATTGAAAGTATAGATTGGTGTGGGCATTATAGACATTTTAACAATGTTTATTCTTCTGATCCATGAGCATAGAATGCTTATCACCTTTTTGTGTCTTCTTCAATTTCTTTCATGAGCATTCTGTAGTTCCTCGAGTACAAATCCTTTACCTCTTTGGTTAGGTTTATTCCCAGGTATCTTATGGTTCTTGGTGCTACAATAAATGGAATCGATTCTCTAATTTCCCTTCCATATTTTTCATGTTAGTGTATAGGAAAGCAACTGATTTGTGTGCATTGATTTTGTATCCTGACACATTACTGAATTGCTGTATGAGTTCTAGTAGTTTGGGGATGGAGTCATTTGGGTTTTCCATATAAAGTATCATGTCATCTGCGAAGAAAGAGTTTGACTTCTTTGCCAATTTGAATACCTTTTATTTCTTTTTGTTGTCTGATTGCTGTCGCTAGGACTCCTAGTACTATGTTGAACAAGAGTGGCAAGAATTTGCATCCTTGTCGTGTTCCTGATCTCAAAGGAAAGGCTGTCAGCTTTTCCCCATTGAGAATGATATTTGCTGTGGGCTTTTCAGAGATAGATTTTATGAAGTTCAGGAATGTTCCTTCTATCCCTATAGTTTGAAGAGTTTTAAACAGGAATTGATGCTATATTTTGTCAAATGCTTTTTAGGCATCAGTTGAGAGGACCACATGGTTCTTCTCTCTTCTCTTATTGATTTGTTCTATCACATTGATTGATTTGCGAATGTTGAACCACCCTTGCATCCCATGGATAAACCCCACCTGGTCATCGTGAATAATCTTTTTAATGTGCTGTTGGATTCTATTATCTAGGATTTTGTTGAGAATCTTGGCATCCATATTCATCAGGGATATTGGTCTGAAATTCTCCTTTTCTTTTTTTTAAAGATTTTATTTATTTATTTGAGAGAGAGAGAGAGTGAGAGAGAACATGAGAGGGGAGAAGATCAGAGGGAGAAGCAGACTCCTCGCGAAGCCGGGAGCCCGATGCGGGACTCGATCCCCGGACTCCGGGATCATGACCTGAGCTGAAGGCAGTCGCCCAAGCAACTGAGCCACCCAGGCGCCCCTGAAATTCTCCTTTTTGATGGGGTCTTTGCCTGGTTGGGGATCAGGGTAATGCTGGCTTCATAGAAAGAGTCTGGACGTTTTCCTTCCATTTCTATTTTTTGAAAAAGGTTTAGGAGAACAGGTATTAGTTCTTTTTGCATGTTTGGTAGAATTCCCTAGGGAATCCGTCAGGTCCTGGGCTCTTGTTTTTTTTGGAGGTTTTTGATCATTGCTTCAATCCCATTACTAGATATTGGTCTATTCAGATTGTCAATTTCCTGTTTCAGTCTTGGAAGTTTATGGGTTTCCAGGAATGCATCCATTTCTTCTAGCTTGCTTAACTTATTGGCATATAGCTGTTGATAATAATTTTTGATGATTGTTTCTATTTCCTTTGGACTAGTCGTGATATCTCCCCTTTCATTCATAATTTTGTTAATTTGTGTCCTCTCTCTTTTCTTTTGGATGTTTGGCCAGTGGCTTATCGATCTTATTCTTTAAAAAAACCAACTTCTGGATTCGTTGATGCATTCTACTGTTTCTTTAGTTTCTAACTCGTTGATCTCTGCTCTAATCTTATTTCCCTTCTTGTGCAAGGGCTTGGATAAATTTGCTGTTGATTTTCCAGTTCTTTAAGGTGTTAAGATAGCTGCTGTATTCTGGATTTTTCAATTTTTTTTAATTGAGGCTTGGATGGCTAGTATTTCCCCCTTACCACCGACTTTGCCCTGTCCCATACGTTTTAGACCCATGTGTCCTCATTCGCATTGGTCTCCATGAATTGTTTAAGTTCAACTTTGATTTCCTGGTTGATTCCCACATTCTTGAGCAGGTTGGTCTTTAGCCTCCAAGTGTTTGAATTCCCTCCAAACATTTTGTTTGGTTGAGTTCGTTTCAAAATATTGTGGTCTGAGAATATGCAGGGAATCATCTCAATCTTTTGGTATCAGTTGAGTCTTGATTTATGACCCAGTATGTGGTCTATTCTGGAGAAAGCTCCATGTGCCCTAAAGAAGAATGAGTATTCTGTTGTTTTAGGGTGGAATGTTTTGTATATATCTGTAAGGTCCATTTGGTCCAATGTGTTTCTTTATTGAAACAAAGCTGTTTCTTTATTGATTTTCCATTTAGATGATCTGTCTGTTATTGAGAGTGGCATGTTAAGCTCTCCTACAATTAATGTATTCATATTAATATGGCTATTTTGATTAACAGCTTATGTAGTGGCTGCTTCTATATTGGGGGCATAAATATTTACAGTTGTTAGATCTTGTTAGACCCTTTAAGAATAATGTGAAGTGTAAAGATACATTTAAGAATGTATCTCTGACTACAGTGTTTAGCTTGAAATCTAATTTATCTGATATGAGAATTGCTACCCCCACTTTCTTTTGAGGCCCACTGGCATGAAAAATGGTTCTCCATCCCTTCACTTTCAGTCTGGATGTATCCTTAGGTTCCAAATGTGTCTCTTGTAGATAGCATATGGACCGGTCCTGTCGTTTTATCCAGTCTGCCACCCTATGCCTTTTTATGGCAGCATTTAGGCTGTTCACATTGAGAGTGGTCATTGAAAGTTTTTATTGACATCTTGTTTCCTGTAAAGTCCTTGTTTCTATAGATTGTAAGTTTCTGTTCTGTGTCACTCATGGGTTCTTTCTTCTTTTATAGAACCCCCTTTAATATTGTAGTGCCAGCTTGATGGTCACATACTCTTTTAATCTTTGCCGATCTTGGAAGTTCTTTATCTCTCCATCCATTTTTGAATGTCAGCCTTGCTGGATAAAGTACTCTTGGCTGCATGTTCTTCTTGTTTAGAGCCCTGAATATATCATGTCAGCCCTTTCTGGCTTGCCAGGTTTCTGTGGGCAGGTCTGACATTATTCTGATGGGTCTTCCTCCATATGTAAGGAATCTCTTCCCTCTAGCTGCCCTCAGGACCTCTTGTCTAAAATTATAATTTGCACATTTTACAATTATGTGTCTGCGTACCTTTCTAGACTCATTGATATTGGGGGGTGTCCTTTCTGCCTCTAGGACACGAACACTTGTTCCATTCCCCAGATGGGGAAATTTTCATTCAGAATCTGGTCAGCTATATCTTCTAGTCTCCTGTCTTTCTCTACCCCCTCTGGGATTCCAAGGATTCTGACATTGCAATGTTGCATGGCGTCATTTATTTCCCTAAGTCTGTTCTCATGATTCCTGAGCAGTTTGCTCCAGCTCTCCTCCTGGCCTTTCTTCTCAACCATTTTATCCTCTAGATCACTAATTCTATCCTCTGTCTCCGTAACTCTAGCTGTTAAGACTATTTAGATTGGATTGGATCTCATTGACAGCGCTTCTTACATCTGCTATACTGGATCTCATTTCTGCCCTTAGAGATTCTATGGTGTCATTAATGTTTTTCTCCATCCTAGGCATTCCCTGGATAATTGTCACTCTGAATTCCCTTTCTGACATACTGTTTATGTCCATGTCCAATAGTTCTGAGGGAGAGGGTGCAGTCTCTGGATTTTTCCTCTGTTGGGTGTTTCTCCTCCTAGTCATTTTGATGAGAAGTGGATGAGAGGATGTATAACTGGATATATCACCCACGATCCAGGCAGGGTGCACCCTGGAAGGTTTTGGAGCAATTGGGATTCACCACCAAAAAGAAAGAATAAGGATAAAATAAGATAGAAAGAGAAAAAGAAGAAATCCCAGCCAGAATGGGCCCCAAAAATGAGATTTATAAGGTATATAAACTAACATAAACAAACATATAGACTGACAAAAGTAAATGACAAGAAATAAAAGAACCTAGTCAGAATGAACCCCAAGAATAAGATTTATATAATACCAGAACAAAAGCAAATACGCAGAAACACTGACCGAAGGATAAGATGGGTGGGTGGTTATAACTCCTCGTGGGCGAGGAAGGTTATTTCAGGTCTTCCTGGGTTTATCATTGTAGTAAGCCTCTAGTTGTAATGTTAAGTAGTTTAAAAAAAATTTAAAAAAAAAAGAAGAAATGTGAAAATGTGTGAATAAAAAAATAGAAAGAAAATAAGAAAGAAAAAGAACTTCTATGAAATATACAGTTTTGAGGGTATAATCAGGTGCTTAATATATTGATTTCCCCTGATGTCAGGGATTTAAAATTTTATGGGGACCCTGTGCTTATTGTCCTTTTGTTTTTTGAATTGTCTTCTGGGGGAGGAGCCTGTCACGTTGTTTTCCAATCAATCTTGCTTGGGTTGAGCCACCCTGCCCAATCAAGGGACTGAGCTCTGTGGAAACCGGTTTCTCAGTCTTTTGCTCTCAGGTTTTTGGTCTTTTGTAGCTTTTTCACCTTTTCAGAGTCCAAGCAAGTAATCTGCCCATAGGTATGCAGACCTCTGAGTCACAGAGAAGCCTCAGTCTGCTCCCCTCTGGGTGGTCCAAAACACATATTCCCCTCCACAAATTCTGCTCACAGCTCAGCCTGTCAGAGGTGGTGCTCACCCCCTGCCACCGTTCAGTGGCTCCAGGAGTCTCACCAGGCTCCAGGCCCGTGCAGGGTATGCTCAGATTCCTGCTAGAGATTAGGCCACCTGCTTGCATTCTCTCTGGGGCCAGCTGGGAGCACCCAGACCCTGCCGCAGGCAACAAATGTCTTTCGGTCAGGGCTGCACTCAGTCCAGTGAGTGGGGCATGCAGAGAAAAATCTGCGGGCTCCTGGACCACACCAGACTCTCTAAGGCACTTGCAGACGCACGCCCCGCCCACAAAATGGTACAAGGAGTGGAAAGCTGCAGATTCATGAACCACAGACTGGAAGCCCCACACCAGTCTCTCTTTGAGGGGAGTGGTGTCCTTCCCAGGAGCGTTGGCCCAGGCCCATGCCCACGACCACCCCTTCCACTAGTTGCTCCTCAGAACCTTTTGCTCTTTTTAAGTGTTTTTAACAGGACTCTAAGTTAATGCTGGTCCCCAACCACCGGGCACTTTCCTTTGGTGTATTACTATCCTTAGATCACTTCTGGCGGCTCCCTCCCCCTTTTGTTTATCCTCCGATATCAGTTCGAGTGTTCCCACTTTGCTTTACCTCTCCACTAGTATCTTCCGCTCCTGTAGAGATCCAGAAGTGAAAAATTTTGCTCCTCGGGCTTATTTCATGGGTGTTCAGCATGTTCTGATAGATATCCAGCTCACTTTAGGAGACAGATTGCAATAGGATCTCCTACTTCTCCACCATCTTGCCCCCTCCCCAGCCTACTGTCTTAAATACATTCAGTGAGCTAAAGGAAATCATCCACAAAGAATTAAAGGAGACAAAAAATAGTATTCTAACAAATATAAATAAAAGATGCAGAAATTATAAAAAGAAAACAAATTCTAGAAATGGAAACTTAAATAACTGAACAAAAGGAACAGTAACTGAAATGAAAGTTTTACTAGAGGGTTTTGACAGCAGGCAAAAGAATCAGTCAATTTAAAGACAAACTAATTGAAATTATCCAGTCCAAGGAGAAGAAAGAAAAATGAATGAAAAAAAGGAAGAAAGCCTAACAGAATTATGGGATATCATCAAGCATATCAATGTAGACATTATAAGACTCCTAAGAAAATAGAGAGAAAGGGGGCAAAAAGAATAAGGAAATAATTACTGAATATTTCCCAAATTTGAGAAAACAAGGATTTGTATGTCATATTCCTAGTAGAATAAATGAAAAAGATCCATATGAAGACACATTATAATAAAACTGTTGAAAGCCAAACACAAATATGGAATCTTGAAGGCAGCAAGAGAGAAGTAATATGTACAAAAGATCTTCAATAAGAGTAACCACTTGTTTAAAAAAAAAAAGAAGAGTAACCACTTGTTTCTCCTCAGAGACTATGGATACCAGAAGGTAGTGTGATGGCATATTTTAAATGCAATTAACAAAAAAAAAAATACCATATTACATATCTGGAAAAATTATCCTTCAAAAATGAAGAACTTGAAAAAAAAAGCCGTAATTAAAGGTAAGAAAGTTATGAGTAGAAATATGTAAATATGACAGCATATATATAAATTGTGGAGGGAATAAAAGGAACAAAAAAGAAGTTTTTTTTACACTGTGTACTTAAATAACTGGCAACTTAATAGA
Source organism: Nasua narica (assembly GCA_028533885.1). Lineage (NCBI taxonomy): Eukaryota > Metazoa > Chordata > Mammalia > Carnivora > Procyonidae > Nasua > Nasua narica. The sequence continues at coordinate 24,271,323 of CM052807.1, read as the reverse complement.
GACTGCTATAAGCATAACATGTTATATACGAACTTCATGGTAACCACAAACCCAAAATCTATAAAAGATACAAAAAAAATAAAAAGAAGCCAAATATAACACTACAGAAATTCATCCATCACAAAGGAGGAGAGCAAAAGAAGAAGAGAAGAACTACAAAAACAATCATAAAATAATTAACAAAAAGGCAATAAGTACATACTATCAATAATTACTTTAAGTAAATGGCCTAATTTCTTAGACATAGGGTGACATATGGATCAAAAATATAAGAACAATCTACATGCTGCCTCTAAGAGACTCACTTCAGACCCAATGATACATACAGACTGAAAGTGAAGAAATCCAAAAATACTGACCCTTACAAATGGAAGCAAAAAAAAAAAAAAAAGCCAGGTAACAATATCTCTATCAGACGTAATATTTTTAAACTAACAAAAGACAAAAGAAAACATTACATAATAATAAAATAAAGGGATCAATACAAGAGAATATAACAATTGTAAAAATCTCTGCATCCAATATTAAAGCAACTAAATATAAAAAGCAAATATAAACAGAAATAAAGGGAGAAATTGACTGTATTACAATAATAGTAGGAGAATTTAACACCTCACTTATATCAGTAGATAGATCAACCAGGCAGAAAAACCAATAAGGAAATAAGAGTCTCTGAATCATGCATTAGACCAAATACACCTAACACATATATATAGAACATTCCATCCAAAATAACAGAATATATATTCTTCTCAAGGGCACATGGAACATTCTCCAGAATAGATCACATATTAGGCACAAAACAAGTCTCAATAAATTTAAAAACTGAAATCATACTATGCATCTTTTTAAACCACAATGATATGAAACTAAAAATCAAAAGAAAAAAATGAAAAACACACACACACATAAAGGCTAAATAACATGCTACTAAACAACTAAAGGGTCAATGAAGAAATCAAAGAAAAAATTGAAAACTATATGGACAAATGAAAACACACTGTCTAAAATCTTTGGAACACAGCAAAAGCAGTTTTAAGAGGGAGATACCTAACAACACAGGCCTACCTCAAGAAACAAGAAAAAGTTCAAATAAGCAATCTAAACTTACACCTAAATGAACCAGAAAGAGCCCAAGGTGAATACAAGGAAGAAAAACTAATAACGATCAACAGAAAAATAAGTAACAAGACTTTTAAAAATGTAAAAGATCAATGAATGAAACCAAGAGCTGGTTCTTTAAAAAGATAAACAAAATTGATAACTTTTAGCCAGACTCAACAGGGGAAAAAAAAACAACAAAAAACTCAAATAAATAAAACCAGAAACAGAAGAATCAACTTCAACCACAGAAATACAACAGAAAATAAGAGAATACTATGAAAAATTGTATGTCAGCAAACTGGACACCCTACAAGAAACGGATAAAATCCTAGAAATATGCAAGCTTCCAAAATTGAATCAGGAAGAGACAGAAAATCTGAAGACCAATTACTAGTAATGAAATTGAATTGGTAATCAAAAAACTGCCAAAAAATAAAAGTCCAGAACCAGAGGGATTCGTAGGTGAATTCGGACAACATTTAAAGAAGAGTTAATACCTATTCTCAAACTATTCCAAAAAATCAGAAGAAAAAGGAAAGTTTCCAGGTTCATTTTACAAGGCCAGCATTACCCTAATCCCCAAATCAGACAAAGACACCACAAAAAAAGAAAACTATAGGCCAATATCACTGATAAACAGAGATGCAAAAATCCTCAACAAAATACAGGCAAGCCACATTCAACAATATATATTAAAAGGATCATTCACCACAATCAAGAGGGATTTATTCTGGGGCGCCTGTGTGGTCAGTTGGTTAAATGTCTGATTTGGGCCCAGGTCATGATCACAGGGTCCTGGGATCAAGCCCAATGTCAGGCTCTTTGCTCAACAGGGAGTCTGCTTGTCCCTCTCCATCTGCCCCTCCCCCACTCATGCATGCTTTGTCTCTCAAATAAATCTTAAAAAAAAAAAGATTTATTCTAGGGGTGCAAGGATGCCTTAATACTCACAAATCAATGTGATGTGGGATTAAAAACCACATGATCATCTCAATAAATTCAGAAACAGCATTTGACAAAATTCAACACCCCATTCATGATAAAAATTCTCAAGAAAGTGGGTTTAGCTGAAATATACATCAATATAACAAAGACCATATTAAAACACACACACACACACACACACACACACACAATTAACATCATATCCAATGAGGAAAAAAAATAGAGCTTTTCCTCTAAGGTCAGGAATAAGACAGGATGTCTACTCTCACCACTATTATTCAACAGAGTACTACAAGTCCTAGCTATAGAAATCAGGCAAGTAAAATATATAAAAAGCATCCATATTGGTAAGGAAGAAGTTAAATTGTTGTTATTTGCAAATGGCATTAATACTATACATAGAAAACCCTAAACTATTAGAACTAAATGAATTCAGTAACATTGCAGAATATAAAATTAATATTCAGAAATCTGTTGTATTTCTCTATACTAATAAAGTAGTAGAAGGAGAAATTAAGAGAATTCTACTTACAATTACACCAAAAAAATTAAATACCGAGGAATAAGTATAACAAAGGTAGTGAAAGATATGTACTATGAAAACCATAAAACACTGATGAAAGAAATGGAAGATGACACAAATAAATGGAAAGATGTTCAATGCTCATGGATTGAAAGAATTAATACTGTTAAAATGTCCATACTACCCAAGGCAATCTACAGATTTAATGCAATCCCTATCAAAATAGCAATGGCATTTTCATAGAACTAAAACAATCCTAAAATTTGTATGGAACATCAAAGACCCCAAATAGCCAAAGCAATCTTGAAAAAGAAAAAACAAAGCTGGAGGTAGCAGAATTCCAGATTTCAAGATATACTATAAAGCTGTAGTAATGAAACAGTATGGTACTGGCATAAAAACGGACTCATAGAGCAATAGAACAAAATAGAAAATCCAGAAATAAACCCATGCTTGTATAGTCAATTAATCTACAATAAAGAAGGCAAAAATATACAACAGGGAAAAGACATTTCTCTTCAATAAGTGGTGCTAGGAAAACTGGACAGCTATAGGCAAAAAGATAAAACTGGACCTCTTTCCATACCGTACACAAAAATAAACTAAAAATGAATTAAATGTTTAAATGTGAAACCTGAAACCATAAAAATCCTAGAAGAGAACACAGACATTGTATTGTTGTTGTTTTTTTGACCCTGACCATAGCAACATTTTTCTAGATAGCTGTCCTAAAGAGAAACAAAAGCAAAATAAACTATTAGGATTACACCAAAATAAAAGGCTTTTGCATAGCAAATGAACCATCAACAAAACAAAAAAGTAATCTGAATGGGAGAAGATATTTGCAAATGATGTATCTCATAAGGAGTTAACATCCAAAATATACAAAGAACTACATAACTCAAAACCAAAATTAATTAATTAATTAAGGCAGGGCATGACAGATGAACAATACCAAAAAAAAAAAAAAAGCAAAATGGCAGTCTTATACCCAAACATTTTATTACATTAAAATGCATATGATCAAAACACTCCAACTAAAGGCAGATATCATCAGACTGAAAAATTAAAAAAAAAAGATTTGTCTATAAGAAACACATTTTAAATAGAAAGATATAAACAGGATAAGTGGAAGAAATACCATAACACTAATCATAAGAATAACTGTATCAATATCAGATAAAGCAGACTACAGAATGAGAAATGTTATCATAGACATATGAAATAGTATTTCATAATAACCAAATGGTCAGTTCATCTAAAAGAAATAAATTATTGGATTCAATTAGCCATGTTTTGCTTAGGATTTTTACATCTACTTATAAGTAAAATTGCACTGTAATTTACCTTTATCTCCATGTCTACATAAGCTTTGGGTTCAAGAATATGTTAGCCTCTTATAACAAGTTGGGAGATTATCTCAGTTTGGGTTCACCCAAAAGCAGATACTGAGATAAGAATTGTGTACAAGCAGTTTATAAGGCAATCCCAAAAAATATGGGAAGAGAGTGGAGAAATCGAACAAAGAATGGTGTGTAGAGATCATAAACATGAGTTGTTACTAGGAGCAACTAAGGCTCAATCTCATGAGGGACCACTTTAGAGCACTGTAAATATACTTCATAAATGTCCACAAAGGATACTTATTCATCAATTCTGGGAATATTAACTCTTCAGCAATTCCAGTCTGCCAGTCAGGCAAAAATACACAATGTACTTCAGTTAGAAGCTAGCATGAATTTCTGAACTTGGATCAGACAGCCGTTTGAGGTTCAATGGAACTATTACTATACCTCTAGTAAACAATTCCACTCCTGTAGGATCACAGCCTCCAATCCCATAATATCCAGACTTACAGAGACTGGAAATAAATATTCCCAAAGTGGATCACTGGGAGTGATGAGAAGATGAGGCAAATCTACTTCTTTGATTCCTGGACTGTATAACTCTAGTAACTGAGAAAACAGCACCACAGTTGGTTCAGCATGTATACTACATCTTGCTAGACGACACCTTACCCCCTCATGTGGTATTATTACTGAGTTGAGCTTAAGAAGTATTACATATTCCCGGTGAACCAAACCTTTGATCATTGTATGGAGGCTAATCTCTAATTTTATTTGCCTTAACTTCTAATTTGTCTAATATGCTATGCTAGCTTTAAGTTACCATGTATTTGTTCATCCTTTTACTTTATTTTTAGTTTTTATTATATTTTTTGTAGTCACCATGCAGTGCGTTATATCCCCAGAACTTATTTATCTTATACTGGAATCTTGTACCTTTTGGTCATCATCACCCATTTCTCCCACCTCTCACCGCCACCATCACCAACAGCTTTCCCCTGCCACTACCTCTGGCTACCACCAATCTGTTCCCTGTTTCTATGAATTCGGGTTTTTTTTATTCCACATATCAGTCACATCATACTTTGTCATTCCTAGTCTGATTCCACTTAGCATAATGCACTTAAGGTCCATCCATATTGCTGCATATGGCAGGATTTCCTACTTCTTTATGGAAGAATAATATTCCATTATATATATATATATATATATATATATTTTCTTTATCCATTCATTGACTGAGGGACACTTAAGTTATTTCCATGTCTTGGTTTTTAAAAAGAAAAAAAGGTTTTATTTATTTATTTATTTATTTATTAAAGATTTTATTTATTTATTTGACAGAGAGAAAGAGATCACAAGCAGGCAGAGAGGCAGGATGAAGCAGGCTCCCCGCTGAGCAGAGAGCCCGATGCGGGGCCCGATCCCAGGACCCCAAGATCATGACCTGAGCCGAAGGCAGAGGCTTTAACCCACCGAGCCACCCAGGTGCCCCAGATTTTATTTATTTGAGAGAGAGCATGCATGAGTAGGGGGTGGGTAGAGTGATCATGATCTGAGTCAAGACAACGTTTAACTGACTGAGCCACCCAGGCATTCCTCTGTCTTGGGTTTTTGTGAATAATGCTGCAGTAACCATGGGGGTGCATATAATCTCCTCAAGACAATTATTTCACTTCCTTCCAATATATACCCAGAAGTGAAATTTCTAGATCATACTGAAGTTACATTTTTAGATTTTTGAGAAATTCCACATTTTTTTTCCATAGTAGAAATTTACATTACCACCAAAAAGTACACCAGGGTTGCCATTTCTCCACATCCTTGCAAGCATGTGTTCTCTTGTCTTTTGATGATAGTCATTCTAACAAGTATGAGGTGATATCTCATTGTGATTTTGATTTGCCTTTCCCTAATGATTGGTGACACTGAAAACCTTTCCATGTACATGTTGGCCATTTGAATGTCTTCTTTGGAAAAAATGTTCCTCTGTCCATTTTTTACCTGGCTTGTTTGAGTTTTACCCCCAGGAAGTTGTACAAGTTTGGTATATATTTTGGATATTAACCCCTTATCAGATATATGCTTTACAGACATCTTCACACATTCTGTAGATTGTCTTTTCATTTTGTTGATGCTTTCCTTAACTGTGCAGAAGCTTTTTAGTTTGATGCAGTCTCATTTGTTTATATTTGCTGTGTTGCCTTTACTTTTGATATCACATACAAAAGAATCAATGCCAGGCTACTGGGTATTTACCCCAAAGATACTGATGTAGTGCAAAGAAGGGCCACATGTACCCCAATGTTCATAGCAGCAATGGCCACAATAGCCAAATTGTGGAAAGAGCCAAAATGTCCTTCAACAGATGAATGGATAAAAAAGATATGGTTTATATATACAATGGAATATTATGCCTCCATCAGAAAGGATGAATACCCAACTTTTATATCAATATGGACAAGACTGGAAGAGATTATGTTGAGTGAAATAAGTCAAGCAGAGAGAGTCAATCATCTTATGGTTTCACTTACATGTGGAGCATAAGGAAAAACATGGAGGACATTGGGAGAAGGAAAGGAAGGATGAATTAGAAGAAATCGGAGGGGGAGACAAAACATGAGAGGCTTTTGACTCTGATAAACAAACTGAGGGTTTTGAAGGGGTGGGGGTTGGGGGGTTGGGTGAGCCTGGTGGTGGGTACTGAGGAGGGCACATATTGCATGGAGCACTGGGTGTGGTGCATGAACAATGAATCTTGAACACTGAAAAAAAATAAAAGTTTTTTTTTTTAATTTAAAAAAAAAGAAAAAAAAAGAATCAATGCCAAGATTGACCTAAAGGAGTTTACCCCCAAGTTTTTATCTAGTAGTTTTATAGTTTCAGGTCTTATATTCAAGTCTTTAATCCATATTGAGTCGATTTTCATGCATGATGTAAGATAGGGGTCCAGTTTTCCCAAAACCATTTATTGAAAAAGACTATCCTTTCTCTACTACATATGCTTGGTTCTTGTGTCATATATTAATTAACTATATACAAGTGGGTTTATTTCTAGGCTCTCTAATCTTTTCCATCAGTCTGTGTTTTTATGTGAATACCACACTATTTTGATTACTATAGCTTTGTGACATAGTTTGAAATAGAAGACTGATGCCTCCAGCTTTGTTCTCTTTCTCAAGATTGCTTTGGCTCTTTGGAGTTTTTTGTCATTCCATACAAATTTTAGGATTTTTTTTTCTATTTCTGTGAGAAAATATAATTGGAATCTTAATGCATGTTGCATTGAATTTACAGATCACTTTAGATAATATGGACATTTTAATAATATTATTCTTCTAATCCATGAACACTAAGTATATTTCCATGGATTTGTATCTTCTTCAATTTCTTTCATCAATGTCTTCTAGTTCTTAGTTTATAGATATTTCACATCCTTAGTTAAATTTTTCCCTAGGTATTCTATTAATACTTTCAATCTTTCTATATTTTTATGCTTTAGCAGATCTCTGGTAAACATATAGTTTAAATTTATTTTTTGTCAATTTTTCTCTTTTAATTGGTACATTTAATTGGTATACTTACTGATATATTTAGATTTATTTCTATTCTCTTATTTGTGGATCGACTTTCTTATTTTTTCCTCTCTTTTTTTTAGAATCTTTTGGATTTTTTTTTTCCATCATTCAATTTTCCTCTACTAGGGTAAAAATTCTACATACTATTTACATTATAAAAAAGACATTTTTAACAGGAATACCTAACTTATTAAAGTTTTTACTATTCTCCCAAACAATACAAGGGCCTTAAATTATACTTTAATCACAATTCATTCCAAATCTAAGTTCTTTCCTAATGTACATGATAATTATTATGCATCTTGATTCTATTGTATTTTCTTATCCATAAGATTTAAATTTAAATTGTATATGTATATATACATATAATTCAGTGTCTGTTACATTTATCATGTAGGTAGCTCTATTTGTTTTTCAGACCTTCCCATGGATCATTTTCTTTCTCCAAAAAACATCTTTTAGTATTTCTTTTTGTCTGCTATTGAAGTGTAATTGACATACAATGTTACATTAGTTTCAGGTGTACAACATACATACATAACATTGTAATGTTATTACAATACCATTGACTATATTCCCTATGTATCTTTTATCGCTGATTTATTCATTACATAATTTAAAACCCACACCTCCACTCCTCTTTAATCCTTTTGTTCACTCCCATCCTCTCCAACAACCAAAATCTCTAGTTTATTCTCCATATTTATGGCTCTGTTTTTAATCTTTTTGTTCTCTGGATTCCACATACAAGTGAAATCACATAGTATTTGTCTTTCTCTAAGTTATTTCACTTAGCATAAAATACTCTAAATCCATCCATATTGTCACAAATGGCAAGATCTCATTCTTTTTATACCTTAATAATATTCATGTGTGTGTGTGTGTATGTGCGTGCATGCACATGCACTGCAATTAACATGGGGGTATATATTTTTTTTGAGTTAAAGTTTTTGTTTTCAAACAAACTGGTTAAACTAGTAAAGGAAAAAGAAAAAAGAACTAGTCCAAGTAACTCATCAATACAGAATTTAACATATACCTTACACTCAGTCTTGGACAAGAATGATGCTAAGGGGGGGATCAGGTATTTCAAAAGAAATCACAAAATCTTTTTAGGTTTGTTTTTGTAGTGATATAGGAGAAGAAATTCTTAAATGATCTTGGAAGTATTATAAGATTGAGCAAAAGAGTAAATGCATTGATGTTAAGAGTTAGAATTCTAACTGTGGGAAGAAGGACATATACATATGAAATGAAGGTAAGAATAAGCCCTGAGGTGAGAGACTGGAATTAAAGGTGTCTGTGTGGACTCCAGATTTCTAAATATGTCTATTCATGTATATATGCATATATATGTGCACTTTATTTGTAAATAAGACTATAAATATATGCACTGTGTATATGTATATGTGTGCATACTACACACATTTAGAACTATTTCCTAGTTCTGTCTGCTGAAATAGCATAAAAGAATTCATTCCAGGATCACTGGGCACAATTAACTATCAGATCTTGGTTTCTAATACCATTCCTCATTAAAGAAACAAGACTTTATCAGCAAGATGGTGAATATGAAGCCTGAAACCCTCTTTCCCCTAGAAAAACAGGGATTTAACATCAAACAAACCGAATGCCTCTGAGAAATCCCAAAACCAGTTAAAAGTTTCCTAAATAAGCAAGGACAAAACCAACCACATCGAAGTCCACTAAAAAAAATTGATACTCTCAACATTAAGTTGTCAGAGCCTCTCCTTATACTCACACTGTAGCACAATTGGGAAGAAATCCTCAACTCATTTTCCCGTTGGGGATGGAAAAGAGTAAAACACACATCCAACATTCTGACATTTAAGCAAGAGGTTGTCCAAGGGGCCAGTTTCCCTCTTGCCTCTATCCAAGTACTGAGAGCAAAAGGATGCCAGATTGAGAATCTCTGAGAACTAAGACTGGAGTACACAATGCACTATGGATTGCAGTACCAAAAACAGACACCGGTGGAACTCCTGTACTGAAATTTATAGCAGCACCAGAGAGGCACTAAGGGGAGAACCTGAGTAGAAACCTACAAGCCTCTTCTAAGAGATTAGATGCACAATCCCAGAGGAACACTTATGCAAAAAAAGGCTTAGGAGGTCTCCAGAATCCAGGCAGACTGAATGGACCAAGTCCTCCCTATAGGAAATCAGACCATAAAATCTAGAAGAATTGGCTGATGCTTCAGATGCCAGATCTGAACAACAAAAAGTAATAAGACATACAAAGGAAAAGGTGAACCATAGCACATTTGAAAGAACAAATTAAATCTCCAGAAACTAAAAGAAGCAGAAATATACAAATTCTCAAAGAATTCAAAACTGTCGTCATAAGAATACTTAATGAGCTAAAAGAGAGCACAACCAACCAAAGGAAAGCAAGAAAACAACACACTAGCATGAGAATATTGAGGAAAAAAAATAAAAACTATGAAGAAAAACAATACAGAAATTCTGGAACTAAAGAATACAATAATTGAATCGAAAAAAAAAAGCCATTACAGGAACTCAACAACAGACTTGATCAGGTAAAAGAAAGAATCAGCAAACCAGAAGACAAGACTTTCAAAATAATCAAGGTAAAAAAGAAAAAAAAAAAAATGAAGAGATCCTAAATGACATATGGGATACCATGGAACAAAACAAAATATGTATTATGGGAATTGAAGAAGGAAGAAAAAACAAAGGGGTGTGGAACTTATTTGAAGAAATGATTGAAAATTTCCCAAATCTGAGGAGAAAAATAGACATATGAATTCAAATAACTTGAAGAACTCTAACTAGGAAAATATCTGAAGATATCTATTGAGATACTGAGATCAAACTGCCAAAAATCACAGAGAATCTTATGAACAGCTAGAGAAATACAACTCATTACACACAAGGAAGTTCTCATCAGATCATCAGCAGATTCCTAAACATTAAGATTATGAGCTACAAAGGAACAGGATGATATAGTCAATTCACTGAAAGAAAACTGCCAAACGCTGTATCTGGCAAAACTGTCCTTCAAATATAAAGGATAAATGAAGATTTTCCCAGATAAAAAGAACTGCTGAAAGGAAATCATCACCAATAGACCTTCCTTACAAGAAATTCTGAAGGGAGTCCTAAAAGTCCTAAAAGTTAAAGAGAAAAAACAATAAACATCAACACAAAACCACATGAAAATATAAAATTCCCTGGTAAAGATAAATATATCAACAAATATCCTGTAGTACTATAAAACAGGTGAACAAATCACTGATAAATCTGGCACAAAAATTATGTAAGATGAAAACTAATTATAAATTTAAATTAATGGCTATGCAATGTAAAAAGAGGTAATTTATGTCACAAGTAACATAAAATAGGAGGGGCAAGGACATAAATAGTAGAGTTTATTTTAAAGATTTTTTTTATTTATTTGACAGAGAACATAAAGAGGGGGAGCAGAAGAGGGAGAAGCAGGCTCCCCTCCAAGCAGGAAGCCCTATGTGGGGCTCGATCCCAGGACCCTGGGATCATGACCTGAGCCAAAGGCAGTCACCCAACCAACGGAGCCACCCAGGTGCCCCAATAGTCAGTTTTTATAGGCAATTGAAATTATCAGTTTAAAATAGATTGCTATAATGTTAATAAGTTTTATATAACTGCAATGGTAACCACAAAGGAAATGTCTATAGAATATTCACAAAGGGAAACGAGAAGGGAATCAAATATGTCATTACAAAAAAAAAAAAAATCAACAAAACACATAAGATACCAAGAGAGAAAAAGAGGAACCAAACACTACCAAACAGAAAACATTAACAAAATGGCAATAGTAAGCCCTTCCTACCAGTAATTATTAAGTGTAAATGGATTAAACACACCAACAAAAAGACCTAGATTGAATTCATTATTTTTCTTTTTTTTGAATTCATTATTTTTCTTAATTATAATTAAAAAAATATCCAACTATACTCTCCCTATAACAAGCTCTCTTTAAACCTTAGGACTCAAACAGGCTCAAAGTAAAAGGACAGAAGAAGACATTCCATAGAAAAAGGAACTTAAAGAAAGCAGGGGTGGCCATTCTCAGACAAAATATAGATTAAGAGAAAACTATCAAAAAAAGAAAAAGAAGGATATTATATAATGATAAAAGGGTCAATTCACTAGGAAGATATAACAATTACAAATATACATGCACCTAACATTAAAGCACCCAAATATATGAACCAAATGCTAACAGAACTAAAAGGGAGAAACAGCAACACAATAATGGTAGGACATTTCAATATCCCCAATTTCAGTTATGGCAAGATCGGACAGAGTATCAATTAGAAACAAAGGACAAAACAATACTGTAAAATAGACATAACAAACATATACAGAATACCCCACCCAACAACAGCAAAATACATGTTCTTCTCAAGAATACATAGAACATTCTCCAAGGTAGACTACGTGTTAGGACACAAAACAAGTTTTAACAAAATTAAGATTGAAATCACACAAAGCATCTTTTCAAACACAGTGGTATAAAACTAGAAATCAATAGCAGAAAGAAAACAAAAAAATCTATAAATATGTGAAAATTAAACAACATGCTCATCAACAATCCATAGATCGAAGAAGAAATCATAACAGAATTTAGAAAATACCTGAAGTAAATGAAAACAAAAAACAAATACCAAAACTATGCTATTCAGCAAAATCAGTACAAAATGTTTGTGGTGGTAAATGTTTACGTTTAAAAAATAATCACAAACCAGCACTCTAACCTTTCACCTAAAAGAACAACAACACAAAATTTTTTAACCCAGCGTTTGCGTAAGAGAGGAGATAATAAATACTAGGGCAGAGATAAATGAAACAGAGAATAGAAAAAAATCAATGATATCAAAAGTAGTTTCTGAAAAAATTAACAAAAGTCAACAAGCACTTGGTTATATTAAGTATGAAAAAAAGAATATTCAATAGCTAAAATTAGAAATGAAAGAGAGGGGTGCCTGGGTGGCTCAGTCATTAAGTGTCTGTCTTCCGCTCAGATCATGATTCCAGGGTCCTAGGACTGAGCCCTGCATTGGGCTCCCTGCTCAGCGGAAAGCCTGCTTCTCTCTCTCCCACTCCCCCTGCTTCTATTTTCTCTCTCTCTCTCTGTCAAATAAACAAAATCTTAAATGAAATGAAAGAGATATTACAATGATGTCCACTCCACTCAAAGACAAAAGATCATAAAAGACTATTGGATTACCTAGAAGAATTGGATAAATTCCTAGAAACATATAATCTACAAAGGCCAAACCACAAAAAAATTAAAAATCTGAACAGATCTGTAACTAATAAGGAGATTGAAGCAGTAATCAAAAACCTCCCAACAAAGAAAAGCCTAGAACCACATGGCTTCACTGGAGAATTCTATCACTTTTTTTTTTAAGATTTTATTTATTTATTTGACAGAGAGAGAGAGATCACAAGTAGGCAGAGAGGCAGGCAGAGAGAGAGGGAAGCAGGCCCCTGCTGAGCAGAGAGCGGAATATAGGGCTCCATCCCAGGACCCTGAGATCATGACCTGAGCCGAAGGCAGAGGCTTTAACCCACTGGGCCACCCAGGCGCCACTGGAGAATTCTCTTACAAAAGAATTAACACTAACACTTCTCAAACTCTTCCAAAGAATCAGAAAGGAGAAAATTCCCAAAGCAACTCCATAAGGCCAGCATTATCCTGTATCAAAACCACACAAAGACACTAGAAAACTATAGATCAATATCCCTGATTAATAGAAATAAATGATTATATTTATCATTTTTATATTTTTATTTTTAAAATTTAATATACATGTTCTATATTACATATAATATATAAATATAATAATTTGATTTTATAAGTATATTTATAATTAAGTTTATATTTATTATAATAATATAAATATAAGTTAATAATTAAGAGAAATTAATAGAAAGTTAAAAATTAATAGAAAAAATGATACAAAAATCCTACAAATACTAGCAAAAAGAATTCGAAAGCACATTAAGGGACAGTTAACCATTCAGCTCAGGTCTTGGTCTTATGATTGTGAGTTAAAGCCTAGTGTTGGGCTCCATGCTGGGCACGAAGCCTACTTTAAAAAAAAAAAAGCACATTAAAAGGGTCACACAGTAAAATCAAAAAGGATTTATGACTGGAACACAAGCCTGGCTCACTCTTTGTAATAATATGAAACAATACAATACACCACATACGCAAAATGAAGGACAAGAACCACAGGATCATCTCAACAGATGGAGGAAAAGCTTTTGATAAAATTCAATACTCTTTTGTGATTTAAAAAAACTCAATAAACTACAAATAGAAGAAAACTAACTCAACATAAAAATCTATATAAAAACAGGCCACAGCAAAGAGCATATTCACTGGGAAAAGACTAGTAGATTTTTCTCTAGGATCAAGAACAAGGCAAATTTGCCCATCTCACTAGCACTATTCAACATAGTACAGGAAGTTCCAGAGAAATAGAAAAAAATAATAAAAGTCATACAAATTGGAAAAGAAAAATAAAAATTGTCCCTGTCTGCAAATGACATGATCTCATATGTAGGAAACCCTAAAGATTACACACATACACACACACACCACATTCACATAGTGTTGTTAGAACTAATAAGTTCAGCAAAATTGCAGGACACAAAATCAAAAATCAGTTATATTTCTATGTATTAACAATGTCCAATCCAAAACAAAAATTAAGAAAACAATCTCCTTTACTATAACATCAAAAATCTAAGAATATTTTAAGGAATAAACCTAACCAAGGGCGTGAAAGATATATACACAGAAAACTAGAAAGCACTGCTAAAAGAAATCAAAGATACAAATAAATGGAAGGACATCCCATGGTCATAGATTCAAAGACCTAATATTGTTAAAAAGTTCATACTATACAAAGTGATCTACAGATTCAATGTAGTCTCTATAGAAATCCCAATGGAATATTTTGCAGAAATAGAAAAAAACATATTAAAACACATGGAATCTCAAGACACCCTGAATACCAAAAACATCTTGAAAAAGAAAAACAAAGTTGGAGGCTTCAAATATCCTGATTTCAAAATATACTACAAAGCAACAGTAATTAAGAAAGTGCCATATTGGCATAAAGATATATACATACCTACACCTAAAACTGATACAATTATATCACAGTTCAACTACTGTGATATTTTCAAAAATTAAAGTAAAAAATAACCTGAAACAAATGTAACATTGTGTCAATTACACTTCAATAAAAAATAATAAAAATTTAGATATAAAGAGACAATAGAACAAAACTGAGAAATCAGAAATAAACCTTTGCATATATGGCAAAATAATTTTTGACAAGAGTACCAAAACAACACAATGGGAAAAGAACAATCTCTTCAACAAGTATCACTAGGGAAACTGGATATCCACATGCAAAAAAAATAATAAAATTGGACCCTTACACTGCTTATGCAGTTACAAAATTAACTCAGAATAAATCCATGACCTACATATAAGATCTAAACCTACTACACTCCTTGAAGAAAGCAGAATAAAAATTTCAGAACATTGGATTTGACAGTGGTTTCGTGGACATAACATCAAAAGCAAAGATTTAACAAAAGCAAAAATAAATAAGTGGGACTACATCAAACTAAAAAGTTACTGCATAGTCAAAGAAACAATCAACAACATGAAAAGGGCAATCTATGGAAAGAGAGAAAATATTGGCAAAGCGTATATTTAATAAGGGATTAATATCCAAAATATATAAGAAACTAACACAAAATAGTGGGAAAAAAAATTTAAAAATGGGCAAAAGACATTTTTTTCAAAGGAGGACTTATAAATGATCAAAAGGTATATGAAAAGGTGCTCAACATCACTAATCATCAGAGAAATGCAAATCAAAGTCACAATGAACTACTACCTCACACCTGTTAGAATGGCTATAATCAAAAAGATAAAACAACTGTTGACAAAGATTTGGAGAAAAGAGAATCCTGTGCACCACTGGTAGAAAGGGAAATTAGTACTGCAGCTAGAAAACAGTATGAAGACTCTTCAAAAATTAAAAAAAAAAAAATTTAAAAACAGAACTACCATATAATCTAGTGATCCCACTTCCAAACATATATCCAAAGAAAACAAAATCAGTATCTCAAAGAAATACCTGCACTCCCACATTCACTGCAGCATTATTCACAATAACCAAGACATGGAAACAACCAAAGTGTCCATGGATGGATGGCTAGATAAAGAAATTGTAATACACACACACACACTGAAATATTATTCAGCCATAAAAAGAAGGAAGTCCTGCCATTGGTGACAACATGGGTGAATCTGTAAGACCTCATGCTAAGTGAAATAAGCCAGACACAAAAAGACAAATATTGGGGCACCTGGGTGGCTTAGTGGGTTAAAGCCTCTGCCTTTGGCTCGGGTCATGATCTCAGGGCCCTGGGATCAAGCCCCGCATCGGGCTCTCTGCTCAGCAGGGAGCCTGCTTCCCCCTCTCTCTCTGCCTGCCTCTCTGCCTACTTGTGATCTCTCTCTGTCAAATAAATAAATAAAATCTTTAAAAAAAAAAAAAGAAAGAAAAATATTGCATGCTCTCTCTTACCTGTGGATCAAGGAAGGAAGGAAGGAGGGAGAAGGGGGGAAGTGGGTGGGGGGAAGGGGGGAAGGGGGATGGGGGGAGGAAGGAAAGAAGAAAGAGGAAGGAGGGAAGGGGGGAAGGAAGGGAAAAGGAAGGAAGGAAGGAAGGAAGGAAGGAAGGAAGGAAGGAAGGAAGGAAGGAAGGAAGGAAGGCGGGCCACCAAACTCAGAATAACACATTGGTTACCAGGGGCTCTGGTAAGGGATCATAAGGAGTTACTGTTTAATGCATACAGTTTGTTTTGCAAGATGAAAAGAGTTCTGAAACAGATACAGATGATCGCTGCACAATATTAATTTACTTAATACCACTGAACTGTACACTTAAAATGGTTAATATATTAAGTTGTATAGTATGTGTACTTTGCCACAATAAAAAATTAGAAAAGATATATATCAACATACATATAAATGAATGTGCATATACAGGTAATACACAGCAAGTGTGTGCATATATATGTGTGTGTGTATATGTGTATATGTAAGTGTGTGTATATATACACACTCAGAGGACACTACAAAACATGTTCTAAAATTTTAATGGTGCATATATGCTAGACTGAGATCACAAGAAACTTGCTTTCCTATATACTTTCCTCAATTTCAAATGTTCCACAATAATATGTTTACAACCAAGGGCGCCTAGGTGGCTCAGTCAGTTAAGCGTCCAACTCTCGGTTTCAGCTCAGGTCATGATCTCAGGGTTTTAAGATCCAGCCCCCAAGTCAGGCTCTGCGCTCAGTGGGTAGTCTGCTTAAGATTCTCTCTTCCTGTCCCTCTGTCCCTCCTCCCGCTCATGCATTCTCTCTCTCAAAATAAATAAATCTTTAAAAAACAATATGTTTACAATCAGATAAAACACAATAAATACTATTTTCCAAAAGTCAAAAAGTAACAAAAGTGTATTACTATATAGTATGTACAGTATTATTTCGTTTTTTTCTAAATCTTTGTAACTTTGGAAAATTAGGAAGGGAAATAAAAATATGTTAACAATAGTTGGTTACCTTGGGGAAATAGGATTATGGTAATTTTTGTTTTCTTCTTTATGCATGTCTTTTTTGAAATTTTCATTAATTATGACATGTTACTTTTGTAATATAAATTACCTTTTTTGGATGGAACTGGAGGCTTAGCATAAGCTAAGAGAAATAAGTTAGAGTAAGACAAATACCATATGATTTCACTCATATGCAGAATTTAAGAAATAAAACAGATGAACACAGGGGAAGGGAAATAAAAATAAGATTAAAACAGAGGGGAGGTAAACCCTAACAGATTCTTAACTATAGGAAACAAGCTGAAGGTTGCTGGAGGGTGAGTGGGGATTTGGAGCAAATGGGTGATAGGCATTAAGGAGGGCACCTGATGTAATGAGCACTGGGTGTTATATGCAAGTGATGAATCACTAAATTCTACCCCTCAAACTAATAATACACTATATGTTAACTAAATTGGATTTGAATAAAAAATGTTTAAAAACACTAAAATATAAATACTATTAATACTATATTTTCATCTGTAAACATGAAAATACTAATGACTCAATCAATGATGTACTTAAAGGAAAATTCACAGATCTAAATGCCTACATTAAGAATAAAAAAAAAAAATACTTTCTAATGCCTTTTATAACTCCTTAAGGCACGGTATCTAGACGAATGTTGCTAAATGGATTATCACATTCAAGTTCAAACAACCACTATATCTTTAAATATTGTATTACTAAAATTGCTATTAACAATTAATGATTTTAATAAATATAAAATTTATTAATACAAAATTTATTAATATTACTAATTAAATCATTAAATATTAAATATTTTATACGTGACATTTTACACAGAATACATACATTACGTTCTTCCTTAGCTGCTGCTTCTAACTGAGCTGCAAATTGTGAACAACATACCAAGAATGAATTCAGATCATCCCCAACCTTTCGAAAAGAAAAACAAAACAAAGTTACTTTTATTTCAGAATCCATATGCATCCCCATATACATTATAGTATATTTTAATTATTTTGAAAAATATTTTTTGTCTAAAATTTATGTCCCTTCAAACCTATAAGACAAGAAATCATGCTCCAAATGTTCTACTACCAAATTCCGCCAGAAAGTGGAAGACAGTACATTCTGGGGAGTGGCCTATGAATGACACATATCCTGCTATGCCTCCTTTATTCTCCCCTGCACCACTGCAGAAAATCAAGCATCCCAGATTTAGGCTCCTGAAATTTATGAGTACCCAAAAAAAGCTAGCCACTCTGTATATACCTTAGAAATATCTCTTTGTGTTAGAAAATGAATGCTCATTATGACTTCTGTATAAAAATATATTGCCAAGAGCTGTAGTCTTTTACCCTCATTCAATGAGCAAATGAATACTTTGAGGAAAAAATAGTGACAAATGAAAATATCACAATTACTGAATCTTTTTTAGTAGAGCAGTGATTTATAAATCAGAGACAACATATGATAAACAAATCTCAGATGTTTATATACAGTTAGGATTCTCATAGACTGTCCTCCATAAGGAATATGTTCATTCAACATCACATTTTAAAACATACTCACAGGCAGATACACTTATTTTTTATCATGATAAAAACTTATACCCATATAGGAGATGGGGAAAAACTAAATTAGTCATTCAGGAGAGTGGGAAAATGAATGAAGTAGATTTACTAATAATAAATATAAAATGAGACTATAAGCATACTTGGGGATTTTCTTCTACTCATACTTAGATGCCACAAATATAGAGAAGATGGTGATTGATTTGATCAGGGTTGCAATTTAACAAAATAAAATCAATATAGCATGGCAGAGTAATTAAGTATATATGCATGGGAACAATAATAATAACGGACCATGGGGCGCCTGGGTGGCTCGGTTGGTTGAGCAACTGCCTTCGGCTCAGGTCATGATCCCGGAGTCCCAGGATCAAGTCCCATATCGGACTCCCGGCTCTGCGGGAAGTCTGCTTCTCCCTCTGACCTTCTCCCCTCTCATTCTCAGTCTCTCGTTCTCTAATAAATAAATAAAAATCTTTAAAAAATAATAATAATAATAACGGACCATGGAATTTAAGCTAGGTAAGTAAGACCACAAGGAGGATTTGGGATAGTAAAAGGCAGTAAGACTAGTGGATTATAGTTCCAAAGGGAATCAAAGGATTTTGGAGCCAGAATATTAAACAGACTAAGTGGGAAAGATAAGAGGTAGTGATAAGAGATTAAGAAGATTGAAACTTAAATTATAGAAAAGTTAAAGTTATTGGTTATTACAAAGACTAGAAGATATCATCTCGTCAGTTAGTAGCTGAGATAGGATAGAAGACAAGATCACTGGAGGAAAGAAATTCAACAAACTGAGATGCTGGATTATTTGCAAAGATTATCTACATGGATATCAAAATCATCAAAAATCCTGACAACGGTATTGTGAGACAAGTATATAACAGTCTTATAATAGTACTTATACTATTATAATAGTATGATAACAGTCATTATAATAGAGACTTAGTTACCTACTAAAAGGACCTCAATTTTACTGGGGATGTCAATGTGCATAGCTAATAATAATAATCATAATCATAATAGTAATAAGAGGCATCTGGGTGGCTCAGTCAGTTAAGTATCTCCCTTCAGGGAGCTTCTCCCTCTCCTTCTGCTTCTCCCTGTTTGCCCACCCAAACACCACTCGTATTCTCTCTCTCAAATAAATAATATCAATCAATCAATATATAAATAAATTTTCCAGCCTCCTTTACCAATAAGGGTAGCCATGTGTCCCAACCAGGCCAATGAGCCAAAAAAATTCTTGGGCAGCACTTCTAAAAGGATTTTTAAAAGGGAAGCTGAAATGCCTCTTATGATTATGATGTGAAAAGGTATGAGGGGTGTTCATTTTGGTGTTAACATCCAGAAAGAACAGGGCACGTGGGTGGCTCAGTCAGTAAACGTCTGCCTTCAATTCGGGTCATGGTCCTAGAGTCCCAGGATTGAGCCCCACTGCTCAGTGTGTGTGTTGGGGGGGGCGGGTCTCTTCTCCCTCCCCCTCTGCTCCTCCCCCTGCTCGTGCTCTCACTCTCTAATTTAAAAAAATCTTTTAAAAAAAAAGGAAAATTAAACATCCAGAAAGGAAAAATACATAAAATTATAATTATCATCCCTTTCCTTAAAGATACTGAAAAGGAGAGGATAAAATAAAAATCGGATGAACTGAATTCCACAGAACACTTTATAGATAAGCAAAGAACAAAAGCCACATCTACACCTACAGGGAGCATGGTGGAGAAAGAAGAGCACTTGGTCTAGTGTGTGCAAAGTGTGCCAAGTCAGCCAAGCCAAAAAGCAGGCCTACCAACGACAAACAGAATTTAGAGAATGAAGAAAAACCAGACGAGCCCTTGACAGCCATTGAGGCTAGTAGATAGACTGGAATGAGAAAAGCTCCCAAGGCAAATCACTCAACCAAACCATTTTCCTTTTGTCAAACCCTTCCCCATCCGAATTTTGCCAAAAATATGGCAGAAAAGGAGGCCTACATTCCCTAGGAATGGTCAGAATTTAAAAATCTGATAATACCAATTTTGGTAAGGATGTACAGCCACTGGAACTCTCCTAGAGAGGTGGTAGGAACACAAAATGGTTTTACCATGTTGGGAAGTAGTTTGGAAATTGCTCATAAAATTAAACATATACTTATAACTCACCAATCCTATTCCAAAGCAATTATCCAAGATGAATAAACACATATGTCCTCGCAAAGACCTGCACACAAATGTTCATAGAAACTTCATTCATATGGAGGGGCACCTGAACCCCAATGTTCACAGCAGCAATGTCCATGATAACCAAAATGGGGAAGAAGCCAAGATGTCCTTCGACAGATGAATGGATAAAGAAGATGATAAAGAAGATATATATATATAATGGAATGTTACTCAGCCATCAGAAAGGATGAATACTTAACCATTTATGTCAACCTGGATGGAACTGGAAGGTTTTATGCTAAATGAAATAAATCAATTGGAGAAAGGCAATTATCATCATATGGTTTCACTTATATGTGGAATATAAAAAACAGTACAGAGGACCACAAGGGAAGGGGGGGGAAATTGAATGGGAAGAAATCGGGGAAGGAGACAAACCATGAGAGATTCTTAACTGTGGGAAACAAACTGAGGATTGCTGAAGGGGTGGGGGTGAAGGGGGAATAGGGTAACTGGGTGATAGAATTAAGAAGGACACCTGATGTGACGAGCACTGGGTGTCACACACAAGTGATAATATGTTGAACGCTATATCTGAAACTAATGATGTGCTATGTGTTGGCTAATTAAACTTAAATTGAAAAAAAAAAGAAAGAAACTTCATGTATAACAGCCAAAATATCTACTGATCCAATGGCCTAAATGTTTATTAACTGATAAATGGATAAACAAACTGTAGTATAGCCATACAATGGAATATTCTTCACAATAAAAGAAACAAACTACTGATACATAGAACAACATGGATGTACCTCAAAAACATGATGCTGAAGAAGGGAAGGCTAGATATATAAGGCTACATATGATTTTATTATAGGACATTCTAGAAAAGGCATAAGTATGGTGATAGGTGAGTGGGTGTCTGGAGCCAGGGTAGGAGAATACTGACTATAAATGGAATGCAAGGAGGCTTTTGGGGATAATGAAAATGTTTTAAGGTTTGACTGGCATTTATACAACTATAAAAAGCAGGAACTAAGAAACAGAAGAATTTCATCCTGCATGTTTTTGTGGTAATTGTATTTTGAAGCTCTGCCAGGACTGAACCAAGATGTGAACCAAATCTATTTAAAATCAGAGTTCAAACTCTTGCCAGCTAAAAGACTGGCAATATCAAAGAAATCAGCCCCTCAGGGGAAGCAGCAATAGGAGAGATTATGCATTAGACAAATCAGACAAGAACTTAATTAAAATATGGACCAGTTCCTGCTCAAATCAATTCTTATAGAAATGAGAATTATTAGCTGTTCACCCTAAAGACCAGAAAGGAACCAGTAAGCATTCTCTAGAAAATAAACATTGTATCACAGTTTCCAAGGTTTGTCTAAATCTAATGCTTCAGATCCAATAAAAAAAAATTACAAATAATATGAAGAACCAGGAAATACAAATAATACAAAGAACCAAGAAAAAAACAGTAGAAGTAAACACACTGATAACCCAAATATTGGAAATTACCAGAAAAAACTTTTAAAATTCTGTGACTGATAAAAGAATTTGCAGAAAAAGAAGATACTAGGTGAAGAGGTGGATAATAGAAGAAAAATAAAACCCCCTATAAAGTAACCAAAAGATAATCCTAAATGTGAAAATTGATATTTGAAATAAAAATTTCATTGGATAGAACTTAACAGCAGATCAGACACCACAGAAAGGATTCATGAAAATAAAGATGAGATAATATATATTGCCCAAACTGAAGCACAGAAAGAGAAAACACTGAAATAAATGAAGAGAGTGTAAGTGACTTCTTACACAATGTCAAGCTGTCTAATGCATGTGTAGTAAGACTTTCATAAAAAAGGAGCAGAGAGGCAGTAAAATATCTAAAGAAATGAATAATGAAAAAAATAATGAATGAAAATTTCCAAATTTGTTGAAAAACATCAATTCACAGAACCAGCTTGATGGACTATGAACAAAATAAATATACAGAAAGGCTCAGCTAAGTATATCTTATATAAAACTGCTGAAATGCAAAATAAAATGTTTAAAGCAGCCAGAAAAAAAAACAGGGAAACAATAACATAACAATAATAGTACAAAAAACATAAGTGAGATAAATGTTATACTGTTACAAAGTTCTCACATGAGAAATGAAGTGTATAATATTAATTCAAGATAGACTGTGATAAGTTTAAGTACATAATGAATCCCTAGAGCAAGCACAAAAAAAAATTGCTAAAAACCGAAAAATAAAATGAAAAGCTAAAAAATACATAATTAACCCAAAATAAAACAGAAAAGAGTTTAGGAGCAAAGAAGATATGGGACAAAAAGAAAGCAAAGAGCAGGAAAGTAGACTTAATTCACATTATTTCATGAACATTTCACTGTAATAAATTAATTACATGGCAATACATTTAATTGTATCAATTAATATAAATGAACTAAATCCATTAAAAAACATTGTCAGATTGAATAAAAAACAAGATTCATCTATATGCTATTTCAAAGAGATACAGTAAATAAACATAGTTGGAAAATAAAGTTGGAAAGAAGATATAACACACAATGACTAATCATAAGACAGCTGATATCAGATAAAGGAGATATCAGAATACAGAACTGTATCAAAAATAAAAAAATAGGGGGGAGGAGGAGCAAGATGGCAGAGAAGTGGAGGTTGAGATAGAGCCGGATCCCAGAAGTTCATCTAGATAGTTATCAAATCATTCTAAAAGCCAGCATACTTAGCAGGAGAGAGATATGAGGAAGAAGAGCAATTCTAGGAGCAGAAAATCAACCACTTTCTGACAGGTAGGACTTTTGGAAGAGTGAATCCAAAGCAATGGGAACAGAGACCGCAGGGGGAGGGGGCGGCTCCCTGCAGCCGCAGAGCCGCAGAGCACAGGAGCACAAAATCGGAACTGTTAGAGTCTGCTCCACTTAAGGACATCATTCCAGAGGCTAAGTGGGAGGTTTAGCCCTCACAGGAACAGTGTGATTTCAGGACCCGCGAATTCACAAAGGGACTGGGGGTGTCTGACTGCGGCAGAGCTCCCAGGTATCGGGGCAGAGAAGCCAGCGGCAGAGAACGAGCCGCGCAGTGCACTGTCAACTGGGGCTTACCCTAGACGGTGGCTGCGGCTCTTCAAGTGGGGACCACACAAGCATTCCGGAGAGACCCCCTCCTTATTTCTCAGGAAGGAGCGGCGCGGGAACGCGCAGCAGGAATCTGCTGAGTTTGGAGACGCCAGACAGGGCCGCGCCAGAGATAGAAACCCGGCGCCACAGGTGGCTGAGCTCGGGGCTTGGGCGGGGACCCGAGAGACAGGAGTGATTGACTGCTTTCCTCTGAGGGCATGCTGAGGAGCGGGGACCCCAGCGTTCAGCTCCTCTGGCCTAAGACCTAGAGCCGCCATTTGCATTCCCAGCCTCCAGGGCGGTACAGAAAGAGCTCAGGGAACAAAGACTTCCGAGACCGAACCTGAGCAAATTGCTTGGCTCATCCCTGGCAAGGGTGGAACAACTCCACCTCGGGCAAAGACATCTGAAAACCAAATCAAAAGGCCCCTCCCCAAGAAGATCAGTGAGAACATCCAGCCAAGCCCAAGTTCATCAGTCAGTGAAAACTGTGGAACTCCAGAGTACTTTTCTCTCTCACTCATCTATTTCTAGCTCGATAAAATGACAAGGCAGAAAAACTCACCACAAAAAAAAGAACAAGAGACAATACCGATGGCTAGAGACCTAGTTAATACAGACATCAGTAATATGTCAGAAATAGAGTTCAAAATGACAGTTATCAAGGTGCTAGCTGGGCTCGAAAAAAGCACGGAAGAGATTAAAGAATCCCTCTCTGGAGAAATAAAATCCCTTTCAGGAGAAATAAAAGAAATAAAATCTAACCAAGTTGAAATCAAAAAAGCTATTAATGAGGTTCAAACAAAAATGGAGGCTCTTAATGCTAGAATAAATGAGACAGAAGAAAGAATTAGTGACATCGAAGACCAAATGACAAAGAATAAAGAAGCTGAGAAAAAGAGAGACAAACAACTATTGGACCATGAGGGAAGAATTTGAGTGATAAGTG
>CM052807.1:24212912-24245828 GCA_028533885.1 Nasua narica | reverse complement strand
TCAAAGAAATGGAACAAAGAATCCTAAAATTTATATGGAACCAGAAAAGACCACGAATAGCCAGAGGAATGCTGAAAAAAGAAAACCAAAGTCGGCAGCATCACAATTCCAGACTTCAAGCTCTATTACAAAACTGTAATCATCAAGACAGTGAGCTACTGACATAAAAACAGACACATAGATCAATGGAACAGAATAGAGAGCCCAGAAATGGAACCCCAACTCTATCGTCAACTACTCTTCAACAAACCAGGAAAGAATATTCAATGGAAAAAAAAGACAGTCTCTTCAACAAATGGTATTGGGAAAACTGGACAGACACATGCAAAAGAATGAAACTAGACCATTTCCTTACACTACACACAAAAATAGACTCGAAATGGATCATAGACCTCAATGTGAGACAAGACTCCATAAAAATCCTGGAGGAGAACACAAGCAACAACCTCTTCAACCTCCGCCACAGCAACTTCTTCCTACAAACATCTCCAAAGGCAAGGGAAGCAAGGGCAAAAATGAACCACTGGGACTTCATCAAGATCAAAAACTTTTGCACAGCAAAGGAAACTGTCAACAAAACCAAAAGACAACTGACAGAATGGGAGAAGATATTCACAAATGACATATCAGATAAAGGGCTAGTATCCAAAATCTATAAAGAACTTCTCAAACTCAAACCCAAAGAACAAAAATCCAATCAAGAAATGGGCAGAAGATATGAACAGACATTTCAGTAAAGAGGACATCCAAATGGCCAACAGACACATGAAAAAATGCTCAATATCACTCGGCATCAGACAAATGCCAATCAAAACCACAATGATACCACCTCACACTAGTCAGAACGGCTAAAATTAGCAAGTCAGGGAACGACAGATGTTTGCGAGGATGTGGAGAAAGGGGAACCCTCCTACGTTGTTGGTGGAAAAGCAAGCTGGTACAACCCCTCTGGAAAACTGTATGGAGGTTCCTCAAAATGTTGAAAATAGAGCTACCCTATGACCCAGCAATCGCACTCCTGGGTATTTACCCTCAAGATACAAATGTAGTGATCCAAAGGGTCACATGCACCCGAATGTTTATAGCAGCTTGTCCACAGTAGCCAAACTATGGAAAGAACCTAGATGTCCATCAACAGATGAATGGATCAAGAAGATGTAGTATATATATACAATGGAATACTATGCAGCCATCAAGAGAAACGAAATCTTGCCATTTGCAACGACGTGGATGGAACTTGAGGGTATTATGCTAAGCAAAATAAATCAGTCAGAGAGAGACAATTATTAAATGATCACTCTGATATGAAGAATTTGAGAGGCAGGGCAGGGGGTTATGGGGGGTGGGGAAGAGAAATGAAACAAGATGGGATGGGAGGAGACAAACCATAAGAGACTCCTAAGCTCACAAAACAAACTAAGTGTAGCTAGGAGGTGGGGGGGTAGGGTTATGGACATTGGGGAGGGTATGTGCTATGGCAAATGCTGTGAAATGTGTAAGCCTGATGATACACAGACATGTGCCTGGGGCAAATAATACATTATATGTTAATAAAAAATTTTAAAAAAATAAAAAATAAAAAAACAGGGGCACCTGGGTGGCTTAGTGGGTTAAGCCTCTGCCTTCTGCTCAGGTAATGATCTCAGGGTTCTAGAGCCCTGTATCTGGGCTCTCTGCTCATCAGGGAGCCTGCTTCCCCGCTCTGCCCGCCTCTCTGCCTACTTTTGATCTCTCTCTCTCTGCCAAATAAATAAATAAAATCTTTTTTTTAATAAATAAATATATAAATATAAATAAAAAATATAAATAATTTTGGACTTCCAGTTCTGGCCATGATGGACTAGGCCCGTTCCTCTAATCCTCCCTCCTACAATTAAAATACCATAGACAGGGGCACCTGGGTGGCTCAGTGGATTAAAGCCTCTGCCTTTGGCTCAGGTCATGATCTCGGGGTCCTGGGATCGAGTCCTGCATTGGGCTCTCTGCTCAGCAGGGAGCCTGCTTCCCCCTCTCTGCCTGCTTCTCTGCCTGCTTGTGATCTCTCTCTCTCTTTGTCAAATAAATAAATAAAATCTTTAATAAAAAAAATACCATAGACAACACCAACACGGGAAAATTCTGAAACATAGAAAGGGAGAGTTCTCAAAACTTGAAGAATACATGAATTTTTAGGTTTTCTTTTTACCTATATATAAAATCTGGAACCTGGAACTTCCAATAAGCACAGATTTAAAAAAAAAAAGTACCTTAAGAAAAGTCAAAGAGAGCACATGGGTGGTTCAGTCAGTTAAGCATCTACCTCCAGTTCAAGTCATGATACCAGAATTTTGGGATTGAGCCACACATCGGCCTCCCTACTCAGCAGGGAGTCTGCTTCTCTCTCTCTCTCTCTCTCTGCCCTACTCATGCTCTCTCTCTCTCAAATTAATAAATAAAATCTTAAAGAAGAAGAAGAAGAAGGAGAAGGAGAAGGAGAAGGAGAAGGAGAAGAAGAAGAAGAAGAAGAAGAAGAAGAAGAAGAAGAAGGAGGAGGAGGAGGAGGAGGAGGAGGAGGAGAAGGAGAAAAAGAAGAAGAAGAAAAGCCAAAGGACCATGAAAAGACAATAATACCTATCCTACTTGAGCCAAACACCAAGAAAAAAAACTGCAACACTACCCATATGTGTTAGCAGAGCTGAAAAATAATGTGGCAGTGAAAACTGGCCCTCCAATTTCCCTACCAGAGTTGTGCTGGTGAAACCAAGCAGGTAACTTAATTCCCATTCCTATCTGGAAGTAGTAGTCATTATGAGTAAAAGATACCTGCTCTCATCACAATTATTAAATATAATACTGGAAGCCAGAGCCAGCACAAGAGAAAGAAATAAAAAGGAAGAAGTAAAAATGTCTCTATCTGAGGATGATATAATTGTCTATGTAAAAAATTCCAAGAAATCTATAAAAAACTAGAATGAAAAAGTACATTGAACAAGATTGCAAGATATCAAATCAACATATATAAATGATTTATATATACTAGTAATAAATATGTGAAAACTAAAATTAAAAACAATGCCATTAAAAATCATTCCAAAAAACATGAAATATAAATGCATAAATCTAAGAAACCATGTATAGGATCCGTATGATGAAAATTATAAAATGGTGATAAAAGAAATCAAACAAGATCTAAATAAATGGAGACACATACCATTTTCATAAATTGAAAGATACAACAATTTATTACATGGAGCCAAACTCAATCCCTAACTAAGAAAAGTAATTATAAAATAGAAAGATAATACTCTACAAGTAAAGTATTAAAGTACAGTTGAATATTATGAAATGTGTAAAAAAAACTTCATCTCCTTAATAGATTAAAGGAGATTCACATACTTACCCACCTTAATAGTTACATAACTTCAATATATCCCAGACATTTGCTTAAACTCAGTAACTTCTTAGTTTTCTTAGCAAAATAGAAATAGAATACTTTCTTAACACAATAAAAAATATACATCTCAAACCAACAAGTAACCAAATGTTTATTAACAATAAAAGTAAGTTTAAAATATAGATGTCTTAATTAAACTTTAAGATAAGTGTTGGCAGAGGATAGGAAAATAAGTATTCTGCTTTTGAGTTCCCTAACTGAATAATTTTCATGGGTAGAGAATTCATTCTGAGAACATAAATGGAATCGAAAAGAAAATCTTAACCCTTTTCAGTGTTAATGTCTCTACATTAGGGTTACATATACTAACCGAAAAAGTGAATTCTTCATGTTCAGGCTTCACAACAGATTTTTCTCCATTTTGAATGTCAAGTCCATAGGTTTCTTCCAAAGTAGAAACAATCTGTGAGTGAATCAAAGCAAGTTAAGTATTTCTAATTTAAAATTATTATATTAAATGTAAAAAGACATTTAATCAAACATGTCAGGACCTTCTTAGCAGTAAGACTTATTTCTGCCAGTTCCATTTTTCATCTGACACTCCATCTCATACCACCATAAAGAAATGATGAGGAACAGTCCTCGACTCTACTCCCTAGCAATAGAGAGAGTCCCTATGACTCCCACTTCTATTTTGACAGGCATATTAAAGACTATGAATCGGTGCAGCATCAACTCCACTTATCACTAAAGTGTTCCTCAAAATCTGACTGACTCAACTTTTTTCTTTGAAGTGGGCAAAACAGAAATGGAAACCAGAGATCAATAACCTTTTAAAGGAAATTCTCTGAGCTAATGCCTCAAACTCTGAGGAAATTTATATTTTGGAAATTTGACAAACTATATTATTCTTTTGTACAATTCATTGTTCTCATTTGGTATTTGGTTAATCCACAATTCAATTCTGAATCATTGTGCAAAGAAACTCAGAGAAAAGGAAATTTTTTTTCCCCAACAGCTAAAGTTTCTAAAATGCTGAGAAGAGTTAGCATAGCAGGAATGAGACTTCGAAAGGTCTATCATTAGAAAGATCTGCTTGCAAGGCTGGTGTTGGACTGGTGTTTCAGCACTTGGATTTTAGCAGTGTTCCCATTGTTCACTGATAACAGTGCCTCACTGTCCCTAAACTTCTTTGCACAAACAATGTGGTTGATGCTAAACACCTGCTTTCCTTCAGGGAGTCTGGAATTTTACATGCTAGGCGAAGTACCTACATGAGCAACCCCAATAAAACTCTGGGCACTGAGTCTCTAATGAGCTTCTCCAACAGACATTTCACATATTTTGTCATAATGTGTTTGTTGTTGGAGGAATTAAGCACATCCTATGTGACTTTAAAGGGAGAGGAATCTTGGACCTAGTTTCCTCCAGACTTCAACCCATAAGCCTTTTCCTTTTGCTGATTTTGCTTTGTATCCTTTCACCATAATAAATCTTAGCCATCAATAGGACTATATTTTGAGTTTAGTGCACCTTCCTAACAAATCACTAAGGCTGGCACTGGTCATGGGAAACCCAAACACAGGGACCAACAAGTGTCTTACCATCTTCAGATGTTTGGTAATTTTCCTGATCAATTCATCTTCTGCTATTAACTCCTTTGTCTTACTTGACGGAATGGGCAAAGCATACCTTACGATGGATTCCCCTGTTGGTGGAGATCCTAAGACCATTGGTTCAAGTTTATCACGTACTAATTTTGCACTATGTTTTTCCTTCGGTTTAGACGACAATGGTAAATTAAATAGTCCTTTTTGGGAAGTGAATTCTGAAACATTTCCCAATTTCTTACTAGAGGCTAACAGATGTTGTGCTGGCTTCATTTTGTTATTTTACTTCACTTCGAAATTATAGATGAAAAAATTGTATTCTTCCCTGTGGATAAAACATTAAGATTTCAGATTAAAAATTATGCCATGATAATCAATTTCCGTGAAGATGGTGAATCCCAAAATCAGCTCTACAGAAATTACAAAATGGAGAATAACATTCCTAACAATTACCAACAAAAAATTAAAAAACAAGCAAACAAACAAAAAAACTGTAAGAAATCCCTACAGGTGGCTGAAGGCTGATTTAGAATGGGGGCTGAAGAGAAAGAGACAGTGGTAGGAATGAGAGAATTTCTTTAGAAAAGTTTAAAATTTTGTTACCTTTCCCCCATTTTTTTGAGGTAATATATGCCCTTTATCATTATTTCTATAAGAATAATAGCCTAGGCTATTTATTAGCTATTATTATAATAGCTTAGGGTATCCACAGAGTAATATCAAGGCAGCACCAAAGTCAGGCTCAGATAAAAAGTACAGACTGGATAGGTCTTAGACTTTCATCCTTCTACTCCTCTCTCCCTCCAAAGCTGATTAAAACTCAGGACAATGCCTTCTCCCGAAGAGTTTTAAACTGTATGCTTGACCATGGGAGTTGTCTCATAAACTGACAAAATTAATATAGAATAGCATTGATTATCTGTTGTCTGAAGGTCTCTACACCTAGGCGTCTCATTGTTGTAGGTTAAACTGTGTCCCCTAAAAAAATATGTTCAAGTTCTAACCCCTGGCACCTGTGAATATGACCATATTTGAAAATAGTCTTTGCAGATGTAACCAAGTTAAGGCAAGTTCATACGAGATTACAATGAACCCTAAATCCAATGACTGGTGTCATTATAAGAAAGCCATATAAGGACACCTGGGTGGTGTGCCTGGATAAGCATCTGACTTGATTTTGGCTCAGGTCCTGATCTCAAGGTCATGAGATCGAGCCCCATGTCAGGTTCTGCATTCAGCATGGAATCTGCTGGGGACTCTCTCTCCCCTTTAAAAAAAAAAAGAAATCATGTAAAAACACCATAGATACACAGGAGTAGAGGTCATGTAATAAAAGAGGCAGAGACTAAAGTAATACAACTATAAGCTAAGGAAAGTTAGATTGCCAGCACCCTTGCTAGAAAGAAGCAAGGGAGATCCTTCCCTACAACTTTTAGAAGGAACAAAGCACTGCAAACACCTTGATTTCAGACTCCTAGATTCCTGAACTGTGAGAGAATAAATTACTATTGTTTTAAGCCACTTACTTTGTGGTATTTTGTAATGGTACTTTGTCCAAATATTTTGGACACATCCCTAAATTTGATGGGAGAGACATAAACTGGGGCCTGGCTTTTGACCATTTCATAATAGATTACCAGACAAGAGCAGCTGACACTCCTAAGGGCATATGAGATCACAGGTGAAAATAACTTGACACTGAAAAATATAAGCTTTTCAAAAGAAAAACAAACTGGAGAGGGAAAAAAAGTGCAGGGGCACCTAGATGGTTTAGTCAGAAGAGCATGCAACTCTCGATCTCAGGGTTATAAGTTCCAGCCCCACGTTGCGTGTAGAGATTACTTAAATACATAGATACATACATACAAACTTAAAGAGGAACCAAAAATACACATACGCACAGAGAATATTAGCAATATAAAACAGGTACACAGGGTATTTTTTTAAAGACTTGAGTAGAAACACTATAAATGAAAAATGTAAAAAACATAACTGATCACAGAATTAATGGTGAAGAATAAATTAGGAAAATGGAAGATCTGATTGAGGTGTTCTGCCAGAAAGCATCAGAAAAGGATAAAGAAATAGAAACGAAAAATAAAAGAAAATAAGAGATATGTAGAATTATATAAATGCTAAAAACCTTCATAATAGAAGATCCAGTGAGAAAGAAAATATGGGCAGGAGGAAATATTTGAATAAATAATATAAATTTTTCAGATTTAAGAATATTGGAAGCAGGGGAGGGGAGAAAAAAAAAAAAAAGAATATTGGAAGCCACAGATCAAAAGTGTTCACAAAATACCAAAAAGTAAAAAGCTAACAAAACACAAACACAGAATGAAATGTAAGAACCTCAAAGAGAAAAATCTGGAAGATTTCAAAAAGAGCATATAACCAAAAAAGGAGAAAGAATTGAATTTCCACCAGGTTTTAGTAACATCTCTCCTCAAAGAATTCTATATCTTGTCTAAGTTGCAAACTCTCTGGATGCAGAGGTTAGCTGAAGAATAAAAAAGATGCAAATATTAGCAGCATTTATCACAATTCTTGAACATGAATAAAGTGAAATGCACATCATAAGTATTAAGAGGTAATATCGGATTTTAAAGAATTTAAAAAATTAACAATCCTATGGTAAATGGGAAAATATAGGCATTTGTTGACAACATAATAATGATTAAATTTTTAGAGTATAGAGAAGTCCATCTAATAAATTTTAAGAGCCTAGTAATAGTTTTTTTATTTAGCAGGAACCATGGTAAAAGTCGATCGCATCCTGTTAGCACGTTTCTGCAAAATATAAATACTAACACCAAATAATAGACTATTTAGGAAGTAAAATACAAAACCAAATAATAAATATTACTGGATACATTATGAATAAAATCAGTTTGAATAAGGTTTTTAAAAATGAATTATTTCTCAAATATTTTGGACACAATCCCTAATGTAAACGACAGAAGGCACATAACAATTATTGATATAATTGTGGATTTCCAACTACATGTGAACATGTATTAGGATTTTAACCAATACGTGACACAGCTGCAGAAGATTCGTACACATTTTTAAGAGCTTACCCAAAAAAAATAAATTAAAAAGTATATATGTATACATAACAGGGATGCAATGCCTCAAATACATATGAGGGGGGAAAAAAGCAAACAGAAAATCCTCAAAAACGAAAACTCTGGGGCACCTGGGTGGCTCAGTGGGTTAAAGCCTCTGCCTACGGCTCGGGTCGTGGTCTCAGGGTCCTGGGATTGAGCCCCGCATTGGGCTCTCTGCTCAGCAGGAAGCCTGCTTCCCTCTCTCTCTGCCTCTCTGCCTACTTGTGATCTCTCTGGGTGTCAAATAAATAAATAAAATCTTTAAAAAAAAAAAAACGAAAACGCCGACATTATGCACAACTTGTCAAGACATTTTTTTAATTTGGTCATGGATAACAGAGCAAAAACATCTTCTGACAACAGTGAAAATTTTTATTTCATTCATAAACTATACAACTGATTTATTGTTTTAGAAACACTGCGGTTAATTAAAAACACAGTTGCAAACATAATTTTTAAACCATAGTCAAATAAGTATTGGAAAACATTATTTGATGCCATGTCACTAAAAATTCATTTTGAAGAATACAATGCTCTTTTGGAAACTAAACTGTTGATAATAATAAATATACACATTATAGAACACAAGCCAAAGTCCTCTGTTGGAAAATATTCCCTTTTATATTTTTCTCATATTAATTGTGGCATAATGCTTTAAGTAAAATTAATATAGTGATACAGAAACCAAAATTCAATTCACAAAACTTTTTGAAAAGCATCCAAAGAATTTCAATGAAATTCTATTGCTAAAGGCATTCCATCTAAAGTGTCAGGTCTGAGAGAGAAGAACCAGCAAACAAGACTTAAAAACGAGTGAACAATGAGCCAGAAGGTAAAACCAAGAGGGGATCTACTGAAAATACAGTGAGAAAAACATGCCTTGAGTGATGATCTGCGTCAAATGCTGGTCAGGTAAGAGGAAAACTAAGAACCAACAGATTTAGCAACATGGAGGTAGGTCATTTGTGAACTGAAGTACAGCAACAATTTCAAGAGTGATGGAGGTGAATGCCTGATAGATCCAAGTTGAAAAAGAGAATTGTCAAAGAGGAAGTTGAGACAGCGAATATGAGTAAGCACTTGAGTAACTGTGTGACAAAAGGGAGTAAAATATGGACAAGAGGAAGATTTTGTTGATGAGAAAAATAACGTGTTTGTATGCTGTCATAGGTTGAATTATGTCCTCTCCCCAAAAATACGTTCAAGTCCTAACCCCAGAACCTGTGAATGTGACCTTTTTTCCAACTAAGTCTCCAGAAGCTAGGGAAAAAACATGAACAAATTCTCCCTCAGAGCCTCCAGTAGGAATCCACACTGCCAACACTCCTCAGCCTTCGGCCTCCAGAAGTCAGAGAGAATAAATTTCTGTTGTTTGTGGTACTTTTTTAGGCAGCCCTAGGAAACTAATACGTATGCCGATGGAAATGACCCAATAGAAAGCAAAATGTATTTACTGGTACAGAAGGAAATTGATGGGATGATACCGTGGAGTAAACAAGGGAAAATGGGTTTTAACGCACAAATGCCCCCTTGCACTTAAGGTAGGCACAGGTTTACATCTATCTGCGGTAACAGGAAGGCAGGGACGCCGGCCACGTCAAGAAACTAATTAAGAAAAAGACGGGACGCTCACCAGGTGCTACAAAACCACCTCATCAATGGATCCATGAAGTTCACATGCGTATACAAATAAAGGTTACATGGGAGTAAACGCTTGTATTTACAAGGAAATGTTTAAGGATTTTACGTAGTCTCTTCATTTAACCCTCCTAACCATGCTAGGAGGTGTACGTTATATCACCACAAATTTGCCCAAGTTTATCATTCACCTGCTACCACAGATACAAACGTTTTCCGGTCCTCCTCCAAGGACTCACTTCAAACCCTTTACTGATACAGTATACGATGACATGGGGGTGGGGGGCACAAAGCTCTAATTTGCCTGATTTCTCACCAAAAGAGGCACAGCTGCCGCTGAGAGGAAAAGTAAACGCTTTTGCCAGAGAACCCAACTTTCACAATCCGATGAGGGAAGGACCACGCACGCCTTCGCTGCTAATAGCCCCCGTACCTGCTCAGGCTGTGGAAAGCCAGGTTACTGGGTGGTTTTGCCTGGCGAAGAGGGCTCTAAGGTGAAGGAGTTGAAAAATCTGAGCCTCCCAGACTTCCTACAAGGCGGAAGCCTGCAAAATCTGCAGACTCCAGCCCCGCTGTTTTACAAACTAACATTTGGGCGGAAAGGCCCGGCGTCCGCGCCCTCAGGCGGCTGCAAAGACCGGAGCCGGGCGCGTAGCCGCGCGGTGGGCGGTTGACGCAGCGTCTCCGACGCCCCCCAGCCGCGCGCCCCAGCTGCGCGCGCCCCGCTCCCCCTCCCCGCCGCGCGCGCCCCCGCCGGCGAGACCTGCGCAGCTCCAGGAGCCAGAGTTCGAGCCCCGACTCCTTCCGGGAATTGAAAGCAAGAGGAATTTGAACAAATGTGGAACCCTAAAAAGTAGTCAGGTCCAGACGGCGCTCTCTTTCTCGCTCCCCAGGCCTGTATAATTCCTTCCAGAACGCTGCACAAGTGAGACTCTTTTAGACATCTGGCCTAAAGAAATAAAACAGGTGGCTATGCGGTGCTTTGAGAACTTGGGCTTCACCTGCAAAACCTGAGCCCCAGCCTCTCCTCTGCCGCTGTCAAAAGTTATTTTCAGTCCGAGGTTTTGTAGAATCCTTTACCAGACTCTAAGTTCCCACGGAATTCTGCAGCGGCTTCCCGGTTTTAAAAATAAAACGGACTAAAAAGTTGAATTGTGTCCCATAAGCAGTCTCTTGCCATCAGTTTCCCTGCACTGCTTTCATGTGCAATTTTCCAAGGTAGAGTTTTTTGATAGTCGGACTTAAAATAATTTTTCTTTTTAAAAAAAAATGAAGGCCATTGATTTAAAGCAGTCTCCAAAAAAGTTTTATTGCCCGAAGTAAAGTTTTTTTAATATTTAAAAATACTAACTTGATATAATTTAATTTTTAATAATGGCTCTGTTTGGTTTGCTATATGAATATTCAAATAAATAGTTCAGAACAAAAGCTGAAACAAGAAGTGCAAAAATAGAAGAGGGCTCAAGATTGAGGCATAGAAGGATCCTGAACTCACCTCTTCCCCCAAAGACAAGAAATCTACATCTGGAAAATTTCCCTCTGCAAAGGACTTTGAAAGCTTGCTGAACAGGAGAGAAAAGGGCCACATTGAGACAGTACAAGAGGCAGAGACCAAGTCTTGAAAGAAACCCCACCCCAAGCCCAACAGACCCACAATTAGGAGAAATCTCATAATATAGGGCCTGTCCCTGAGGAGGGAGGGATTTATGCCCCACACCAGGCACTCCAGCTCTTGAGACCTGTACCAGAGAGACAACCCCCAAAATGGCCATGAAAACCAAAGTTTACTCCAGGAGAACCGTTACAAATATTGAACAGAAAATCCACTCTTTTTTTGTAAGATTTCATTTATTTATTTGACAGATCACAAGTAGGCAGAGGCAGGTGGGGGGGGCGGGAGGGGGAAGCAGGCTCCCTGCTGAGCAGAGAGCTTAATGCAGGACTCTATCCCAGGACCCTGAGATGATGACCTGAGCCAAAGGCAAATGAGGCATATTGATTTAACCCACTGAGCCACCCACGCACCCCATAAAATCCATTCTTAATGGGCTTGGACACAGATTTACTCATCACCCCTTCAGACCCCAAGGCAAAAGCAACAGTTCAAAAGACACCTACATCATAAGCAGAGGAGACTCATTTGCTAATCTTTTTTTTTTTTAAAGATTTTATTTATCCATCAGACAGAGAGAGAGATCACAAGTAGGCAGAGAGGCACGCAGAGAGAAAGGGGGAAGCAGGCTCCCTGCTGAGCAGAGAGCCCGATGCGGGGCTCAATCCCAGGACCCTGAGATCACAACCTGAGCCGAAGGCAGCAGTTTAACCCACTCAACCACCCAGGCGCCCCTCATTTGCTAATCTTAAAAATATTTCACTTTATATTCAATTGATATTGTGGTCATTGCAAGGGTCTGGGACAATTTAAATTCTGACAAAAAGTGCATTTTCCCCTTGATTCCCGCATTTTCTAATTTTCAGAGTTATACAGAAGGTATGTGACACATTTACTCATATACATGAATCCAATATGCTTATATGTAACATGAACTTTATATATATTGAGATATACATGTTTAAAAGAGAAAACATTTGTGTTTTAACCTTTCCTGAGTATCAGCACACAATAATAAATGCTTGTTAAGTAAATGTTATTTCTTCAAAAGTGCAAAAATGTAAGAGATCCATGGAAGATTGTCTCCCAATAGATGAAAAAAGAGCTACCACGCTAACACTAGTCAAAAGAAAGCCGTAGTTTTTATATTAATTACAGAAAAACTAGATTTTTGAGTAAAGACTATTACCAGGGATAAAGTGGTTTATTTCAATAATGATAAATAAGCCATTAATGCATAATGCTGAAAAAATGTGCAATACCTCTACACTGATAACTACAAAAAAATTTCTGAGAGAAAATAAAGGTTGAAGTAAATGCAGCTATACCGTGCTCATGAATTAGAAGATTTGATAATGTTAAGATGCACCTCTCCCCTACTTAATGTATAGATTCAGAACAGTCCCAATCAAAATACCAGCAGGGCTCTTTGAAGAAATTGTTAACCTGATGGAAATGAAAAGAACCTGCAATAACCAAAATAACTTTGAAAAAAAATAAAGTTGGAGGACCTCAAACAAAAAGCATAGTCCCAGAGGAGTTCCTGGTACCCCGGGGAATAAGATCTTGTTTACTGTTGAGCAATGCCCTCCCTGCCCCACAAGTGACATCTATAGTACAAAGTTGACAGTGGCTCCAACATGGCCTCCCAGCAGCTGATCCACCTTAGCATTATTTCTTCTGTTCAAATCATTGAGAACCTTTGTTTTTTGGAAGGACTGCATAATGACAGTCAAATCTGTTGTTTCCTTATAATAACAGGTGAGTGGGATTTGTCCATCCCATGAAATACCTGAATAATATATTGGTTTAGCATAGGAGGGGAAGAAGCGGGGGCCATTTGCTGCTACTTCCAATAATGAGAAGTAAGATTAAGAGAATATCAGTCAAATTGTAGTCAGGGCCATCTGGCAGATACCAATTCAGAAGTCAGTTAAATTCAGGGCACCTGCATGGTTCAGTCGGTTAAGCCTCTTCCTTCAGCTCAGGTCATGATCCCAGGGCCCTGGGAGCTCAGTGGGGAGCCTGTTTCTCCCCCTGCTTGTACTCTCTCTCTCTGACAAATAAATAAAACCTTAAAAAAAAAAGTTAAATTCAAGGAACTTGCAATGGTTTGGGAGAGCTGGACAAGATATTGTCCTTGTGCGGAAGGGTCCAGGAGCTATGCTAAAAGAAAAAGAATAGTAATATAATATTACTATTATATAACATATTTATTATATTATGTTATTATAATATACCTATTATTATATTATGTATTATATTTATTATATATTATTATATATATTATGTTATATAGTATATATAATATATATTATTAATTATGTATTATAATTACAATTATATATCCCATAATAGGTATATTATATATAATATAATTATAATAATATAATAAATATATTATATAAGAGTAATAATGTTATTCTTTCACTTCCCAGTACACTCCACCTCCATCCCCAGGTGCTTAGGTTTTCTTCCTATCCTTCTATTGCCACAAAATTAATGTGTCCCATCCCTGTAATTATAATTTCTAATTGTCCTCCACTCTCACACAAATTTTTCTTCTAGAAGAATCAGTCAGAAACAAGAGATCCACAGGGATTTTGTATAAAGACCCTTTATGCCCCCTTCTTTCTACCCATGTAGGCCAATATGTGGGAGAGTACAGACCCAAAGCAGGGCAGTAAGAGCCAGAATACTATACTGTAAATCCTCATGGGAAATCATGGGATTTTTCTCTGTTTCAAGGAACTTTCAGTAAGAGGGCCAGAGTGCCCTTATGGTCAGAAAAAGACATCTCGAATAACTCAGAGACTTCGTAATATCATCTTTGAAATCATCTAAGATTGACTTGATAGAATTGAGGAGCAGTTGAGCCATGAGAGAACCAAACTATGGTCATTTCTCTTTAACAAACATTACATGTCCCTCCGCCTCAACTCCTAAGTTTAACAAGCCAAAGTTCTAAAGATTTGCATGATTTCTCTCCATTGGGGTCACGAATTTTCCTTCTTTTGCAATTGGTGTATGTGTGTGTCTCTGTGTAAGTGTTGTCTAAAAAGGATCAGAACCTTCCTCTAACCTGGGATGGATTTTAGGACCAATTGTTTCAAAAGGGCAGGTATGAGGCTAACCATAAAATTGTCCCTCCAGCCCCCACCCCAATGACTAAGAACAACTAAGTCATCTACCATTCAGGCCCCTAGCTTTGACCCTACTTCCCAATACAGAGCCTGCAACTATCTCCCTCTCAACTATCTCCCTCCTCAACAACAGGGAACAAAGTGGAGGCTTATTTATTGCTTGATGGAATGATTGAATAATTGAATAATATGGCTGCTACTAAATGCCAAGGATGTCCCTCAAATAATATTAAATGGGGAAGCTCTTGTCTTTCCTATTCCAGAAATCCAGGTCTTGTCAGTAGTCCATCTTTTTCACTGAAACTGTTAAGAACTATGAAAGGTCTACGATTTTCTTTATTTGCTGGAAAACAAGTTAGCCTGCCACAATATCATAGACACTGGCATAACATTCAAGACTCCTGAGCTAGAGACAAAGGACCACTTATTAATCACAGCAATAGCAGCAACCAGAGTAACATTTGTGTTGGTTCCCCAAACCCCAACTCCTACAAGGCAAAGCAACATTGGCTAGGTGATGCTGGCACACTCAGTGAGTTGGGCTCCCTGAGAGAAGCCCCAGTCTTCTCTAAAAATGCTGCTAACAAATCTTCTCATCCATTTTCCAGTGAGAGACATTGTCTTTATTATCATGAACAGCCAAAAAATCTGCCCTCCCTCCCAGAACAAGATGCTGTATTTTCCAAAGCTGTTTCCCATATAAATATCCTTGGAAAGGTATCCAGAACAAAATCTATCAGAAGATATGCAGAACCAAGAGAGAATCATGGAGAACTATCTCCTAACTGTTCCATAAATAAATATTAACTCAAAATGGATCCTAGACCTGGGGCTCCTGGGTGGCTCAGTGGGTTAAAGCCTCTTTCTTTAGCTTAGGTCATGATTTCAGGGTCCTGGGATCAAGCCCCACATCGGGCTCTCTGCCTGCTTCCCCCTCTCTCTCTGCCTGCCTCTCTGCCTACTTGTGATCTCTCTCTCTCTCTCTGTGAAATAAATAGATAAAATCTTAATAAGAATGGATCATAGGCCTATCTAAGTGTAAACCTAAATCTATAAAGCTTCTAGAGAAAAATGTAGAAGTATCCAGGATTTCTTCATAGCCAACAAGATCAATAGTCCAAAGAGCGTGACCCACATAGAGGCACCTCATATGGAAGATTTAAAGAGGCCCTCACTCTCAGGTTCTGAGCCTGCACTTGCACAACCCAGAAAATACCTCCTTAAATTTGTGATTATCCACTTGGGCTTGCCGTAATATCCACACTGCATCTTTTTCCATTATTGATAGTTCCAAAATCAGAAAATGTCAGATTGTATTGCCCAAGGAGCAGTATAGCTTATATCACAGTCTTAGACCTACTGCAGAACCCTTTTCTGCCCCAAGCCCAACTCAAATGGTACAGCCTTCCATGTCACATACATTATGTGCTGGATCAGTACTTGGAAGTGTGGAATGTGTCCACCAGAAAGAGACCCACCAGATATTGTACTTACTTCTTCATAGTAGGGAATGTATTTCTTACCGGGAGTGATATCATCCTCAAGGTGGAAAAAATCTGGTTCTTACGGGGCAAAAAAATCTTATACCTTACAAGGTTTGTGGTCCTCCAAAGGCTGTAGTGCCTAAGCAAACAGGCACTATATCTGTGCTATTGATATTCCATGATGGGGAAGTAGTTAGAGAAAAAAAAAATCTTAACAATTTCCCTAGCAGGGCATTAATGACAAAACAATTGGGAAAACCTATAGTAGGAGGAGATGCAACAAAAAAATGACATCTTTTGTAGTGGATGTCCCAACATGCCTTTGACCACTGGATCTCTAAACTATTTACTGAAGTGGTGCATTCCAAAATCTCTGAAGAGTTTTAATCTCCCACCCTCTAGAATGTATGTGTCAAAAATTGCCCATTATCAACTGGGTTCTATCAGATCCACCAATTCATAAAAATGAGTGAACCCAGCAGCAGTTCATCATAAGATGGAAAAGATGTGTCTAAACAGGAGTAGAGGGCAGGAGTAATTTAAATGAGGAGGCAGACTGTACCCCCATGTCACCCACCACTGTTGTACCAGTGCTTTTCCCCAGCTCACATCTGTGGCTCTATGGGCACCCTCTACTACACACTGAATGAGGAGAAAAATCCAGAAATTGGTTTTCAGGTGGGTTATCTAAGTATGTGGGTACAAGACAAAAACAGATGGTGAGGAGATATAGATAGATATAGATATAGATATAGATATAGATATAGATAGATAGAGAAGCTACTATAGCTGTGTTAGGGATGATCTTGAATGACAATGTTGAAGGAAATTTTTCCTAATGAAAGAGGTCATGAGCAGTATGTCTGTTTTATCCACTTTGCAAAGAAGAAGTGGCTTAAGATAAGAATATATGTGGACACATGGGTGGCGGCAAATTGCTTGGCCTGCTGATCAAGGGCAAAGAAGGAAATAAAAGGTCAGAGACAAGATCTTAAGTGGAGGCATGTGGATAGACATGAAATCTTCCATATCGCATGTGATTACCTACTAGAAGACATCACCACAGAAGAAGCACTAAGCAACTTAGAAGATAAAACAATATAGCCAACTGATGTTAGACATCTTTTGTCTGCATTTACACCAAACCTGGCACATTGGGCACATGAAAGAAGTGGTCGCAGTAGGAGATGGAGGCTACACATCAGTCCAAAATCATGGATTTCCTCTTGCCAAGGCCAATCAAACTACTGTTGCCTCTGAATATCCATCATGACAACGACAGAGGCCAATAACCTAGGGCGACACTATTCCTTGAGGAGACCACCTGGTCATTTGGTGGCAGGTTGATTAAATTGTGCCCATTCCACCCTGGAAGAACCAGTGAAATACATGGGTCTGGAAACCAAGGGATGAAAGCAGGAGATAGCCCAGTTAGCATCATTCCCAACAACCCTTAAGGAAATTTGTGCTTTTCTTCCTGCCAGTCTGGACTTTCAAAACTTAAAAGTCTAAATCCCCAAAGGAAACAGCAAGCCTCCCATTGAACTACAAGCTAGAGCTGCCACGGCTGCCATCTAGACATCCCAAGATCCTTGTATCCAGGAACCAGGAGGCTGGAAGAGGACTCACCACATCAGCAGGGGGAAATAATACTGATCATCGGGGTAAACTAAAACTAATGTTACACAATGGTAGCAGGGAAGAACATATGAAATTTGGGTAATCTATTTGGTACCTCTTGGTACTCCCTTTCCCAATTACAACTGTGAATGACCAAACGCAGCAAGCCTAGCCTAAGAATTGTGGGGGTCTAGGGGTCAGACCACTCAGGAGTTTGGGTCACACCATCAGGTGTGCTGTCATGACTAAGGAGAGGGGATAGCTGAAGACAAGGAAATATAGAATCGATAGTGGAGAAGCAATTCAGCCCCAAGACTAACTGTGCAGTGAAGACTATAATTTGGCCCATAAACCTCCCTTTTTAAAGTTTATTCTCAGGAAGGAAGGTCCATAGGAGCTGTGGAGGAGATGCACCTGAATGTATAAGGAGAAATACATGTGAAGCAAAGCATGAACTCTGGCAGCCATGAAAACCACACCTGTACTGATCACATCTCCCTTCAAGAGAGAACCTGAAGCAAAGAGTACATGTTGCTGAAATTCTGCAGCTGTGGATGACTTCAGGCTCTGTCTCAGCCTTAGAGCTGAGTCCACTTGCCTCCTGAGCATCCCCCAGCCCATGACTGAGCACACAATGACATAAAGACTTGCTATTTTGGTCAATGGGGACACCTCCATGGGCATTCTTTGTATTTGAGATCTCCCCTAGGCTTTCCAGGACTTTCTCACGGCTATGCCACAGTCTGATGCTCTTTCTACTCAATCTTCCTTCCTTCTCCCTCACTTTTCATGGGTATCAGGTCAGCATCATCATCTGAAAGCTTTCTCTGCCCCTCATGCTCCTCCTTCTCCCCTTTAATTTTCACCAATGTAACCCCCAATAAATCTCTCTCACTTATAACTCATCTTGGTATCTGCTTCCTGGAAGGCCCAAATCAACAGAGACCTGAATGTAAAAACAAAAACCAGAAAACTAGAAGAAAACATGAGAGAATATATTCATGACCTTGGTATAGGCAAAGTTGTCCTGGACAAGACACAGACAAGACACAGCTATAATATGCGTCAACTAATACTAAGACAAGTACTAAGACAAGTACTAACTATAAAAAAAGAAATTGATAAACTGCCCTTCTTCCAAATTTAAAGATAAATTATCTTCCAACAGATGAATACATAAATAAGCTATATTATGTCATTACAGTGTAATACTGTTCAGCAATAAAAAGAAGGGAACTATTTTTTTCTAAAGATTTTATTTTTTATTTATTTGACAGAGGCAGAGAGATCATAAGTAGGCTGAGGCGGGTAGAGAGAGAGGGGGAAGCAGGCTCCCTGCTGAGCAGAGAGCCGGATGTGGGGCTCATCCCAGGACCCTAAGATCATGACCTGAGCAGAAGACAGAGGCTTTAACCCACTGAGATACCCAGGCACCCCAAAAAGGAACTATTGATACACAAAACAATTTGAATGAATCTAAAAGGCATTATGCTCAGTGAAAGAACCTAATCTCAAAAGGTTACACGGTGTATCATTCCATTAATATGACATTCTCGGAAAGACAAAAACTGTAGTAAGGGAGAACAGATCATCAATTTCCAGGGCCTTACGAAACTATTCTCTATCTATATTCACAATGGTTATATCCATGCATGTGTTAAAGTTCGCAGAAATGTACACCAAAGAAGTCAATTTTACTATATGTACATTTTAAAATACAAAAATAATCCCCCATGTATCGATGCTTTGCTTAAACTTATTCAGTGAATGAATGTTTGGGGCTAAAGTTGCTCGGGCATAAGGTAGGGGTGTGTTTACTTTTGTCAGAAGCTGCCGGGCTGTTCTCTAGGGTGTTCTGTATCTTCTTTGGGGTAGTGGTTACACAGCTATGTACCTTTGTCCAAACTAATCAAACTGAGCACTTATGGTGGCTACAATTTAATTTTTGTAAAATACACTTCAATAAAGCTGCTCAAAAACAAAGTATTTTAAATGATCCCTTCATATCAATAATAAAAAGATTTGAACAGGCATTTCATAA
This sequence comes from Nasua narica, assembly GCA_028533885.1. Taxonomy (NCBI): domain Eukaryota; kingdom Metazoa; phylum Chordata; class Mammalia; order Carnivora; family Procyonidae; genus Nasua; species Nasua narica. Next base: position 24,226,194 of record CM052807.1, on the reverse strand, counting down.
AGGAATGTGTAGCATCAATAACATTTCTCATTAAGGCAATGCAAATTAAAACACAGTGAGGCACCACTACCTAACCACTAGAATGGCTAAATATCACTGAATACCAAATGTTCCAAGAATATGGAACAACTGGAATTCTCATACATTGCTCATGAGTGTGTGAAATGGCACCACAATTTTAGAAACATTTTGGTCATTCCTTATGAGTTAAATATAATCTTATCCTCTGACTAAGCAAATCCATTCCTAAGTAATGAAATATGTACATAAAAAAGACATGGGCATGGAATGTTTAATCATAAGAGTACCGAACTTGAACCATACAAATGTCTATCAACAGGACAACGAGTTTAAAAAAAAAAAAAAAAACCAGGACGACGAATAACCAAAACTGTGTCATGTTCATATGACAGAATACTAATCAGCAACATAAATAACAATCACCACCACATGCAATGACCTAAATCTCACAGACATTGTTAAGCAAAAGAAGCCAAACACAAAAGTGCATATATTGCATGGTCCCTTTATATGAATTTCAAAAACAGTAAAACTAATATATAGTGATATTTATTAGTCAATCTCCAAGATGCCCTCAATGATCCTTGTCTCCTGGTTTTCATATCCTTGTGTAGTCCCCTCCTACACTGACAGTGTGTGACTTCCAGAATTAAGTTATAAAATAAATTGCAGTTTCTATCTCAGCCTCACTTGAATCCCTCACTCTGGGAAGCCAGCCACCATATCACAAGGAACTTGCTGGCCCTGAGAATAAGCCACCTTGGAAGATGATCCTTCGGCCCCATTCAAACATTCAACTCATGTCGTGCGCTCCGCGGCAACACTTCCAGGGATCCGAGGGAAAGGGGATGAGGAAAATAGTAGAGAGGCACAGAGATGGGGACAGAAGGGACACAGTGGATGATGTCCAAGCAGTGCCAACTTTATTCAGAGTTCTTACAGTGTTAAATAGCATGAGCGAAACAATAATAATGAAGTGTTTATTCTTAGCATGCATGTGAAACCCTTCAAGCATCCCCATTATCTCATTCCCAAGCATTCAAGGCCGACCCTCTAACGCCAGAGGGTTCTGGTAAATAGATAGACTTCTTATACCAGATGCGTATACTTCAAAGGAACTTTAGATATGGTTTATAGACCACCAAGGACAGCACAGACCCAAAATAGTTTTATGATTAGGCCCGGTTGTATAGTACCAATTATGTTTACATGAGCAGTCACGTACCAGCGAGTTTCAGGACCATTGCTCAAGCTCTTTCTCAAGCGTTACTCAGCCTGTCCACCCTCGCAGGGCTTTTACCCTTTGTGAGTGTCCAGGGGACACAAGTCCGAACCCAGTTTGGTCAACTCACTCCAGCTAGTTCACGGCTGCCCACAAACTCACTGCAATCCTGAGCCTTGCTGGCATGTGACACAGTCTCATGAAAGACTCTGAGTGAAACCACCTAAGCAATGAAGTCCCAAATTCCCAATGAAGACCCATAAAACTTACAAGAGAGAATAAAAATTTCTTGCTATTTTAAGGCACAAAGTTTAGGGTAATCATTTATGAAGCAATAGATTCCTAAAACTTGCTAAAAATCAAAATGATATTTATGAAATGGTATTTCACTGAAAAGAAGCACAGTGTAACTTCCAAGGGTAATAGAAAAGTTGTGTATCTTAATTTTGATGACGTTTATATGGATGTAATCATATGTCGAATTTTGAACTGAATGCTTACTATCCATGCATTTTGTTGCATTTAAAATATATCTGAAAAAAAGTAAGTAAACAATGAAGAAAACATAATTCAGGAAAGAAAAAGCTCATTCACAGTATTACACTATAAAATATCTAGAAACAAAAATTAAAAATGTGCAAATTCTATAAAAAAAAAAAAGACTATAACTCCTGGGGGAATAATACCAAGGGGAAAAAAAGACCTAAATAAAAAGAGAGACATGCCATGTTCCTAATAATAAAGGTAATTAGAATAAAGGACATTTATTGAATGTTTTTAATGTAGCAAGCTCTGGTTCTAACACTGCATGTGGATTACATCATATTATACCTTAAAATAACACATGAAGTGGGGTACCTGGGTGGCTCAAGTCATGATCCCAGAGTCCCGGGATCCAGCCCTACATTGGGCTCCCTGCTCAGTGGAGAGCCTGCATCCCCCTCTGCCTGCAGCAACCCTGCTGGTGCTCGCGCTCTCTCTCTCTCTTTTTCTCTGTCAAATAAATAAATAAAATCTTGAGGAAAAAATAGCGCAAGAAGTTATTTCTATTTCATAGACAGGTCGAGAGATTAAGTCAATATTGTCAATATGTCTATTCTACAGATATTAATCTGTAAATTCAGTATAATACCAAGCAAAGACTACAACACCATTTTTAGGAAATTTGGAGGTCTAATTCTACAATAAATATGCAAGAGAGAAAGAATAATGACAGGGATTTGCTTTATCAAATCATGCAATCGAAGGATACAAAATAAATAGTGATTTAAATGGGAAAATTCAGGAAAGACATTAACAAATAAATAGGGAAAGTGAATATAAACCCCAGAAATAGATCCATATATATGGAAATTTCTGGTTGTAAAAATACAATATTTTGAATCACTGGTGAGAGAATATGCAACTCAATAAAATGGTTTGGACATATATCTACCATTTGAGGAACAAATTACATTGTTTTCCTATCTCATACCACATAAAAAATTCTAATGGATTAAAATATCAAATCCTAAGTAACTACAAAGTATTAGAGGAAAAGTAATGCAAATTTTTATAACTTGTAATAGGAATGGCTTTACTAAACAACACTAAAGGCTCAAAACTCACCAAGGAAAAAATGGAAAGATCTGATTACATGATTCTAAAATTTCTATTTATTGCATGATATCATAAGTAAAAATTAAAAGGTATATTTGCAACATATGTAACTGACAAAGAATATATAAAGAACTACTAAAAAGACAATTCAATGGAAAAACGAACATTGAATATATAATTCACAAAATAGGCAATAAGCGTAAGAAAATGTATTCAACTTTTCTAGTAATTGTAAAAATGCAACACAAAATAAAAGTGAGGTGTCATTTTATACCTAACAAACTGGCAAAAATTAAAAACATTGATTATATACAAATCAAAATATGTATATAAGATAGAAAATGAAGATGAACTTTGAATATTATTCTGTGTTCGTGCACAACTGAGTCTTTTATAAAAATACAGTAATTTATTTATTTCTATTACCTGTACAACCAAAAATACAGAGAAATATAAACATCAAAATCCATTACATTTACAATATACAGTTTATTAATATAAGACTCTGATAATTTGAATGGTAGGTAATATTGCCAAACTTTTTTATAATTTTCAAAGTGAATTTTTTACATTTTATTCAGCAAATATTTAAGGTCACTAAGCAACGAGCACTGTGTTAGGTACTTAGACATAGTAGCCAGAGAAAACACAGCCAACTGCGCTCCTAGAGTTCCCAGTCTGTTTGGAAGTAGAAAAAATAATAAGTAGTTAAATGCAATACAATAAATGTTAAAACGAGGGAAATATGGAGTACAAGGAAGAGGAAATTGCAAGAAAACCTAATTTAATCTAGTCCAAAATTGACTCAAAGAGCACAAACAGCTCCAAGAAAGGAGATATGCCTTCCCAAAAGAGATAGTTCCATTAAAACTGAAGTGTTGACACGGAGCAGCCAATCAGAGAGTAGGAAGGAGGGAGTGCTGGGGAATGGGAGAGAAGAAGACCAAAACGAGAATGTTCGAGGCGGAAGGAATTAGCATGTGCAAAGTAGAAATGGTTGGAATGTAGCGGGTGGGGGTTGAGTGGCAGGAAGTTAGTTTGGAGAGCAGCCCAGGCCCTATTTGTGAAATTTCTAATTATCCCAGTTAAGAAAGGAAGAACTTTATCCAAAAGCCAGCGAAAAGTCATTTAACAGTTTTAAAGTAGGAGCGTCAGAGGCTCAGATTTCTAGCACATTCCTGAAACACCGCATCAGACGATTGTGGAGAAAGGACTCCAATGGCACAAAAACGGAGACAGAAAAATCTCTCAGAATGCGGTTCCGGTAACGCGGCCAGTAGAGACAGAGATGTGGGTGGAGTTGAAAGATATTTAACACAGTTCGGTGGCGCTTAGGGACTGGGTGGATGGGTGGGGACGGGGAGAGGAAAGAATAAAGACTACATTCCACTAGGGGCTGGGCCCCGGCGCGGGGCTGAGCCGCGAGGAGGAGCTCGCGGCCGTGAGGCAGGCGGCGCTGGGGAGGGAAGGAGAAGGGACTGGACCGGCTCCTGGGCCTGGGGGCTCCGGGTGCTCCGCTGGCCCAGGGGCGTTATTCCGGGAAGACTGGAGGGCCGCCCAGCTGGCGCCCCGCCACTCGGAGAGGCGTCTGCCAGGAGAAGGCGGAGCCGGCCCCGAGAGCCACAGGAAAAGCTGGAAAAAGAAGAATAAAGAGAAGGCACAGAGCAGCCAGGTGGCTTTCCTGGGGCGGCAGGCAGGGCTCCAACCCCGACTCGCCCTCTCCCTGCTACAAGAGGCGACGCCACGGTGCTTGTAGCCAGCCCCAGGGCACCTCCGTGGGGACCCAGCTTCCAGCTGAGTCCCACCTGCAGCGAGCCTGGGAGCTGGAGGGCGGGCTTGTGCGAGCCCCCTGCTAGCAGGCAGGCCACCAGGCCCTAGGATGGGGCGGGCCGAAGGAGGCAGCTGCCTGGAAAGGCACCAGGAGACTTTGCTGGGGCCCAGGACGGCTATTTCTATTTTTCTTTGACTTACTTTTTGTACTATAATAAACTTATTTTGGGGTGAGGGGGAGAATAAGCTCCAACTTTCGATCTGCCCACTGATTTCTCCACCCACGCATCTTCCTTTCTACCTGTTAATTTTTATAAGTCATGGATATGATTCTTTTAATCATTTCTATTAACTATTTTCTAGAGTTGTCTGGAACTATTTCCTTCTTTGAGGAGCCTTACGCATTACTTCATTGTCTTCCAGAATTAGATACTTGTGTTTCTCCTGAAAATGGAGTTCTATCCTAGGGATTAAATCAAATTATCTAGGACAGATATGTAAGGTTTTTAAAATTATAACAAAGAATGAGCTGTAGGAGAATTACTCTCTAACACAAGAACAGAAGTGAAAAGTTTATCAACAAACCATTACATGGGTTATGTTTTCAGTGGATCAATAATATCAATTTGTGTTTTGGTTAGATGCTGTGGTAGGTTGAATAAACCACCACCACCACCACCCCAAGATGTCCGTGTCTAATCCCTGGAACCTGGTGAATGCCAAAGGGGTTTTGCAGCTGTGTTTAAGTCAAAAACCTTGAGATAGGGAGATTATCTTTGATTATCCAGGAGCATCCAATGTAATCGTAAGGATCCTTATAAAAAAGAGTCTGGCGGGTCAGAGTCAGAAAAGGTGATGTGATGATGAAAACAGAGGTCAAGTGATCAGGCCATGAGACCAGTTCCACAGGCAACCTTTAGAAGGTGGACAAGAAAATAAACAGATTCTGGGATGCCTGGGTGGCTCAGTTGGTTAAGCAACTGCCTTTGGCTCAGGTCATGATCCCAGCATCTTGGGATCCAGTCCCGCATCGGGCTCCTTGCTCCGCAGGGAACCTGCTCCTCTCTCTGCCTCTGCCTGCCTCTCTGCCTGCTTGTGTTCTCTCTCTGTTAAATGAATAAATAAAATTTAAAAAAAAAAAAAGAAAATAAACAGATTCTCCACCAGAGCCTCCAAAGGAACTGAGCCATGCAGAGCTATTTTGGACTTCTGACCTGTGGATTATAAAAATAGTAAATCTGTGTGGTCCTAAACCACTAAATCTGTGGTAAATTGTTATGGCAGTAAGAATACAGGTGTTCTTGAAAGCAATGTATCAACCTGGGTTTTCCTACACACAACAGGTGTTTTTCTTCAACTTTCGATAAAACAGAATTCAAACCTGAATTTCTTGAATCCAGAGCTCTCATACATCTAAAAACTTTGTGTGTACTCATAACCTCCTTTTCCTCAAACTAGGAAAAGGCTTTCTACTTTCTGAAAACATATTCTCTTCTCCAGTCCCTATTTTTACCTGGGTCTTACTTCATCAGTGATCTCTGTCTTGTGTCTTTACTTGTCCCCTCTCAACACCTCTACCCATCTGTCTATAAAACAGGTTCAAATAATAACCACATTTACTGAGTCTTTTCTATGTGCCAGACTGTAGGTTATGGTCTACTCACTCCAGCACTGAATCCTCTGAGATTGAATTTTATGAGTAGTGGCAGATTTACTGTAAGGCCTTAAATTTAAACCTTAAACTTCAAAGCATTCAATGGCACAACTCATATCCAAAGCATATCTAATTTTATATTTTTAATTTTGTATTCCTTTTCTTACAAAAGCCCCCTAAATTGTATGAACCTCAGAATTCCACAAAACCATGATCTATATCTACCTATAAGATAAATATTATTATTGTCCCCATCTTACAAATAAGAAAACTGTGCCATGGTGAGGTTTTATAATTCACCTAAGATTATTTAAGCTGTAAGTGACATAGCAATATTTCAACCTAATTATTTCTGACTCTCAAGTCTAGAAAATGATAATTTGCCCATTAAATTATTCCATCTCTTCAGGGAGTTTCTTACCTTAACACGCCCCTTCCTTTCCAGCTTCAGTTTTCCTCTAGCTAGTATTTAATTTGTCTTTTTTTCATTTCATGATCCAAAGAATAATCTACATCTACCATCTCTACTTTCTTATCCCATTTAATTTTAACTCTCTATAATCCAGTTTCTACCGACCCCACTAAAACTCTCAGCATCTCCAATAACCTCCAATTCACAAAATCCAATGGATGTTTTTTATTTAGCATACTTGAACTAACTGAACCATACTCAAACCATTCCTCCTCTCCTAAAGCTTTCTCTTTCCTTAATTACTAACGCATATTTTCAGGGTGCCTGGGTGGTGCAGTCAGTTGAGGCTGGTGACTCTTGCTTTCCACGCAGGTGTAACCTTGGGGTGGTGAGATTTTTCCCCACTTCAGGCTCTGTGCCCAGCAGTGAGTCTGCTTGGGAGTCCCTCCCTCTCCCTCTGTCCCTCCGCCCTTCTCTAGAATAAATAAATCTGTAAAAAAACAAAAACAAAAAAACAAAAAAACCTTCCCTCTTTCTCCCCCTTCTTCTAAGACTGTGCCTTCTTTTATTTATTGTGCTTCTCTCTTATTTGTCCCACTTCCTCACTCGACTCTTTAAATATCAATGAAATTTCTGATATTTTTTCTTCTACCCTCTTCTCACTCATCTCATTTCGTTATGGTTATCTTATTTTCAAATGTCCTGCAGCTTTAACTAGACTCTAATAGTCATTGAGTACAGACTCAATAATCTGTACCTCTATCTTAACCATGCATCATGAATTAAAGACCTACACATACAATTGCCCATTAGACATCTCCATCTACATACACTACTTCCAATGTAGCAGTTCTAAATCTAAATCTAAATCACCTCCTCCTTCTGCTTAACCCATCTAGTCAATAAAGTCAAACCCCAGCAATCTTCCTATTTCCTCATATTCTACATGTAATCTTAACCAAGTCCTTCTGGTTCTACATTTTATTCCCTTTTCTTCAACCCCACGAGGATTGCTTAAACTCAGATTATCACCATATCTGACATCTTTTATCATAAAATACTTATAATTTGTCTTACTAATTTGTACTTAAACCCCTTTACACACACACACACACACACACACACCACTGGCACACTCCTAGTCACTTCCTCCAGGGTGCTTTTCTTAAAATGCAAATCATATCACATTACTTCCCTGTGTAAAGCCATTTTCATCTTCCTGTTGCAGAAGTGATTAAATTTAAATGTGTTGCATGGCAAACTGATATCCTCATTATGTATCCCTATTTGCATGTGACCTTAATTTCCAAGGTGTCTGCCTCAAATCTATACTTGAACCGTTGTGAACTTTCTGTAGGTATTAAACTATGTTGTTCCATATCTCTTTCACACACATATCAATCTCCCTGGCAAATTTCCATTTCTATGGTCCTTCATACAAATTACTTAAGACTCAACATATGTCATTACCTTGAAGCCTTCCTTTCCCACTCATCAGCTGAAATTGATTACCTCCACACATTGCACTTTGTTATTAGACATCCACCTCCCCCAATGTTATGGAACATTTGCTGAGAGGTACCTCAGGTCTTGCTTCACAGAGAATTTGCAGATCTCAACCACTGGGGATCAGATTAAGACAGAGAATTGGGGTAAGGCCTACAGCGACCAGTGGTAGGATCTTGGTGGATAGCATTCCTGCATTCTTACTTGCAGCAGCACAGAGCACAGATCCCAGCCAGCAGTTCTGCTCATCTGCAGAACTGAGCAGGAGGCCCCATCTGGCCAGGGTGCTCAGTGTGCAGTTCTGTCTGATTTGGATCCCCAGCCAACAAGCAGAACTACCCATGGAGTCTGTTCTACAGCCCCACCTATGCAGGAACCAAATTCACAGCTCTGCCTAACAGAAAGCCTGGCTAGTTAACCCAGGCAAACAGAAAGCTCATCCTACAGCCCTGCTTCCAGAAGGAGCCAAAACAATAGCCCTGCTCAACTGATAAACAGTGACTCTGAGTATCCTCAGAGCTCAGCCTGTAGTATCACCCAGGCAAGAAGCCCAGCCTACAGCCCTGCCTAAAAACAGAGCCCAGGCTATGGTCTTGCCTAATTGCTGAACACAGCCTAACGCCTGGTCCAGACAGGGAGTTCAGTTAGTGACTCTGCCTAATCATAGAGCATACCCTGAGGCCTTATCCAATGAGTGAGCATGGACAGCAACTGCACCTGACCATGAAGCACAGTGTCTAGCCCCACCCAACTGGGGGATACAGGTGGAGGCCCCTCCCGACGAGGCACCAGCCAGAGACTTTGTGCAAAGCAGAATATCATAATACTCCACTGTGTGTGTGTGTGTATGTGTGTGTGTGTGTACATATATTCCCTTACTATACATATAGTGGTATAACACCACAAGACAGTAGACCATGTTACATTAAGGGTATATATTATAAATGCTAAAACATCCACTAAAATAATAAAACAAAGATTTATAGCTAATGTGCCAACAGGGGAGATGAAATGAAGTTTTTTTAAATACTCAGCTGAAAAGATGTCAGGAAAGGGAGATGAGGGGAACAAAGAAAAGATAGGATAATTAGAAAATGGATAATACAATGGTAGATGATCTCATTAAATATAAATGTTCTAAACGTTTCCATCAAAAAGTGGAAATAAACAGATTAGATATGAAAGTAAGATCCAATTATATGCTGCCTAAAGGAAACTCACTTAATTTTTGTTTTCAATTTGAAAGTAGCTATTATATGACCAGATCATAAAAATAATCATGGTAGATTACCTAGTTCAACCTTCTACTAATAAGCCTATTGATCTGGTCTTCCCTGTGGCCAGCATCTTCACTGTCTACAAAATGGGTGGTCTTTTTCTTCATTCCCCCTCTTGAAGGGCCATAAAAAGTTGTTTGCTTCCTTGAAACATTTTCCAATTGTACAGACCTTATGAATCAGATGCTCCATGCAGATGATGCCATATTAACAAGAAATTGAGCAATCGAGATGTGTTCCGTGTTAGGGCAATCTGCTTCTTGTTGATTTTGCTGTAATCGCACTTGTAGATCAATTGATTCACCAATGTCAGGTTTGGATATACCCATGCTATATATGGTTCCACAATCCTTAACGTGTGAGCTGAAGCTTTGTTGAGCTTAAAAAGGTGCCATTGAAGATTTGATGAACACGAAGAAGTTGCAACACCTTTCAAACCTCTGGGTTCACGCGATTGAAACCTCTCTGATCCTGATGACAAATGCCAATTTGGGTTCTGTGGATACCTAGAGGTTGCCAACTTTTCTTGACATCCTAGCCATTCAAATCTTAGTTCTGTACATCTGCCTATATTCCTTGTGGAAATGCTTAGCTTTTCCATAGATAAGCTTCCTCCTTGCCTTTTGAAGCATCTTATGGGCAAACTTTTTTCTCAGACACTTGGTACTCAACTCTGCAAAATTTCTCCGCTTTTTCTTAAGGGTTTCTGGCATAACAGCAATCTTATTTTTCTTCTTTCCTGCAGCCCCCCGCCCCATGATTCCAACCAGAAAAGAGAAGAAGGGAACTCATTTTAAATATAAAGGCACAAATAGATAAGTAGTAAAAGCTGGGATGCCTGGGCGGCTCAGTTGGTTAAATAGCTGCCTTTGGCTGAGGTCATGATCTTGGGGTCCTGGGATCGAGCCCTGCATTAGACTCCCTGCTGAGTCCCTGGTCCTGGGATCCAACCCTGTGTTGGACCACTCTGCCCCTCTCCACCCTGCTCATTCTCTCTCTCAAATAAATTTTAAAAAAAAGTCTTTTTAAAAAACAGATAAATAGTAAAAGAACGGAATGATAGGCCATCCTAACATTAAATGAAAGGAAAGTTGCAGTGGCTATATTAATATTAGTTAAAGCAGGGTTTACACCAAAGAATATTATCAGAGTTAAAAGGTATTATTTCATAATGACGAATAAATAAAGCTCAATAAATAAAGGGTAGTCTTTTTAACAAATTATACTATAAAATTTAACATTCATATGCAAAAAGAGAAATTTGACCCAGGTCCCTATCATATAAAAATAACTTAAAGTAGATCATAGAACTAAAATGTAAAACTTAAAACTATAAAGCTTCTGGAATAAATCATGGAAGAAAAAGCTATGTAACTTTGGGTTAGGCAAAGATTTAGATACTACTCCAAAAGCATAATCTATAAAACAAAAAAATAAATAAATTAGACTTCACCAAAATTTAGACCTGCTCTTAGAAAAATACTGTCCAAAAATGAAAAACTAAACCATGGACCAAGAAAAAATTATTTGCAAGCCACATATCTGATGAAGGATTTATACAAAATATATTAAAACTCTCAGAACTCAATAATAGGAAACAGGCAAGCCACTAAAATATGAACAAAAGATCAGGTCATGATCTGGGGGTCATGGGATCTAGTCCCCTATCGGGCTCCATACTTAGCATGGAGTCTGCTTAGGATTCTTTCTCTCCCTCTCTCTCTCTGCCCCTCCCCCGGCTTGCATGGGCCCTCTCCTTCTCTCTATTTCTCTCTCTCTCAAATAAATAAATCTTTTTTAAAAAGAAATGAGCAAAAGATTTGAACAGACACTTCACCAAAGAACATATATGGATGGCAAGTAAGCACTTGCTTAACATCATCAGTCATTGAGAAAATGCAAATTAAAACCACTACATTTAGAATATCTAAAATTTAAAAGATTGACTATACCAAGTGAGGGTGTGGATGCAAAATAACTGGAAAGTTCATGTAATGCCAATAGGGAAGTATATCCAGTTTCGGGAGGTTTCTTAAAAAGTGAAACATACATTCCATATAATCTAGCCATTCCATTCCTAAGTATACTCAAGAGAAATGAATATTCACAGTAAATTTATTTTAAAATGCTGTGTGAAATAAGCTACATTAAAGATGTCACATACTGTATAATTCCATTTATATGAAATTCTAGACACTGCAAAATCTGCAGTTCCAGAAAGCAGATAAGTTGTTGCCTGGGATGAGGAAAAAGGTAGGAAGGAGAGGAATTGACTATTCAAAGGGGCACAGAAAACTTTTTGAGTGATGATTATATTCCTTGCCTTCATTGTGGTCATGGGCTTACAGATATATAATTGATATGGATTATATAACAAATTAGATAGTTTATAGCAGCTTATTGTATATCAATTATATCTAAATAAATATGTTTTTAAAAAAGTAAAAAATAAACCTCAAGTCCCAAATCATAATTAGAAATCTAAATAAAAACAATTATTGACAGACAGAGGGGCAAGATGGCAGAGAAGTAGGAGGTTGAGATAGGGTCGGATTCCAGAATTTATCTAGATAGTTATTAAATCATTCTAAAAACCAGCATACTCAACAGGAGAGAGAAGAGAGGAAGAAGAGCAATTCTAGGAGTAGAAAATCGACCACTTCCCGAAAGGTAGAACGTTTGGAAAAGTGATTGCAAAGCGACAGGAAGAAACACCGCAGGGGGAGGGGCCGGCTCCCTGCAGCCGCAGAGCCATGGAGCACAAAATCAGAACTTTTTAGAGTCTGCTCCACTGCGGGACATCCCCCCAGGCGCTAAGCCAGAGGTTTAGCCCTCACAGGAACAGAGTTGTTTCAGGACCCATGAGATCACAGAGACCCGGGGTGTCTGAGTGCGGCAGAGCTCGCAGATATTGAGGCGGAGAAGCCAGCAGCAGAGAAAGAGCCGCGCAGTGCACTTTCACCTGGGGCTTACCCTAGACCGTGGCCGCGGCCCTTCGAGTGGGGACCACATAATGCATTCCAGAGAGACCCCCTCCTTCCTCCTCGGGGAGGAGCGGCATGGGAGCATGCAGCAGGAATCTGCTGGGTTTGGAGACTCCAGACGGGGCCGCGCACCAGAAGTAGAAATGTGCCACCACCAGTGGCTGAGCTCTGAGCCTGGGCGGGGACCCGGGAGACGGGAGTGATTAACTGCTTTCCTCTGAGGGCACTCTAAGGAGCAGGGACTCCAGCGCTCAGCTCCTCCGGCCAGAGACTGGGAGCCGCCATTTGCATTCCTGGTCTCCAGGGCAGTATGGAAAGCGCTAAGGGAACAAAGACTCCCATGAGCGAACCTGAGCAAATTGCTTGGCCCCTCCCTGGGCAAGGGCGGGGCAATTCCGCCTCAGGCAAAGACATCTGAGAACGAAGTTGAAAAGGCCCCTCCCCAGATCAGTGAGAATATCCAGCCAAGCCCAAGTTCATCAATCAGTGAAAACTGTGGAACTCCAGAGTACTTTTCTCTCTCACTCATCTATTTCTAGCTCGATAAAATGACAAGGCAGAAAAACTCACCACAAAAAAAAGAACAAGAGACAATACCGATGGCTAGAGACCTAGTTAATACAGACATCAGTAATATGTCGGAAATAGAGTTCAAAATGACAGTTATCAAGGTGCTAGCTGGGCTCGAAAAAAGCATGGAAGAGATTAAAGAATCCCTCTCTGGAGAAATAAAATCCCTTTCGGGAGAAATAAATGAAATTCAACCAAGATAAAATAAAAAAAAGCTATTAATGAAATTCAAACAAAAATGGAGGCTCTTAATGCTAGAATAAATGA
>CM052807.1:24163293-24212412 GCA_028533885.1 Nasua narica | reverse complement strand
CAGACACATGAAAAAATGCTCAACATCACTCGGCATCAGAGAAATACAAATCAAAACCACAATGAGATACCACCTCACAACCATTTAGGAAACGACAGATGTTTGCGAGGATGTGGAGAAAGGGGAACCCTCCTATGCTGTTGGTGGGAATGCAAGCTGGTACAACCCCTCTGGAAAACTGTATGGAGGTTCCTCAAAATGTTGAAAATAGAGCTACACTACAACCCAGCAATCGCACTACTGGGTATTTTCCCTCAAGATACAAATGTAGTGATCCAAAGGGTCACATGCACCCGAATGTTTATAGCAGCAATGTCCACAATAGCCAAACTATGGAAAGAAGCTAGATGTCCATCAACAGATGAATGGATCAAGAAGGTGTGGTATATATATGCAATGGAATACTATGCAGCCATCAAGAGAAACGAAATCTTGCCATTTGCAATGACGTGGATGGAACTTGAGGGTATTATGCTAAGCGAAATAAGTCAGTCAGAGAAAGACAATTATTACATGATCACTTTGATATGAAGAATTTGAGAGACCGGGCAGGGGGTTATGGGGGGTGGGGAAGAGAAATGAAACAAGATGGGATGGGGAAGGAGACAAACCATAAGAGACTCCTAAACTCACAAAACAAACTAAGGGTTGCTGGGAGGAGGGGGGGTAGGGATATGGACATTGGGGAGGGTATGTACTATGGCAAATGCTGTGAAATGTGTAAGCCTGATGATTCACAGACATGTACCCTGGGGCAAATAATACATTATATGTTAATAAAAAATTTAAAAAAAAACAATTATTGACAAAAAATTTATGTAATTATGTACCTATTATAGGCTAAACACTGTGCCAGTTTCCTTGGAGGAACACAAAAAAATAGTCAAGTCCTTGCATTTAATCATATATCATAACCAAAGTATTTACAAAGCAGCATATATCAAGAATATTGAGCAGCTTTTAACTTTAAGGAAGATGGCAGACTAGGAGGATCCTAAATTCATCTCTCTCACAAACATACTTAGATTACAGCTACATCAGTGCAGCCAATCCATAAAATGACATGAAGATGGACAGAACAGACTTTCCACAGTTAATGGTAAAGATGAGGCCATATTAGAAAGGAGCAGAGACACGATTGGGAACCAAATACCTGGCAAGACTAACCACAAACAAGAAGGATACCACAAGCACAGAGAAGGCAGAGGAGCAGCCCAGGCACACCAACATGGGGGACCTATACAGAAAAGATGAGTCCCCATGACATCTGGCTTTGAAAACCAATGGGACTTAACTTGGAGAATTTTTACAGCCAGCAGGGTTTAATTCTGGGTACTTTAAAAATCAGCAGGCTTAGCTCTAGGAGAGCTAGACACAATAGGAAACTGAGTATCTGCCCTTCAAGAGATAGCACAACAAACAACCTCCCACCCCCAAGAGACACCATAGAAGGAACAGTTTGAAAAACACCTACAGTATATGTGAAGATTAATATACTAATCTTAAAACCAGTGCTAGGAGGTCAGGAATGTTTAGATTTCTGTAAGAACAAAAAAGCTGTCAGGCTCCATTTCTCCCCCTGCACTGCCACCCACCCCTCCCCCTGGCCCAAGCCTAGATAGCCTAGACATTTGCAAGAATCAACATAAATCCTCTTAACTATTTTGCTAACCAATCCACCCCACTTGGCAGGAGTCCCTCCAAAGTGGCTTCTGCTGTCTCATCCCACAAGCAGCCCTGGCAAGGTCGAGAGCCACTCTAAAGTGACTCCTGCTCTGAGGAGAGGGGAAGATAACCATATACACCAGTTTAACTGCAGACCCAGCAAATGAACTTTATAACTGGCAGTGCAGAGTATGCCCCATAAATCAATGCATCTTAGTCTGGGCAGCACCTGATCTTACGGCTGGCCCTGCTCACCACCAAAAACTTATAAGAGGCAGCACAGGGAGAGAACCCTACAGTTCAGGGTCACCACAGCCCCAGCAAAACAGCTAAGGGCAGCCTGCTGTTCTGATTATTGATATCACCCAATTACAAACCAACAATGGCCCAAGACTGGCCCCTTAACTACGCGGGGACAAAACCCAGCCCATGACAGGCAAGGTGGGCCATTACAGCCTATTGAATTAAAGGCAAATGTGGCCCAGCCACAACAGTAGGATGAGTGCATGCAACCTACATAGGAGACACCCTTGAAGCACTAAGTTCTTGGGCACAGGGGACAAATACTGCAAGACACAAAAGAACTTCTTCATAAAGCCACTACTGTCAAAAGCAGATGTAGCTGACTTTCCTAATATAGAGAAACAATCAGAGAGTTAGACAAAATGAGGAGAGAGAGAAAAATGTTCCAAACAAAAGAATAGGACAAAACCACAGGAAGAGACCTGAGCAAAACAGAGATAATTAATATGCTTGATAGATAATTTAAAGCAATAATCATAATGATACTCACTGGACTTGAGAAGAGTGCAGGGTCAACGAGACCTTCAACAAAGAGATAGAAATTATAAAGAGGAACCAATCAGAGATGAAGAGCTCAATAACTGAAATTAAAAATACACTAGAGGGAATGATTAGCAGATTAGAAAAGGCAGAAGAACTATCAGTGATTTAGAAGACAAAGTAATGGATAACAACCAAGCTGAACAGCAAAAAGAAAAAAAGAACAATGAAAAATGAGAGAACTCAGTGGCATCATGAAACATAATAACATTCATATTGCAAGGATTGCAGAAGAAGAAAAGAGAGAAAGGGGAGTAGAAAATTTATTTGGAGAAATGATAGCTGAACACTTTCCTAAACTGGGAAAGAAATGGATATCGTTATCTAGGAAGCACAGAGATCCAACAGTAAAATCAACCCAAGGAAATCCAACCAAGACACATAAATAATTAAAATGGCAAAAATAGTGATAAAGAGAGAATTTTAAAAGTAGCAAAAGAAAACATTTGTATAAAAGGGAAAACCCATAAGGATAGCAACTGATTTTTTTCAGCAGAATGTTTGATATATTCAAACTGCTGAAAGATAAATACCTGAACCAAGAATACTCTATCTAGCAAAGCTATCATTCAGAATAGAAGGGAAGATAGAGTGTCCCAGATAAACAAAACTTAAAAGAAAAAAAAAAGTTAAAGGAGTTCATCACCACTAAATCTGCCTTATAAGAAATGTTAAAGAAAATTTTTGAGTGGAAAGAAAAGGTCATAATCAAGAATAAGAAAATTATGAAAGAAAAAAATTCACAGGTAAATTAAATATAATAAAAGTAGTAGATGAATTATTTATAAAACTAGTAAAAGATTAAAGCACAAAAGCAATAAAATTAATTTTTTTAAAGATTTTATTTATTTATTTGACAGAGAGCGATCACAAGTAAGAAGAGGGGCAGGAAGAGAGAGAGGGGGAAGCAGGCTCCCTATTGAGCAGAGATCCCAACGCAGGGCTCCATTCCAGGACCCTGAGATCATGACCTGAGCCGAAGACACTGAGCCACCTAGGCGCCCCAATATAATTAATTTTATCTATAAAAATCAGTCAAAGGAGGGGCGCCTGGGTGGCTCAGTGGGTTAAAGCCTCTGCCTTCAGCTGAGGTCATGATTTCAGGGTCCTGGGATCGAGTCCCGCATCGGGCTCCCTGCTCAGCAGGGGGTCTGCTTCTCGCCCCTCTCTCTGTCTACCTCTCTGCCTGCTTGTGATCTCTTTCCCTCTGTCAAATAAATAAATAAATAAATTTTAAAAAAAAAATCAGTCAAAGGATTTATAAAATAAAAGGATGTAAAAGTATAATATCATAGACATAAAATGGGGGGTACTGCTTTCAGAATGGGTTCAAACATAAGCAACTATCAACTTAATATACATTGCTATATGCATAAGATGTTATACATGAATGTAATGGTAACCACAAATCAAAAACCAGTAATAGACACACAAAATATAAAGAGAAAGGAATCCAAGCATCTCACTAAAGAAAGCCATCAAACCATAAAGGAAGAGAGCAAGAGAAGAAAGAGAAACAGAGCTACAAAAACAGCTGTAAAACAAGTAGCAAAATGTCAGTAAGTAATACCTATCAATAATTATTTTGAATGTATATGGACTAAATGTTCCAATCAAAAGACATATGCTGCCTGAACAAATAAAAAAGCAAGACCCATCTATAGGCAACCTATAGGAAACATACTTCAGATGTAAAGACACCTGCAGATTGAAAGTGAACAGATGGAAAAACATCTATTAATGGAAGCAAAATAAAAGCTGGGGTAGCAATGCTTATACCAGACAAAATAGACTTTAAAACAAGGAATATTGGGGCACTTGGCTGGCTCAGTAACAACAGCATGTGACTCTTGATCTCGGGTTGTGAGTTTGAGCCCCACATTGAGCATAGAGATTACTTAATTAAAAATTTTTTTAAAAAAAGACTGTAACAAGAGACAAAGAAGGACCTTATTCAATGACAAAAGGAACAATTCGTTTGACAAGAAGTTATAACAATTGTATGCATTTATACATCCAATATGGCAGCACCAAATACATAAAACAACTATTAACAAACATAAAAGAAGAAATTGACAGTAATACAATAATAATCAGGGACTTTAACACCCCATTTACATCAATGGATAGATCATCCAGACAAAAACAAATAAGGAAACAGTGACTTTGAATGACACATTGGATCAGATGGTCCTAACAGATACGTTCAGAACATACCATCCAAAAACAGCAGAATATATATTGTTTTCAAGTGCACATAAAACATTCTTTAGATTGGATCAATGTTAGGCCACAAAAAAGTCCAAAAAATTCAGAAAGATTCAAATCATACCATGCATCTGTACTACAACAACTGTATAAAAACCAGAAATCCATCATAAGAAAAAATCTGGAAAGAACACAAAAACGTGGAGGCTAAATAACATGCTAGTAAATAATAAACGGGTCAACCTAAAAATTAAAGAGGAAATAAAAAACCACATGAGATAAATGAAAATGAAAACACAATGATCCAAAACCTTTGGGATGCAGCAAAAGCTATTCTAAAAGAGATTATAACAATACAAGCCTAACTTGAGAAACATAAAAAATCTCAGGTAAGCAATCTAATCTTACACCTAAAGGAGCTAGAAAAAGAAGAACAAACAAAGCCCAAGGACAGTAGAAGAAAAGGAATAATAAAAAATAGTGCAGAAATAAATGAAAGAAAGAAAGAAAAATAGAACAGATCAAGTAACCCAGGAGCTGGTTCTTTGCAAAGATCAACAGAATTAAAAAACCTTTAGCCAGACTCATCGAAAAAAATAAGAGAGAGGAAAAAAAAAAATAAGAGAGAGGACTCAGAAAAATAAAATCAAAGATGAAGGAGGAGAAATAACAACTGACACCATGGAAATACGATTATAAAAGAATATTATGAAAAACTATATACCAACAAATTGGACAACCTAGAAGAAATGGATAAATTCGTAAAACATATAAATCACCAAAACTGAAACAGGAAGCAATAGAAAATTTTAATAGACTGATAACCAGTAAAGAAACTGAGTCAGTGATCAAAAAACTCCCAACAAACAAAAGTCCTGGACCAGCTGGCTTCAGAGGTGAATTCTACCAAACATTAAAAGAGTTAATACCTATTCTTCTCAAACTATTCCAAAAAATAGAAAAGGAAAGAAAACTTCCAAATTCATTCTATGAGGCCAGCATTGCCCCAATACCAAAATGAGATAATGATTCTAGCAAACAAAAGAACTATAGGCCAATATCTCTGACGAACATAGATGAAAAAGTCCTCAACTAAATATTAGCAAGCTGAATCCAACAATATATTTTTAAAAATCATTCACCAAGATCAAGTGGGACTTATCCCAGGGAGACAAGAGTGGATCAATGTTTGCAAGTCAATCAACATGACATATCACATTAAAAAAGAAAGATAAAAACCATATGATCATCTCAATAGATGAAAAACATTTGATAAAGTACAACATCCATTCATGACTAAAAACTCTCAACAAAATATGTTTAGAGGGAACATACCTCAACATAATAAAGGACATATATGACAAACGCAAAGCTAAAAATCATACTCAATGGTGAAAAACTGAGAGCCTTTCCCTTAAATCAAGAACAAGACAAGGATGTCCAATCTCACCACTTTTACTCAATATACTACTGGAAGTCCTAGTCATTGCAATCAGACAACAAAAAGAAATAAAAGGCATCCAAATTGATAAGTAAGAAGTAAAACTTTCACTCTTTTTAGAAGACACGAAAACCCTAAAGACCCCACCAAAAAAGTATTAGAACTGATAAATTAATTCAGTAACATCACAGGATACTAACATCCAAAACCTATTGTAATTCTATATTCTAATAATGAAGTAGCAGAAAGAGAAATTAGAAAAAAAAATGATCCCATTTATAATTACACCAAAAATAACACAATACCTAGGAACAAACAACTAAGGAAATGAAAACCTGTACTCTGAAAACTATAAAACGTTAATGAAATAAATGAAAGACAACACAAACAAATAGAAAGATATTTCAGGTTCATGGACTAGAAGAAGAAATATGGTTAAAATATCCATACTACTCGGGCACCTGGGTGACTCAGTGGGTTAAAGCCTCTGCCTTCGGCTCAGGTCATGATCTCAGGGTCCTGGGATCGAGCCCCGCATCGGGATCTCTGCTCAGCGGGGAGCCTGCTTCCTCTCCTCTCTCTGCCTGCCTCTGCCTACTTGTGATCTCTCTATCATATAAATAGATGAAATCTTTAAAAAAAAAATCCATACTACTCAAAGCAATCTACAGAATCAAAATACTGCATTTTTTACAGAACTAGAAAGAATAATCCTAAAATTTATATGAAACCACAAAAGACCCCAAATAGCAGAGTAATCTGCTATTATAACACAATCCCAGTTTTTAAGATATACTATAAAGCTACAGTAATCAAAACAGTACAGTACTGACACAAAAATAGACAACAGAACAGAATAAAGAATTCAAAAATAAACCCACACTTATATGGTTAATTAATCTACAACATAGGAGGCAGGAATATACAATGGGAAAAGATAATCTCTTCAATAAATGACATTAGAAAACTGGACAGCTACTTGCAACAGAATAAAACTGGACCACCTTCTTACACCATCCATAAAAATAAACTCAAGATGGGTTAAAGACCTAAGTATGATACCCAAAACCACAAAACTCCTAAAAGAAAATATAGACAATAATTTCTTTGAAATTGGCTATAGAAAGATTTCTGTAGATATGTCTCCTGGGCAAGGGGAACAAAAGCAAGATTAAACTATTGGAACTACACCAAAATAAAAGGCCTTTATTGAGCAAAGGAAATCAACAAAACAAAAGGCAACCTACAGAATGGAAGAAGATATTTGCAAATGATATATCTGATAAAGGGTTAATACCTAAAATATATAAAGAACTTACACAACTCTACACCAAAAAGAACCACAAATAATCTTATTTAAAAATGGGCAGAAGACCTGAAGAGACGTCTTTCCAAAGACATACAGATGGCCAACAGACACATAAAAAGATGATCAACATCACTAATCATCAGAGCAATGCAAATTCAGACCACAATGAGGTATCACTTTATACCTCTTAGAATGGCTATAATCAAAAACACAAGAAATAACTAGCATTGTTAATGATGAGGCAAAAAAAGGAACATTTGCACACTATGGTACAGCAATTGTGGAAAACAAGAGGTTTCATAAAAAATTAAAAGTATAATCACCATATGATTCAATAATTCCACTACTGGGTATTTACCCAACTAAAATGAAAACACTAATTTAAAAAGATATATGCACACCTATGTTTATGCAGCATTATTAATTTAAAATTGTCAAGATATGGAAGCAACCCAAGTATTCATCCATAGATGAATGGATGAAGATGTGATACATATATATAAAGAATATTATTCAGCCACAAAGAAGAATGAGATCTTGCCCTTTGCAACAACATGGTTGGACCTAGAGGTAGTTATGTTAAGTGAAGTATGTCAGACAAAGACAAATAATATACGATTTCATTCACATGTGGAACTTAAGAAACAAAACAAAGAAAAAAACAATAAACAAAAAAACCATACTGTCCATGCAAAACCAAAAAACAAACTTGAGACAATTGGAAATATTTATAAACTGACAAAATATTTGATTAGAGAAAGGACATATTTTAATTTTATTCCATTGCAATAGAATCCAAGTTGTTTATAAGTGAATATGTGGGATTTTGTATTTCTCTAAACTCTCCTTTGTAGAGTTTAGGAAATTTTGAGCACAAAATTTCAATATAAATAGTATACTGAGTTTAGTGTTTGCATTGCAATGCTTCAAAATAATTAAATATTACAGATATGAATGGGGGAAAAAACCCATATGCTTAATAAAGAGAATAAACTGGTGGTTGCCAGAGCAGACATGGGTAGGAGGATGGATGAAATAGATGAAGGGGATTAAGAATACGCTTATCTTGAAGAGTACTGAAAAATGTACAGAATTATTGAATCATTATATTGTACACCTAAAACTAATATAACACAGTATTTAATTATACTTGAATAAAAAGATTAAACACAGTACTAATTAATTTGCATTATAATTAATATCACGAAATATATACACATATATATTATATTTAAGATATATATACGTAGGCATACATTCCTACACAATAGAGAAGTCAAAGTGGTAATTCCCATTGTAGAGTAATATACTAGAGTTCTTTAAAGTACAGCTTGCTTGTGCATTAAAATATTATATCTATAAAGCAATTTGCAAGTCTTTCAAGAATTGATCTCAGATAAATTATAGTGTACCTCCATTTAAATAGATTACTATAGAGAGCAGTGCCTTTTAATCGGGAAAAGAGCCCTGAAGTTGGTGAGTTTTAGATGAATTTTAAAGGACATGAAGGTTAGGAAATGGTAGATGGGAACTTGGGTAAATATTTCCAGGTGAAGAAAATACGTTTTGTGGCAAGCCTAAAAGAAAAAATGAATTCAAAGAAAATGGGAAGTGAGGAAACAGCAGACAGTCGGCCTTGAAGGTCATTAATAAAAAAGGTTTTTGAAAATAAATCAGCTTTTAAAACCAATGAATGCTATGCAGGGAAGCTATGGATCTGAGTAAGTATGGGTACGGGGAAGAGTCATTGGGTCATTAAGTGAAAACTCATTGACAATAGTCATTACCATAAGTTAACCCCATTTGGGAATTCTCCACAGCTGATTCATCCTCTCCCTGCCTCAAATTCAAAATAGATAAAAGACTTCAATGTAATATGTGAAATTGTAAAACTGCTAGAATAAAGCATGGGAATAAGCTTGGTGATATTTGGTTTTGGGTTTTTGTGGGGTGTTTTTGGATATGACACCAAAAGCAAAAGCAACAAAAGCAAAAATAAACAAGTGGAATTACATCAAACTAAAAAACTTCTGCACAGCAGAGGAAATATCAAAAAAGTTAAAAGGCAACCTACAGAATGGGAGAGAATAAGGGGCTAATACCTAAAATATATGTAAGGAACTCATATTACTCCATAGCAAAAAAAACAAAACAAAGAAGCAAAAGCTTGATTAAAAACATTTTTCCAAAGACTTACAAATGGCCAATGGATACATGAAAAGGTGCCCAACATCTTCATGGAAACACAAATCAAAACCACAATGAGATAATGCCCCACAGGTGTTAGAACAACTGTCTTTGAAAGGACAACTGATAACAAGTGTTGGTGAGAATGCAGAGAAAAGAGGACCCTTGTACATTGTTGGTGGGAATGTAAATTGGTATAGCAAGTATGAAAAACAGTATGGAGGTTCTTCAAAAAATTAAAACTAGAACTACCATATGGTCCAGCAATCTCCCTTCTGGGTATAATCTGAAGGAAACAAAATCACTATCTGGAGGAAATATACACACACCATGTTCATTGCACCATAATTCACAGTAGCTAAGACATGGAAATAATCCAAGTGTCCATCAAGAGATGAATAGGTGATAAAATGATAAGCGATAAAATAAAATGTGGTATTTATATTTATATACACCCACCCTCCCCCCCCCACACACACACACAAAATTGAATATTTTTCATCCATTTTAAAAAAAAGGAAATCCTGCCATTTGCAACAACATGAATGAACCCTGCAAACATTATGGTAAGCAAAATAAGTCAGACTGAGAAAGATAACTACTGAATGTTCTCATTTACATATGGAATCTACAAAAACCAAGTTCATAGAAACAGAACAGATTGGTGGTGAGAGGTACAGGGTGGGGGGTAGGAAATGGGTGAAAGTGGTCAAAAGGTACAAATGTTCAGTTATAAGATAAATAATTCCTGGGAATGTAAATATTGCATGGTGACTATAGTTGTTTATTTGAAAGTTTCTAAGAGAGAAGACCTTAAGATCATCTGTGTATAATATGTATACATATTATATACGTATATACATATATATAACATATATACATAATAACATATATGAATAATAAAATCATGTATATAACTATGTGAGATGGTAGATGTTAAGTAAACGTATATGGTAATCGCTTTGTAATTTACACATAATTCAAATTATTATGTTGAATACCTTAAACTAATACAATATTATGTGTCATTTGTATCTTAATAAAAAGGGTAGCAGGGGGATGTTGACCCCATTTAGAGAATTCTCCATAGCTGGATCATCAGCACACCCCTCCTCCTGAGGCTGAGGGAGGGAAGGAATAGTTCCAGCAGCTACAAAGGATAAATAATAGTTATACTGGGTTGAATCAGAGAGAGTATTTTCTACTAAACACCAAGACTTCCTTCTGCCTGTTTTCAAGAGGTCAGCTCCGGGGAAGTTAGCAATGCATCTGTATTCAATGAAGGTCTTGGAGGAGACCCAAATCACCACATTCAGAAGAGTTCCAGGAACTCTGGGAAGCTGTATGTTCCAAACAGAGAGAAAGAACACAGAAAGCAAGGCTTGAAGTGGAGCCCAGAAAGGAATCTAGTAACAGGAAGCTTGAGTGTGGAAAATGAGCATTTGAAATTAAAGTTGCTCAGGAATTCTCAGAATCCATATTCTACATACTTAGTGTTTGAAATATGTATGAAATATACTTTTTTACAGCATTCCTTTTTGGTCACTAAACTTCTTAATATGGCTTTGAACAAGCATGCTGATAGAGAGTAGCCTGTAGAAGAGAACACTGGCTGATTCAGGGTAATAAATATTCCCATGTGTACATACACCGAACAAAGTGGGATATTCATAAGGAACATAGTAGTGACTAAAGGCTGCTTTCTTAGAAGATATTTCACTTTTTAGTTTCACGACTATACTTCTCAGTGTTAGGGGCATCATTATCTTTCAACACATGGAAAAATGTAATATTAAGGGAAATCTAAAAATTCAGGCAAGTACATCTTAGAAAACTCATTTTTAAGACTAAGTCCACCAGGGGCACCTGGCTGGCTCAGTCGGTGGAGCATGAGACTCTTGATCTTGGGGTGGTAATTTCAAAACCCCATGTTGGGTGTGGAAATTATGTTAAAAAAAAAAAAGTAATTCAGCCAAAAAACATTCTGCCACACACTACAACATGGATGTATCTTAAGGACATTCTGCTGAGTGAAATAAGCCAGTCACAAAAAGGCAAACATTCCATGACTCCACTCACATAAGTTATCTAGAAGAGTCAAGTTTAGGGAAACAGAAAGTCAGACTGTAGCCAGGAGCTAGGGAAGAGGTATATGAGAAATTGTTGTTTAATAGATACAGAGTTTCAGTTTTACAAGATGAAAAAGTTCTGGAATTGGTTGCACAACAATGGGAATATATTTTACAATACTGAACCATATACTTAAAAATGTTTAAGATGAGGATGCCTGGATGGCTCAGTTGGTTAAGCCACTGCCTTCAGCTCAGTTCATGCATGATTCCAGAGTCCTGGGATCGAATCCTGCATTGGGCTCCTTTCTCAGCGGCGAGCCTGCTTCTTGCTCTGCCTCTGCCTGGTTGTACACTCTCGCTCCTCTCTCTTTCTCTCTCTTTCTGTCAAATAAATAAATAAAATCTTTAAACAACAAAAAATGTTTGGGGTGCCTGGGTGGCTCGGTGGGTTAAAGCCTCTGCCTTCAGCTCAGGTCATGATCTCAGGGTCCTGGGATCAAGCCCCGCAGCAGGCTCTCTGCTCAGTGGGGAGCCTGCTTCCCTCTCTCTCTCTGCCTGCCTCTCTGCCTACGTGTGATCTCTCTCTCTCTCTCTGTCAAATAAATAAATAAAATCTTAAAAAAAAATGTTTAAGATGGTACATTTTATGTTATGCATGTTTTACCACAGTTTAAAATATTTTAAACTATGGGGAAAAACTCAGTCCACCAGGTACCCAGGCTTTCTGAAAAGTCACAGAAGGACTGAACAAACTTTAAAACTACATACAATGTAACATTTTTAAGTATGCAGTTGGAAGAAAGAATAAAGTAAATGAGAGTTCGCAGATTCTCAGCACAGGCTCATCACTATTAGATCCTTTACATATGTTCTATTAAACTCTTACAATAATCCTGAAAGTAAATATTCTGGTCCAGATGTTGATATGCTAGTCCTGAAAAAAATTGGGATTTAGAAAGGAAAAATATCTTGCCAAAGTTTTGCAGCTAATAAACAGCCTAGGGGAATGGGGCTATCATCATTTGACTTTCTATTATTGGAAAATAACAGGGTCATTACAATGAAAGGTTAGAGAATTAAGGGAAGAATTTGTTTTCTACCTTCCCTACTCTATTTTCTTTGCCTTCTCATTTACTGAATCCTGAGAAGAAATTTTAAAACTAACATTGATGGAGGAAATTGCAGGGAAAATCTTTGAGAGTTTCTTCACTCAATCAGCATAAAATTTTGGTACTGAAAGTAATATCAAGTTACCTGAAAGAAAACAGTGCCCAGGAAAGAATCTCACAAGCCCGGTCATATACACAATGAGCCTCCAGGGGGAAAACAATATATGGTTAGGAGCCATTCACATTTATCACATCATATGTCTAAGTTTCTTTTTATATAAAGTATGTCAGTCAGAATACCTGATAAAATTGAACTTCCACCACTTAATAAATACTTTTTGTAAAATTTAACCAAGGAATCTGTATCAGTCAGGGTCATGTCAGGAAACAGCACACACAAACTCAGCAATCTGAAGAAAGTTTAATAAGGGGCTAGTCATGAAGGTGTGGGCAGTGTACAAGGAAACCACAAGGGATAGTGCAGGACCTTGGGGCTAGTGACTT
Source organism: Nasua narica (assembly GCA_028533885.1). Classification (NCBI taxonomy): domain Eukaryota; kingdom Metazoa; phylum Chordata; class Mammalia; order Carnivora; family Procyonidae; genus Nasua; species Nasua narica. Next base: position 24,199,074 of record CM052807.1, on the reverse strand, counting down.
CAGGGCTCACCCACCCCATCCCAGCATGGACAAAGGGAGTGAGCTATTTCCAAAACACAGAGAGAGTGAGATACATGGCTGATGCTGTCTTTTGGTCACAGGATGCAACCAGCTTGCATTGACCCAGCAGGAAGAAAGTTCAGAAATTAAATATCCCCAATCCCACTCTTCCCTATTCCTCTTTCTGCTCTCCAGTCAATGCTCCCCTATTGGCCACACCTTCTCTTAACCCTTTTAAGGCACAGAGTAATGTAGGAAAGAATGGAGAGTGCATTTGGAGGGGCAAACAAAAGGTATCCAGCAGAGACTGACTAACATTTTATAACTCATATGTGAAAATAAGTTTAGGGAAGACCTAACGACAAGAGCAAGTCCTCTGGGTTTTTTTTTTTTTAGTAAGATATATTAGAAAACTTACTACTAAGCCTGAGAGATGTTGTGTTAGTCAGGTTTTGCTATAACAATGCAGCATCACAAACAACCCCAAAATCTCAGTGGCTTACAATAATCAACATTTATAGTTTACTCTCACATCTACAAGTCAGTTCTGGTTCAATTACATTTGGCTAAGTTAGCTGGACATGGTTCCAGGCTAAGGGTTGGGATCAGTTGTACTTCACATATCTTCTCCTTCTAGAACCCAGGCTAAATGGTCAATGATTACATAGAACATGGCAGATGATAGGAGCACAATGGGAAAACAAAAATCATAACATCTCTTACACTTGTAACCGGCATGTTGTCCCTTCCACCATATTGAATATGCCAATGGAAGTCTTTTGACCAAGCCCAAGGTCAATGGAATAGGAAAGTCAATGCCTAGAGAGTGGTAGAGTGAATATCTTCCAAACTATAATTACTCTACTACACTTAGTAAAACTGCTTGTGAAAATATATGAAAACACCCAGGCATTATGCTACAAATAGATTTTTACCCCACTACCTGCTTTTATGTATATACTTTTTTTTATTTAAAGCATCCTATGGCTGTGATTATGCATTCCCTGCCAATCACATTTACCTTCTACATTACTAAAAGAAACTGTCTAGGTAAACACTATTAACAGAAATATCAGCCTGAAAGCACATTATATGTACCTTCATATACAGGTATAGGTATAGGCCTCTGCCTAAAGCACCTAGAGAAGACAAAAAGCACTAAGAGTTTATACATTATAATGTCTAGAAACTTATTCAAATTTCAAAGCTACTCATAGCCCTTTCTAAGTCATCAGCAGAATTTTAAAGACCTATTAAAGCTGATTTTTAAAGATTTATATGTTCAATGTTTCCTTGCTGTCCATCTACAGTTATAATGTTTTTTCTCCAGTTTTATTGAGACATAATTGACATATAGCATTGTGTAAGTTTAAGGTGTACAAATTGTTGAATTACTACACTTATATATTCCAATATGATTACCACTGTAGCCTTAGCTAACACCATTACATCACATAACTATCATTTCATTTTTGTGGTGAAAAAAATTTAAGATTACTCTCTTAGAAACTTTCAAGTATACAATACAGTATTATTAACCATAATCACAATGATGTGCATAGAACTTATTCATCTTCTAACTAGAAATCTGTATTCTTTGTCCAACATCTCTCCATTTCCCTCATGTCCCTGGTAACCGCCATTCTATCCTATGTTTCTACTAGTTCACTTTTTTTAGTTTCACACACATAGTGTGTGATATCATGGTGCTATCGTAGTATTTGTCTTTCCTTTTCTGACTTACTTCACTTAGCATACCACTGTCAAGGTCCACTTGTACTGTTGCAAATGGCAGGATTTTCTTCTTTTCTCATGGCTGAATAATATATATAATTTATAATATAATTCATAATATTTATATTAATACAATATAACTATATATAATATCTATATAATTATACATCATATATTTATGACACATATTTATAATATTATATATTAAAATTTAATAATATAATTTATATATTGCATGGGTTATATATAATTTAATTATTATTAAATTTCTTATGTTAAAATTCTATATTATGTAATTATATAACATATAAATATATAATTTAACATATTTGTATTTATATTATATAATTATGTTACATAATTATATATATAAGTACATATAATATAATTATATATAATATATATATAACCATTTTTCTATCTGTTCATCCATTGACAGACACTTAGTTATTTCCATATCTTGGTCATTCAGAATAAAGCTGCAATAAATATGGACATGTAGATATTTTATCAACATCCTGTTTTCATTTTTGCATCTATTTTCATCATGGATATTGGCTAGTAATTTTCTCGCAGTGTCTTTATCTGGCTTTGGTATCAGGATAATTCTGTACTTGTAAAATAATTTTGGAAATTTTTTGGAAGAGTTTGAAAAAGATTGGTGTTAATTCTTCTTTATATATTTTTTTAGAATTTACCAGTGGAACCATCTGGTCCTGGGCTTTTCTTTGTTGAGATGTTTTTGATTACTGATTAATGTTTCTACTCATTATTGGTCTGTTCATATTTTCTATTTCTTCACAATTCAGTCTTGATAAGTTCTATGTTTCTAGGAATTTATCCATTCTTCTAGGTTATCCAATTTGTTGATATGCAATTGTTTATACTAGTCTCTTATGATTTCTATATATTTCAGTTGTAATAACTCCTCTTTCACTTTATTTGAGTTTTCTTTATTTTTCACTTATCTAGCAAGAGGTTTTCAATTTTATTTTTTTAAAAACTTACTCTTTTCTATTGTTTTCCTGATCTCTATTTTATGTATTACCGCTCTGATCTTTGTTATTTCCTTCCGTCTGCTAACTTAAGGCTTAGTTTGTTCTTCCTTTTCTAGTTCCTGAGGTATAAAATTAGATTATTTCCAAAGATAAAAAGAGAGAATCAGAGCATACTACCACAGAAAATTACCAATTAACAAGGGCAGAAAGAGAAGAAAAAAGAAACAAGGAAACTACAAAAAAATAAAGCCAGAAAATGATTAATAAGATGACATTAATAAGTCCTCACATATCGGGGCACCTGGGTGGCTTAGTCAGTTGGGCGTCTGCCTTCAGCTCAGGTCGTGACCCCAGGGTCCTGGGATCGAGCCCCACGTCGGGCTCCCTGCTCAGCGGAGAGCCTGCTTCTCCCTCTCCCTCTGCCCTCCCATTCCGCTTATGCTTTCTCTCTGGCTCTCTCTCCCTCTCTCTCAAGTAAATAAATAAATAAAATCTTTAAAAAAAAAATAAGTCCTCACATATCAACAATGTCTCTAATTGTAATAGATTGAAATCTTCAATCAAAAAACCCAGTTTGGCTGGCTGTATTTAAAAAAAAAACAAAAAAAACAGGACCTAGCTATATTTTGTCTATAGAAGATTCACTTCAGCTTTAAGGAAAACATGGGCTCAAAGTGAACAGATAGAAAAAGATATTCTATGAAAGCAGAAACCAAAAGAGAACAAAGATAGCTATACCTACACCAGACAAAGAAGACTTTATACCAAAAATGGTAACAAGAGACAATGAAGGTCATTATCTGAAATAAATGGGTCTATGTCAACTATACTTCAAAAAAATTTTTTTAAATTTAAAAACATAAAAAAGTTTTTTAAAAAGATATATGGGTCGACTCAATAAGAAGATATAATTATCATAAATGTATTTGCACCCAACATGGGACCACCTAAATATATTAAGCAAATACTAACAGGTCTGAAAGGTAAAATAGATTATAATACAATAATAGTAGGAGACTTCAATATCCCACTTTCATCAATGGACAGATCATTCAGACAGAAAATCAACAAGGAAACATTGGACTTGAATCATGCCTTAGACCAAATGGACATAATGAACCTATAAAGAACATTCCATCCAACAGCCTCAGAATACACATTCTTCTCAAGCACACACAGAACATAGTCTAGGACAGACCATATGATAGGTCGCATAATAAGTCTTATCAAAATTTAAAAAAGACTGAAATTATACTAAGAATCCTTCCCAGCTCCAATAGTATATAACTAGAAATCAACAATAGGAAAGCTGGAAAATTCACAAACATGGAAATTAAACAACACACCCATGAACAACCAACGGGTAAAGAAGAAATCAAAAGGGAAATCAAAAATCATCTAAAAATAAATTAAAATTGAGACACAACTGGCCAAAACTTATGGGACACAGCAAAAGCAGTTCCAAGAGGGAAGTGTATAGCAATAAATGCCCATATTAAAAACAAACAAAAGATCTCAAATCAACAATCTAACTTTACACCTCAAGGAACCATGATGTTTATCTTCTAATTTATGCACTATGCATGAAAGAAAGAAAATTACAAAAACCTTAGAAAGAATTTAAGCAGTTACATAAGTAAACTTACAATCCTGTTTGGGAATTCTTTTCCACTGTGTGCCTGACGAAGAGTTGTGCCACCTCTGATTAAATAGCTCTGGTGATAGAAGGTCACCATCTAATGTGGTAGTCTTTTGGACAGTCTCCTTGATGGAATATTATAATTTACTCATCTTTTTGTTAGTAAACTCTACACCCAATGTGGGGCTCAAACTCATGACCCCAAGATCAAGAGTCACAGGCCCTACCAACTAAGCTAGGCAGGCATCCCACTTGTTTTGTTTTTTTAATTGATCCAAAATCTTCCTTTCTTCAGCTTCCTCTCTAATTGTTCCTTGTCTTGTCCTTGGAAGTAAAGCAAATGCCTTCCCTCTTCCATTCCACTTTCCATTTGGAAACTGCCAGAACGTGTGCTATCCTCCTTCCTTGACCCTCTCTCACCCCACCAGTGCTCTAGTCTCTTCTTAAGATGAGGGCTCTTTAAAAAGTCTTCCTATATCAGTGTCTCCAGAACTCTTCTCATTCTGGTTGCACCCTTTTAGATTCCAATGAGAAAAAAAGATTGAGGGAGATTTATTTCTAGATTTTAAATATTAGTTGATTCACATTCACTATGCCTTCCCCAAACATTCAACCTAAAATAACTTTCATTATATTCTTGCAGAGTACCTTGTTCTATTCCTTTTAGTACTTATTATATACAATTGTTATTTACAAATTTAATTAATCATATTTATCTAATTTAAATTACATTTAAATTATTTAATATTCATTTAATAACTTAATTATACCTATAATAATATCTGTCTCTTCCACTGGTCTGTAAGCTCTCTGAGGGCAGGAACTTTATTTATTTTGCTCACCATCTTATTTCTTGCTCTCAGTATAATCCCTGCTACACAGTAGATATTAATAAGTATTTATTGACGGATTTCAGCTGTTGAGTAAGATAAAATTCACACTGTGACCATAATTAAATAAAGAAGAGTGGCATTGTCTTCCTACATAGAGAAATTTCCTGGAAGAAACTAAGTTTAGGGTGAATTTTGAAGAAAATAAGGGTCCTGGATTGGTGGCAAAAGCAGGGAAAAGCACTCTAGCACATAGTGCTTTATCTCGTGTGGTAGATAGAGAATGGTAGCTATTTACTAAAGTCCATCTCCCCTTCTTCCTGGACACATGGTTAGGCTACATTTCGAAGCCTTCCTTTTCCATAGATAATTCCCTTGCTGGTGACTAAGTTCTCACCAATGGAACGTGAACATAAGTAATGGCTATCCCTTTTACATTTCCGTCTTAGAGGTGGTTGTGTTTCCTCCTTGCCCTTTTGTCTCTGGCCAGCCTCAACAATGCAGACAACAGCAAGGCCACAAGTGACTTATGCTCCACTTGGGGTGGAGCCACAAGTTGGAAGGAGCCTAGGTCCCTTTTTGACTCCCCAGAGCAGAGCTGTCCCACACACTTGAACTTGGACTCTTGTTATTACCATGTGGAGAAATAAACTTCTTTGCTCTTTAGGCTACATTATCACTGGGTCTTTTCTTATAACAACTTATCCTTTGCCCTAAGACATCTGTCATTTAGAAAATGGTCGATCAATATTGTTTGAATTCACAATACAGAGAATGACTTATGTGGCATAGCCTAAAAGAATCTACTCACAAAAAGAGGAGATGAATGTACCTCAGACAAGAAGCTAATGAAAAGAGTAGTGAGAAATCACTAAACAATTTTGGAAAGTATTTGGGGTTATCAGAAATATATATATATGTATGTGTATATACATGTATATATATATATATGTATATATATATACACACATATGTGTGTGTGCACGTGTGTGTGTGTGTGTGTAAGTAATATAAATTATATTATTAAAACCCTCTGTACCTGCCCCTCAAAAAGAATAAATGTGAGCATTTGGGGAACTTACTTCAGATTTTTTTCATTTTTTTTTTAAATGAAAGCCAAAGTACATTATAAAAAATGACCATTCCCTATAATTATCCTCCTTAGAGGAGGTTTTTCAGCATTCCTCTCAAAATATGCTACCTACAGCTAAATCCCAAATAAGGACTACTCATGAAAGTATAAGCCTATTACTTACTGGGATCTGAACAGTAAAGTTCTAATAACAGAGCCCAAGATTGCATTACTTACTTAACAACCGCTTACCATTATTTGCTTATGTTAAACTTGAAATTTACTAAAACTGCCTAGCCATCTTTCAGACCCACTCCTACCGCCAGCTCTCCCCTTTCCATGCTAGTTAAACTTGTGAGATTCACTACTGACATAAGCGTACCACCCAACATTTATTACTTATAATTTTTATACTGCTGATTTGGGTCTATTGATGACAGAGAAGGATTTATGCAGGTGAATTTTTGGCATCTAACTGCAGACATTGCCCACTTATGAACACTGAAAAACTTCCAGGTGGATCCTAGCTGTCCAATATCTTAAATTATGATAATCCTTTCCCAAAACCAGTCAATATATCAGGCAGGTACAGGGTGCCTGGTGAAGGCAAGGCCCCATTTTAGCATTTTTGTTTTGTTTTGTTTTGAGTCTGATGGAGTTTCATCTGAAAGTTGCTAGACATATTCTGCCACAACCAGTAGCAACACCCATTTTTCTTTGAAACAGACTTCCTTAGTTTTGAAAAAATTACACGAAGGAGCCATTTAATTATATTTCCCAATTGTTCTGTGGATTGTTCTGCGGTAGCATGGAACAAGGGGTTTGGTTTGGTTTGGTTTGGTTTGCTTATGAGGGCAGAATGAGTGAAATTAGTCCAAGAGATTTTCAGATGGTATTCTTGAGTGAGAAAAGTAAAATGCACAGAGATGTGTATAATATGATTTCACTTATGTAAAACAAATGAAACAAAAATATGAACATACACATATGTTCTTAAATGGCGATGTGAACATAGAAAAAGTACATTAGGATAAAGACACCAGACTGTGAACATGGGATGATCTTCTGGTATAAAAGAAAAGCAAAAACAGGGAAGGCAGGTTAAAAAAAAAAAAGAAGAAGAAAGAAAGATATTTTTAACAAAGAACCCTAAAAGCTACTTTGCCATGTAATATGAATGGAAGAATGGACTTTGCTAAACTAGTCATATGGAGGCTCTAAATTATCATTTTTTCAAATATGAAAAGAATTACCTTATTTTGTAGTAACAGTTCTATGTTTTAAGATGAACATCAAAATACAAAAACAAACAAAACAAAAAACAACTATATGTAAATTAGAAGAAAGGCGATGGTAAAACCCCCATGACAAAAGCAAGTGCAAATTATCTCAAGTGTTTCTGTTAATAGATTTTAAAAATACAGTTTGACAGGGTACAGTAAATGGATGTCATCCTTAAGAGCAAAGTAAAGAAATGCTAGCTAAAGCAGATTTGATTCCAGATCATGGAAAAAATAGGTAGCTTGTAATGGCTTCTTTCAGTTATGACTTAAGACTCCAGCATAGGTTTTAATGTAACCATTTTACAGATGATGAAACTGAGTCTTAGAAAGTTTTGGCAGCTTTCCTAAGATTTGAGCCCATTCATGTAATTCCAAAACCCATGTACTCACTCTGACAATAATGGTCTCACTATGTAAAATGACAGAAGTATAACAGATTTAGAATCCATTTAGGAATGTGACATACATATCCTGCATTTGCCCTGGCAGGCTATATGATATTCCAGAGTAGTGCCACCTAGTTCCTCTCTCCTTTTGTACTAAGCCAAATGTTCTCTTGTTTCTATGCTCCAATTTATAGATTTTTTTTAAGATTTTATTTATTTACTTGACAGAGAGAGATCACATGTAGGCAGAGAGGCAGGCAGAGAGAGAAGGGGGAAGCAGGCTCCCCACTGAGCAGAGAGCCTGATGCGGGGCTCAATCTCAGGACCTCGAGACCACGACCTGAACCAAAGGCAGAGGCTCCAACCCACTGAGCCACCCAGGCGTCCCTAATTTATAGATTCTTAATTAAATCTTCTCTTTAGGCTCTACAAACCTACGTAACCTGTACAATCTCCATCTGTCTGGCTTCCTCTCCTTTCTTACTCTACTCCACTCTGGCCTCCTTGTTGTTCGTCCAACACAATAAGGGTATTCCCGCCCCTGGGACTTTGTATTTGCCATCTATTTCCTCTACCTGGAATGTTCTTCCTTCAGATGTCTACTTCGTTTGCTCTCCTCTTCACAGTGAACCTTTTCCAGATCAACTTACTTAAAATCAGAATCTTTGTGGCCAGTCTGACTCTTCTAATGCTGTCTCCTGTTTTATTTTTTTCTATCACACTCATCATCATTTAATATACTTTCTATTTATTTCTTTACTTTGTTTGATTCCTACTACAAAAATGTAAGCTTCACAGGGCAGCAATTTTCTCTTTTGTTTACTGTTATGTCCCAGGCATCTACTCAATGTGTGGAACAAATGGATAAATGCACTGCTATTCTACTTTCCAATATTCAGATCTGATAGTACAGTGTTCATAAGATATGTTTTTAATTACCAGATGCATCTCATCCTAGATGTCTACATCTACATCTACAATTTCGAGATGTTTATGATTTCTAGAGATAAAAACAGGAGGGAGGGATTACAGGTGAGGAATTTGAGTCAATAATATTATTGAAGAAGGGTGGCTCAATAGGTTAAGTGTCTGCCTTTGGCTCAGGTCATGATCCTGGGGTCCTGGGATTTGGCCCCATGTTGGGTTCCCTGCTCAGAGGAGAATCTGCTTCTCCCACCAACCCTCCTCCTTCTAGTGCTCTCTCTCTCAAATAAATAAATAAAATCTTAGAAAATATATATTGTTAAAGAAATTGTATTGTATAATATGAAACTATAGTTTTTATCAGTGCTCACACTTTACACAAAAGTGAATCTAGGTAGATTATATACGTATTTTTAAATGGTGCAAAGCTACAGAAAATAGAATTTTATCTTATCACTAGAAGGGTAATAAACAATGTCTATATCTCAAAAGGGGATCAAACAAATTTATAAGAAAAAAGTTAAGATTTTAGGAGATAAATGAGCAAGGTGTAAATAGATAAGTTGCATAGTGAATACACAACTTGTAAACAAACATGGAAAAAATCTTCAATGAGTTAATGAAAAATGCAAATGGAAACTATCATATAGCATCAGTGTCTTGACAGTTAGAAAGCACTATGGTGAAATGGTTATGACAATATTAAGTGAAAAAAGCAGAATTCAAATTCTATCTGTCATGTTTATGGTTATGTATATGGACGTGGACAGGAAGGGAACCCAAAAGTTGAGTGTAATTTGGTCTGCTGGTTTTATAAGCGTACTAAAATTTAAAGTCTCCTTTATTTTTTGCCCAGCCTATGTTTTGGTATGTTGACATCTGAGGTCAATCCTCACTGGCCACTTCTGTGTTTTGTTGTCGTTGCTATTTTAAACTGTAAAATATTAATTTTCTATCTCCTGTCACAGCATATTTTCTTCCAGAGCATTGAGCTTTGCTGTTTTGACAGGCAGAATAGTACAGAGGTTACAAGCAAGATTCTAGAGCCAGACTGCCCCAGTTTGAATCACAGCTCAGCATTTTACTTGATCTTAGAGAAGTTGCTCAAATGGCTCCATTTCTTCACCTTTAAAATGGGCATGATAATAATCCCTCATTTGTGTGGTTATTGCAAGGATTAAATGAGTTAGTGCATATATAAAACACTTAGGACAGTACCTAGCACTGGATAATAGTAGCTATTTTTATTAATTATTTTAATTATTTAAATAGTTGATTATTTTCTCTTTCCATTTTCTCAATACTCTTGATCAGATTGAAATTTGTCAAACACCCTTTATAAATAAATAAATAAATAAATAAATAAATAAAACACCCTTTATAAATAAATAAATAAATAAATAATCAAAAAAAATTTAAAAAACACCCTTTACAACCTTAATAAGAATCATAGAGTTGTTTGCCAGGAGTCTGGTTTTCTAACTGTAATTAATGGTTCGGGTAATCAAAATCGGATCTCTAAGGCCATCTATGTAGCTATCGACCAGCAGAACACAGCCAAGCAAGTCACAGTTTCTCCAGGTGGAACAGACCAGTACTTTCTCCAGGCAGACCAGACTGGAAGGGATTGGGATCTGGAACCACACCACCGACCTTGTGGGACAGACAGCAGAAGAATAGATCTCTCCGTAGGTGCTAGGAAATTAAGTCTAAACATTTATCAAATATGTATCATGTCCCAGGCATTGTGCTAAGTCCAAAACCAGGGTAGTCAGCGAGATGGAGTTATTGCTCTCATAGAGAGTAAAACAAAGACAAACATTAAATAATCACAAGTGTGATAAGCGCCACTCGGAGGTCCAGGATTTTATGGCAGCTTATAGTCTGGCAAGCAGATATTCCAACCGCATGGTCACGGTCAAGAGAACACAGGTTTATTCATCCTGGGCTGTCAAGATGAGTGGCAGCACCAGGCGATAAGGCATACAGAGGTAGTATCACTTAAACATCCGGAAGGCACACGCCAGGACTCTATTCCGAAGTCCCGGCCACCAGACGGTTTCAGGGAGAGAATTCAGATACTCAGAAGGTTAAGACAGATTGCCACATCCTGAAGGGAAGTGAAAAGAATATACCATATTCTAGAACTACAAGTAATTCAGTATGACTAGAGCCCGGACTGGAGAGAGTTCTGGGAAACTGGGCTGGAGTAGGAACAGGGACTAGATCTTGAGAGCATTTTCATACCACGTGGTGGACAAAACACCTGCAGCCAACTGGCTGGGGAGTACTATCAGGCCCGGTTTTCTTGTCCCTTTCCCTACTAATAGCACCAAACTGAGCCTATGCCAGTGGGTAGAGAATTTTCTAGCCACCACATTCATGCAAACGGTCCACAGCCCCATTCTGAAGGATTTGTAACTAATACGGCCTGTATATTTGCACCTCGGGCGCCAATGAGAAATAAAGTTCTCTTTCTTCTCTTTCCCTCCTCCTCCCCTCCATGTTCCTTCCTCCCTCCCTCCCTCCCTTTTTCTGCTCTCTTATTTTCTCTCTCCCCTGCTTTTTTAAAGTCCAACAACTTCTTTTCTAATGAATAAATAGCTCGATGTTTATTTTGCCTTCTCCCTCATATGTCCAAAGGAAATGATAATATAGACCTTCCTTTTTCTTCTAGGAATGGGATTTGCAGAAGTGGGGTTGCTAGTGTCGGCAGGTGGCAGCAGGGAAGGAAAGCTCTGCTGGGAATTCTCTTCCAAAGGGAAGAAACACTTCCATTCCTACTGAAAAATAAAACAGGCCATTTTCCCTCATCCATGAGTTGTTTTTCTGAGATCATTTTTCTTTGAATTATGCTGATACTTTGTTATTGTTTTAAAACTATATAATTTTGGAATTATATTTGTGTTATAGACACTACATACTTGTACTGCATAGAATTACCTTGTTGAAATAATTTTAAATTTATAGAAAATTTGGCCTTCTACTGTAAGGACAAGCTCTCACTTCTACTTATTTGTTGCTTTGTTTATCTCTGTATGGACATGTGTATTCCTATTTTATTTAATGTGCTATACTGTTACTATCCTTACTTACTTACTTGATGTTCAAAATGATCCCAATTTGGCAAGTGGGGACCCCTTCAAACTAGCTTCTGTGTTCTTTGACAAGTGTTTATAATTCTAGGAGCATTTGCTTACTTTCTTGAACAACAGGTGATCCAAATCATCTTGCATTTTCTCTGCCTCAGCTCTGGAACCAACCATTTCCAACAAGTACTGATTCCTGTTAGTGGATATCAATATTTGGAAACCAAGATATAAGCACTCAGTATGCTTACTTCTACTGAGTTGTCATTGTTTCAAAGCCCTCTCAGAGAAGAGAAGTAGGAAATATATGAATGTGTACATATAGACATACAAACCTCCATACATATCTATATCTATTTCTATATTTATCTGTACATATATATTTTTTAACTGATTAGTTCACATACTAATACTTTCAATTCCAAGGCAGCACCTCAGGGTTCTCTCCAGCCTCCCTCTTTCCATTTTAATAAATTCTTTCTCCAACAGTGAGAAATCTGACTCCCATGACCCTCAATGTGTTTATTTATTTGTTCAATCTACCTACATGTAATTGATCTGTCTACCATGTCAGTTGCCTGCCCAACCCCAGGGACTGCCATCTCCACAGCAACCGCCTCTTTCAGGGGAGGAGAATGGAGAGAAAGAGTGGCCTAATGAGAGGGAAAGAAAAAAGGAAGGAAGAGAAGGAGGGAGGGACCAATTCCATCTTAAGACTTCTCACCTACAGATTGTTCAAAAAACCAAGGGCTTACTCAAAGGGAAGTGTTCAATTGTGTTTCCAAAGGCAAAACAGGAAAAGAAATGGAGAGTCTGATCAGAATTTAACTGTCTGTGCTTCTTGCAGAAAACCCAAAACTCCTGTCAATATTAATTTTGAAGAGTCCTATACAGAGATTTTTCTACAGACACTCTGATTATGGTTGAGGGGATTCCTACCATTGCCACAGCAGTGTCCCCATTTGGGCTCCCCAGTTATATTTCTCCTAATTAATCCCCACACACCTGTTCATGATCATCCACCATGTCATAATATCTGTGTTAAAAGGAACCTACACAGAGTGCCAAAACCCAGCCATTCCCCATGGAAATTTTTATATGGAAATCTCAAGCTCTTGGGGACTAAATATAAAGACACAAATACTTACATGAGAAGTTACCAGGCCTTTATCCTCCCTAGAAAAGGTCTTGATATTCTTTTTTAGAGAAAAATAGTAGCAACTTCTGACTTTTTTCAGAGTAGTGATGATGCATAACAGGCTCTGCAATTTACCAAATTCCAGGGCACACATAACCTCATTTAAGAAGAGGTAGGAAACTGCCTTATAGACATGTGTGGAATATGACTATTTGATTACACTTAGAAGACCTCAGCAAAATTCCAATATATGAATGATATTCTTCACTTCCTCTTAGAGCACTTGTGGCAAGCTCTGATGATAAATCTAAATCCCTCCTGAGATAATAACTTACCCTTCATAGAAATTTCTAGTCCAGGTAGTACTAAGCCTTCCTCGACATTCAAGCCAACTTTAAAAATGTTCCTTTAAAATCCAGAAGCCAAATTTCTGGACCAAATCTGTCCAGTAAGGAATCAGAATGGTACCCAAATGTCCACTAACCATAGAAATGATAAATAAGTTACAGTATGTTCAAAAGTGAAATATTATTACAGCAATGAGTAAACTACAACTGTGCAGCAACACCGCATCTCACAAACACAACCAAACACGCAAGTACACATCCAGTATGATTCTGTGTATACACAAGGTTCAAACCTAGACAAAACCAGTGCGTGGTGCTACAAGTCAGAATAGTAGTCACTTGTGGGGGAATAACTAGAAAAGGGCATAAAGGGGGTTCCAGAATTCTAATATTATTCTGTTTCTTGATCTGGGTCCTATTCATTTTGTAAAATTTCATCAATTTGTGTATTTTTACTATGTATGTTAAATTCAATAAAATGAGTATACCTCAAAAGACTCCTTGAATGAAATGCCATTGATCCTTAAAAATATCCAGAAGTTTTCAAGGCCAAAAGACCTTTCTTAGGTCACTTTCTAACATATCCAGTATAGGTCATAATATTTAAATCCCCTGACTATGGCAGTAGTCTTCTCCTCTGTCCCCATGCCAGCTTACTCTGACTAGTCTTAGCCTTATAGATTTGAATCAGATAGCTCTAAGACCACATAGGTACCGTTAGTGACTAGATGACTTTTGGAGGTGAGGGAACCTCCATGCTTACACCTATATTTTTGAGAAAGCTGCTTCTCTCCAAGTCAAACTTGCCAATAATTGATTGAGAACCTACTCAACACCAAGGCACGTTCAAGGCCTGGAGACCATTCATCCTGAGGAGGTGGTGAAATGCAATCATGACAGGTAAACATCTCTAGAAAGCAGGAAAATTCAACAATCTTCCTTAATATCTTGAATTTAAGATTTCCAACATCCAGAAGTCTTGAGCTCATATCCCACTTCCCAGTTTTAAGTAACAGAAAGTTTTGAAAGCTCCCCATACCCCCAGAGATTCTTTGCCCTTCAAAATGATATGAGCTTACAACCACATTTATACCTATGGGGCCTAAATTGGTAGGGAAAACTGGATTTTGTTGCTTTAGAGAAGAGAAAAAAAAAGATAAATAAAATCTGGTTTTTTTCCATAGGAATCAAAAAATGTTAATCACTTAAGTTTTTGAACTCCCCACTTATCTTCCTAGGAAGCAATCTAACCTGAAGGTAACACATACATTGACTGTTCCCTATCCAGACTTAATGAAGATAGGCCTCTACTGAATACATTCACAGTGGCATGTCCCTATAATAGTTTCAGGTTGATGTATTGCCCTGCTTATTTTTTTTTTAAGATTTTATTTACTTATTTGACAGAGAGAGAAAGAGATCACAAGTAGGCAGAGAGGCAGGAAGAGAGAGAGGAGGAAGCAGGCTCCCCACTGAGCAGAGAGCCCAAGGTGGGGCTCAATCCCAGGACCCCGAGATCATGACCTGAGCTGAAGGCAGAGGCTCTTAACCCACTGAGCCACCCAGGCGCCCTTGCCCTGCTTATCCTTACTGCTGCTATCATCACACCTATTCACACCCCAAATCTTGCTCAACTGATTTAAAGACCCTTTTTTTCCACTGTCACTATGTCATCTTTGCAACTTTTTTCACTTTCTTCTCCATATATTTTTTTCCAAAATAAATCACAAGTTATCCAAGGCTTACTCAAGTTATAGTCTTGCATTCTTGGCAACTGAATCATTGGAAGAATGTCAGATAATCCTTCCCACCGACATTTTTATCAGGGCTTTCATAAAACAATCCCTGTATTTGGGCAATGAATAATTTATTTGAATTTTTCTTGAATAACAAATTATATTTAGAATGGTTCTGTGATCTGTGTACTTTTCCTAAGAGACTACTTCTAGGCCTTTCTTTGTTCATCCAGTGACCAATAATATCCACAAATGTAGTTACAACCTGAGGAACTCATTTACTTTATAAGCTCACAAAAAAATAAAGGAACCCTTCAGGATGTGCATATATTTTCAAAGTCAATAGATTAATCTAGAAGTATCATCTGAGGCAGAATTTTGCTTAGGAACCAAGACTTGTCATTTTTAACACTGACAACATACTTTATCCTTTTTTATTCTACTCTTTTAATTTCTCCACTGCTATGATTCTTCCCTTCATTTGAACAGCTTCTAAGCTCTTTATTCTAAGATCTTACCCTGTTTTTGCTTTTCTTTACTCATCTTAATACTCAAAATTTGAAATTAGGGCTCAGCAAACTTTCCAGGTGTAACCAAAGGGGACGGTTTGTCACATCTGGCACCTTCTGGTTTAAGGTCTGTATCATGCTGCTGCTATTTCAAATCTCTATTAGCTCCTTCACTCCACAACCCAATGCCCTGTAGTCTCTACTTACTGCCTGCAACTGACACAGGAAATCTCTACTCTTTCCTCACAAATAACATGGTTAATGGTTCTGAAGCTTTTTCAAACGAGGGAAATGATGGCACCAAAGTAATATTGATTGCATACTGTGCTATAGTTTATGTAATAATTTATGAGCTTGCTAGAAATAAATGACAGGCCTCCTAATTCCCAAACCCTAGGTCTGGAAAGAATTTAATACTATTGTCTTACTGTCATTTTATTTAATTTTAAGATTATCCTCTATTAATAACAAGTGAAACTATTCTTCCATTAATGATGGCAATATAAAGTTTCCTTTAAATAAGATATTTAAGTAAAAATGCCCTTATATTAGAGAAAATTTAAATAAAAAGTAGGAAAAGTGATAGAGGATATGGCAAAAATGGTGATAATCAAATGACTGAGGTTTGGGAAACATCACTATTTGGAAAACTATAAAGACTGATGTATAGGGACGCCTGGATGGCTCAGTTGGTTAGGTTCAGGTCATGATTCCAGGGTCCTGAGATCGAGTCCCACATTGAGCTCCTTGCTCAGTGGAGAGCCTGAGCTCTCTGGAGCTCAGTGGAGAGCTCTCAGTGGAGAGCCCTCTGCTTGTTCTCCCTGCTTGTACTCTCTCTCTCTCTCGCTCCGACAAATAAATAAAATCTTAAAAAAAAAAAAAAAGATTGGTGTACAATGATGGCAGGGCAATTGAGAGCCAAGTATCATTTACTCTGCTCTCTGGATGGTACTTACTGATACTTCCTATGGCTCCCTATGACATGGATTTTGGTAATGATGGCAAGAGCCAATCCTATGCCTTAACCTAGCCAATAGCTGACTTCACTACCCTCCTTGCTGGCTGCTAATTAGAGAAGCAATCCTTTCACGGGGTTGAAACAGCCAGAAAATATGCTGACTGGAGCCAATCTGAGTGACAATCTTCAAGTCCTTTAAAAAATATAAAACTGACCCAAGTAAATGAACAAGTAAGTTGGCCAGGATCAGGGGACATAGATTTGCATCCTACCTCACCTTTAGGGCAGCAGTCTCTCATTTTTTTTTTTTTTTTTTTTTGGCTCTTTCAAGAAAGCCAATGTGAATCCTGGGCAAGTGCACACCAGTGATAGAAAGAGCTCTCTGCTCTGAGAAATCCTCAAAGTCTACCAAAGACTGTAAGTTTGGGGTTCTTGCTTGGTATTTATGGTATTTCTGTTACGGCAAGTATTCTTTTTAGCTAAAAATAATGATAAATATCTTATTTAAGTGGCAGGTAGCTGGAATGGCCATAAGTGGGGGACAGGAAGAGGAAGGGGTAGGGAGATTGATACAAAGATCTGGCCCTAAACCCTTACCAACAGAGCAGAATTTAGAAGAGGAAGTTCATGCTTTTGTTTAAAAACAATTTATACCAAAAATTAGAACAATATTAACCTTGGGAAAGTCTTAAAACTTTTATAAGCTTCAAAGTCTTTATCTGAAAATAAAGACAGCAATAATTAACATACCTCATACAATTATTGTGTGGACTATACAAGATAATGAAAGCACCAGGTCACACTAATGCTATTGAGCATAATTTATTAATGTTCAATAAATGTGACTTCCCCATGAAGTCAAAAGAACTCTGGTCAAGATCTGAATCTTACCATGGGTCGGTTTATTTATGAATGGCTCAAAATCTACCAATATGTATATGAGGCAGATTATAAAAATTCCAAATAACAAAATGGTATACATAAAATTTCAGAATCAGGGAAAATATAAATTAGAATAGAAAAATCAAGATGAGAAGAGAAAGTATAACAAGACGTTCAAACCATTAAGTCTTTCACAAGTATTAACATCTACTAAAATACAAAATTAGCTCTAAGCTTCCTAGCAACCCAGAAGAAAACAGGAAAATGTTTGATTACAAAATATCCCTTCATTCTGCATGATGGAGAAAAATATCGAGTGCTCATGGCAATCATATTTTCAAAGCTTTAATCTCCTCATCCTTAAAATGGTTTTAGATGTTGCAATAATGCATATGAAAAGTACTTTATAAACTTAATGTGTCATAGAAATGTCACTTATTCTTTATACTTTAATTTGTCTAATAAGGCTTCTCACACTTTGGGATCTTCACTTAAGTTACAGAGCTAAATTATTTTTACTATAGGAAGGAATATCTAGCATCCCCAGGTATTATTCTAACAATTTACATGTATCCCATTATTCCTCACAGTACTAGTAGGTACTATTTTATTTTTCCATTCAGACCAAGAAACTGGGGTACGAAGAGGTTAAGTGACTTTCTCAAAATTACTCTGCTAGTAAGGTGGCAGTGCTAAGAGTGATACCCAGGAAACTTGGCCCAAGTCCCTACTTTTTTTTTAAGATTTTTATCATATTTGACACAGAGAGACACAGCAAGAGAGGGAACACAAGCAGGGGGAGCAGGAGAGGGAGAAGCAGGCTCCCTGCTGATCAGGGGGCCCGACGATAGGCTCGATCCCAGGACCCTGGGATCATGACCTGAGCCGAAGGCAGGTGCTTAATGACTGAGCCAACCAGGCACCCCTGAATCCCTACCTTTAACCATCATTGTGCACAGATACAACTAGGTATAAAACTCCTTATACTTACAGGGTTCACGTAACTATAAAAAAATACCAATCTATAAATTGAATATAAACCAAGCAATAAAACCAGTGAGTTTTAAATTACAAGCCTTAATTTTATGTGACAGAAGATACTGTTTTCTTCATCACCCCTTGCAGCATGAATTTGATATTATGACAGTCAGGTTAAAACCAGGTACTGTGAGGCAACATTACCTCATTACTGTGTTTCATCCAAACTACCGTGAGCCATTTGTTCATACAGCTTGTAGTGATATTATGCCTTCACTTGGTATAAACACATCATTGACATATTAAGTTTGCTTTGGTTCTTTCCTCATTAGTTCCCTGATTAAACTAGAATTGCTTGGTGCTAATTCAATTGTAAAAACAGACTGAAATTGCCGAGTAGCAGTTGGCTGGAGGGAGGTCATTCAGAGGAGCCACAATATGCTTATTACTTTTAAATTATTATTCAAATGAAAATTAAAATTTGTTAAACTCTCACAGAGAGCACACAGACACCAGAGTCCCTCGCTGGAGAAATCCCAGCAGAGAGTATTCTTTATAGGGGCACCTGGGTGGTTCAGTGGGTTAAAGCCTCTGCCTTTGGCTCAGGTCATGATCTCGAGGTCCTGGGTTGGAGTCCCGCTTCAGGCTCTCTGCTCAGCGGGGAGCCTGCTTCCACGTCTCTCTCTCTCTCTCTGCCTACTTGTGATCTTTCTCTCTCTGTCAAATAAATAAATAAAATCTTTAAAAAATAATAACAAAAAAATTAAAAAAATAAAGAGCAGGCCAGTAGATAATTTCCTTGTACTATGACGTCTATCCTTACCACAGTCCATCGCCAGAGAGCCAGCACTGGAACATTGCCTCCCGCCAATAAGAGATGAAAGTCTCTAAGCAATGCTTATATTCCTCCAAGCTTCCACCTCTTTCTGCCATGTACCCAGGGCTCCTTGGGGGCATCTTCAGGTGGGGAGTCTGGCTAGTCTGAGTCCTATTTTGACGTAGACCAGAGGAAAAGAGAGAGACATTAGGGAGAGATTTGGCTACACTAAATCTGTTCTGATGGTACCACGTGCCCCACGCTGACCCTAAGGGGCCTCAGACTGACAAAGAGCCCTTTTGGGGTTCTCTGGACAACAGCAAAGTCCCAGCATCATACTCAGCTTGAGTTCCGAGCTGAAAGGGTGGCGGTTCTCAATGAGAAGTTCAACCCCAGCTTGAAAGCAGGTCCAGAAGCACTGCTTACAGGTAGGAATGGAGCCTTGTTGCCTAGTG
Source organism: Nasua narica (assembly GCA_028533885.1). Taxonomy (NCBI): domain Eukaryota; kingdom Metazoa; phylum Chordata; class Mammalia; order Carnivora; family Procyonidae; genus Nasua; species Nasua narica. Next base: position 24,179,299 of record CM052807.1, on the reverse strand, counting down.
TAAGTACTCCTCGAATTATGGTTTGCGAACTCGGGTTTGATGTATTGGTTTCTAAATACGTACAATGGACACAGCATACTGATTTGAAGATGCAAACAGGTTAAGATCCTTGTTACTGAAAATTACATATTAAGACATCTATGAGGATAGCAAATATATTGCAACAATCTCTACAGAGAAGATAAGACAAGAGTCCAGCTTGCCAGCTTCTGGCTTAAAACTACCATAAAATAAAGAGCCAATAGCACAGATCTTTACTAGCAGTTCTGAGAATGAAGTCTGGCCCCTAAAATAGAGTGACTAACTCAATCTCATGATGACAGAAACCTGATCCTGGCCTCATCAACATTTTACACTAACTCCTGCATAAGCAATCTCTTTAAAGAACCCTCAGGAAGGATAAATAACACCCTCCTGGCATTTTCTTTTGCTACTGAAAACTGATAAGAGTAAATGATGGTGAGTCAAAAATTAAGGAAGGTAATATCAAGAACTTATCATATATATTATAAAGGTAGCAAGCAGTTGGCTGTCATCAGAGCTGTAGGATTATTTATAAAAACTGATCTAAAATGACCATATTTCCTGATTTTCCCTGTATAATCCAGCCTATTGTACCAGTACAATTATAAATAGTGCCGTTTGCACTCTAAACACTTTAAACTGTTCTGAATTTTACCATAAATGATTTAGATTTCTTATCTGTGGCACCATCTCACATTACTTTATGCTCCACTTCCTCTTCTGATCTTCTCCTCCTTCAGACCCTAGGAAGCCCTTATCTTTTTTTCCCCATTGGTTGTCTTTCCCTGCTTTCCAAGTGTTTCATGCTCCAAAGTTAACCCCTTTGTTCAGTATTCACTCTTCACTCCCATGTAACCCAATTCATTCAACTCAGGTGATCCTGGTAAGTGATTAGAAGGCAAGCAATCTGATTATTACATGTGAAGTAGTTTGTATCTGTGTTATCTGTGATTTTACAAATAATTTAGAACTATGGGAGAGGGGGACAGTTTTCTGATGCCTCATGCAAAATCTCTGCCATTTGTCAAAGTAAGGTGCAATTGTGTTAATTATGTAATCACTTCTGTCTGAGTTATTTTTGTGACTGCTATTATATATACACTTGTTCAGTTATATAATAAGGATCGCTGACTTGGCACCCTTTATTCTGAAAGTTTGCCAACACAAAAAGAAGTCCAAGGAAAGACATTGGAAAAAGATTCAGAGAAGTAGAATTACATACAAATGGTTAGTATATTTTTTATTACACATTTCCATATTTTCCAAATGGCTGGAATTGAGTTTATATTACTTTTACCATTTGGGAGAAAAATGGATGCAATAGAAGAGAATAATATATAAGATAAAAGTAAAAGTCACTTAGACTATTACTTATTTTTATCAATAAGAAAACCTAAAAGCTAGATCTGACATGGGATAATAGTCTGCTGGTTACAAGTACATATATTTACATCATTATATATCAAATAATGCTTCTTTCAATGGCCAGAAAGTTAAAGTGAGTCAATACCCTAGCAATCCAGCTTTGCAAGAACTACCTCTCATTTATTAGTTACCCTCACTAGCAAGAGAAATTTCTCTTGCTTCCCACTGTGTGGCACCTTAAGGTGTGAACCCAGACAGGAATAAGCCTTATAGCAGCACATTTTTAAGGGGTGTTGTTTCTCTGCACCCCCTACTCTGAGCACCAGAATTTTTATTGCAATTGTCGGTGAAGGGCTATTCAGTCCCAAAATCTAACTTATAACAATGCCTAAAGGGTTCTTTTCATGCAGTACAGTATAAAGACAGTAAAATGCATTATGAATAACTAACCTAAATATTAAAATATATTTTATTATATAATTATAATTTTATAATATAAATTAATAATATAAAATATATAATATAAAATAATAAAATAAATATTTCATTATAAAATAATTATGTATAATTATTATATTATTATTAAATATTATATATAGTAATATATAATAAATATTATATAATAATTGTTATTTAATGATTATTATATAATAATTACTGTTTTATATAATAATTATATATTATTATATAATATAAAATTAATAATTATTAATAATATAATAATACCTGCATAGATTTTGTCATGAAAATCAGCCCCCATGCCCCCCACACTGAGGAGTTTTAAGAATCCTTAGCTAGATAGAGCTAGGGAAATTATTTATGATTTGATCCTATTCAATCCTTCTTCCTTTGTCATCCCAGGCCTGAATTATTTGCTGACTTTTTTCCAGTAGTAATTCACGTTTCATAACAGTAAATGATCTTTCTTGTATGGATGCTTTAATAATTTTACAGAAAATTTTCATTTCTCTTTCTATAATTATTTAAGTTCATACTTTAAGTAGCAGTCTTTATCAACTGGGCTTTAATTGCTCTGGCTAGTCCAGTCCTCCTTTTACCTCAAATCTATACAAGGCTTAATGTTTTTTTTTAATTTATTTGGCAGAGAGAGGCGCCCCTATACAAGGCTTAAATTTTAAGCAGGTTAGTCTCTGTCAGTGTATGATTTTTTCATCATTAATCTGAAGTTGGGAGTGGTGGGGATCGTAGAGGGGCACATGTTCTCTACGGTTCTGGGGTTTTTTTAATAACAAAAAAAAATAACCTTCCTGGGGGGGAGGGATAGGGTGGCTAGGTGATGGACATTGGGGAGGGTATGTGCTTTGGTGAGTACTGTGAATTGTGTAAGACTGATGAATCACAGACCTGTACCCCTGAAGCAAATAATACATTATATGTTAATTTAAAAAAAAAAAGAACAAATTTCCTATTGAATACTAGATGAAAAATTCCTCTTTGTTGTATTTTTCCTAAGATACTTCCCATAGCATAGCACAAGAAAACTCCAAGCTAGAATTTAGGCTTACTGTTTAACCATTTCATGTCCACAGATCCACAATAGGTCAGTCACAGGAGAGCCTAGAATTCCAATAAGCCATATAGGAATGAGAAGCTTGAGTACCAGCTGAGATCATCCAAGATTTAAGGTTCATAAAATGAAAATGGCTGCTGCTGAAGGAGGCATGCATGTAGCTATCAAGAATATAAGAAAAAGAATACTAAGAGCAGGAATAGTGATGGAATACACAGTTGTAGAATGCTTGCCAGCAACATGATTACAGGGTAACATATAAATATAAGAGAGTCATTTTTTAATGAGAGAAATGAGTAGTTGTCTTAAGCACTTAGAGCAGAGGTTAAGGGGCACCTGGGTGGCTCAGTGGGTTAAAGCCTCTGCCTTCGGCTCAGGTCATGATCTGAGGGTCCTGGGATCGAGCCCCACATTGGGCTCTCTGCTCAGCAGGGAGCCTACTTCCCCCTCTCTCTCTGCCTGCTTCTCTGCCTACTTGTGACCTCTTTCTCTCTATCAAATAAATAAATAAATCTTTAAAAAAAAAAAAGAACAGAGGTTAATATTTTTAAAAGAATTATATCTGTCCGGCTTCTTTACTATATATGTCTACATGGAAATTATCAGATCCCATCACTCTGTAATAATTAAAATAGCTTCTTTAATTAAGAGATAACATACAGGGAGCCTGGATCGCTCAGTTGGCTAAGCATCTGACTCTGATCTCAGCTTTGGGTCTTGATCTTAGGGTTTGGGCCTTGCCTTGGGCTCCAGGCTGGGTGTGGAGCCTACTTAGGAAAAAGAGAGAGAACATACATACAAGTAAACAGATTTAGTGTACTAATCAGTGTATAGCTCAGTAATTTTTACATCCATATGTGTACATACATGATGCACATAGATACATATGTATGTGCATGTCTCATATATTGGTAACCACAGCCCAGTGGTTAAGACCAAAGATTTCTTGCATTCCAAAGTCCTCTTGTTCCCCTTCTCAGTCTAGTACACACAATAATTAAAAAGTAGCTGATTTTTTTAAAAGATTTTATTTATTTATTTGTCAGAGAGAGAGAGAGCACAAGCAGGCAGAGTGGCAGGCAGAGGCAGAGGGAGAAGCAGGCTCCCTGCTGAGCAAGGAGCCCGATGTGGGACTCAATCCCAAGACCCTGGGATCATGACCCGAGCCAAAGGTAGCAGCTTAACCAACTGAGCCACCCAGGCATCCCAAAAAGTAGCTGATTTTAACAGAGAAAATACTTCGAAGATTACTCATACTAATTTACTAGAAATTGCATGAGCTGTGGAGACCCCATAAAATGGTGCCTCAGACAAATTAGCGGTTTTCTTTTTCCTTTTTGTGAAAAGAAGTCCAGTTGGAATGAAGGTTCCAGAGGACCTAGTTTTCCTCCTTCTGTGCTGCTACTCTTAGCCATGAGCGATCTTGGTTGTCACGTAGCTCCCGACTCCGCCCAGGTGTGGTGACCACACTCAAAGCAGGAAGAAGGACAAAGTTAAGGAGCAAAAGGCCCTCCCTGCTGAGTCAGGCCCCTGTCAATGCTTTCTCAGAAGCTCCACCAAATCATGGGTGTCTAAATCTCACCGGTGAAAACTGCATAGCAAATAGTTTTGGGCAGCAAACCCAAAATAAAATGGGATTTTATGAGTAAAAAAGGAAGGGAGGATGGATATTGTTTAGCCAGCAGTCCCAGCCACACCAATGGTCACAAACTGCTCCCATGAATGACCTTTCTTGAAAATGCTACTTTGCTTGTTATGGATAAATGCAATCTGAAATCATCCCACAAGGGGTAATGCGTTCCGAAATAAACATTCCTATAACCTCTACTACAGATATAATATTAAACCATTTGGAAAAGAAGAAGCTGGTGAGCTACTGCTTCAAAAATATGTTTCCCAACAAAGCATAACTTTATTCTTAAGAAAGAAAATACAGGGAAAATATTAAAGGGTAAAATTAAAAGAATTTGTTTAAGGCCACACAAATAACTGAAGAAATTTGATGACAAGTGTACATTAATTCATTAGGGCCAGGAAATGGAAGTTTGGTCATTTCCAAACTATAACTCTGTTATGAGGATTATGAACTTTGATTTAAACTAAGAATGATTTCTATTCAGAAAACTGAATGGGACTAGAGTCTACAGATGCACACGTTCTTATCTACACTTACGAATTAACCAAAATTTGAAAACTGAAAACTTTTTCACAAGTTGTACTACCTGGTTCGTGACAAAAGGTGACCTGAAGTGACATGAGGCTACTTATAGTCTTTATTTACCCCATTTAGTATGATTGGTCACATATTTCATCATTATATTTGGTTATGGGGTGCTGCATCATATTACTACTTTACAATTACAGAAGTCACCCCCCTTATCCGTGAGGGATATGTTCCAAGACCCCTAATGAATGCCTAAAACCTCAGACAGTACCAAACGCTATATATACTATGTCTTTTCCTACACATACATACGTTCGATAAAATTAAATTTATAAACTAGGCACAGTAAGAGATTAACAATAACTAATAATAAAATAGGACAATTATAACAAGATACTATAATAAAAGCTACGTGTAAGTGGTTTCCCTCTCAAAACATCTTATTGTACCGTCCTTGCTCTTCTTGTTGTGACGATGAGAGATGATAAAATGCTACGTTATGGATGAAGTGAGGTGTGTGATACAGGCATTGTGACATAGCGTCAGGCAACTACTGTCCTTCTGATGATTTGTCAGAAGGAGGATCATCTGGTTCCTGTCAGAGGGTAGGCCCTGTGACTAAAAACTGCAGAAAGCAAAACTAGGTAAGGGGACTATTATATTCTAAAACTCTGAATTCCAAAATATGGCTTCCGTCACCTCACAGTTCTGAGAGGCAAAGTTCTTAAAAACTACATAACCTAATTGGTTCACAACTTGATTTCTTTAGAGATTCCTATTACTACAAAAGCTCATTGAAGGAATTACACATCATTGCTTTCAAAATTTTTCTACATCTTCAAATCTAAGCAATCGAACGCATTGTTTCTGCTCATATATACTCAGCATTTGGTTTCCTAACAAAGAGTAAATCCACAAAGGATAACTGTTTTGTTTCCAAGTATATTAGTTAAATTCTAGCCTTGATAATGCTTTGGCTCATTTGTTTTTTTAAAAAAAAAATGTGTTAATTGAGCTTTGTTCAACTGATAGGAAATACAAGATTTTTTGAATAAAAAATACCAAAATCAACACTTGAAAAGAAGCAGAAAATGAGGCAAATGGTTGCCTACATTCTTTCTTTTCATTTTATTAGTAATATGTATGGTCTTCAATATTTGTTTTTTTGTTCATATTCATTTATGAACTGAGACATAATCAATGGCTATAATGATGGAGATTAAATGTATATTTTTATTTTATTTTTTTAAGATTTTATTTATTTGTCAAAGAAAGAGAGAGCACAAGCAGGGGGAGTGGCAAGCCTAGAGAAAAGCAGGCTCCCCACTGAGCAAGAAGCCCAACTCAGCACTTGATCCCAGGCTTCTGGGATCATGACCTGAGCCAACTGAGCTACCCAGGCATTCCTGAAATGTAGTTTTTAAAAAAACTTTTTTTTTTTTTACCAAAACACTGTGATCCAGCTATGTAAATTCACAATTTGCATGGAGTTTAGTTTTGTTTTTTTTCTCCACTTCACCAAAGCTTCTCTGGATCTTTTAATCACTAAAACCTCCAAAATCTCAAATTCCAACACTCTACTCTGTGAATATAATTCACTTGCTGAGATATGGAACTCTTCTCTGTAGCTTACAAACCTCTATAGGATATCACCTCATTTCTGACCTCATCTGATGTCATTTTCCCTTTCTTTCAATATGCTGCCCCAACATTGGCCTCATTTTACTTCCTGGACTACTTCAAGCTCCATTCTGCCTCAGGACATTAGCACATGTCGTGCCCTCCGTCTGTCTGCTATTTCTCACATATTTTTCAAGTTTGGCTCCTTCTTATCCATAAAATCTAGCTTCAGTGTCATTGGTTTAGGAACAACTTTCCTTATCACCTTATCTATATGTTTCCCTGCCTATTTTGACTAAGACTTCACTCTGTTTATTTTTTAATAGTACTTATAATTTGCTTGCTTATTTCTGTCTCCCCACTAGACCGTGAGCTCCTTGAAGGAGATGATAAACTGTCTCCTGTTCATTAATATATATGTAGCACCAAGCATCATGCCTGGCATATTTTAAACTCTTAAGAACTATTTCGATAAACAACATGAGAATAATTTGTCCTATGTCTTTCAGTAATAATTTTTCCAAAACATCTCACTCTACATTTTACCTTTACCAAAACAAAAGATGTTCAAATCTTGTATATCATGAATATTGGCTCAAAAACTCTGAAGAAAATTCTCCTATAAGAAAGCGTATAATTAAAAAAAAAAGCATATAATTAGAAATGAGCACATTGTGGAATATGCATAGAAGATTCTAATCTATAGATAATAAAGTATACATCTGCATGCATGTCTACATATGTGTATATGGATATACATATATAATTATATATGTATAATTGTGTGTATGCAAATATGGATGTGCATGCATTTATAGGGGTGGTGGAAGGGATGAAAGAGAAAAGAACAGGGCTAGGGTGGTAGAAAGACAAAAGGGCACAGTGAAACTGGCCTCTAACAAATTTTTTCTTTTGGAAGGAAAACTGATTAAAAATTACTAAAGAATTTTAGTCTACTCTCCTCATTAGATGAATTCTTAAGGATGTTTTCCTGATGATAATCAAATATCACTGAATTTTACTCCCATTTGGTCACTGCTGGTGAGATTACAAAATAAAATGGGTATTTCGATATTCTTTTACCACAGCTGTTCATTAAATATATCTGAATCCAAGTCTTTTGTCATCTCCTTCAGTTGACATTACAGCAGGGACAGAGGAGGGGTCTAGCTCAGGTTCTATCTAAATTGGCCTAGAACCCATGCCCGTAGGTACCCCGTCTGGCAAAAGTTAAAGGTCTCACTGAAGATATGGTCTCTACCTCCTGGTTTACCATGGACAGTCCCTGTTTATTCCAGTCGTCATGTAATTAATAATGTGTCCCCTTGCACTCTCAAGTGTCCTGGTTAAGACGGTAAATTATATGGTCAACCTAACTATAGCTCCTTAAGAATGTTACCTATTAAATGCTAGGCAGCGATAGGGATGCCAGACCAACAAGTGTGTGTGTGGGGGGGGAAAGGGATCCTAAAAAACGTAGGCAATTCCCCACCTCTGTCTTCATCCAAATCCTTTAAACCTTGTTCTATCTCCCTAGAAATTTAGCTGGCAAAGAATTTTATCCTGGACATGTTCAATTAATACATATATGCAGTGTTTGACACATCTCAATATTTGCTGGCTTTTTGACTTTACATTTGCAACCGTCCTGTCGCATACATTTCGTATTGCATTTTTTTAAGTCTCAGACTTCGTTTTTATTTAAAAGCCCAGTTGCAACCCCTAAAATACCTGACTCAGCTCACAACTAGAGACAGCATCAAATTTCCCAGCCCACTTAATTTGAAAGCCTGCCAAGATAGGTGAAAGACCTTATAAATATGTAAAGCAGGAAGTTCAAATTACAGTCAAGTAAATCTCTAGTGATTGATGTTCTTTTCAAAACAATTAAAAAAAAAAAACCCTCATAAAAGCAGCATATTTCCAAGACCCCCTCTTACCAAAGGTTTCACTCGAGTTCCGACTGGACAATGTACTTTAAGTACTGTATTTATTTTGGATTTTTACCACTTCCTGGAGGCCAGGAGGAGGCACAGTGGGAGGATCCAAAAAAACTCAGTACCACAGCCATTTTGTTTGTAAGGCAGAGTGGTAGAAATCTGTTAGCCAGTAAAGCTTTTTGAAACAGAATTTTTAAGGAGAAAAAAAAAAAAGTATGCCTATTGTTTTAAATTTAACCACTGAAACCCTTTTATTTTCGTTCTCTGCACAAATGGTAGTTATTGCGGCTAACGAGTTCTGCTTTTACAAGGAATTGAAGCTCCCTGAGCTACAAGAGTCGTGAATTTTGTTCATGGGTGACCGCCTTCTTTAAGGGACCTAATAATGTCAAATCAAAAATGTTTTGATGGCAATAGTTTTCAAATGGCCATATTTGTATCCCAATTACATATCGACGTTCGGGAAGTGATAAACAATTTGCTTAAGGAAAGCGTTTATATTCCGTAAAAACCCACATACAGGAGATAAGAGTGTTCCTTGAGACGTTCAAAGGGCATTTTCTCGAGCTCCCAGGCAGTCGTGGGAGCTATTGTTTTGCAGTGTCACTTAACAGCGAGCTTAGACTTTTGTCATTTGGGTGGCTGTGCTTTTAAAAGCCCAGTGTAAAATGGCACACACACTGCATTTTTTTCCGAGCTGCAGGAGGCGGGGGGAGCGGGGGATAGTGCAGACTGTAGGGACACTGCCCTCCTAACCAATCAGAGCACGCCTGCTTGCCATCGCAAAGTTGTTAACCCCAGAGTCTTCTGGCTGCCGCTGCCTCCTCTGCTTTTAATCTTCGTGGATATTTCTCCGATTTTTTCCAAACGCCCACAGATCCTGGGGGAAACCACCCCATTCAGCCACCGATCATGGAAGAAAGTATTACTTTTTATTTACTAAATATTTTAAAGATGTTTGAAGATCCATATGCTGCCTGGAGGCTGTTGTTTCCAGGGACACAAGTATCCAGCCTATATTGTTACAATTATTTTTCAAGAACTGGCTTCTTCTCTGCCTACACTAATGGTAAGTTTGTGATTTTAAACATTTATGTCATTAAACCTTTGAATGAGCCGCCAGATAAAGAGGATTTTCATTGTGTTTCTTCTAACAAAACCAATCTTTGTATTTTTCTTTTAGCTTTGGTCTCTGCATATTCCACCTAGTCTTGTCTGGTAAATTTTTACTAAAAGAAAAAAAAAAAAAAAACATAGTTTTTTCTTTCATGATTAAAGCCAAATATTTGTAATATAAATTATACTTTAATTACTGTGAACTACAGGGGAACTCAGCTATTTCAAGATGGACTTGTTTTGTGCCAGCAATGTTGGTAATGCCAAATATGTACATATCCTCTTTATAAAAATTATGTATTACCTAATTTGTCCAGAACTAAATTATCAGCAGGCAAACTATGGATGTAGTTTTGTTTCTTTCTTTTTTTTTTTTTTAAATAGGCCTATTGTGGTTTTCTTGATGGATTACTTGGATACAAACTACAGAAAAGCTGCCCTTGGTATAATGAAGGTGGAGATTGACATAACCGGGTTTATATTAAGTTATGGCTGTTACTAAATAGTGGATCTTTTATTTGCTGATCAGATCTAAACTTGTATTCCATGATATTAATTCTTCGAAGCTCTTCATTAGATAATCTGTGCAGATCTAGCTTGTTTTTCTCCAAAAAGGTACATTTGGGAGACATTTTGTAATTTTTGGCATTTTTCTAATTTTTTTTTTCTTTTTGCACACGGTGGGAGATCTTTTTTGTTTTGCATTGATCTGTGTTGGTGGCGCTGTAGTGCTCCTCAACAATTTATGTCAGTTTCACTAAACGAAAAAAGGAGGAAAAAAAGAGGTGGGGCAAGATTTGATCTATTATCTTATCCCTTTATTTCCTTAAAGAAAGTTCAATTTGGCCAGAGGAATTATTCAGTTGTATTATTTAAATGTTTATTGTGAACCGTGAACCGTGGGTGAGAGCAGACATGTCGTCACAACCCGTCCAGGGAGCATCAGGGACAAGCGTGCAGTTTGCAGTTGTGTTTTATCTGATCTGATTATCTCTAGATCAGAATTTTTCAATAATTAGCTGCTGGTTCACTTTCTCTTGCCTCGGTGACATTTTGCATTTTCTCTATATTACAATACCATGCATGTTAATGTTTTCCCAACGTAACAAAACGTTTGAGTTTTAGTTCACTCAACATTGTAAAAGTTGAATTTTGTTTTGAACCTAGGGATTTCTTAAATAACTATTCTAAGTTTCTCCAGGGAATTTTCTAGTAGTTTGGCATGTAATAATGCCTACATTATTATTTATTTTGAAATGATATTTCAATTGAATTTATATATATCCTTGTTTTGAAAAGAGCAAATATTTTGGAATAAGATAATTTTTTGAGAACACATACACAACTGTTTTCTAACTTTAAAAATACTGGTATTCATGTATCTAAATGCAGGTAAATGTTTTTCATCTTTGTTCTTATTGAGAGTTATCTGATTAGAGAATATGGGGTTTAGGCCCAAAGCTTCCCAAGAACAAAATGTATATTACAATATGACATAGATTATACCCATGTCTGTGAACATTTTAGTTGCTTATGAAGATAGTAAATATATCCTTCGTTCAAAAAGAAAGTAGGAAGAATCAATAATTGTACCTAAAAACAGATTATTTTACCAAATAAAATAAAAACAAATGAAATACTATCCTAGACCACCTTAACACATGATTGAATAATTTCTTGAGAGAGTGAAAATTTCTGGAGTCACTGGTTTTTTTCACTTTGAAATAGGTAAATGCTTATTTCACCATTTAATATTCTGAAGTAAAAGAATGTGTGAAAATGACTAAGAATAGTATTTCTCATTTTTGTGTCCATATAATTTATTTCTATAGGACTCTTTCCTTGAACTTCAAAAATAATTATGTATCATGTCCACAGTTTTGTTTATACTATATGTAAAATTTTGAAAAGGTCCACTGTAACATTTTATCTCTTTCTAAAACTTAAATGCCCCATCAAGACTAGTTTTGACATTATAGATTATTTATAGCATGAAATACAGCAGGTGTAAATATATTATCGAACCCTCTGGTTATTCTGGAGAGTTTAGTTCTCTGAAGTTGATCTACTGAATAAAATATACTTCCCAATACGTTTGTTGCTAAAATATTCTATTATTCAGCTGGTGATATATTTTATTTTAATTTGTAAAAACTAAAAATGTTTGTATATTGTAGTCCCCCTTTTAAAAACAAACTGATTCTATGAAGTTCATATGTAGCTATGCAATGCTCTTTGTTCTCCTACATCATTGACTATTACATCATTGATTATGAAGTAACCATTAGAGTTAAATCTTCACTTTTTAAAATCATCCATATATATTTATATTCAAGATATTCTTTTATATGTGCCTCTTACATCACTAGGTAGGTAAGGAGCTTTAAATCTATAAGACAAAAACAATTTATTATTTTATGTATTCTCCATTTTTAAGTCCACCTTGTGCTTCATTTTAGCTCTGGATTCTTTGGACATTAATTCTTTTTTTAACTGACAATATTTTTGTGGGCATTAGTTCATGAGTTTGGTGTGATTTGGATTAGAATTATTATGAAGTATGTTCTTATCATGAAAAAAATCTTTATTTATTAACTGTAGTCTAGAGAGAACTCAGTTTTCCATAGTAACAGTTGCTAGATCATGAACAATAAACAAATTATTTTTAAAAAATCCTGAAATGTCATTTTAGTTAATAATTACACATTTATTTCTTTCTTGAACACCTTTTTATCAGAGATAGTAACAAGTAGCAAAATTGACTACATTAAAATGTCATATCATATTTTTTTAGCCTGCCCATCCCTCTGGTGGAAGGGAGGGGTCAATGAGTAATGAAATCACCAAAAACAGGTTGCAGAAAAAATAAATAAATGATGCCAAAGACATGGAAAATCTGTAAATCAAATTCTAAACAATAAACCTCAGAAAAGTAAATTTGAAATTATGGAGTTCGGTCAATAACAGAAATAAGCTGAAAATTTTATTAAGATTTAATATAATGAACGAATATAATTTCCTAATTTATTAATTTGTACTCATTAGTATTGCTAAAAATTGAGGAAATTTTAAGGTTAGCCAAACCTATTAGGAAAAATGAGATAACAAAGGGAAAAAATATTAAGATGACCTAACATAAATGCTAAAAATATTAGCCAGGACCAATCTAATATACCTTGGAATGAACTTCTTTTGAAGAAGGAAAAATAGCTAAAAATTTTGTTCTCAGAAAACCAAGTTCAATACAGACCTGAAACTGTAAATTTCCAATTCCACCCACTTCTTGTGCATATTTATCTCTGCTATTTCTTGGACATATCATTACTTTCCACAAGACCATACAGATTCACTACTGTCCTTAGTGTGGTTGTGCAAGGAAAGAGAAGGGGAAAGTAATAGATAAAATGGGTATTTGCAATATAATTATTCCATATTTCCAAAAATATTCTTAAATGGAGAGTCTAAAGAGAAAATAAAACAAAGAAATTATTTCTTTATGAAGAAGATGAAAGGGTTTTACTTTCTACTTGATTCGTTCAACATTCATTTTTATTTGGAGATTTACTTATTTTAGATTTTTTCCTACCTATTATTTCTTACCATGCTAAGATGCTGGGGTGTAATATTAAGACAAGACAAGCATCTCTGCTTTAATGGAGTTTATTGTCCAAGAAGGTTCAAAGTTCTAATCTAAGGTGTTAGATATGGGGGCCTCCCATTTGGAAATAAAGACCAAATGAGGTTTCTGGAGTAAAAAATATATTTTTTTAATTTAAATACAATCATATGATTTAACAAGTGTCCTTCTATTGAGGGACCATTATTTGGGCACCAAATATTCACATATTGAGGGGGAAACAGCCCTCAGATTTTAGATATAGCCCAAATAGATGCTATATAAATAGACAGTTAACTAATATCAATTTCTATTACAAAATGAGAAATAAAACATAAACTTACTTGCTTGTGAAGAGAGATGGAGATCACTCTGGTAGTAGGAATCTGGGGTGTGTCCTTGTAAGGTCCATTTAATTAAAACTTTTAGAATGTGATATAGCCTCATTTTGTATATTTTGTTCACTTTGTCATGAAAAAACTGTCAATGTAAATATAAATTGTGAATGAAGCAGGGAAATACAATTACAGTGTAAAGGATTATATCAAAATTAAAATATTTATTTTAATTTTAAAATCTGCAATATTTTTAATGATAGATTAACAGGATTTTTTAAAATAAAAGCAAATATTTTCATTTATAAAAATAACATAATTACACATTTAGTTAATTAAGGATATGAGAGATGGGGCAGGAAAGTAAGACTGCTGTTATATGCAGAGGATTTGGAGAAGGATCTCTTCTTTAAGGATTCTCTATATGTGGTTTAAGATGACCTCAAGAATAAAGTCATCAAATTATTTTGTCAGAGCCGATTATTCCAGACTAGCTATAGATGTATTACATCATTTAGTTTGCTTTTTGTACTAACATAGAACCTTCCTGATAGTGACATAAAAAAATATGGACATGTATTATTTCAACTAAATCAGTAACAGGAAGCAAGCCAGTTCTGCATCTGGTTCAATAGCTCAACAGTGTTATCAAGGTCCTTAGCAGGTTCCATTCTTTTACATTGCCACAATGTCAGCAATGTCTTTCCTCATAGTAACAATATGGCTGCTGCAGCTCCAAGCATCATTGCCTAATATTACAGTTTCCAAAGGGGAGATAGTTTCTCTTAATGCATCCTTTTATAAGGGAAGAAATTCTTTCCAGTGGCCCACAGCACACTGCTTCTTACAGCTCATTGACTAGGTTTATAGGACATGTTCATATCTCACCCAGTCATAGACAAGGAGATTAAAATTCCCATGATTAGTTTGTCTAGAGAAGAGTTCTCGAAAGGGTGAATACCTGCTCAGTATCCAGTGTGATAACTCAATATGGTTAGCTTCTATTTGCTTTGTATGAACTTTAATTGCTTTGTGTGAACATTCTTGAGTGATAAAACATAAATATCTGTTTTCATAGAGACCAGACTGGACATGAAGGCATCTAACTAAAAACTAAACTAAACTAAAAACAAACATTTAATCAGAGCTTACCATGTTCCAGCTTTTAGCTAAATGTTACTTTTCTTATATCCTTAAATTCTCACACAAACTTTGGAGATAGGACAGTTATTATACCCATTTTACAGATGAGGCTTAGAAAGGTTTGACCCAGGTTACCTAGTAAATGAAAAAGCTGGAGTTTAAACCTGGGATGTTTGAAATCAGAGGACATTTGAAATCAGTGTACTTACCTGTATTTCTAAACTATTACATTAGACATTTGTAAAATTTATATTCTGTAAACAGACATATTTTAAATGCACTATAAAATGTCACTGTTTAAGTGACTCCTCTAGTAAATCATTTTATAAATCTAATATTTTCATAAAAATAGTAATTGGCCACCTAACTTAGCAGTTGTATACATCTGAATTTTTGTATGTTGAATTTGCTGAAGGCACACTTGTATTGCATCTTATCTCTTTAGGAACATCTCATGAATTCTTTCAGAAGTGTTTTTTGTTTGTTTGTTTGTTTGTTTTACAGAGAAAAAAAGATCAAAGACTAGAGATTTAGTGAGGCTTAGTTGAACTGGGTAAATTCATGATTCATGACACTAGGTCCAAATAGAATATTGGCATCTATTCCACAACTTACAAGTTCAGTTTTATGTACAAAATGTTTTATCTTAACCAAGTTTGGGATGTATGGAAGTCTATGCCTCTGGGACATTTTGGGGATATTCAGTGTACTCTAGATCAGTGGATCTCAGACATCACTGTGCACCAGAATCACCTAAAACACAGATTCTTGGGCCCCACAGCTGGGGTTCCTGGCTCAGTTGGTCTGGATTGGAGCCTGAGAAGCTGCATTTCTGGCAAGCTCCCAGATGCTACTGATGTTGCTGGTCCCCTTTGAGACCCTACTCTAGAGAATCAGATGGTACCTGCCATGATAAGTATTTTGACTTTGAAGTATGCCAAACTTAAAAGGAAGTCATTTAATATTTGGCAAATATATGAATACACATATATTGAAATATTAAATAGGGTTGTCAGGATAGCCTCACTGAAAAGGGAAGAGTTGAGCAGTGACCTGAAGGAGGATTCTTCTTATGCCTCAGCATGAATATCACATTTCAGATTTGCCAATGAATCATATATGTATGTATTTTTAACCCTTTTCTAAAAAAAA
>CM052807.1:24131273-24162793 GCA_028533885.1 Nasua narica | reverse complement strand
TGCTTCCCCCTCTCTATCTGCCTGCCTCTCTGCCTACTTGTGATCTCTCTCCCTCTCTCTCTGTCAAATAAATAAATAAAATCTTTGAAAAAAAAAAAAGGCTGTTGTACGTTGTCAAATGCTTTTTCAGCATCAATTGATAGTATCATATGGTTCTTGTTCTTTCTTTTATTAATGTATTGTATCACATTGATTGATTTGCAGATGTTGAACCAACCTTGCAGCCCAGGAATAAATCCCACTTGGTCGTGATGAATAATCCTTTTAATGTACTGTTGGATCCTATTGATATAGCTACATTTTTTATCATTAAAAGGAATAGATATTTTTATGCATGACATTAGGACAAGTGGCTTGCCATTATCTCTCCTTATACAAAAAATAAAAAGATACACCGTATTTCTCACATGTTCACCTACACAAGAAATTATGATAGATTAGTTGTTCTAAATTAGGAACAAAATGCAAATTAAGAATACTGTGCCTTGCTTCCCCACTCCATCCTTGAGTTTGATATGTATGTGGGGCATAAGTCAAAGAAAATTTTTCTTGACATTTGAAGGAATCTGAGAGTAGAAAAAGTATACCTGTGACTGACTTCCGATCTGGAGCTTACAGAGGCACCCTTTGTCAATAAATAAGGGCCAGTAGATATAAGAACAAACTCTACCAAAGTATAAGAGGGTACAGTTAGCTGTTAGGGAGCCTGAATCAAAGATCAAATTGAGTTATAAAGAAGAAAGTATTCGTTTACACCCTGGTTTGTGACAATACAATTTATACTTGTTATTAAGCATGACAAAATCATAAAGGAAAAGATTAATAAATGTGACTAATAGAACTTTCTTGCATAGAAAAAATACTCAAAATGAAAAGTCATACTTCAGGAAAATATTTGGAAAATTTATTACATGGGGCCAATTTCCTTAATATTAAAAAGGAAATTGTATAAATGTTGAAAAAGAAAAGTAGCTCTATTGAAAATGAGCAAACAGCAACATTTAAGAAAAAGTCATTATAAAAAATTAATCTAAAATGACAAGATGGGTGATTTTAAAATTTAAAAGAGTCCTTAAGAAGATATTACAAGACCTGGGTGGTGCAGTTGATTAAGCATCCAACTCTTGGTTTTGGCCCAGGTTTGATCTCAGGGTCATGAGATAGAGCCCCACACAGGGTCCATGCTCAGTGCAGAGTCTGCTTGAGAGTCACCCTTACCCCTACCCTCCAACTCATGTGCTCATGCTTTCTCTCTCTCAAATAAATTTTTAAAAAAAGAAAAAAAAGAAGATATTACAAGGAACCTCATATGCCCTTTGAGGACTTTTTTGTAGTTGTCCTACAGATGTTTTTGCAAATCTACGAAGATGTTTTGTATATAATAGTACAGATGTGATTTTTGTAGCATTCAGGAAAAAGAACAGGCATGTAGGTTGTCTCCAGGGGATTTTTTCCAATTAATTTAGTGTCTGGTTAAATAAATTATGGTATATCCATATAGTGGAATACAATGTAGCTGCTGCAAAAATTGTAGTAGAAGTGTCAGTATAGAAAGATCTCCAGGATCTAGCTAGTGAACCAAAGCCCTAGGGATAAAGCTCTATATGTTGCATGGTAGAATTCTTTCTGACTTTTAAATCCTATATATATATATGTATATACATATATATTTTTTTAATTAAAACAGGGTACTTATGAGAACCGGAATTTCTGTTTTCATACCATTGGAATATTTTTCATCTCTGAACTTGTATTTTATATATATTTTTAAAAGCTAGTTTAAGGGGCGCCTGGGTGGCTCAGTGGGTTGGAGCTCTGCCTTCGGCTCAGGTCATGATCTCGGGGTCCTGGGATCCAGCCCCGCATGGGGCTCTCTGCTCAGTGGGGAGCCTACTTCCCCCTCTCTCTCTGCCTGCCTCTCTGCCTACTTGTGATCTCTCTCTCTGTCAAATAAATAAACAAAATCTTAAAAAAAAAAAAAAGTATAATTTAAAAAAAAAAGAGCTAGTTTAAATTTAATTAAATGTTTACCAAAATGCAGTGATGATAGGGCTGACTGAGAACAGATATTTTTATGGCAGCTGGTGGTATCACAAACT
This sequence comes from Nasua narica, assembly GCA_028533885.1. Lineage (NCBI taxonomy): Eukaryota > Metazoa > Chordata > Mammalia > Carnivora > Procyonidae > Nasua > Nasua narica. Next base: position 24,160,694 of record CM052807.1, on the reverse strand, counting down.
GCTAAAATCTTCCTGTGTGGTGACTAAACCAAAGTTTACTTTGAGTACCTGTTATACACCAGACATTTTATTAAACGTTTTTTGCACATTTACTTAAATCTCCAACCAACACCATAAAGTAGATTATTTTTTCTCATACTGTAGGAGACAAATTTAGAAGACTCAAGTGTCTTTCCAGGAGTTACAGACTCTGAAGCCTATGCTTTCAACCCCCCCCTATATTGGGCTCTGGAAATTCAGAAGGGGTTATTGAGAGAATAGACCAGATTTGAATGTATCAGGTTTCATCAAATAAAAATGGAGAGGGTACTCTGCCCTTCTTTGAAAAGATTGTATTAGTTGGTTTGTATGAAAGTGCTTTCTAGATTTATGAAGCATTCTGTGAAAAGGAGATTAGAATAATTGTTTTTTTTTATCATCCATGGCCTGCATTCTTCATTCAAACATAAATGTTTAAACACTTTTTCTTTGAATCTCAGCTGTAAAATGCAAACTTAAAGTAACAGTTTAGTCAGTTTTTTGGAATCTTTTGTATAATTTAACTCGATTTCGGTGTAGTACATTTCCTAAATTGAGAAAGTATGTAGTGTATCTAATAAAACCTTGATTCTGCTTAAAATGTGCTTACCACTAATTGTTTTGTTAACATCCTCTCGAGGTTACTAAAATCCTTCTGTTTTAAAACAAATGAGCAAAAACATCTTAATAAGGCTACACATTCTGTTTACTATTTTTTAAATACACAAACTTACGTATTTCTTCCTGTTTTTAGGAACACCATCTTCAGCGGGCTATTTCAGCACAGCAGGTGTATGGCGAGAAGAGGGATAATATGGTCATACCAGTCCCAGAAGCAGAAAGTAATATTGCTTACTATGAGTCTATATATCCTGGGGAATTTAAGATGCCAAAGCAGCTCATTCACATACAGCGTAAGTAATTATTCTTAATTATTATATTCTCTGTAGCTATTTTCTGCTTAACTGTTGACACATTTTTACCTGTTCACGGCCATTTTTGGTACCCATTTTATTGACTAGCATCAGCTAGACAGTTACTAGAGCCCATTTTCAGCTTTTAAAATGGAGATTTCTGCCTGACAAAAGAGATGGCATTTTCATCCTAAGTTTTTAGTTTCATCTCATGTGATCATATACTACGTTAGACAAATAGGATAAAGAATATACCTGAGATGTAGAAATGGTTTTCTGCCACTATTCAGAAATAGTGGGGGCGCCTGGGTGGCTCAGTCATTAAGCATCTGCCTTTGGCTCACGTCATGATCTCAGAGTCCTGGGATTGAGGTCCACGTCAGGCTCCCTGCTCGGCAGGAAGCCTGCTTTCTCTCTCCCACTCCCCCTGCTTGTGTTCTTGCTGTCACTGTCTCTCTCTCTCTCTGTCAAATAAATAAACAAAATCTTTAAGAAAAAAAAAGAAAGAAAGAAGAAGAAACAGTGGTATGAGTAGCCTTAAGGAACATCTTAGTACAAGTCAGGAATCAACAAACTTTTTCTATAAAGGGTTAGATAGTGTATATCTTAGCCTTTTGGGGTCATTCTGTCTGTCACAGGTCTTCAGCTATACTGTTGAAAGAAAGGCAACATCAGCAATTGACAATAAGCAAACAAATGGGCATGGCTGTGTTTCAGTAAAACTTTATTGAGAAAAACAGATGGCAACCCAGTATTGGCCCATGGACCAATAGTTTGCCCACCTCTGATCTGTGATCCTACTAACTTTTAGTGTTCTAGGTGGTAACTTGTTTCACGTGGTAGTGATGAGTTCTTCATTAGCAATAATCTTTTGATGGCTATCACATTTGATGGTGAATAACTGAGAGCTTATAAACTTAAGAGAATACATTTCATTCACTCTGTCACCACGTAGTTGACAACTTTAAAACATAGTTGAAAGTTTAGTAAGGTAAGAGGCACCTAGGTGGCTCAGTCGTTAAAAAGTTTACTAAGGTAAAAAAAAAAAAAAAAAAAGTTTACTAAGGTAAAATTGGGACAGCTTTCATTGTTGTGTTGTTGACCTTTCTAATTAAGAGGGTTTTCCAGTGACCTGTCTAAACTTTTTTCAGGACCACATAAATCTGTGTTGTTTTTAGAGATTACTTAAAACTATTTAACTACTTTTCTTATTTAACCTTTCCTCCATATGATCTAATTTCTGTCATGGATTCTAAATATTTATTTTACTATTTGTTAAATACAAAAATCCAAAAATAAACATAGTGCCTGTATTGGCTCTTATCGGTACTATATTGGCATTTGCTATTTTTAACTTCTTGTTTTTTCCTCTTTAATTTTAACTTGCACCTTAATTTATTGATTTCATTTAGAAAAAAGAATATTTTTTTCCAGTTTACTAAAGGTTACTTTGAAGTGAACTAAAATAAGTGGCATGTGCTTTCTTGTCCACTCACATGTTTAATTACATATACGACATAGACACAGATATCTTAAACAATTTTGACCAATATTAGAAAATAAAAATTAGTTCTCTGAAAAATCATGTCAATTTGAAAGTTACAGATCGTCATCAGATCCATGTATGTTAACAAATTATATTATCTTACAAATGCATGCTTTTAGGTTAAAGCAGGATTAAGTAAGGTAAAATTATATTAGTCAATTCACATTATCATTACTATCAGAAAAAAATTTAGAATGCACGTTTTACAAATAGATTGCTCATTGATGACCAAAACCCACAAAACATGTTTTACTGGTAACTAGTACATTAAATTATGGTCAGAAGAGTCAAAAGGTACAGTTTTTAAAAAGGAATTGACTTTGCTGGTATTTTAATAAAATAACAGCAATAAAATGGCAGCAGAATTGTAGCTTATTTGGGGATAAAATTTTTTAATTAGTACAAATTTGAAGTATGTTATCTCTGGAAAGATATATACATTGGAATATTAATCAAGATAGCCTGCTAATTAGTATTAGCTACCATTGAGTTTCTTTTAATAAGTTGTTTTGAATAATTATAAACTCACAGGACAATATATGTAGCTTTGTATACCTCAATCAAGATAACTCAACTGACCATTGCCACCAATATAAACATTGGTTTATAGCCAAACCTAGCCCCTGGCAACCACTAATATGGTCTTATATTAGTTAATGATTATAACATAAACAGAATAATGCAGTATATTTCCTTTTGAGATTGACTTTTTTCACTTAGCATAATATCCTTGGCATCCATCCAACTTGTTTCATGTAATATAGATCATTCCTTATTGGTGAGTACAAACAAACAAACATTCCATAATATGTTTGTTTAACCATTGACCCAGTGAAACAGACGAATAGTTTCCAGGTTTTGACTATTACAAATAAAGCTGCTGTGAACATTCATCTTCAAGTTTTTGTGTAAATATAAGTTTTTATTCTCCTGGAATAAATACCTATGAGTTCAGGTGCTGGGTCCGTTTTTAGTTTGACAAGAACTTCCACAGTGTTTCCAAGAGTATCTGTGTTGTGTTACATTATCTCCAGCAGTGTATGTGTGATCCAGTTTCTCCTGTATTATTGTTGGTATTTGGGGTTATCACTTTTCTACTTTAGCCATTCTAATAGGTATGCAGTGATATCTCATTATACTTTAAATTTGTATTTCTCTAAATGGCTAATATGTTAAATATTTTTGCATGTCGTTTGCCCATTTTCTAATTAGATTGTTTGAACATTGAGTTTTAGGATTCTGTTTTATTTATATATTCTAGACATAAAGTCTTTGTCATACATGTAATATAGAAATATTTTCTCCCAGTATATAATTTGTCTTTTCATTCTCTTAACAGTCTGTCACAGAGCAAAAGTTTTTAATTTTGATGAGATCAGGTTTAATCAGTTTTCCTCTTATGGATCATGATTTTGGTATCAACTCTAAGAATTCTGCTGTTTCCTGGATCTGAAAGAGTTTCTCCTATGTCCTGTTCTAGAAGTTCACAGTTTCACATTTAAGTGTATGATCAATTTTGAGTGTCTGAGGTTTAGGTCAGGGGTTTTTTTGTTTTCGGTTTGGTTTTGGTTTTTACCTCTGGATGTGCAATTGCTCCAGCAACATTTATTAAAACAGCCATCCCTCCTCCATTGATTTGCTTTTGCTTCTTGGCCAGAAATTAATTAGGCATATTGATATGGATCTGTTTCTGGGCTCTATATTCTATTCCCTTGATTTCTGTTTATTCCAAGATAATACCACTGTTTTGATTACTGCAACTTTATAATAACTCTTAATATCAGGGTGAGTCATTCTTTATTTTTCTTTTTCATAATTGTCATGGGTATTCTGGAGCCTTTCCATATAAATATTATAATACGCTTGTCTGTATCTACAGAGAAACTTGCTGAGATTTTGATAAGAATTAGATTAAACCTGTAGATCACTTTAGGGAGAATTGACATCTTTATTGTGTTGAGTTTTCAGTCCATGACCACGATGTGACACTGCAAGTATTTAGGTGTTCTTTGATTTCTTTCATTGGTACTTTATAATTTTCATCATATAGATTCTGACCATGTTTTTTTAGATTTATACCTAAGTGTTTTATTTTCTTTGAAGCAATTGAAAATGGTATTGCATTTTTTATTTTGGTTTCCACTTGTTCATTGTCAGTATACAGAAATGTAGGTGAAATTATTTATCTTATGTCCTGTGGCCTTAACTGAAATTGCTTATTAGTCCTAGGAGATGTTTGCAGATTCTCTGGGATTTTTTTACATAGAAAATCATGATGAAGTCTGCAAATAAATACAGTTTTGTTTTTCCTTTTCAATCTCTCTGTCTTTAATTTCTCTTTCTTCCATTGTTATAGTGGCTAAAACTTTAGTACTGTGTTAAAATATAAGTGCTAAGAACAGACATCTCGTCTTGTTCCTGATCTTAAAAGGATATAATTAAATCTTTCATCATTATGTATTATATTACCTGTAGGTTTTTTCCTATTTGATTTTTATGAGATTGTTATATATGTGATTTGGAAATTTTATCTCCCAGTGGATAATGTATCTTTTCATCCTCTTAACAGAGTCTTTCACAGAGCAAAAAGTTTTTTTGCTGAGATCTGGTTTATGGATTGAGATTTTTATTCTTAATATACTGAGACTTATCATGAATCAGTGTTCAATTTTGTCAAATACTTTTTCTACATCAATGGATAACATCATGTGATTTTTTCTTCCTTAGCCTATTGATATGATAAGTTACACTGGTTGATTTTCAAATATTGAACCAACCTCACATACCTGGAATAAATCTCACTTGACTGTAGTGTTTTGTTGTTTTTTTTCCATACCTTGTTGGGGAGGATCTTATTGGGGAGTTTTGCATCTAGATTCATGAGAGATTGTTTGGCCATGAATGTGTGTGTGTGTGTGTGTGTGTGTGTGTGTGTGTGTGTGCATGTTCTGTCTTATTTGGTTTTAGTATCAGTGATAGTGGCTTCATAAAACCAGTTGGAAAGTATTCTTTTATTCTGTTTTCTGGAAGAAATTGTGTAAGATTTATATTAATTCTTTAAATCTTTGTATTGGCTTTTAATGCACTACAATAAATAAGAAAACATAATTTAAAGTATAAATTTTTACAAAGTTAAAATTGAATTTTGTCTGCTAGGTGATCTAGTAAATTACTTATGGAGGATATGTTACTGAAATAGATATATAGACTGGTTTATTTTAGTTCCCCCAATTTCTGTTGTGTAAATCTTTTAAGCTAATGTTACACAAACTCTTCTTGGGAGTTTTTAAAAGGTGATAATGAGTATTCTCTAAAAAAAGCAATGGTCAAACATGTTTGAGAATGATTGCATACTATATTTCCTTACCTGCCCCCAGAGTCATAATGCATATTATATTTATAGGCTCTAGGAGTCTTGTGGCTAAAAAAAAAAAGGCTAATTTTAACCCAGGATTTTCCAGTTGTATTTATTACATGTTCTCTATTAACACTTCATTGAACATTAGTTTGGAAAAGTTTAACTCGGTCCTTATCTTCAGCTGGCTTAGGGAAGAGATCATAATTTTCTTCCTTTTATCCAATCAGAGCTTTGAAGGAAGAAACCTGTATTATAACCATTATCCCCTTCTTTAGTTCCAGACTTTAGGTACTTTGTAAGCTATTTCACTGAGTGTTTGCCACTCAGCATCTCCTGATCCAGAGGATCGTGTAATGTTGTTTCTCTTTTGCTGCTGATCTGTAAGGCTTCTAGATTATACAGATAGGACTTCTTTCCTATCTATACTATTTCCTGTTTATATAGAAGAAAGAACAAAATAGTTCTGACCAGAATAGACGGGAGTAATTTTTCACCCCTGCTTTTTTTTTTCACCCCTGCTTTTTGCATTTGGGTCTCAAGGCTCTCCTGTTAATCCTGAAAGGAAGCCTTTTTTTAAAGGATAATCTTGATGTACATTTATATATGTATATATGCTTGCGTGTAGAGATACATATATATATGTATACACACACACACACACACACACATCTGTAGCTCTGTCCACTGGAATTGTGGAGAAGCAAGATTATTCAGTAGCAATGAGCACACCTAGCACCTCTTCTCTAATCCATTCTCCATTAAATAGGACCAAGAATCTGGAGAAATGGCTGATTCCAGGGCTGTGGAAGGGCAGGTGCAAGATGAACCTGGAACCTCTTATTATGTCAGAAATTAAGCATTAAAAAAAAATGACAGGGGCATATCACAAGGACATAGGAATTTCTTCCACTGGCTGGTTCTGGGATAATTTAAGCAATGGAATAATTAAACATTATAATGAATTATAAAGCATTAAAAAATGTAGGAATTTAGGAGTCCATACTGGTAATAAAAAATGGTGAAGAGTAGTCTCATGCTTTTGTAGTACAAAGCCAAAAGCTGAGTGGTACAATGTGAAGAGAATTGGAACTGGAGTTGGAAGATCACTTTTGCAATTATTGTGACCAAAATTGAATCGTGTAAGAATCATCAGTGTGTTCTTCTCAATATAAGAGGAAATTTTGTTGAGGAACAGGATATTTGCATGATCTTAAGCTCTCCCTACCAACTGTTAATTAGTTACAAGAGCGGGGAAAAAACAAACAGTAGTTATGCAGTGAAACAATTTCTTGACTGGTGATGAAAATTATCGTCACTTATGAGGAACAGATGAACATTGTGTACCTCTAGATATAATACCGTGAGAAAGTCTAAGAAAGTCGAGTATGCAGTATGCCATCTAAGAGTGCATAATGGGAATAATAATATTCTGAGGAGAGGGCTGTATTCTTCAAAAACATCAATGTCGGGGCACCTGGGTGGCTCAGTGGGTTAAAGCCTCTGCCTTCGGGTCAGGTCATGATCTCAGGGTCCTGTGATCGAGCCCCACATCAGGCTCTCTGCTCAGCAAGGAGCCTGCTTCCCCCTCTCTCTCTGCCTGCCTCTCTGCCTACTTGTGATCTCTCTCTCTCTGTGTCAAACAAATAAAATCTTTAAAAAAAACAAACAAACAAAAACAGTGTCTTAAGACAAAGAAAGGCTATGGAAATGTTCCAGGTTTAAAGAAGGCCAAAGAGACAATAACAAAAATAATACCTGATCCTAGACCGATCTTGTGCTGGAGGGGGGAAATGTTATGAATTATTGGATCAGGTGATAAGATTGGAATATAGGCAGGAGATTAAGTTGTTGTATGAGTGTAAATTTATGATGTTGATGACTGTACCGTGATTATATAAAAGAATCTAAAGAAATACAGTCTGAAGTATTTAGCAATAAGGAGCCATTAGGAATGTAATTTATCCTCCAGTGCCTCAAAAAGTAAAGTTTGAGTGTCCATAGATAGCTAGATATATAAAACAGAGAACACATGCAAATGATGAAACAATAAAATTTAACAGTACGTGAATCTGGGTAAAGGATATACAGGTATTCCTTATACTATTTTCTTGTGGGGTTTTTTTAGGATTTTATTTATTTATTTGAGAGAGAGACCGAGAATGCTTGCTTGAGAGAGAGAGCATGCACAAGCACAGGGAAGGGCAGAAGGAGAGGGAGAAGCAGGCTCCCCACTGAGTGGGGAGCTAAACGCGGGGCTCAATCCCAGGACCCTGGGATCAAGGCCTGATCCGAAGGCAGACCTATAACTGAGCCACCCAGGTGCCGCTAGACTGTTTTCATCTTGTAGTTTTTATAAGTGTGAATTTCTAAATAGGAAGGTGTTTTTTTAATAGATCTTTGTAGAACCTAATTTTAAAATTACCTATTAGAATAAAGGTATCCTTTCTTTATGCCCTAATTCTGAAAGATTGCATTTCCTCCTTCCCTTTTCCTACCTCCACATCCACCTACAACATCCAGTCTTCCACCATTATTCTTCTGGTACTGCTTTCTAATATATAAAAACTATAGCATCATCCACAGAATTTTATCAAAAAGGACTTTGTATCTGTGATTTCAAATCTTTCAAATCTGGGATTCTTCATTCATTCTCAAGTACATTCTAAAAGTGACTAAGCTCTCAGTTACTTATGAATATAAAGAAATTGAAGACTTTGATGATCTGGCTAGCCCGCGGTAGCTTTGTCTTCTTAAGTCTAAGGCAAATGTGTCAAATACCTACACCATAGTAAATATCACTATTAACAACATTTTCTGCTGCTCAGAATTTGTTTCAAGAACCTTGCAAGTAGATATTACCAATCATTGAGGACTAGTGCTAGACTTGAAACCCACTTACCATTTCCTGGGCTGACAGATTTTTCCTTGCCTTGTATGGTGTGCCTTCTTTTCAATTAGGGATTACATTCTGTTTCTAATCCACAATTCGTGCCATTTCGGGGCCCAAATATCCTTTCACTATTGGTATTATAGACATGCATACTGAGTCTGAGCTACATATGGCATTTGTTACATAAATATTTATATACATTTCATCTGTGTTACTTGACTCTAAGCATAAGGGCAAGGACTCTTGTGTACTATTGTATCTTCTTTAAAAATAATCAATTAAAAAAATAATCAATTTAGGGGCTCTTGGGGGACCCACATGGTTAAGCATCTACCTTCAGCTCAGATCATGATCCCAGGGTTCTGGGATCAAGCCTCGCATCGGGCTCCCTGGTTGGCGGGGAACCTGCTTCTCCTTCTCCCTATGCTGTTCCCCTGTTTGTGCTCTCTCACTCTGTCAAATAAATAAATAAAAATATTCAACTTATATGTATGTACCATTATGTTCTTTTTGCTTAGATTTATTTTCTAACGCATTTTCTCCTCCATCTATGTATTTTGTTTAACCACACACATACCTGGGTTTATCCCTATCGAAATATTTTTAAAAGAGTTAGCTTCTATAATATGGCTCCTGTTCTTGAACAATTATTGGCTAGCTAGGTCTCATTTTAATTGACAGAACTTAATTACAAGATGCAATCCATTTGCCTATTTCTCTGTAGACACTGTTTTCTACTTTAAACACACTCAGTAACATGGCCTAGAAAATTTGAAGATTCTCCTCTTTCTGGGACCATAATAGCTACTATGTTACATCTTAATCAGCTGCAGTCGAGCTGTCCTTTGGAAGGGGCGGGTTGGGCTGAAGCTAAATTATACTTTAATCATTGGCTCTGGTTTTTTGGTCAAATGAAATCCTAAAGTGAATTTTACATGTTAGCATTTTCCGGGGTCTTTAATATTTTTATGTCTAAACAAGATTTGGTTCTTGTATTTGAAAATCTTACATGTGTTCACACCATCTGTAAAAGAAAAGCTTCTTGCAGAGGCGAGAGCAGTCTGACCCTCAGGTACTTGTTAACTTTCCGTAGAAAACACACTGAGCTCCCTAACCTAGGGATCTTCCTTTCCAGTCTTGATTGCCTTCCCCAATATGTTGGATGTGACTTGTCATTCATGATATAATATATGTCAAATATATTTTGCTAATGCAAAAGTAAGGTGATATTAGGTTAGCTTGTTTTGTTTTTGTGAATAATTAAGTTTTGTAAGTATGATTTGGTCTGAAAAAATTTATAGTGGAAAATACCAAGTAATATATAAATAAGGCCCTAAATATATACAAAAATATGCCCTTAAGAAGCAGAACAATGCTAGTTGGTCCCTATCAGTTTGGCTTTCTGGGTTATCAGGATCGCCACTGTTTAATAGAACTTTAAATTATGACAGAAATATTTTTTTTTAAAGATTTTATTTATTTATTTGACAGAGAGAGAGAGAGATCACAAGTAGGCAGAGGAATAGGCAGAGAGAGAAGGGGAAGGAGGTTCCCCGCTGAGCAGAGAGCCCGGTGCGGGGCTCGATCCCAGGACTCTGAGATCATAACCTGAGCTGAAGGCAGAGGCTTTAACCCACTGAGCCACCCAGGCACCCTGACAGAAATATTTTATAATTTGTGCGTTCTGGTACCGCACTAGGCACATGTAACTATTTAATACTTGAAATGTGGCTAATGTGACTGAGGTACTAAATTTTTAATTTAATTGATTTAAGTTAGCTAATGGTTATCCTATTGAACAATGTATCTATGAATTGTTTTGGTTAGGGACCCAAAAAAACAAGTGTTTTAATTTCATAGACCATGTTTAATCTACTTCAGGATCTGTAGAAGCTCTGTTTACATCGCAGTAACAGAAACAGATCATGGAAAGTCATTGGAGGGCCTATGGGTGTAAGAAACATGGGTGCGGAGGTGTTAACATACAGAGATTTTCGTGAAGGAATCTAAATACTTTAATTAGGAATATTACAGAAGTGTAATATAGATCAAAGTGGAAAACGAACAATGATAGAATATGTTCAATTCCACAAATATTTATTGGATTCCTATAGGCCAGATACCTTGTTAAACTTGAAGCAGGGAGGGCAGGTTTAGGGTAGCCAAAGAGTTCCCTCTTGAACCTATCACAAATATCACTAATGGATGAATACCTATTTTGAGGGTTTTTTTCCCCCACTTTAATAGAGGCAGTATCAGAATGCTTTTCAGTAGAGTACTGCAAACAGGTTTGGCATACAAGATGAACATGTTTACGTTCTTTGCAGAGATAAATAAGTCACAATGCCTCCTCTCAGGGAGCTCAGTCATATTCTAGTATTTATCAAGTAGATTATAAGGTATGTGTAGAAAATAGTACAAAAGAAGGGCATTGATCTAGAATAGAAATTTTTAACGTTGATGCCACAGCATTTAGGGATATTTGAATTCCTTGTAATCTAGGCAGAATGTTATATATTCACACAGTCTTTTTCTGGGAGAGGGCTCATAGCATCAGTAAAAGATAAAAGTGGCTGGGAACTACTTATTAGCTGGGAGCGGTTGAGAAGGAATTCCTCAGGACTTGACGTCAGGTTGTTTGCAGTCTTTGCTAGGTGGGCAGGCAGAAAACAGCTAATGTAAAGGCCTAAAAACATGAAATAAATAGCATGCTGTATGTAATATGTGAAATTTGAGGGGCGCCTGACTGGCTCAGTTGGTAAAGCACACGACTCTTGAATCCTCAGGGTTGTGTGTTCGAGCCCCATGCTGGTGTAGAAATTACTTTAAAAAAAGAAAAGAAAAGAAGTATATGAAATTTGATCCTGCTACCTCATAAAGTACTGATGAGACTGGAGAGACTAAGTCTAAAAAGGTCTCATACAATCCTAAGGATTTGGATTCTGAGGTGATGGGAAGTTAAGAGGTATTAGGCAAAAGTGTGAGATATTTTGATATCAAGCTATTTAATAGTTTACTTATATTATTGTTAGCCTAGTTTAATTTTGATACATAATTGACATTTGATAATACAGTATAGAGCAGTGGTTCTTGGCCTTTTTTTCAAATCTTAACAAATATAAGAAATACATCACATTTCTGTCACCATGACAATGATTGTCATGCGGAAACAAGCCCCCTTAGCAGAAGTACATTCATTGAGTGATAGCTATTACTGTTATTGGCGGTGACTTCTAACACTTCAGCTTTAAATACCACTCCCTAAGCATTTGGTAAAGTAGTTACATAATCTATTAGTAGGATTTAAATATTCTAGAAACAATCTTATTTAAAGACCTTTTATATTATATCAAACATATGAAATTGCTGATATTTTATCATTTGTAGCTATAAGATTTTTTGTATAGTTGAATCCATATATTTAATGGTCTCTTTATGTTCTTAATAATGGGCTTCTAGTTTGTTTTTGAGGTGAGGGAAGGGGTCACATCCATTGTCTTTTATGACTACGTGTATGTCTGTATTAACAGTAACTTTAAATGTGAGAAGCATAAATTTCTTCTTTCTTTAGAAAATCTAGATTTTGTTTTTTATCCAGACATCTGTTGAGAGGTTTTCGTCAGTGGATTCACATAGTAAATGATTACTTATGGTTTCTTCTGTCAGCTTTTAGTTTGGATGCTGAACAGCCTGATTATGATTTGGATTCTGAAGATGAAGTATTTGTGAATAAACTGAAAAAGAAAATGGACATCTGCCCATTGCAATTTGAGGAGATGATTGACCGTTTAGAAAAAGGCAGTGGTCAGCAGGTACAACTTCACTGTATATATAAGTATGTGTTTCCATATATATATATGTATATGGAAACAGGATAATGTGGGGGTGAGGGTAAGTGAGCAGACTCTGGAATTAACAAGCATTAATTCACATCCCATTGCTGCCCAGTACTAACCTGTATGATCTTGAGCATTAAGTTTAAAAAAAGTCTCTGTGCCTCAGTTTTCCCTTCTGTAAAATAGAGACGATAAACATGAAATGTGAAAATTAACTAAACTAATGTATATAAAGCATCAGTGACTGACATGTATAATGCACTCCACATTTGCTGTTATTAATACTCTTATTTTGATTATTGTCATTAAAGTCTGAAGTACTTTTGAACCTTATATATGTGTTATATGAAAATGACATAATGATTTTACATTTAGCCAGTCAGTCTGCAGGAAGCCAAGCTGCTGCTAAAAGAAGATGATGAATTAATTAGAGAAGTTTATGAATACTGGATTAAAAAGAGGAAAAACTGTCGGGGGCCATCTCTTATCCCATCAGTAAAACAAGAGAAGCGAGATGGTTCCAGCACAAATGATCCTTATGTGGCTTTTAGAAGACGCACTGAAAAAATGCAGACTCGAAAAGTAAGGGAATTTGGAAAACTTTTTTTGTAATTTTTCTTATGTAAGAAAAATCTATACTTATGAATATCTCTGTATTAGAAGGTTGTATTTTAATTTGTATTTAAATAGACTTTCTATACAAAATAATGAGAAGTATTAATTTAAAATGAATCAACCTTAGGATTAATTGCACAGCTGTTAATGATATATTTTAATGTTAAACTATATAAAAGTCACATATAAAACTGATCTGCTAGTGATTCATATTCCCTTTCAGTGTCTTTAAATTTTCTAACCAGCCATTCAAATATATGTATTCTTATATATTAGTAGCTGTGTTCAGAATGCCACTAGTTAGAAATGTTATTGACATTAAAAAAGCAACTTCATTTTTTCAGAATCGCAAAAATGATGAAGCCTCTTATGAAAAAATGCTTAAACTGCGTCGAGATCTGAGTCGGGCTGTTACTATTCTAGAGATGATAAAAAGAAGAGAAAAGAGTAAAAGGGAGCTATTGCACTTAACACTGGAAATTATGGAAAAGAGGTAAAGTATACTTTAATAGGGTGAGGAAGTATGGTACCATTAGCATTTTGTATATTGAAGTATGGTACCTAAGGAATTAACCCTAGAAATACCTTCCTTTAATAATAAGTAAAGACTATTAAATGTGTGATATGATATACTTTGCATAATTTTACATGTGTTTCTCTCTTTATTTTCTTTAAAAGTGACTGGGTTCAGTAAAATTAAAATATAGCAGTTATAATCTTATTCTTTTGTCCTTATTTGAGTTGAGTGCGAGGCTGGGAGGGAGAAGACTTTTGTCAGTTCTAAAGTTTTTAATTTACTCACTAGATGGTATTAATTTTTTTTTTAACACATACTGGGTTTTTTTAACAGAAGTATAAGGAAGGGAGGGGGAAAGTCCCATAGTCTTAACACTCAACCTTGTTTGTCAAGGTACACAGTGAAAATTTTAAGCCTCACTCCCCTATTTCTAAGTCGGTATCTCCAAAGATACCACTTTCTCCAGAGAAAACCATTATTAAGTTTTTCATAATTCATTTTAGGAAAATTAGTTTTATCGCACAAACAATTCAAATTAGCAGAAAGTTCCTCAGCACCATTTTAGGCATTAATTTCAACATCTCCACCAAATCTTTCACCAGAATTGGTAAATGAAAATTCGAACTTTTGTTTTTTTCCCACAGTCATCTATTTATGGTGCAAAGATAAAGCTATAAGCCAAAAACTAAACAAAATAAACAAAAGAATTATGTAATCTTTATTTTTAATAAGCATTCAGCAAATTGTCAGAGTTTAATCTTACCTTAAGTCTACTCAGTGTTTATAATCATATCTCAGTTAGGTATTAAAAGTCCTAAGAATTTATAGAACTAACTTTAACTTTTGCAGCTTTCTTTTTTATAATTTCAGGTATAATTTGGGTGACTACAATGGAGAGATCGTGTCTGAGGTTATGGCACAGAGACAGCCAATGAAACCTACTTATGCCATCCCCATCATCCCTATTACTAATAGCAGTCAATTTAAACATCAAGAAGCAATGGATGTGAAGGAGTTCAAAGCAAATAAGGTGATAAACCTTTTTGTGATAATAGTTGCTGATAACAGAATAACATTTTATCATTAGAGTAAAAAAGAAAAATACATATAAACCCTACCATGAAATATGCTACAAAGTCAGCTTTTGATTCAAGACTGACCTATTGATGCACCAGTAGGAATTATAAAGGGAGATACCATATAGATGAACTTTTTAATAATTTCCTTTTCCCAAAAAGAACTATAATGCCATAAACTACCTAAAACTTGATACAAATATTTAGCATATGTACACAACCAGGATAACTTCCCATGATCTTTTTCTTCCCAAGTATCATTTTTTGCCTCTAACCTTGCTTGCCTAGTGCATACTTCATACTTCTCCTAGCCTTTGCTGTCTGTCACCTGCATACATATTTCTAACATGCACTGTGTTCATCAGCTCAGTCACTCTTGCTTCTGTATTTTATTCTCGTGTTGTCCCTATTTCATGATTTCATCTCTTTATCACTTAAAACTGTCCAAATTCACTCCAGAAAGCCATTATTGTTTAGCTACCAAATCCTTACTACTCTTTTTTTTTTGTAACACCTCCACATTATGTTACCTGAGATTTGCTTTATATATGTAAAATTGTTTGCATATTGTTTTCCCAAACTTGATTTATTAACTCTTTAGAATAAAGACTAGATCCCCTTTTTTTATTCTCTCCTAGAATTTTCTTTTTTTTTTTTTTTAAGATTTTATTTATTTATTTGACAGAGAGAGATCACAAGTTGGCAGAGAGGCAGGCAGAGAGAGAGGGGGAAGCAGGATCTCTGCTGAGCAGAGAGCCCGATGCGGGGCTTGATCCCAGGACCCTGAGATCATGACCTGAGCCAAAGGCAGAGACTTTAACCCACTGAGCCACCCGGGCGCCCCTCTCCTAGAATTTTCATAGAAAATTAAGAAATAGGTACAGGAGCCAGTGGTAAATACTAACTGCAGTTAACAGGATTTCAAAAGCTGAAGAACTTCTATTCTCCTCTTGTACTTCAACTGCAACAAAATATTTTATGAGATTATGTTTAGGTTGTAGGAACATTATCCATGTTTCACAGAGGCCAACCTGTAAGACTTTATTTACAATACAAGATGACAAAACACAAGCATCTTACATGTCTTCTGAGTATGAATGACTTCATTATAGCTCTAAGCTTCTTTTTAAAACTTACCCCAAACTGCAGGTTTGCTTAACATGGTTTCTAGTTTTTGACTAATATATGACTTTATTGCAGCAAGATAAGGCCGATCTTACCCGACCTAAACGTAAATATGAAAAGAAGCCCAAAGTCTTACCATCGTCTGCTGCTGCTACTCCTCAACAGACGAGTCCTGCTGCACTGCCAGTCTTTAATGCTAAAGATTTAAATCAGTATGACTTTCCCAGCTCAGATGAAGAACCTCTCTCCCAGGTAAAGATGACGAATTTCCCTATGAGTACAAAGGAGATAATGGAGGCAGTCATATGTTTTGACTCACTTTATTTTATTTTAAAGGTTTTGTCTGGCTCTTCGGAAGCTGAAGAAGAAAATGATCCTGATGGTCCTTTTGCTTTCCGTAGGAAAGCAGGCTGTCAGTACTATGCTGTAAGTCTCAGATTCCCTTTTTAAATAAATGTATAAATGTTCACCTTTAACTGACAAAATAAAATAATTTGGATTTTTTTTTTAGCCTCACTTAGACCAAACTGGCAACTGGCCTTGGACTAGTCCTAAAGATGGAGGATTAGGGGATGTACGATATAGATACTGCTTAACTACCCTCACCGTACCCCAAAGGTGTATTGGATTTGCACGAAGACGGGTTGGGCGTGGTGGAAGGTAAGTATTTCTGTATTCCTAGCATAAGGACAGTAGGGACATAGACAGTAAGATAATCAACTCTAGAGCTTAAAGAGAGGGAGTCCTTCTAAATAGCTCATTTGTTCCCATTTTCTGTTCTTAACTGATTTTTGACTAAAATACTTACACTGCAGAAAGTTATTTCAGAAGTTCTGGGAGGTATTAGGAGAAAGGATTGAATAAGCTAAGAAATGTCATATAACTAGTACACTAAGTTGTTTAAGTCCTCAGTGAAAAGGCTCCAGAAGGGGCACTTGGGTGTCTCAGTTGGTGAACATCTGACTCAGTTTCAGCTCAGGTCATAATCTCTGGGTCGTGAGATCAAACCCTGCATCGGGCTCCACATTCAGGACTCAGCACAGAGTCTGCTTAGATACTCTTCCTCTCCCTCTGCCCCTCCCCCCGCATGCTGTGTGTGTCTCTCTCTCTTTCTCTTTGTCTCAAGTAAATAAATAAGATCTTTAAAAAAAAAAAAAAAAAAGCTCCAGGATCCATGCATGACCTGACCTTGGCATCCCAGTTTATCAGGATCTAATTACTCTTCTTCTTTTGTTTAAACATGATAGAACCCCTGTACCTCTATATGCCTTTATGTGAGAATTTGTGTGGGAGGCAGGAAAGAATTACAGAGCACATAAAAGTGAAAAAAAGAAAGATACTCTCAAATAGGTGAGAAAAAAAAAATAAAAGGCAAAACATAATATCAAGGTGCTTTCAGGAAGAAACTTTAGAATATAATTTATAGTGAATTATGGCTTATACATGTTTCTTTCATTTTGCAAATCTTAATTGCAGTTTTTAATCACTTAAACTTTAGTTAAGAATTATCTGAGCACTGAAATATATTTTATTTAATGCTTTTACCCCCATCATTATGTTGACATCAATAGTAGTGAAAATTCTTTATGTTGGCTATATTTTATTCTGTACTAGCATTAGTCAGTGCTAGTATTTTAAGATGGAATCATTTATCAAGTTTATATAAATAACATAAAAATACATGCTTTAGAGTAGTGGATCTCAAATATTATGTCTATAAGAAATTTTAGTGGTATAAGATATCCCAAAGATCACATAACCTTTTACTGCTTTTCTCCCACCTCCCCTACCCCTGCAAAAAAAAAAAATGAAGTTTTTGCTTAATAGACAACAGATATTTTATGAAGTGTTTTGGTGCTTTGTAATGGAAATAAAAATCTTTGGTTCAAAAGCAGTTTGGAAAGAAAAGTAGTCTCATGTTTTATCAGTAACTTCTATTGAAAGACCAGCTCATAGAACTGTTAGAAGGCCCTTGCTGATGTAAAAGGAATAGTGTACCTTATTAAGGTAGATTGCTCTCTTGTTTAATCAGATCATTATAAACTAAAAGAACTTTTATCAGAAATTGAGAATTTACAAAAAAAATTTGAGAATTTAGCTATTACAGGGCCAAATACTGAAATAATCAAAAAAATTTTTTAAAGATTTTATTTATTTATTTGACAAAGAGGAGAGAGATCACAAGTAGGCAGAGAGGCAGGCAGAGAGAGAGGGGGAAGCAGACTCCCTGCTGAGCAGAGAGCCCGATGCGGGGCTCGATTCCAGGACCCTGAGATCATGACCTGAGCCGAAGGCAGAGGCTTTAACCCACTGAGCCACCCAGGTGCCCCCTGAAATAATCAAATTTATAGCTTTTAAATATTGAGTATAAAGTAGCTTTGGGGAATTGGGACGGTCTTTTTTATATAATTTTTGAATAGCTATTTTACATATATGTTTCCTGCCTTATTTTTAATAGGGTCTTACTGGACAGAGCTCACTCAGACTATGACAGTATGTTTCGCCATCTGGATTTGGAAATGCTTTCCTCTCCACAACATTCTCCAGTCAATCAGTTTGCCAATACCTCAGAAACAAATACCTCGGACAAATCTTTCTCTAAAGACCTCAGTCAGATACTAGTCAATATCAAATCATGTAGATGGCGGCATTTTAGGCCTCGGACACCATCCCTACATGACAGTGACAATGATGAACTCTCCTGTAGAAAATTATATAGGAGTATAAATCGAACAGGAACAGCACAACCCGGGACCCAGACATGCAGTACCTCCACGCAAAGTAAAAGTAGCAGTGGTTCAGCACATTTTGGTATGTTTATTTGTTATGATGTACATTTCTATAGAACCGTCAGGTTCATCCATTTTCTGAATATGTGGTTTATTATATTAAAGGCTAAAAGTTCTTTCCTCTCAAAATAATGACCAAAAAAGGACCTAGGTTATGTATTTATTTAAATTATCTTTGTACATGTGTTTTCACTTAAACATACCCACATGCTAAGGTGATTTATTACTACTTAATGTATGACATTTGTTTCCTGGATACACTGTGTGAACCCACAATTCACAATTCAGCAATTATATTTTCAAAGAATATGAAAAGAAAATGGGCCATTATTACTATTTTATACTTGGACACTTCTCTAGTCTTTTTTTAAACTGTCTAAAAGTAGACCAGCAAGTTAGTAGGTATGCAGAAGCCTTATCTGCTGACAGTAATGCAGAATAATTTATAAGAGAGAAACTAATTTTTCAGGGAACAGTATTTAAAGGATTATTTTAATTTTTAGGATTATTATAATTTTAGAAACATTTCCAGATAACATCTACTTTAGCATTATGGCTACCTTGTGAAATGTGTCTAAAATAAATGCTGTCTTTAATTTTAGCTTGCTCTTTTAAAGCATAAATCTGTTATTTGAGGCATGTAGATTACAGAAATTCACTGTTAAAATTATGTTACCAACAGATTTTTGTAAAGGTGATTTAAATACAGATTTTGAAGGGACTATAAAGATATTTATTGTGTCGCCTTAATTATCTGGTAAGGCTACAGTTAAACCTTGTAATAAATATGAAAATGTCCTGCTTATTCTTAAAGATCTCCAGAAAAGGTTCCATAAACTAATTTACTTTGTGGCTGGAAAACAAGTCCTTCTATGAAATGGAAGTCTTTAGCTCGTAAGAAAAATAATCACATTTCAGAAATCAACTAGAAGATAATTTAAATTATCCTAAGTCCTAACAGATTAGGATAGTCCCATTAATTTCAGAGTGTATACTGTGGAGAGTCAGTTTCTTTCAACTCTTACAGTCTTAAAAATCAAAATAAAGAACTTTTCAATATGAAGGAGGACTCATATAGTGTGCGAGTGTAGAGATTTTAAAAGTGTAAACTTGTGATATGTTTTCCTTGGTAGATATTTAAGCTGTATAAATTCCTTGAGACTTCTTGTAGAAAACTGGCATGTTTCATCAATCCCCATCTTCTTGCCCCTTAAAGTAAGAGAACTTGAGAGGTGCTTGGCGACTTAGTGAGTGGAACATGAGACTTTTGATCTTTGGGTAGTGAGTTCAAGCCTCACATTGTGTATAGAGATTACTTTAAAAAGTAAAATCTTAAAAAAAAAAAAAAAAATAGAGAAGTTGAATTGTATAACTATCCTAAGGATCTTTTAATGATTTTTTTATGTAAATTGTTTTGCTATACTACATAAGTAAACATTGATATTATGAAACTTACTTGATTTGTATTTTCCAAAGAATATTCAAAAGTGAACATTGAACCAGTAGTATTACCAAAAGTTTAGCTGAAAAACAGTTTTTAGTAACTGTGTGATTTTCTTTTGGGCATGTCTTCCCCCATATAATGTAATACAACTTTTAAAGAGTGGGTTTATCAATTTTTTTGTTGCACATAGTTGTTTAACAGTCAAAAATTATACAGGGTTCTAAATACAATGCTACTGCAAGAATATGTTGTCCAGAGTGGGCCACTCTGGGAATGACAGACGTGAATATGTTACTGTTGCTCTCAGAGTGTCTGTGCCTCCATTTTCACTTCATTCAGAGGTTAAGCATCGCACCTCCGTCAGTGTAATTGTAATTTTAAAGATAAATTTTTCCGTGTAGCATGGCCCCCAAATGCAAGCCTAACGATGTCATCTGGTACTCAGCCATAGAACCTGATCTAGTCTGATACCAGAGGAAAAACTGCCTTTGCTGTACTTATTGAAAGAGATACACCCATCATGGGAGACTCTAAAGGAATTTTCAAGGCTTAATTTTTACTATACTGACTTTAGAACTTAACCACTATATGAGATAGGAGTCAGTTGATACATACTTACTTGTCTACTGCTGAAGCCAAATACTTTGATTTAGCCATTTTTTAGTCTGTCATTATTTTAAATATTAATATTTATACATACGCTGTGGCATAGTGATACCCTCTGGACTGATTTTCCTTCTTCTAAATATCACCTATAAGAGCCTATTTAATCTCATTTTCAAATAGAAAATTCTAAATGAGGATATCAGGAGCCCATTATTTTTAGTAAAGGGCATGAACTTTAACACACCCAACTTTAGCTTCTGGTGCTCAGAATTTTATTGCTTGCTTCCCAGTCTTGGCCATTTTGCATAGTTGCGTGGCTGGATGGGTAGCCTGGTTAGTCAAGTGCTCGAGTGCTTGATCTGCTGTGTAACACACAGCAGAATGACACAATGCCGAGGAACTTGGGAAGACTTAAATACATGTGTATTTAGAATTCCTAGGACTGGATTTTAGTACATATGAATAAATTATGTATTTTTAATAATCTTGAGTTAATATGTGATTGAGACAGTTTCCAAATACAGTCTACTGGTTTGTTTGTTTAATTTATAAAAGCACTTTTGAAAATTCGGTGTTTGTTCAATGACTATTCATTTGTATGTGTTTGAGCTTGGGGGATATGACATGTCAGAATTAATACATTTTTTAGAATTAGAAAGAACTCTATAATTTAGGAAAACTAAATAGAAAAGTGATTTTTAAACCACCATTATATGTTCAGGATTTGAATTCCCAGCTCCCATTGAAATTTCATTAGCATTCTAAGTAATTTTCCTAAGCTCACATATCTCTGCTAAAGATTTGGTTAATTTTCATAAATTAATAGGATATATGTAGCTGGCATGATATCTTCTAAGTTTCAGGATCTGTAGCTTACTTAAATTAATACATTTTACTTCTTAAAATTTGTAACATACAGTTTTCAGAGGAACTCTAGATTCAGGCATTGAATATTTTCCTGCTTAGATTTTATAAATCTGTAGGGCCTTAATCCTTATCCAAGTATGTTTCACAATTCAAAATTACATCCTTAGCAGGATGTGACGTAGCACCCATAGTAGTAGAATTAATAGTTCTGTAGTTGTGTGCTGAAGTGCAAGATTATTCACAATAAATACGAGATTGGGCCACAGATAATCTCATGTTCAAGTAATTAGCAGCCAAATGAATTCAGGTTCATTCATGTTTGGCCATCTAAGGAAATACACCTATATTTTTCTTTCCAGGTTGGATTTCTGGGTGGCTGTTAAGTGCTTATGAACCTCAAAACTACCATTCAAGCTTACTGGCTAGGGGAGCATACTTTAATACTCTCTAAAAAGTCATTTTATTTTATTTTATTTCTTGAAAGTTGCCTTTTCCTGTATTAAAATAATTTTCTGCCTGTGTACTGCTCAAAGAAATTTCTAATCAAGGGTTATCTTTTTAAATAGATGTTTAGGTTTATTGGGTTTTTTTGGTTTTGGTTTTGGGTTTGTTTTTGGTTTTTTTACTAACAAAACGACGTTCATTTTAGTGATCTTAAATCTATCTTCTCAAACTGGATTTTCAAATTGTCAATTTTTTTCTAAGTACCTGTCACCCTCACCTACTCCCACTTCTCTGATCATTTCCGTTGGTCTGCTCCAGCTGTGGGAATGTGACTTAGAGGGCAACAGCCTAAACTTTTCGAGGTATTGGGTGCCGCACGGTAGTTTCCATCCAAGTGGACTGGTAACATCTTAACTTACTTCACCTGAATTTCTACTCCAGAGAATTGTTAGCAACCACCAAAACAATGGTAGCTTCTGACCTTTGTCTAGATACCTTAGGGAGGGGAGTGTCAATAATTTTCTAGATCAGGTTATTCTAGAGTTGGGAATCTTGTTTAAACATTTGTCCATGTATGAACAAAAGCTGCCTCCTTAAATTTAAATCTACAGATTCCTCTTTTGCCCTTAGAATCATCCTAAATAAATTTTTAGCTATGTACCTCACATGACTCTTCTCCCATACCTTGACTCCTGGCAGGTGCTGTATATATGAGGTGTTTTGGGGTTTTTTTTTAAAGCTCTCAATTCATACTGGTGGGTACATGAAAAGTTTAATTATAAGTAATATTAAATCTAAAACAAACTTTTGTCTATTTCTTTTTATATTTAAAATTTCAGTGGTTTGGGGGTGGGCTTTCCCCCCTTCTGTTAGTATCTATCTTTGTGACCTCAGATGAAAGTTTCTTCATCTTTAGTGTGAAATTGTAGGAGGAAATCACCAAGGATGCCTCCCGACCTAAAAATTTGAGGTTCTATGAAATGCTTCTGATTCTCGGTTAGGTCATCAGTCCATGAAACCATGCTGTCCATCTTTATGTTAATTGCAAACTTGACTACCACACCCTATCTGGAGGTAGACCTAGACCCATCACCCTTATCTACCTTGATACAGATTTGGAAAATATGGTCATTTTTATTTATTTCCACTTAGCATTTGATTAGACTTTGAATTACAATGCCACCTGAAGTTTTCTCGGTTTTCTGTATAAAAATAATGTAAAACCCAGCTCAGATTGTACTTGCCCAAATTTACATCTTACCTTTGTCCAAGCTTTCCAGCTTACTCATACGGCTTTTTGGATTGGAGATTTATTTCTCAGAAAAAATATAAAATCCTTGCATCACTTGGCTAAAAAGGGCTTTATTGATCACCTAACTTAATCTAAGTATTTGGGGTGAATATAACTGAGCCCCAAAAAGTTTAGTTACTTGCCCAGGTATACTTGGCTAGTAATGATAGAGATGAGAGCTTAAAAAAAAATCAAGGTCTCTTGGCCCCTAGACCCATGGTTTTTATTACCATCATTTTCAGCTTCTATGTTGCTCAGCATATGCATTTATTCCAGATCACTTATGAAAAATGTCTGTGGAAAATTTCATAATTTAGACTCCAAATGTATAGAAATATTTCTAAGCAGTAGATTGACAGTAATGTTCTAAAATCAATAATCAAAATCATTATTGCTTCCATTTTTATTTCTAAATCTTGTGTTAGGAAGAAGTTAACAGTTGTTTAAACGTGTAATTCACAAGACCCTCAAGAGACCAAGGATTAAAATGTTGGCTTAAGTTAGAGCAAAAATGTTTGGAACTTTTTTTCAAGTCAATTTCTAATTTATTATTACTAACAAAACATACACAAACACAAAGTTCTATAATGGTATTTTCATTTATATAAATGGAATCTT
Organism: Nasua narica; assembly: GCA_028533885.1. NCBI lineage: Eukaryota > Metazoa > Chordata > Mammalia > Carnivora > Procyonidae > Nasua > Nasua narica. Next base: position 24,136,740 of record CM052807.1, on the reverse strand, counting down.
TGTATATAGGTCTTCAGTGAATGCTAAATTACTATTTTCGTAGATATAGAATGACCTGACCTTGTAAGAATGATCCTTTTTTTAAAAAAAAATTTACTGAACATCCCCTGCTAGGAAATTCAAGACTTAGGCAACTCACTCAAACTTAGGAAGTTAAAATGTAAATCTCAAAAACATACTAGCAAAACTATTTAATAAGGATCTTTAGGTTTAAATAGTTGCTTTTTATGGTTTTTTTAAGACATAGATAAATGTTACATTAATTATAAACAATCAGGGCAGCATTAATTTTTGTGAATTTTCTTCAAGTTTTGATTCAGCACATTTCTATTATATGGAAATGGTCATTTTGACACAAAATTACTTTATGTCAATATTTAGAAGTTATCCTATTGTCAATAAAAGTCTTCCCTGTAGTATTCAGATCTGAGAATTACAACATAGTAGGAAAAGAAATGCATCAAAGGACAGATATCAACTAGTTTTACAACGACAAATTATGTTTATGCTCTTGTAGCCCAAGAACTTAGTTCAAGTGTAAAGGTAGTGTAAATACTAATAATTTCTGGAGTTCTATTAAATATTATTTCATAATTTTCTGATCCATTCAAAATATGGTAGAATTTCTACCTAAACATTTTGTAGTGGTACTACTCAGAAAATCTCTATCATGGAAGATGAAGATTCTTTATGAGTTATGAGTAAAAATTATAAAACTTGATAAAGTGATATTCTCTTCAACTACATTATTAAAATGCAGCTAAAGACAACAACAAATTAGGTGACAGTGTTTTGAAAACATTAAACTTTAGATTGAGGAAATTTGCATTGCATGATTTATAGATTCCCTGTTATCCAGGGATGCATGATAACCTTTTTTGTGTTTTGAAATAATTCTTACCCAAACATCACAGGTTTCTTAAAGAAGCCTTTAAAGTCAGATATTGTGATTGTATGTGCCCTTTTTTCTCCTTTTTTTAATTGGCAAAAATAAGAAAAAGAAAAGAAAAAGGTTTCCTTTTTAAAAACTGCACACACTTTTTTGGGGGGTAATAAATGAACATTTTTTTGTTTGTTTTTTTTAGAACTGAGCTCTCCATAGACAAACATAAGTAGCATAACACAGTGTCTTTCCTCAGACATCATTCTGTACAGTAAATCAACATAAACAACTCCGTTCTTATTGACTGGATTTTTTCCAGGTGGGTTAATTGGGTGGGGAAAATTAATTAACCTTAACATTTGGAGCCTCTTTTCTTCCTGTTAAAGGATGAGTTCTTTAAAAAAATAAAGGTAATAAACCAACAACCTTATACTCCATGTAGAGGGAATGTTTGTAATGGCTAAAATTGGAAAAAATGTAGAACAATTAGTATTGATACACAGAACTGTTAGGGATCGTCTGAATGCATTGGGACAGTACTATGAGTAAATGAGAAACCAAATGGTAACCATCAGATTTCTTCTCAAGCTCAATGCAAAGTTGAATTCCAAATATGCGGATTTAAAAAGCTGGATTACCATTTTACACTGTCTAGCACAAGTGTCACAGCTTACAAAAATAATGGTTCGGAAACTTGAGAAGTGAGTTCTATTTCCTATGTTATAACTCAAGAAGTTTATAATTTTGGGTTGCTTTGAACTCAAGCCACTTCTGTTAAATGTGGTTGTAAAAGTGCGGAATTTTTCCTATGGAAGTGATCTTTAGCAGGATCGTGAGCCTTTGTCAGATGCTCTAATTTTGCACAAAAGTTTTTTTAATGCTGAAATTTGTTTTGGTACTGTAAGATGTGTGTGCTCTGTGCGTTTTTATAAAGTGTTTCCTTGTTTTATGTTCAGCATTTACAGCCGAACAATACCAGCAACATCAACAGCAACTGGCACTAATGCAGAAACAGCAGCTTGCACAAATTCAGCAACAGCAAGCAAATAGTAATTCCTCCACCACCACTGCACAGGTGAGGGATTTGTCTGTCTTATGATTATCCCTCATTGTTTCCCACCAGAGTTCATCTCTAATTACCAACTGTTGTCATAGAACCTTGCATCTAACCAGCAGAAAAGTGGCTTTCGCCTGAATCTACATCATAGCCATTCTATACAGGGTTTAGAAAGAACATTACAGGTGAGTATGGAAGCTGTTGCCTCTGCTCCCTATTTTAAAAAGTAAAATGAAAAAGCATAGTTAAATGAGATCAAGACACTGTCTTCCAAGTCTGTCCTAGACTGTGAATTTACCTCTTTAATATATAATCTCACCAAGCTCATTATGTTGGATATTTTAATTATTGTTAAAATTTATTTAAAGTTCTCATACTAAACCTCTTGTACTAGTAAAAGAAATCACTTTTAAACCTCACGCATGATAAATGTTTGCCATTTAAACACATGTAAGGCTTAAAGGCTGAAATTTGAATCTCACCATCTTGGAGGAAAAATTCATTTAAGAAGACTCAAGGAGCCTCTTAATTTTTAGGCCAAGTTATGATATGATATTTTGTTACTTCTGTTCTAAAGGGATAGTTATCTTACTGTCCCAAAGGTGCCTTTGTTTATATGTGTATATTTGTGTAAGTTAAGTGAAAGAAGCTTACATATTCATTTTTCATTATATGTATTTGCAAATCACTGAAATGTTTTACTAGCATATTTCTTGTCTGACACTTTGTGTCGGAGGTTTACTGTTTCCACATTATAGGTTTCTTTTTGTAATTAACTTGTCCATATTACATATTGTCACATATGAAAATCAAAATTCATAATGCCCGAGTGCTTAGATCGCTTGAGCATTCTTCAAATTTATGACTGTCAAAAGAGATGAAGATATTTCAGTGGTTTGCCACTCTGGTTTATATTCAGACTGATTGTGGAATACCTGTGTAGCTTTAATGTTAATTTATTGAGACCAAGCAATGCTGATTAGATTTGTTTTGTGTTTTCTTTTTAGGGTTTTGTTTCCAAGACTTTGGATTCTGCTAGTGCTCAATTTGCTGCTTCTGCTTTGGTGACATCAGAACAACTGATGGGATTCAAGATGAAGGATGATGTGGTGCTTGGAATTGGGGTGAATGGCGTCCTTCCAGCCTCAGGTAAGGATAAAGACATTTAAGGACTCCTGAGTGGCTCAGTCGGTTGAGCATCCGACTCTTGATTTCAGCTCAGGTCGTGCTCTCAGAATCATTTGATTGAACCCCACGAGCCCTGCATTGGGCTCCATGCTCAACAGGGAATCTCCTTGAGATTCTCTGTCTCCCTCTCCCCCCCATTCCTGCATGCACGTGTGCTCTCTCTCTAAAATAAATAAATCTTTAAAAAAAGAAAAGGACAAAGACATCTAAATTGTTCTGATGTTTGTAACTTGTATCTATAATAAACAGCAAAGTTGTTCATTGTTTTGATGCTTCTTTCTTTTTCTCTAGGAGTATACAAGGGCTTACACCTCAGTAGTACTACACCAACAGCACTTGTACACACGAGTCCATCAACGGCAGGTTCAACTTTGTTACAGCCTTCAAACATGACACAGACTTCAAGTTCCCACAGTGCACTGAGTCATCAAGTAACTGCTGCCAATTCTGCAACAACTCAGGTTCTGATTGGGAACAACATTCGATTAACTGTCCCTTCATCAGTTGCCACTGTAAACTCTATTGCCCCTATAAATGCACGACATATACCTAGGACTTTAAGTGCTGTTCCATCGTCTGCCTTAAAGCTGGCTGCCGCAGCAAACTGTCAAGTCTCCAAGGTTCCATCTTCATCCTCTGTAGATTCAGTTCCAAGGTCAGTAGCTATTCGAAGCCTAAATTGTTTGCAAAATACAAGCTCTAACTTAAATCCTCTGGAGTGCTCTCTACTTGTGCTTTTTGTTCTTTTCCTTATATACATTAAAAATGGACAGATGAGAATTCCTTATTTATTCAGGAACTAAACAGATAAATACTATAATTCAATATTGTTGACAATTTGAATTAAATGATATACTGAATGTTGTATATGTGCTTTGGACGTCACTTTCTTAGTATAATAATAGTTTACAGTGCTCTCATTTCCCACCTTTGGGTGGGGGGAGTTCTCTTTAGAATGTTTCTTTTGTTTGTTTTCTTCCATAGCTTCTCATGTAAATGATTGATATAACCCACCCGTGGCTTATGCTTAGCTGCTCTTAATAATCTAAATAATATAAAAGTTTACAGTATTAATGCCAGGTCAACTTTTACTCAAACCATTATTTTTTATGCTAATTTATCTCGTTGGGTTTCAGTAGATGGTTTAGAGAGTCTGCTCGGGGCTCTCCTGTTTTAACAGGTAATTAGAGTCCTGCTATTTACAAAGTATTATGGGGGAAATAAAAAGAGAAAGACAAGGGTTTTTTAGTTTAGTTGGAAGATAAGTATAGGGGCACCTGAATGGCTCAGTGGGTTAAAGCCTCTGCCTTCAGCTCAGGTCATGATCTCAGGGTCCTGGGATCGAGCCCCGCATCAGGCTCTCTGCTCAGCGGGGAGCCTGCTTCCCCCCTCTCTCTCTGCCTGCCTCTCTGCCTACTTGTGATTTCTCTCTCTGTCAAATAAATAAAATCTTTAAAAAAAAAGACAAATATAAAAGTTTAAAAATTAAGTAATGTTAACTGTGAATAATAAAATCGTTCCTGTATTACAAAGCGTCATATCCTTGTCAAATTAATTGTATAGATTATGGCTATAATTTCAATATAAGAAGAAATCTTTTTACACCATCAGTATTCTGGGAAAGTTCTACAAAATAAGATGAGATTTGATCTTGGTTGGGCAGAAAACAGCAGGAGAGTTGGAGAAACACAAATGTGTCTAGAGGTTAATGACTATATTAGTTTGTCTAGAGGTTTGGGAAGGTTAGTAGTTGAAGTTGAAACGGTAGGAGAAGGACAGACTTTGGAACAGCTTGGATGCCAAGCTGATAGGTACACTTCCTCGGCCGGGAGTGGCCCAGGAGGGAGGAACAGCAGGCTTTGCAGCAACGGCCTATAGCTTTAAGTTTCCAAACTAGTGTATCCCTGTCTGCTCTTCAGCTTAATAGTCATCATCTGCTTCATTCAGATCCATTCTTATTAGTATTCTGGGTCTAGTCATAACTAATCAATCAATTATAGTTCTTAAATATATAATACCTGGTTTTCATTGCTATAGAATTACATACCCATAGAACACTCGCAATGTTTGGTAAACTTTTATATCCCTTATTTTAGTCCCTTTGTTTTAAAGATGAGGGAAATGAGATCCAGAGAAATTATTGGATTTCTGCAAGCACACCCAGCACTGTAGGTGCTAGCACGGCTATGACCCTGGTCTTCTAATTACCAGCTTGGTAGCTCTTCTGCTCAGCTGCACATATGAAGTCCTGACAGGAATGAACCTCAGTCATATCTGTTCCTTTTTCAAAACTTTTGTGAAAGGTTTAAAAGAAGAGGGAAGTGAAACTATTGGCTAAA
>CM052807.1:24121273-24128773 GCA_028533885.1 Nasua narica | reverse complement strand
TATATTAAGTATCTACCCCAGGCTTGGTTTTTAGTATTATAATGAGGAGGAAAGTTGGTGAAATGTCAGCTCTGGGGTCCATCTTGGTGCAGGCTGGTTTGGTCTGGTCTTTGCCTGTCTTTGTAGTAAGCGGCCTCTTTTCAGTAGGCATCATTCCTCCACATTCCTGCAAAATAGACTATTCAAGAGACATAGAGTTTTTTTTGTTTGTTTGTTTGTTTTTTGTTATTTTTTTCTGTTCGTATTTTTGTGTTTTTTTTTCATGTAGAGGCAGCCTAGGGATGCTGGATTTCACAGTCAGCTTTGAGAGGACCCAAGTCCAGTGTCTGCTCTGTGTCAGCAGTGAGAAGTAGTCAGATTCTCTTCATATTTTAAAGGTCAGCCCGGCAAATTTTGTTCACTGAATAGATGTGAGGTACATGAGAGAATGAAGATTTAACGCTGACTCGCAAGTTTGAAGCCTGAGCAGTTGGCCACAGTTGAGAAGGAGTGGGTCTGGGAGAAGTTCAGTTTTGATCGGTTAGAGTTCTCTAGTAGACATCGAAGTAGAGTTGTTAAGCAGTTGCATATAAAATCTGGAATTTGGAGGAGAGGTCTGGGCTGGAGATCAAACCCCAAGAGTTCTCTTCATAGATGAAGTTTAAAGCCATGAATCGGTGAGATCCCCCAAGAGAGTGGGATTAAATCTTGGTGTAACAAAACAGCTATCACTGATTGTGTGTTCTAGAGTTACTCTTACCTTTAAGAGAACTCCCTGTCTCAAAGGGATAGACTTCCAATTGATATAACTATTTGTCTTTATTCTGTTCTACATTCTTTAAGGAGAAAAGACAAAAAGCTGCTTTTCAGGGCTAGTGGCTGAGAAGTGTGACTAAAGTTCAAACTGCTGGTTTAAATGTACAGAAAAATGGTTAGAATTAAAATTTCTAAACAAAGTCCAGCAGAGAGAATGAGGCCTGGGCTCCCGAAGTCTCCCAGTAATGCCTACTGTTCATGGGCAAATGTAGAAATGGATTGAGGAACAAGAAAATGAGTCTTCATCAAGCATACCCAGTTAGGAATTTGAAATGAGTCTTGCAGGGGCAGTAGGGAAGTGAAGTGACAGATAGGCAAGTAATCAACATCCATGTGGCACTCACTCCTTCATTTTAGCATCCCAACACTGAGATGCAGAGAGAATACTCATATTGTTGGCATTTTAAAATAATGAAGTTTATTCAAAACGGAGACTCCAGCCTCTAAATTTCTGGCTATTTTTCCATAGCCTTCATTACCAAGTTTATAGTAGCCAAAGTGAAGGGTAATACAACAGAACAATTACACGCTAAGATCTTAGAGACTAAGACAAATAGGTCATCACAGGAACTTTGACATCTAGTCTAGTTAACTATCATTTATTGAGTATTTACAATGTAACATCCTATGCATAGTAATTATTTCATTTAATCCTTAAATAATCTTTATATAGATGCTAGGATTATCACCATATTATAGGTAAGATTCGCTCAAAGTTATACAGTGAGTGGCAGTCCAGGATTTGATCTCACCTGCCAAATTCCAAAACCGTTGCTATTTGCTTCCCCCTACTTAGTGGCTAAGCCCAAAGGAGATTTCTAACATAATTTCTTAGTAATTTTTGGCCTGTTGTGCTCCTAAAGAACTGCTGATTCTGTTACTCTGGTATTTGCTATACTTTTGTTCGTTTCATGAGCAGAAGCCCAGAAATCCTCCCAAACTGACTTTTTACCTAGATATAAATTTTGTTTCTTGATAAGGACTATGTAAATGGTGTTTTCTGAACTCCAAATTTAAGAGTTGTGTGAATATTGTAACAATGTACGATATACTAGAATATTACTGTGTAATACGTAATATGTTACAGACAGGTAAGCAGGATATCACATTCCTAAGAGCAGATCTGCTTGTATCTATTTTATATATTGATGTTCTTTGTAAAATATAAATTCAACAAAAGGATTCTCTGTTTTTAAAAAATTTGAAGAAAATGGCAATAGAGAAATGGACAAATAGCACATTGATGTAACAAATATTTATGAACTCTACCAGGCACTATTAGATGCTGGGAACCCAGCAATGACTGAAGTCCCTACCTTCAGTGTCGGGGACATTCTCATAAGATATGCATTGATCATCACTGGAAGAGCCAGATGACAGTTCTAGTATTTTCTCACAAGAGTATATTCTGAAAAAGTTAGGCACCAAAAAAAAAAAAAGTTTCACATAGGCAAGTGTATAACCGTGCATTTTGAAAGAGAATCCAGTCTTCGAGAATAATCCACCCTGTTTTTGTCTTTCTGTAAAACAAAAGGAGGGTAGTATTTCTGACTATTAGTATCACAGAGCATTCGTCTTTACTGAAGACTTTATTGCTGACCACATGTATTAGCTACCTGTGGCTGCAATAATAAATTAGCAAATGATGGCTTTAAAACAACAGAAATTTATTCTCTCACAGTTCTGAAGACCATAAGTCCAAAATAAGTTTTTGGTGAGCTGAAATCAAGCTGTCTACAGGGCTATGCTCCCTTTGCATTGCACGCTGTAGCGAGAATCTGTTTCTTACCTCTTCCAGCTTATGTTGGCTACCTGACATTCCTTGGTCTATGGTAGCAGCACTCCAGACTCTGTCCATCTCTATGTTCCCATTTCCTTTCCCTCTCTTGGGTGTGTCTGAAAACTCCCTCCGTCTTTTATAGTATACATGCAGTTGCTTCTGGGGCCCGCCCACATAACCCAGGATAAACCCTTCAAAGTCCTTAATTTAATCACATCATTTTCCCTGTTAGGTAATATTCACAGGTTCTGGGGGTTAAGACTTGGGCATATATTTGAGGCCACCATTCAACCCACTATACCATGATACTTTTGTGGCTCCAAATATCCTACCAAAGGATAGTAAAAAAGCAAAACAAAGTTTACCTTGTATCAAGCCCTTGTAAGTAGCTAGAATTGATTTTTTTTTAATTCTGTTTTGTCTATCTCAAGAAAAAAAAAATCCCTAGGTTTCCTGAAAAATATCTAGAATGATCGTGGATATATATGAGAATTGTATTGTGGATAGACCAAAAACATTTGGTCTCTAGTCTGGAAAGATGAAATAAGCTGACTAAAGTCATTACGACGGACATACAGAAAGTGAGTATTGATTTTGTTTACCAGATACTGAAATTCTAGAAAACGAGAGCCTCCCTACCTCACCCACACACACAGGATAATATTTATGATTGGAGGAAGAACTATGTAAGCTTACAGTGAGTGAATTTAAGTTAATCAACTGTGCTTAGCTAAATTAAAAAGTTCAAAACAGGTTTAATGTATGTAATAAAAGTGATATGCCGTTATGGTCAAACTAGGGATTCTCTAGAAAAAAAAAAAGAAGAAAAAAAAAAACTAGCGGTTCTCTAAAGTCTTTAATCCAAGGCAGCCATCATAAAATCATCTAATTTCCCTTAGACTAATCTGATTTGATTCAAGTCAGATTTTATTATTTATTACTTGAGTTCTTGACTCTAAACTCCATGCCTGTGCGATTTTGCATGCTAACTACTAACCACATAGCAACTTAAATGTAAATTAATTAAAATTAAATGAAATTAAAGATTCAGCTCCTTAGTCACACCAGCCACATTTGGCATTTGGCATTGTAACCACCATATTGTACATGTTTACACCACTACAGAAAGTTCTATTAGACAGTGATGTTCCAAAGCCATATATATATATCGATCATTTCCACTTGAATGTCTTTTAACACACTTCAAACTTAGTGTTTGATGTTCCACACTAAGGTCATCTTTCCTCTTCCTCCCCACCCCTAAAGAATCCACATTTCAATCTGGTTCTTCTTTAGTGTTCTCTATCTTAATAAATGGCACCACCATTTACCCATCTTACTGAACAGGAAACCTGAGATCCTTATTTTTTTTATCCTTCTACCTAACCTCCCACATTCATCAGGTAAAAATAATTTTTAAAAACTGGTACACTTCTTTGCATCTCTATTACTGCCACATTGTCCAGACCACCATAATCTATCTCTCTTCTAGACTACTGCTGTGGTTCCCTAACTGCTCTCCTTACTCCCAGTCTTAATTCTAAACTTTCCCCCATCTCATTCAGCTGCTATAGCATTCTTTCTAAAACTCAAATCTGACTATGTTGAATACTCTTGGATGTGAGTTCCAAATTTCTTCACATAGTCAAAGACCATCTTTGGCCATTTTCCCCTTCACATTTTCTACTCCGGCCCTATAATAGCCAACAGTTATTGAGCACTTACCAAGGGCCAGCACTACTCTAAGCACTGTTTTGCACCATCTCACATAATCCTCACAACCAAGGCCACTGGGTATGGTTGTACAGTTTCTACTCCTGTTAACTATGTGGTCTCATGTAAATGGCACACTCCCAACTCCCCACTGCACAGTTTACAGATGAGGAAGCAACATACCTCAGGAGGGATATAACTCCCAACCATTTTCACTCCTGAGTCCACATATGTAACTAAAGGCCATATTTTAAATAACAGTCTAGCTTTTGTGAGGACAAGTGCAAAGTATTACATTTGTGGATAAATAATACAAACCGTATGTAGGAGACTGCTCTTTCAAAGCTGAGTTATAAAAACCAAAGAGCCTTCGCTTCTAGGAAGAAATATTTCCTCTTTCTTTATCACATTAGAAGGTGGAAGAAATTCTTACAACTGTCCACCCTTTTCTAAAGTGAAGCAGCAAATCTTTGTATTACTTGTTGGCCATTCCAAGAAATTTGATAGTTGAGGCACAAATGACATCCTGATAGTTTGATTATTATTATTAATTTGGGGATTGAACTTCTGAAAGGCAAAAAATTAAAAAGATATAATTATTAAATCTCATTTAGTAAAACCTAATCTTATGTTTTTGTAGTTTTCAAGTTTTTTGTGGAAAGAATAAAGTAGTTGGTCCATAAAACCAATGTAGGACATTCAGGGAGTTTAAAATCACAAGAAATACTAACCTTAGTCATGTTCAAATGAGTATTTTATATAATGGTAAAATTAGAGTGAAGACATAAAGCTGGTTGTAAACCAATTTTATTAACTCTAATTTGTACAAAAATCCATTTATTCAGCAGGAACATTATACCAACTGTGCTCCACTACACATTATAAAATCTGTATTTCTAAAGCAAACTGTTAGAGTCTTTAAATCATGCTTAAAAACTCTGAATGTGAGCTTCTAATTTTGGCCATGATGGCATAATAAAGATCAGATTTATTCTCTCACCTAAAACACAAAACCGAACAAAATACACAAAACACTCATTTTTAGGTATCAAACATAGGCAACAGAGGATAGTGAGCCGAGAGAGAGAGAGAGAGAGAGAGAGAGAAAGCAAATGAGGTGAGTTCTGAGGGTGCACTGCAAGGAGGAGGAACTCAGAGCCTAGCAGTTGAGGAGAGAGAGTTGAGGAGATGGAGCTAGAAGTCCAAGAGGTCAAGGGCCAGAGTTCACCAAATAAGTACCACAGAATGCTAAAAAGAAAAACACCAGAGGGGTGACTCAGTTGGTTGAGCGACTGCCTTCGGCTCAGGTCATGATCCTTGAGTTCCGGGATCGAATCCCACATCGGGCTCCCAACTCTGCGGGGAGTCTGCTTCTTCCTCTGACCTTCTCCCCTCTCGTGCTCTCCCCCTTCTCTGTCTCTCGAGTGAATAAATAAAATCTTAAAAAAAAGAAAAGAGAAAGAAAAACACCAGAGATTTGCAGAGGTCCTCCCTGCTTGTAAACTTAACAATGCATGTGTGTGAAGAAACTGCACAAGGATGAGGAAAAGCCACCAGAAAGATTTAGAGGCAACAATTCTTAAAACTTAGTCAGGGCTGGGTGCAGTTTTGTACTTGGTGGGCACATAGTGGAAACCCTCATAATTCATGAGGCATCGAACAGAGTACTCAGAAGGTTATTGCCTCAGTAGTAGGGCAAATCAGACTGTCAGCTCTTGATCTGCCTAATCTGAAAAGCTAACTTCAAAAGAATCAAATCGTTTCCAAGTGATCTACTTCCCAAAACCAAGCTCAAGAATTTTCCTGAATTTTTATAATTCTTAAGTTTTTAAGTTAAAATTTTTTAGGGGCGCCTAGGTGGCTCAGTCGGTTAAGTATCTACTTTTGGCTCAGGTCATGACTTCAGGGTCCTGGGATTGAGCCCCACATCGGGCTCCCTGCTCAGCAGGGAGTCTGCTTCTTCCTCTCCTTCTGCCCCTCCCCCTGCCACGTGCACTCTCCCTCTCTCGAATAAATAAATAAAATCTTTTAAATTTTTAGCACCCCACAAAATAAAACTCACAATTTCTGGCATCCAATTCAAAATTATCTGGCAGGCGAAGAAGCAGGGAAATACCACTGAATCAGGAGAAAAATCATCTGGAAGAGTTCTAAATGGCACAGATGAAAGAATTAGTAGATAAAAAAATGTAAAATCTGTTATAACTATATTTTATATGTTCTAGAAGTTAAAGGAAAACTTGAGCATAATAAGTACAGACATTGAAAATATTAAAAAGACTCAAATAGAACTTCAAGATGTGAAAAATACAATATTTGAGATGAAATTAAGAGTAGATTAGATACTGCAGATGATAAGACTAATGAAATTGAAAACATGGCAATAGAAGCAATCCAAAATAAGACATGGGTGAAGAAAAAACTAAAGAAAAAAAAATTGATCAGCTGTGGTATAGTTTCTAACATATACATAATTGGAGTATAGGAAAGACAGGAAAGGAGGGCCATACTTAAATAATGACCAAAAGTTTTCCAAATATGATCAAAACAATTCACAGACCTAAGAAAATCCATAAGCCACAAGCAAAAAAAAAAAAAAAAAGTAAAAAGAAAGAAAGAAAATTCATCAAAGCATATAATTAAAAAATTGCTAAATATCATTGATAAAGAGAAAATTTCTTAAAACAACTAGTGAATAAAAAACCATGGACAAACAAAAATAAGAATGACAGCAGATATTCACTGGAAGACATAAAAGCTAAAACAGATAAATATCTTTTTTTTCTTTCCCAAATATGTTTATTTTTTCAGTGTTACAAGATTAATTGTTCATGCACCACACCAGTGCTCCATGCAATATGTGCTCTCAATACCCACCACCAGACTCGCCCAACCCCCCACCCTCTCCCCTCCAAAACCCTCAGTTTGTTGCTCAGAGTCCACAGCCTCTCCTGGTTCATTGCCCCCTCCGATTTCCCCCCATTCACCCTTCCCTTCCTTCTCACAATGCCCTCCATGATTAAGAGCTGGGAATGCTCCACAAGTAAGTATGATAATTGACTCTCTCTGCTTGACTTATTTCACTCCACATAATCTCATCCAGTCCTGTCCATGTTGATACAAAAGTTGGGTATTCATCCTTTCTGATGGAGGCATAATATTCCATTGTATATATGGACCATATCTTCTTTATCCATTCATCTGTTGAAGGG